>CM042401.1:26607859-27807859 GCA_023634145.1 Thymallus thymallus
TCCTATCCTAATGGCTTTACCTCTAATATCCATTGGAATGCGAAGTACTTTGTACTGACCTGTTTTAAAGTGGCAATCTGGGATTCAAACAACACCAAAGTGAACCAATCCTAGATTGTTCCTTTAAGTCTTTAAGACAGAGGGATGAGGAGGATGAAGAGAGGCCTTCTGTTTATTGACACCCCCTCCCATGTGTGTTGTGTATCACTGGTTGACTTGATTTGCCGAGATAAGCAGTGTGACGCCTACGCTGTGTCCGCGAAAATGAACTGTCAACCCTGCCAGGTTTCAGCAGACAGCACCATCACCTCGGCCAATCAGTGGGACCACACAACACTCCCACACACATCCGTACAGACTCAAAATAGACACACGGCCGCAATGACACACACACACACACGCGCGCACAGCACAGACATACATGCTCTCTTTGACACACACTCTTGTACCAACGCACCCACACAAAAACATTAACACACACAGGCATTTCATTCTGCATTCAAAATACGACCATGAAAATATGACCCCACTTTCAAAATCAACTAAACAGACGACGTAGCCTCGATGTTGTAACGATCCAACAGGTGCGCCCTGGGTCAGATCCATACGAACAGTGGTAGAAACAACAAGAACACAGAGTGCTGCAGTCACTTTACTGTATAGCATGTGTCCTTTGAAATATGGCTGTGCAAACGTGTCTTCAGCACCTGTGGTTTAGAGCGCACCTGCATTTGACCTCGATTTCCATTCCTGTGTCACAGGTTGTGCATAAACTCTAATCAGAGGACAAAAGTATTTTTGCCGTACACCAAAGCATGCCGCATTTGTTAATGTGGCCCACACCTGGCCATAATTTATGAGAGGCCGCTGATTAGACAGACACCTGACTTGCGAACCGACTCTAGACGGTTAAGCAGTGATTCAGCTGAACTCTTGTTTCAACAGAGCAAGTGAGCTAGTAGATGTGTTCTAAAGCACAGCTAAGCTAGTGAAAGTGCAATAGCCCCCTCTGACCACAAGTCAAATGATCTGATATTTATTTGTCTGCTTTAGTTACATAGTATAATGCCTACACTGATCTGGGACATAACTGCTAATAGAGTCATAATTACAGGGATTTCACTCTCTCCCACCCTCTCCTTCTCTCCCTCCCAACTCCTCTCTCTCTCCCACCCTCTCTCCCCCTAACTCTCTTCTCTCCCTCCCAACTCATCTCCCCCTCTCTTTCTCTCCCTCCCAACTCCTCTCTCTCTCCTACCCGCTCTCCCCATAACACTCTTTCTCTCCCTCCCAACTCCTTTCTCTCACCTACCCTCTCTCTCCCTCTGTCACTACATTCAGACACTTGCAGCAACTCATCAAGTGAACTACATGTTAATGGTGCTGGCTCAGGTGCTGAACAGAATTAAATGAAACCGTGTCCATAGCTCTGAGCTCCCATTGTGAGACATGTTTACACATGGACAATGTTTTGATCCCTATTCGGGTCTTTGTCAGGTTATTATGTTAATTGTTGATTATACCCATCATGCATTGTGTTAGGGTTGGCCCTCATGTCACATACTGCTCTGTGCTCCCATAGGAACTCTTGATTCCTTGATTCGCATAGCAATTAGCATCCTGCTGAAACAGGGAGAATCCATCTCATCTCTGTAATTCCCTCTGGGAACTTAACAGTGGATTAGCATAACTATCTGTCTCTCTTTCTCTCTTGCTCTTTCGCAAACACAATTCAAACCATTTAAAATATCCCATTTCAAATGAAAAACGAACAATTCGAAACCCCGTTATGCCAATTTTCACGCCTGTGGGGGGCGAAATGACATCACACACACCAGTGACTTTGGACCCTTGGAACTAGGGAACAGTTTCTGAAACTCATCAACCCACAAGTTAACCTGCATCAGTTATTGTGTCACACATCGTAACCACGGCGCCTACAATGTGACCCACCTGTTAAAACAAACTTTACAGTACGTAGGCACACAAATCTCTTAATGTAAAATAACTATGTTGATGGCAGTAGTGGTGCTCCCTTGTGGCTTATGGTTAGAAGTGTAATGCTGATAATTATGAAAATTGTGATGCGACACGCATCCGAGAACGCCATGCCTTAGCAGGCAACCTCGTCTCGCTGATGACATGGGGTTAGGGCCTCTGGCCAGGCTGATGGGTAAGAACCACTTTGTGGGTACATGTGCCTCTTCCATGTCTGGCCGAGACAGATAAGGCAAGGGAGAGCTGGCGCAGGATCAGTGGGGGCAATCCTCTTCTACCACTCTCCCTCCCTCCTCATCTCTCTTTACCACTCCTTCCCTCTCTCCATTTCTTACTCTGGTCTTTTTTTAATCTTTATTTCTCGCTTTTGTTCATTGTCCTCCACTGCACTTCTCCTGTACTCTGTCCCTCACCATTGTTATTTTATTTTCTTGTTCTGTCCGGCCTCGTGCAGAGTCTATAGATAGATAGGTACTTTATTGATCCCCCGGGGGGGGAAATTTCATTGTCAAGCAGCTACAACAAAACACAGGGCAGGTGCAAAATGCTACAACGAAAGTACACAAAAGACAGATACACGGTACATGATACATAGAGCGGCAGTATGAAAAAGTATAGAAATACAAGATATCTGGAGTGCAAAAAAAAGCTATAAAAAGACATTGCATAGTATGGGTGGTTGGCTGAATATGTACACTATACATTGGTGGATGTTGGATGGTTAACTATACTATACCGATCGATGGCAGAGAAATACTTCAGTAGCTAAAAATGCGTATGATATGAGCGAGGGTAATAATAGTTTACTTAATAGACAGACTGGCTAAATGAACAGGTAAGTGATGGAGAGGGGGATATTCTGGTGTGTCACTGATTCATTTGACAAATCATGATTTTTCAGAGGTATTTCATATTTTATTAGAATCCCTATTAACTATTGCTAAAGCAGCAGCTACTGTGCTTGGGGTCCAAGGGTGGTGCTTGACACACTGCTAATATGAAAAAATGGTCAGCATCGAAAAGGTGTCTGGGGATGGGCTTTGCAGAGCTTTTTCAGGGAGTGATACTTGTCTCCTACCTGTTCAGTGCAGATTTGAACATCTCAGCCCTGAAAACCAAACTGAGTAGCTGGTCAGCTCATACAAGATTCCAAGACCTGTATTTCCTCCTTCTCTCTATTTTTCTCCCTCACTTAATTTCCCTCCTTCTTTGATTTGCCTCTCTGTCTCCCTTCATCTCACTCAGGAGCTTGGCTGACGGGCTGAGAATGTGACAGGATTAGAGGGAAAGGCTGCCCATGTAGAGAGGGAGCGAGAGAGAGCGAGAGACCACGATCACACATCCGCAGAATTTCTGTTTCTGATTCCACAAGTTAAAGCGGGAGACAACTACTAAAATTAGCTACATTGACTCAGTAACTTCTAAACATAACAGATATTTTTCCCAATATTTCTAGGATTTAGCTATATTTAAGGACAAATCCAGTGGTACTGCCTGTATTGCGCTGATTGGCTCACCGCTTAACAGAAAATGAAAAAATAGAGCACTGTCCTATTTTCTACCCATTCACGCTCCGCAATAGCAAATGCAGTGTAAGCGTCTGAATGTAGTGACAGAGGGAGAGAGAGGGTAGGAGAGAGAAAGGAGTTGGGAGGGAGAGAAAGAGAGGGGGAGAGAGGGTGGGAGAGATAGAGGAGTTGGGAGGGAGAGAAAGAGAGTTAGCCGGAGAGAAGGTGGGAGAGAGTGAAATCCCTGTAATTATGACCGTATTAGCAGTTATGGTCCAGATCAAAGCATAAAACCAGATGAATAATAACCTAACAGTGTTACAGTGCAGAGTACAGAACCAGACATTACCATGTAGAACCAGGCTGTATCACAACCAGCCGTGATTGTTAATTTAGAATTTGTTCTTAACGGACTTGCCTAGTTAAATAAAGGTTAAATAATTTAAAAAGTAAAAGAACAGCTGTGTGTGTCTTGCTGGTGCAGAGTTGACTTGTCTCACGGCAACGCCAGCTATTTCTAGGGGGTTTAGGGTTAAGGTTAGAATTAGGTTTAGGTTTAGGGTTAGGGTTAGGGGCTAGGGTTAGGTTTAGGTTTAGGGTTCGGGTTAAGGTTAGGTTTAGGGTTAGGGGTTAGGGAAAATATGATTTTGAATGGGACTGAATTGTGTGTCCCCACAAGGTCAGTTATACACGACTGTGTGTGTGTGTGTGTGTGTGTGTATGTGCAGTGGCAGCACATCAACAGGATTATACCCCTGTGTGTAAAGGCAGAGATTAGTTAGCAGCTCCTGCATGAGGGCGCCATTCTTCCTGCCAGTCCTTGGCTATAATACACTGCATGACCAAAAGTATGTGAACACTAATATTAATTTGGTCACCCTTTGCTGTTATAACAGCCTCCACTCTTCTGGGAAGTCTTTGAACTAGACGTTGGAACATTGCTGCTAGGACTTGCTTCCATTCAGCCACAAGAGCATTAGTGAGGTCGGCACTGATGTTGGGCGATTAGGCCTGGCTCACAGTCGGCTTTCCAATTCATCCCAAAGGTGTTCAATGGGGTTGAGGTCAGGGCTCCATGCAGGCCAGTCAAGTTCTTCCACACAGATATCGACAAACCATTTCTGTATTGACCTCGCTTTGTCATGCTGAAACAGGAAGGTCCTTTCCCAAACTGTTGCCACAAAGTTGGAAGCACAGAATCGTCTAGAATGTCATTGTATGCTGTAGTGTTAAGATTTCCCTTCACTGGAACTAAGGGGCCTAGCCCGAACCAGGAAAAACAGCCCCAGACCATTATTCCTCTTCCACCAAACTTTACAGTTGGAATTATGCATTCGGATAGGTAGCGTTCTCCTGGCATCCACTAAACCCATATTCGTCCGTCGGACTGCCAGACGGTGAAACGTGATTTATCACTCCAGAAAACGAATTTCCACTGCTCCAGAGTCCAATGGTGGCGAGCTTTGCACCCCTCTAGCCGACGCTTGGCATTGCGTATGGTGATTTTAGGCTTGTGTGCGGCTGCTCGGCCATGAAGCTCCCGACGAACAGTTATTGTGCTGATGTTGCTTCCAGAGGCAGTTTGGAACTCGGCAGTGAGTGTTGCAATCGAGGACTATGTGCTTGTTTTTGTACACCATGGTGTTTTTGTACAACGGGTGTCACTGAAATTGCTGAATCCACTAATCTAATTTGAAAGGTTGTCCACATACTTTTGTGCAATTGACCCTTCACTAAGCCTCACACCTCTTGGTTACTGTTTCAACCTCAGACAATATTTTCCTGTGAAGCCCAATTCCCAATTCAACCACTGGCGAAATCCCCTCACAATGATCTCAAACTGTGTTTCTAATACACAATGAAATTAAACACAGACTGCCTCTTGCTAATTAGGAAACTCTTGCGAAGTTATGATGGACTGTCATTAGAATTGCTTCACAGGAAATTATGTTTGTAGTGTAGCTAGCCTGCTGAATAGCTCTGAATTCACTGTCAGCATGCAGTCAAAGCTATCACCACTTTTGGAGCTGATTAGCGCTCTCAAGTTATCAGATCTGTGACTCGACACAATCCTGTCTCGGAGCTATACGGACAATTCCTTTGACCTCATGGCTTGGTTTTTGCTCTGACATGCACTGTCAACTGTGGGACCTTATATAGACAAGTGTGTGGCTTTCCAAATCATGTCCAACTCCAATCAAGTTATAGAAACATCTCAAGGATGATCAATGGAAACAGGATGCACTTGAGCTCAATTTCGAGTCTCATAGCAAACGGTCTGAATACTTATGTAAATGTGATATTTCATAAATGTGCAAAAAATATTTTTTTGCTATGTCTTTATGGGAAAATATTTTATTTAATACATTTTAGAATAAGGCTGTAATGTAACAAAATGTGGAAAAAGTGAAGGGGTCTGAATACTTTCCGAAGGCACTGTATATGATATAATATTGTCCTCTGGGAGAAGCCTTCTTTGACTACTTCAGAATGGCCAAAAGCTGTGCTTAGTTTGAAATCATTAAAGATGGAAGCATTCATTGTGGCCCCTTTTTGGGCTGAGCTTGTATGTTGATGTGGCCCCTGGTGTGATACACTATATATACAAAAGTATGTGGACTCCCCTTCAAATTAGTGGATTCGGCAATTTCAGCCACACCCGTTGCTGACAGGTGTATAAATCGCCATAGGCAAACATTGGCAGTAGAATGGCCTTACTGAAGAGCTCAGTGACTTTCAACGTGGCACCGTCATACATACAGTATATGATTTAGCATATGTAAAGACAACATTAAATTAAGAATAGTCTGATAGGTCACAATATTAGCCTATCACTTGTGAATGATGTATTAACACTTGCATGTGCATTAAGGCAAGAAACAGTGCATGTCTAGCCCATTTTTTATATTTTTAATTAGATAGACAGATAGGATAGATAGGTACTTTAATGATCCCTGAGAGGAAATTTCTTTGTCAAGCAGCTACAAAAAAAACACAGGGCAGGTGCAAAATGCCAGAACGAAAATACACAAAAGACAGATACACAATACATGATACATAGAGCGGCAGTATGAAAAAATATAAAAATACAAGAAGTCGGGAGTGCAAAAAAGCTATAAAAAGACATTGCATAGTATGGGTAGACGGCTGAATATGTACACTATACATTGTTACAGAGTGTTAGGTGAAAAAAACAAAAAAATACAAAATACAAAAAAACAGGTAGGCCAGTTAAGAACAAGTTCTCATTTACAACTGCGACCTGGCCAAGACAAAGCAAAGCAGTGCGCCAAAAACAACTCAGTTACACATGAGATAAACAAACATACAGTCAATAACACAATAGAAAATCTATATACAGTGTGTGCAAATGTAGTAAGATTAGGGAGGTAAGGCAATAAATAGGCCATAGTGGGCAAAATAACTACAATTTAGCATTAACACTGGAGTGACAGATGTGCAGATGACGATGTGCAAATAGAGATACTGGGGTGTAAATTAGCAAAAATAACAATATGGGGATGAGGTAGTTGGATGGGCTATTTACAGATCGGTAAGCTGCTCTGACAGCTGATGCTTAAAGTTATTGAGGGAGATGGTAGTCTCCAGCTTCAATGATTTTTGCAATTCGTTCCAGTCATTGGCAGCAAAGAACTAGAAGGAATGGCGGCCAAAAGAGGTGTTGGCTTTGGGGATGACCAGTGAAATATACCTGCTGGAGTGCATGCTACGGGTGGGTGTTGCTATGGTGACCAATGAGCTGAGATAAGTTGGGGATTTACCTAGCAAAGACTTATAGATGACCTGGAGCCAGTGGATTTGACTGTGAATATGTAGTGAGGGCCAGCCAACAAGAGCATACAGGTCGCAGTGGTGGGTAGTACATGGGGCTTTGGTGAAAAAACAGATGGCACTGTGATAGACTAAATCCAATTTGCTGAGTAGTGTTGGAAGCTATTTTGTAAATGACATCGCCGAAGTCAAGGATCGGTAGGATAGTCCGTTTTACGAGGGCATGTTTGGCAGCATGAGTGAAGGAGGCTTTGTTGCGAAATAGAAAGCCGATTCTGGATTTTATTTTGGATTGGAGATGCTTAATGTGAATCTGGAAGGAGAGTTTACAGTCTAACCAGACGCCTAGGTATTTGTAGGTGTCCACATATTCTAAGTCAGACCCATCGAGAGTAGTGATGATAGTCCGGCGGGCGGGTGCGGGCAGCATTCGATTGAAGAGCATGCATTTAGTTTTACTAGCATTTAAGAGCAGTTGGAGGCCACGGAAGGAGTGTTGTACGGCATTGAAGCTCGTTTGGAGGTTTGTTAACACAGTCTCCAAAGAAGGGCCAGATGTATACAGAATGGTGTCGTCTGCGTAGAGGTGGATCAGTGAGTCACCAGCAGCAAAAGCAACATCATTGATGTATACAGAGAATAGAGTCAGCCCGAGAATTGAACCCTGTGGCACCCCCATACAGACTGCCAGAAGTCCGGACAACAGGCCCTCCGATTTGACACACTGAACTCTATCTGAGAAGTAGTTGGTCATTTGAGAAACCAAGGCAATTGAGTCTACCGATAAGAATGTGGTGATTGACAGAGTCGAAAGCCTAGTTGGGTTCATCGTTGGGAGCAAACAGACGCGTTCTGTCTCCTAGAGAAGTGCAAATCAATACCAGAACAACAGCAAAGGACCTTGTGAAGATGCTGGATGAAACAGGTACAAAGGTATCTATATCCACAGTAAAACAAGTCCTATATTGACATAACCTGAAAGGCCGCTCAGCAAGTGCACATGGGGACAAAGATCGTACTTTTTTTGAGAAATATCCTCTGGTCCGTCGTTATGTTTAGAGGAAAATGGGGTATGCTTGCAAGCCGAAGAACACCATCTCAACCATGAAGCATGGGGTTGGCAGCATCATGTTGTGGGGATGCTTTGCTGTAGGAGGGACTGGTCCACTTCACAAAATAGATGGCATCATGAGGAAGGAAAATTATGTGGATATATTGAAGCAACATCTCAAGACATCAGTCAGGAAGTTAAAGCTTGGTCACAAATGGGTCTTCCAAATGACCCGAAGCATTCTTCCAAAGTTGTGGCAAAATGGCTTAAGGACAACAAAGTCAAGGTATTGGAGTGGCCATCACAAAGCCCTGACCTCAATCCTATAGAACATTTGTGGGCAGAACTGAAAAAGCGTTTGCGAGCAAGGAGGCCTACAAACCTGACTCAGTTACACCAGTTCTGTCAGGAGGAATGGGCCAAAATTCACCCAACTTATTGTGGGAAGCTTGTGGAAGGCTACCCGAAACGTTTGACCTAAGTTAAACAATTTAAAGGCAATGCTACCAAATTGATTGTATGTAAACACTGGGAATGTGATGAAATAAATTGAAGCTGAAATAAATGATTCTCTACTATTATTCTGACATTTCACATTCTAAAAATAAAGTAGCGATCCTAAATGACTTAAGGCAGGTCATTTTGACTAGGATTAAATGCCAGGAATTGTGAAAAACTGAGTTTAAATATATTTGGCTAAGGTGTATGTAAACTTCTGACTTACTAACTGTAAGTATCAAAAGTAAATCTAATTGCTAAAATATACTTAAGTATACTTAAGTATCAAAAGTAAAACTATAATCATTTCAAATTCCTTATATTAAGCAAAGCAGATGGCACCATTTTCTTGTTTAAAAAATGTACGGATAACCAGAGGCACACTCCAATACATAATTTACAAAAGATGCATTTGTGTTTAGTGAGTCCGCCAGATTAGAGGCAGCATGGATGAAAATTTGTTCTCTTGATAAGAATAAGAATTTGACCATTTTCCCATCCTGCTAAGCATTCAAAATCGAACAAGTACGTTTGGGTGTCAGGGAAAATGTATGGAGTAAAAAGTACATTATTTTCTTTAGGAATGTAGTGAAGTAAAACGTTGTCAAAAATATAAATAGCAAAGTAAAGTACAGATACCCCAAAAAACGACGTAGGTAGTGCTTTACTTAAGTACTTTACACCACTGTATACCTGCTATCAAAATCCAGAAAATTTTACAACCACCTAAAAGGAGGCAATGCCCACAAATTTCACCACAAAGCCCTCACCTACAGAGAGATTAACCTAGAGAGGAGTCCCCCTCAGCCAGCTGGTTCTGGGGCTCTGTTCATAAACACAAACAGACCCCACAGAGCCCCAGGCCAGCAATACAACTAGACCCAACCAAATTCTAAGAAAGCTAAAAGATAACTATTTGACACATTGGAAAGAATTAACAAAAAAACAGAGCAAACTAGAATGCTATTTGGCCCTAAACAGAGAGCACACAGTGGCAGAAAACCTGACCACTGTGACTGACCCAAACTTAAGGAATGCTTTGACTATGTACAAACTCAGTGAACATAGCCTTGCTATTGAGAGAGCCCACCGTAGGCAGACCTGGCTCTCAAGAGAAGACAGGCTATGTGCACACTGCCACAAAATGAGGTGGAAACTGAGCTGCACTTCCTAACCTCCTGCCAAATGTATGACCCAATTTTGATAAACTCCCATATCTACTGGGTGAAATACCACAGTGTGCCATCACAGCAGCAAGATTTGTGACCTGTTTCCACAAGAAAAAGGGCAACCAGTGAAGAACAAACACCATTGTAAATACAATGAATGGAACAGGGGACAGAAATAGCCCTGTGTTCCATGGCAGTCACTTTCATTTTCCACATTCCAATATTCCATTTACCTCCCTGTCTAACTCACACACAGACAAACCAACTCATTTTTTTATGTATGGCCTACATCTCACAACACAATCTCATTTACCTTCTCCACACCATCAGTCTCTCTCTCTCTCTCTCTCTCTGCTCATTCACACACATATATAACACTCATCCATTTACCTCACCTTTACCACCTGTGTTTAAAACTCCCATGAAAGTATATGCAAGCAAGCACACAAAAGTTATTTCACACACACACACACACACACAGACTCGAGAACAAACAGGGATGTGAACATGTGTTGTTAACTACAGTACATCGTCGTTGACAGCACTCCCAAATGGTTTGTCCTATCGCACCATTTCCCCACACAGGAGAAGAGGGAGAGAGAGCAAGAGAAAATTAACAATGTCTCAGCTCTCTGTTAATCCTTGAGAGGGACACACTGACAAGGGTATGAGAGGGACACACTGACAAGGGTATGAGAGGGACACACTGACAAGGGTATGAGAGGGTCACACTGACAAGGGTATGAGAGGGACACACTGACAAGGGTATGAGAGGGACACACTGACAAGGGTATGAGAGGGACACACTGACAAGGGTATGAGAGGGTCACACTGACAAGGGTATGAGAGGGTCACACTGACAAGGGTATGAGAGGGACACACTGACAAGGGTATGAGAGGGACACACTGACAAGGGTATGAGAGGGTCACACTGACAAGGGTATGAGAGGGTCACACTGACAAGGGTATGAGAGGGACCCACTGACAAGGGTATGAGAGGGACCCACTGACACACTGACACGTGTATGCAGACTATTTTAAAACAGCCTTTGAAGAGAAGGGAAGGCTATCTATCTATCTATCTAAGAGTTACAATTCTGGATATCATTACAATTCTAATTCTGGGGTTGACACAAAGCCATGTCAAAATATCTGAAAGACTAAGCTGAATACATAAGTGAGGATGGAAACCCTATAGAGAATCTCTATAGTTGCCATGGTGCAACATTCACAAACCATTCTAGAGCGCTTGCGTGCGATACGATGCACGTGACATCAATCAGTGGGATATCATTAGCAATCAGAATGGACAGAATGTGAGAGATAAACAGTATGCGGGAAGAAAGAGCATACCTAGAGAGAGAAATAGACATGTAGCCTAGATGTAAGTCAAAGATATGTTAGTCAGTAATAAAGAGATTTGCATGTTTCATCTCAGAGAAAAGAGAGAGAGAGAGAGAGAGAGAGAGAGAGAGAGAGAGAGAGACAGAGAGAGAGACAGAGAGAGAGACAGAGAGAGAGAGAGAGACAGAGAGAGAGACAGAGAGAGAGAGAGAGACAGAGAGAGAGAGAGACAGAGAGAGAGACACAGAGAGAGAGAAAGAGAGAGAGAGAGAGAGGGGGGGGGGGGGGGGGTTGCTTTATTCCTAAGCTCTCTCAGATCAAAGCCAAGTGTGTGTGTGTCTAGAAACATCATTTTCTCTTTCACACCCCCTTACACTGAAAACCCATCTGGCTCAGTGTTCTATCTTTTGGGTTTCACACTACAGCACTAAACCAGGCTCCTAACACTGGGAGTGGCAAAGAAGCAAATAGAGATAGAAATAGAGATGACTATGAGATTGACACGATACTAAGGGACAGGATTGAAGCAGTTTCCTGGTCAGGTCACAGAAAAACCCCTTCCTGGCCCCTAGACAAAACCCCTTTCTGGTACCTAGATAAAACCCCTTCCTGGCCCCTAGATAAAACCCCTTCCTGGCGCCTAGATACTGTTTGATAGAGGCAGGATACTCTGTACATGGAGTCGAGTCAAGCTCTTCCCCCCACAGTTGAGCTGCAGTGTTAAACTGGGTCAAGAAGCGACGCCAGCTAGCAGACGTTGCCAACGTTTCCCTTTTCATTTCCAGCCTTTTAAATCAGTCTACAGCAGTCAGATCATGGCATGAACCAGACCCCGTCTTAAGTGTTTCATACTGAGCTTATCAAAGACCCATCAATTATTAACACTGACTCCATCAGGCTTCTAATGGCCAGCCTGTCATAGAGCACTATGGCTATTCAAAGTCATTCCACACAAAGGCTAAAGTACATGCTACTACCGTTCTGTATGCTGTCCAGAGTGATGAAATTAAACGCTTGTCCCATCATGACATTCTACAACGGTAATACTCCTTAAAAAGCACTTGGCTTTGTCTCATTAGACCTAACGATACCCCTTATCTGTGACTAGAATCACAATACAGCTTGACTTCACTCTTGGTGTTTTATAACCCAGAAAGCACAAACACCTTTGGTAAAAGCTAAAAGTGTGAAGTGGACATGTGTACAGTTTCCTACTTATCCTCTTGCTTCCCCTAATCGACATCTTCATTATTCTAAAGCCTTGAGTATAATATACCACATGAACATAGATAAATCATCAAACACAATTGTATTGATAAATTGATTAATTGATTTGACTATGGACAATTGAACAGACTCACTAACAGGGACATAAAACACACACAACATTTAAACATTCAAGAATAAAAACACCTTTGAAAACATATACACAGCCTATGGACAAGGCAGGGTTTCATACACACACCCTATGGACACGGCAGGGTTTCATACACACACACCCTATGGACACACCAGGATTTCTGTTAGCCGGTAATATCCGGCTTTTGGCAGTAGAAAAATAGAAAATACAATAAATTCTCAGGGAGAAAAAAAAAAATCCCTTTGAAAAAATAATGCATTTTCAGCTATTCATTGATGTTAATACAGTTGATATATTTGACTGGCTTATCGGCCTATCGGGTCATTTGCATAATTTAGTTGAATTCAATTGGCGTGAATGTTTGTATTATTCGTTATGTATCTTACTTATCACAGGTGCACAGAGTCTTTGAGCAGAAAATCTGTCAGAGAGTGCTTTTACAAGCCCAATCATTGTGCAACAATTCAAAATGCAATCGTGTTAAAAAATCGTTTTTGGACCATGATTAGAAAATAGCTTTTTAAATTTCTCAACTGGTACAGTAGTTGAAGCTTCCCCATTTGTCATTCAAATTCATAGGCAACAGATGGCAGGCTTCATCCGTGCATCACACGCCACTTTATGCACTTCAAATCAAATCAAATTTCATACACGTGTTTAGCAGATGTTATTGTGTGTGTAGCGAAATGCTTTTGTTTCTTGCTCCAGCAGTGCAGTAATAACTAACAAGTAATATCTAACAAATTCACAACAATACACACAATATAAACTAATCTAAAGTAAAGGAATGGAATTAAGAATATATCAATATTTTGACGAGCTACTTAATTGTTTGAAACCTGAACGTTTTACTACATATTATGAAGCATCTTTTACCTTGCTTCAATGTAGCCTAGGCAACATCCAACTATATCCGTGGCAATTATTTTATAGACTTCTATAATGCCATTGAAACCTGTAGCACATTTCTCTCATGTTCTATTGGTTGTTGTCCAGTAGCCAAATGCACATTCGCGCGTAGGCTACTGCCTGATGCGGATTGCTGTGCTAATAATATTAAGAGATAACAGTTGATCCACATTTTAAGCTAAACGTTCTGATCCATAGATTTTTTTTACTTTTTTTTATATAGCCTAAGCCTACTGGTTATATGAATTTGGGATATATCGTCACTTAGATGTAAGGCTAATTAGCCTAATTAGCCAACTCCTGTCTATACTGAATAAAAATAAAATTATTCAAAATAGGCTACTAAAGCATGATTCGGCCACAGAGGATCATTAGCTTCCCCTTTAAAAATAAATAAATTGTAGATTGTTTTAAATCGCTTTGCCTACAGTCGGATGGAAAGGCAGCGCAATTGGCAAATACCAAATAGATGACTGTTGAGTCGCAAATGTCAGTGAAAGTAGAGTGGCCCAGCCAGGCATACCGGAATATTTCAAAATATAATTGTTTGGAAAGTAACATAGTTTGAAAAGCAAATGGCTATTGCTGTAGAGAAGACAATGAAAATACTCTAATATGTATTTTAGTTATCAAAATGCTCAACTTTATTAATTCATCTTAAATGGCACTAGCGGAGAGCATCGGCCATATCCCCGGCCAGGGCACGCTGCACAAAACTATCATTGTTTGTCAGTACAAGTTTGTTTTTGGACAATAATTTCTTCCTCTTGTTTAGATGGATGTTATATTCTATGTGTGTCTCTCAGTCCCCTTCCCCTTCACATAGGCCTATTATACGGACAAGGTAGTTGTTATTGATCTGTTTGTCAGTGTCAGCAGAGTAGGCTACCCTGTCATTTGTCGTATTAAAAAATATTATGCTAATGTCTCCAGTCATATAAAGTGTGTGAAATGTGTTTTCCTGTGCAAAGAAAGAAGAAACGTATCTATTCTATACACGCTCAGCCATGCATTGACTGGTATTTTTTTGCAAACAGTGATATTATTAGCCTAAATTATGTCTATCTAATCTACATAAGCCTGCAAATGTGATGATGAATGGAATGCTATATTATAATTTTAATGGAGAAAATGTGCTTCCCCAAACTTGAAACTATACATAGGCTGGTGATTTTGCTGTTCGTTACTCGTCTTGTTAATGTGGACAGTTATTCTAACATCTTCAAAGTGCGCGGTAAGGAAACACGTCATTGCATCCTCGTTCTGTGAAGATTAATAACCATAATATAAATGTGATTTCTGTCAGGTTATGCACCCAATGCATATGGGTCCAGTAAATGTATCAAATGTCTGGTAAATTCAAATGCTGCCGGTCCAGCGCCACATTTTCACAACGGAAACCCTGGTACACGCAAACACTCACACAGAGGCACTCACCCACAACATACTTACATCTAGGTGAAATTGCCTCATTCCACATTCTAAGCACACAGTAAGAAGGTAGCACTTAGACTAATCGATTAGACTGATTTAATAACACTCAGTGCACCCAACGAAAACCTTTTCCCTCTCCAAGATTAACTTTCATCAAGCAGCCAGCTCACTTCATGTTGAAATACAGGGGGACATAGTGTGTGTGTGTGTGTGTGTGTGTGTGTGTGTGTGTGTGTGTGTGTGTGTGTGTGTGTGTGTGTGTGTGTGTGTGTGTGTGTGTGTGTGTGTGTGTGTGTGTGTGGAGGACGCATAAGAGAGTCAGGATAAGAGGCGATGACTTCAGGATAAGAGGCAATGACTTCTGGGACCACGGACCAGTGGCCAACCAAACCACACACACACACGCCACACTCACGCACGCATGCAGGCAACACACACACACAACACAAAAACAAACACACACTCGAGAACAAACACACACACACACATTCTATAGTAACCGCTCTGCAGGGTACCGTACTATTGAGATTCCATAAAGCAAAGCTCTGGAGGCAGATACGTGACTTCCTTCTCCTTAAACATAATCAAATAGTCCTCCGTTGCAAGCCAGAACCAGAAGTCCCAAACCCGCTGTCTGCCTGCAGCAGAAACAAAGTCCTGGGGGTCCAAGGTCCACACGGAGAGACAGTCCTGGGGGTCCAAGGTCCACACAGAGAGACAGTCCTGGTGGACAAAGGTCCACACAGAGAGACAGTCCTGGTGGTCCAAGGTCCAAACAGAGAGACAGTCTGGGTGGTCAAAGGTCCACACAGAGAGACATAACTCTGTTGATGTCATGGATGTTGTCATGATAATGGGCTAGGGGTTAGAATGCGGGTGGATTGGTTCACTCTTAGAAAAATAAATTGCTATCTAGAACCTAAACATTTTATTTGACTGTCCCCATAAGAGAACCCTTTGAAGAACGTTTTTTGGTTCCATGTAGAAACCTTTCCCAGAGGGTTTTACATGGAACCCAAAATGGTTCTACCTAGAACCAAAAATGGTTCTCCTATGGGGACAGCCGAAGAACCCTTAAGGAACCCTTTTTTCTAAGAGTATAGAGGGAGCGTGGGCCAGGGTTTGAAAATTACTTTCATCCAGGCGCGGGATTTGAACCTGCGCGCACTGGGGTTAGTATGGTTCCCCAAGTAGCGGACCCTAGACCATCCTCAGTGCCCCAATAGCAGGCATCTTTACCGTGCTTCTGTTTTGGAAATTTTCGAAGCATGAGAGACAGGCGATATACAGCACTGGAGATAGAGACAAGAACACAGCTACAGTAGGCTCATGTTTAAGTGGCGAGACATCTCATTCAGACAGTTTTTTTTTTCAACTATTACTTTGTTTTCTCAGAGAGCTTTTCAAATCTGAAAACAAATACTGTCTGAGAACAAGCCCTTTCATTTACGATGCCTAGTGGAAGCCATGCCAACGGGTAACAAATGTCTGAGAGCGGAAACAAACGTCTGAGGTCTTAATTGCGAGCTTGTGTTGTTCGCTCGCCTAGTTAGTGAAATAATGTCTTAATTGTAATTTCATGCACGTAGCGTTTGATTAGCTTTCAGAGGCTCCTGGAGGAGGCTGAAGTGTGTTTACATACCAAAGTGCACAAAAGTTAGAGACATTCCCTCAGGGTTTCCATGATTACATGTCCTCTGTACAACACTCTTTACATACACTAGCTAAGATCACACCTATAGGACTCTCACTTCACTGACTTTCAAATACCATGTCTCATTTGCACTTATTTAAGGTTATAAGAGCATGGACGTGTAGAGGAAAGCAAGTGAGAGTGAGAGAAAAAGATGAAGGGATAGGCTACTCCAATGAGACGAGGAGAAAGACAAATATATCGAAAGATTCTGTGGCTAATTAAACCTTCACCCAAAACAGAAAAATGGTGCATTGTTAAATGTGAGCACCGGACATAGTGTATTGAAGCATCCTTCACTCAAATAATTTTACAAATAGATTGCTCTGACTCAGAAATGACACTGTTGTGAGTACTCAGACCACAAACAGAGAGAACATTTTGTGCAATGTGACTCGTGTCAGTATCACACCGCATGGCTAATTAAATGTGATAACCACTAGTTTTCCAAAAGCCCACTATAATTGAAACAATCCCTCTCACAATCTAAGTGATTAATCAGGGTTGGTAATGAAGCACAACATTTGTTCTGTGCAGCTATCAAGAAATCTGCAGCAGAGGCTTCAGACCAACCTATATATTTATTTATTTATTTGATTTAACCCTTATGTATGCAGTATACATATCACTGTTAAGCCTAGAAGATTGCTGAGGGGAAGAGATGGGAAGAGAGGGTATAAGGAGAAGATGGTGGACAAGCTGAGGCAGCCAGGTGAGAGAGGTGTGGAAGGGTATGAGAAATATCACTGGCTTCAAAAAGTCAAACAGTGGGAACAGGTTTTTAACAGGTTCGATACTGGCCCTGTCCACCTCCCCTCCAGTTCCCCAGGCCACACACCCTCACGGCTGTCCCACCCCCACTTTGCTCACAACATCCCTGTTGAGACAATCAGCGACCCCTTCCCCACCTCCGCCCCCGCTCCCTCTGGACTGATCTGCAACACCTCCCTTCCCCCCACCTCTGGACTGATCCTTAACACCCCCCTTCCCCCCACCTCCCCACCTGGGCTGGCTTTCACCACCAACCGAGTGAAGAGAGAGCTGTAGAGACTACATCAGTGGAAAGCGGCGGGCCCTGATGGAATCAGCCCAAGGGTGCTTAGGGTCTGTGCTGACCAACTGTGTGGAATACTCCAGCGACCCTTCAACCTGGAAAGGGTCCCTGTGCTGTACATATTCATGTACAGTTGTTATATCATATCACGTGCAATATTGGAAGTAATTCTTGGACTGAAGTTACGTAGCCATTCACTCAGGAATGCATATTAGTATCCTGTCAGTTGTATCTTTTTTCATTGCTTTTAGTATATGAAATGTGCAATACGTGCATTTGTCTGTAACTAAACCCTGCACTAAGGACTGTATTTTAAGGGAATTACTATTATTACCCTAAATTATATCACTCACACATTTAGCTATTTAAGTATCTCTTCCTGTCATTTACCTGTACAGTTAATGTAACCATGCAAATATTCACTTACCTGTACATTTAACTGTATAGTTAATTTAACCATGCAAAATATACACTTACCTGTTCATTTAACCAGACTGTATATTAAGTAAACTATTATTACCCTCACTGATATTATACACCCTTTTAGCTATTTAAGTATTTCTCTGCCATCAACATGTACAGTGGGGAGAACAAGTATTTGATACACTGCCAATTTTGCAGGTTCTCCCACTTATAAAGCATGTAGAGGTCTGTAATTTTTATCATAGGTACACTTCAACTGTGAGAGACGGAATCTAAAACAAAAATCCAGAAAAACACCCCAAGTATGATTATTAAATAATTAATTTGCATTTTATTGCATGACATAAGTATTTGATCACCTACCAACCAGTAAGAATTCCGGCTCTCACAGACCTGTTAGTTTTTCTTTAAGAAGCCCTCCTGTTCTCCACTCATTACCTGTATTAACTGCACCTGTTTGAACTCGTTACCTGTATAAAAGACACCTGTCCACACACTCAATCAAACAGACTCCAACCTCTCCACAATGGCCAAGACTAGAGAGCTGTGTAAGGACATCAGGGATAAAATTGTAGACCTGCACAAGGCTGGGATGGGCTACAGGTTAATAGGCAAGCAGCTTGGTGAGAAGGCAACAACTGTTGGCGCAATTATTAGAAAATGGAAGAAGTTCAAGATGACAGTCAATCTCCCTCGGTCTGGGGCACCATGCAAGATCTCACCTCGTGGGGCATCAATGATCATGAGGAAGGTGAGGGATCAGCCCAGAACTACATGGCAGGACCTGGTCAATGACCTGAAGAGAGCTGGGACCACAGTCGCAAAGAAAACCATTAGTAACACACTACGCCGTCATGGATTAAAATCCTGCAACGCACGCAAGGTCCCCCTGCTCAAGCCAGCGCATGTCCAGGCCCGTCTGAAGTTTGCCAATGACCATCTGGATGATCCAGAGGAGGAATGGGAGAAGGTCATGTGGTCTGATGAGACAAAAATAGAGCTTTTTGGTCTAAACTCCACTCGCCGTGTTTGGAGGAAGAAGAAGGATGAGTACAACCCCAAGAACACCATCCCAACCGTGAAGCATGGAGGTGGAAACATCATTCTTTGGGGATGCTTTTCTGCAAAGGGGACAGGACGACTGCACCGTATTGAGGGGAGGATGGATGGGGCCATGTATCGCGAGATCTTGGCCAACAACCTCCTTCCCTCAGTAAGAGCATTGAAGATGGGTCGTGGCTGGGTCTTCCAGCATGACAACGACCTGAAACACACAGCCAGGGCAACTAAGGTGTGGCTCCGTAAGAAGCATCTCAAGGTCCTGGAGTGGCCTAGCCAGTCTCCAGACCTGAACCCAATAGAAATCTTTGGAGGGAGCTGAAAGTCCGTATTGCCCAGCGACAGCCCCGAAACCTGAAGGATCTGTACAAGGTCTGTATGGAGGAGTGGGCCAAAATCCCTGCTACAGTGTGTGCAAACCTGGTCAAGAACTACAGGAAACATATGATCTCTGTAATTGCAAACAAAGGTTTCTGTACCAAATATTAAGTTCTGCTTTTATGTCATGCAATAAAATGCAAATTAATTACTTAAAAATCATACAATGTGATTTTCTGGATTTTTGTTTTAGATTCCGTCACTCACAGTTGAAGAGTACCTATGATAAAAATTACTGTCACAGTTAGGATTGATGGGACGATAAACGGAGCGTTCGTGGAGTGACATCCTTTTTATTTAAACTTATAACACTCATAAGTTCCCAAAAATAACAAAGGAGAGTAGAACACAAAGTGACTTACTTGCAGCACACATGGGCTTCCAAACAAACAATGATCCACATATTGGTGCATGTGAGGGATGGCTAAATACTATCCCCAATCAGAGACCAACTCTAGACAGCTGTCTCCGATTGGGGATCATTAACCATCCCTAGTTTTGGTCTAGGGTTGTGAGGACTGGATTGTGGCTCTTCTACTCCCCCTGGTGGGGAGTATTTCGGCCTAACCACAACCCAGCCCTTACAGTACCCCCCCCCCCCCAAGGCACGGGCTCCTGACCGTGCTTCTCATCCCTCAAGAAACAAACCCAAGAGTAATTTTTACAAAAAAATATATATATACAAAAAGTCATTTTATAACCTAAATGAGTGGACAGAGCGGAGCACTGGGCAGGTTGCTGGTGGAGGCTCGGGATCCGGTTTTGAACGTGACGTAGGCAACGAGGGCAGCACCCTCCCTGTCTCCCCGTGGCACGCCCTGTTCTCTCCGGACCCCGGTGCGATGGATCCCTCCCCAGTACTTCCCTGACGCACCAAGTCCAGTCCGGACCCTGGTGTGGGGACCTCCACCTCTGGAGAGGGGCAGACCATCTGTCCCCAACTGGACCCCGGTGGATCGGACTGCTCCGTCATGGGGGCGGAGTCGACTACCGGACCCAGACTGGACACCGTTGGAGCGGATTGCTCCGGCATGGGTGTGGAGTCGACGATCGGACCCGGACTGGGCACCAGTGGAGCGGACTGCTCCGGCACTGTAGCGGAGCTGACGGCCGGACCCGGAGTGGGCTCCGGTGGAGAGGACTGCTCCTGCATGGGGGCGGAGTCGACGACCGGACCCGGACTGGGCACCGGTGGAGCGGACTGCTCCAGCACTGGAGTGGTTCTGACCGCCCTTCCTGGCCTGGGACCCGACCCCGCTGATGCTCCCAGCCACATGTAAATGCTGGTTCCCTGGCCCGGGCACTAGCACGCTAAAGAGCTTCGCCTCCCCAGCGATGCTGAGTACGGTGCCCAGTTTAGGCACAAGCGCAGCTAATCTCCCCCGACATGTGACTGGGCTGGCTACCGGCCCCTGACTGGGCACCGGCGCAGAGGAAAGTTCCAGCCCCGTGTCTGGAGCAGGACTGAACGCCATGCCCAGCCTGGGCACCGACGCAGAGGTGGTTTCCAGCCCTGTGGCTGGGCTGGCTGTCGGCCCCAGACTGGGCACCGACACGCTATGGAGCTCCTGCTCCACAGCGGGGCTGAACGTCGTGTCCACCCTGGGCACCGACGCAGAGATGGTTTCCAGCCCTGTGGTTGGGCTGGCTGTCGGCCCCAGACTGGGCCCGACACGCTATGGAGCTCCTGCTCCACAGCGGGGCTGAACGTTGTGCCCACCCTGGGCACCGACGCAGAGATGGTTTCCAACCACAGAGCTGTGGTTGCCTCAGGAGGCTCTGGGCTGTCGACCGTCGCAGGAGGCTCTGCACAGTCGACCGTCGCAGGAGGCTCTGCACTGTCGACCGTCGCTGGAGGCTCTGCACTGTCGACCGTCGCTGGAGGCTCTGCGCTGTCGACCGTCGCTGGCGGCTCTGCGATGTCGACCGTCGCTGGCGGCTCTGCGCTGTCGACCGTCGCTGGAGGCTCCGTGCGAGGAGCAGGCACGGGGCGTACTGGACTGGGGGAACTCACCACTGGTCTGGTGCGAGAAGCAGGCACGGACCGTACCGGGCTGGGGGAACGCACCACTGGTCTGGTGCGAGTAGCTGGAACGGGCTGTACCTGGCTGGGGAAACGCACCGTTGGTTTGGTGCGTTGAGCTGGCACGGGTCGCACCGGGCTGGGGACACGCACCATTGGGCTGGTGCGCGGAGCAGGCGCGGGCCGTACCGGGCTGTTGTTGCGCACCGATGGTGTGGTGCGCTGAGTCGGTCTCCTCCGTCTTCGACTCTGGACCGGTGCTGGAGGCACCGGACTGGGAACTGGCGCTGGAGCACGACTGTACCTGTCGTCCCTACTCCACCGCCAATCCCCATCCTGTGAGGGTTCCTCCGAGAACCCCCACGAGTGAGGGAACAGAAGCACATCGTCGTCGTCTTCCTCCGACTCCTCTCTGTACTCCTGCTCCCACGGCTGTAGGGGCTCCTCCTGGAACCCCCACGAGTGCAGTGGTTGGGGCTCTTCTCCCTCGATCCCCGACCACCCCCATAGCCCCCCCCCCCCCCCCCAAAATCAGTTTGGGGTTTTTTCTGGGCTCCAGACTGGTCCTTAGCTTTTGCCCGTTGACGTTTCCCCCGTCCTCGGCGCCTCTGCTCCGGACACCAGCCTTCCTCCACCATAGTTTCCCCATACCGTGGAGGATGTCTACCAGTGTCTGTTTCCGTTGCGTCCCAGGATGGTGGATCATTCTGTCACAGTTAGGATTGATGGGACGATAAACGGAGCGTTCGTGGAGTGACATCCTTTTTATTTAAACTTATAACACTCATAAGTTCCCAAAAATAACAAAGGAGAGTAGAACACAAAGTGACTTACTTGCAGCACACATGGGCTTCCAAACAAACAATGATCCACATATTGGTGGATGTGAGGGATGGCTAAATACTATCCCCAATCAGAGACCAACTCTAGACAGCTGTCTCCGATTGGGGATCATTAACCATCCCTAGTTTTGGTCTAGGGTTGTGAGGACTGGATTGTGGCTCTTCTACTCCCCCTGGTGGGGAGTATTTCGGCCTAACCACAACCCAGCCCTTACAATTACAGACTTCTACATGCTTTGAAAGTGGGAAAACCTGAAAAATCGGCAGTGTATCAAATACTTGTTCTCCCCACTGTATAGTATAGTTAACCATGCAAATACTCCTTATTTATCTATATAAACTTGAAATATTTCTATCCCAAAATTTGTTTTTTTCACTTAACACTCTGTAACAATGTATAGTGTACATATTCAGCCATCCACCCATAATATACAATGTCTTTTTATAGCTTTTTTGCACTCCAGACTTCTTGTATTTTTATACTTTTTCATACTGCCGCTCTATGAGGTTGGATGGGGAGTGTTGCTGCACAGCTATTTTCAGATCTTTCCAGAGATGTTCGGTATGGTTCAATTCTGGGCTCTAGCTGGGACACTCAAGGACATTCAGAGACTTGTCTCGAAGCCACTACTGCATTGTCTTGACTGTATGCTTAGGGTCATTGTCCTGTTGGACGGTGAACCTTTCGCCCCAGTCTGAGGTCCTGAGCACTCTGAAGCAAGTTTTCATCAAGGATCTCACTGTACTTTGCTCGTTTCATCTTTGCCTTGATCCTGACTAGTCTCCCAGTCCCTTCTGCTGAAAAACATCCCCACAGCATGATGCTGCCACCACCATGCTTTAAAGTAGGGATGGTGCCAGGTTTCTTTCAGACGTGACGCTTGGCATTCCGTCTGGCCACCCTACCATAAAGGCCTGATTGGTGGAGTGCTGCAGAGATGGTTGTTCTTCTAGAAGGTTCTCCCATCTCCACAGAGGAATTCTAGAGCTCTGTCAGAGCCCTTCTCCCCCGATTGCTCAGTTTGGCCGGGCGGCCAGCTCTAGGAAGAGTCTTTGTGGTTCCATTTAAGAATGATGGAGGCCTCTGTGTTCTTGGGGACCTTCAATGCTGCAGAAATGCCTCGACACAATCCTGTCTCGGAGCTCTTCTGACAATTCCTTCGACCTCATGGCTAGGTTTTTGCTCTGACATGCACTGTCAACTGTGGGACCTTATATAGACAAGTGTGTGCCTTTCCAAATAATGTTCAATCAATTTAATTTATCACAGGTGGACACCAATCAAGTTGTAGAAACATCTCAAGGATGATCAATGGAAACAGGATGCACCTGAGCTCAATTTTAAGTCTCATAGCAAAGGGTCTGAATACTTATGCAAATAAGGTATTTCTGTTTATATTTTTAAAACATTTGCAACAATGTATAAAAACTGTTTTCACTTTGTCATTATGTGTTATTGTTTACAACAATTGTAAAATTGTCTATTTCTTGGACACCCTTCTCCCCTGAACTGATCAGTCTGTCTAAGGTTGACTTAAACTGTAGAGGCCATCCACTCCAAATACCAACACAGTAAGAGCACCACCTATAGATAACACTGAGTACATAAGTACGTTTGTACATGAACAGTGTGAGAATAGCACATGAGAATGATAAGTAGGTACCTGAGGTGTTGTATACGACTATTCTGCAGTTACATTTTCTCACCCTTGGAGCTATGGCTATATAACTGCTACTGTGATAAGCAAATGTATCTTTGGTGGTCTCCCCCTTCCATGCACTTTGCATAAGATGGAGCGTTAAAATTGGCATTGAAAGGCTTCATATGCATGGAGCATGATGGGAGAGAGAGAGAGAGAGAGAGAGAGAGAGAGAGAGAGAGCGAGCGAGAGAAAGAGAGAGCAAGCGAGAGAGAGCGAGAGAGAGAGAGAGCGAGAGAAGGGGGAGAGTGGGAGACAGTGAGCAAATAAAAGGAGAGCATTTCACACTTGTTGTGCAACTCCAGGGGGCATGGAGACAATTCAGTAATGAATAACACACTCACTATCTGAGTCTCTCTCCTACAGAGAGGGAGAGTAAACCGAGAGGATGAGAAAGGTGCCAAGAAAAAAACGTCAACAGAAAAGATAGAGGGGTCACAGAACAGATGAAACCAGAAGAGGGACAGAGGAAGAAGGGCTACAAGAGGAGAGGAAAACACTGGAATATAGAGAGAGGATGAATATAATAACAACAACAGATTGAAAGGGACAGGTATTCAGTTTCAGGGCAATTGTCTTTTTGTATTTCACACTTTTTACATTCAGCAAAAAGTCATCTGTAACGATAAGCCAAAGGATAAAAGCGTGAGAGATTAGGGCTTTCTGATGAAGTGAGTGAAACCCATGTTGGCACTACTTGGCAGCTTGCATTAGTGGGTGTTTCCTCTCTAGGCTATATCGTTTCAGTCACCAATTCAGCAAACATTCATTTCCCTTCATAATGGAGACATCATTCTCTTGGGGGCAGACACTTGACCAATTGCTTGTCATTTGAAAGGTCGAGAGGAAACTCTGTTATAATGGGGGATTTAATTACTTGTTGAAAACACCTGTCAGAGAACTTGATTCATTGCCAGTTAGGCTCAGAATTAATCATGGCACAGACTTATTGAACTACTATCGCACGCTGGCTCCATGTGTGTCCAGCACTTTGGGCTATCCCTAAATGTCATCTTTATTTTCACTGTTCACACCCACAATGGTGGACATTCATCCTTATTCTGAATGAAGTGGATTATGTCTGCAACACATTCCCACAATCCATGTGGGCAAGGGTGCTGGAAAAGAGAATAATCGGGTTAGAAGACGTACCATGATTGGTCAATAACAGCACCAATCTAGGGAATGTAATCTGTCACACCAAGTAACATGCTGTCCTTTAAAAGGATCAGGTGACCTACAGTTGATCTGATGGCATCACCGTGAGGTTAAGACCCCTGCCATCCCACAGATGATCAATCTTCGATCGATCGTTTTGTATCTGTGTGTCACCTACCTAATCCACATCATCCACTCTGCTACTCTCCCAGGCTGTGAAAGGGCTGTTACCTTAGCAACGCATGGTGAGAGTGGTAATGGCTTTTTGATTAACTGTGCCGACCAATCAACACTTGGCCGTGGTGTGTCAGCAGGTTAGATTGTGTGTGACATTCAGTAGTGTGACCTGATGGGACTAGTGGAATCTGAGGGAATGTGAAGTTACAAATTAGTATCTACATTAAACACTAGTATACAGAAGAGCTGTATAGCTTTGGGAACATTCTTGAGAATGACTTCCAAATAAGCACAACCAATATATCTAATCACAACCTCTAACCACTGTTTCACCATGAGCAAAGAGTGGCAAGCAGTGGATGCCAAGAGCCATCTGCAACCACTGAGAAAGGACCTCCATGGACAACATAACAGCAGTGACCACCTCCGTCTCTCAGCACTGAAAAGTCCAACAGCACTGATTTCTGAATAGACATTGTGGCCAAATATATTGTCACCCTTGCACTTTTCTTAAATAATTCCCTATCTGTTCTGAAATACGTTGAAAGAAGGTGAAGGTGCTCGTGTGGGGGAGAGATACGAGGTCCAAGCGTTTGGATGCAGCATCAGAGAGCCTCATATGGGGACACCACACAGAACCAGATGCATATAGAATGTGTATAAACTGCACCACACTGAGATAAAGCACAGCTGTGTACTATATCTCACAGGCACACACACACAGGGTTGCAAAATTTCAGGAACTTTCAATAGATTCCCTGGTTTTCCCAAAGTCTCGGTTTGAGGTTCCTGAATCAGGAGTAAATAAGTAGGGAATCCGGAATCCTCCAACCAGGATTTCTGGAAAAAACATGGAATTTATGTATTTATTTTGCAACCCTTTGTGTGTGTGTGTGTGTGTGTGTGTGTGTCTGAGATACAGCAGTCATACACACACACAGAAAGAGAGAATCTGTCACTTTTCTCTCCATAACAAATGCAAACAACCCAATGACCATGACACACAAACCCTACACACATGCACATACACACTCACACATGCATGCAAAAAAAAAAAAAAAACACACACACACACTTGAGAATGTTTCACACGGTAGCCAGGCATTTGGGCCAAATTCAGTGGAGACTGGGAAAGTGCTTGAGGTTCAGAAATGTGCACACATGATAATGATAGGCCTATTAAGATGAACACAGACAAGATGCCTGGTTATTAACAGCCTGTAACAAATTGTGTATCAAATGCTTGGTTATTAACAGCCTGTAACAAATTGTGTATCAAATGCCTGGTTATTAACAGCCTGTAACATGTTTATACCCGACAATGAATAAAACCAGCTTATAACCAGGTCTATAAATATCCTGTGACAACCAATACACTCATATAATATACATTTTATCACCCCCTTCATACAGTGGACAGTACACGTACACAGCCAAACACCAGAGAAGGCTGGTTACAGTATGGTCTCTTGCACCCAGCAAGCAGAACCTCAGGGAAGTCGCATCCAGAATAAAACACTTGTCATTCAGAAAACAGAAAGGTGTAGATTGGCTATAATACCATCTGAACCTAACTGCTCAGATATCTTCCCCAAACAGTCACTATACACAGTATAATCCTCTGCTGGCCTTTCTTCCTCACAATCCCATTCTGTGTCAGCTTGGTCCCAGATCTGTTTGGGCCATCTTGTCAATGGCCAAATAGGAATTGGTAAGACAGCATACACAGATCTGGGACCAGGATATTCCTGTGTGGCTTCAGCGGTTACCTGTATACCAAATGGAGTAAAAAAGATCCCAACTAGCCATCTCTTATGTCAATCTGAAACCCCTCCCCCCTCCTCTCTCCTACTCCCCCTCTCATCCACCTCTGCCTCTCCCCCTCCCAGACCACTCTGATACCCATACCTTGAGAAGGCGTACAGATGGCAGGAAGGCTGCAGCGCACAGTTTCCTAATGGTCCAGTTGATTGGCCGCGGAGCATCCAGCTGCTGGTTCATGATTCCCGCTCCTCCCGCCCGGCTTTTCCAGGAAAAGAGCCCTTTGGAGAGGGCAAAGCAGCAGAGTCTCCGGCCAAATAGAACAACTCAGATCCCGGTAGAGCATGACCCCTAACACCAGACCACCACCGTCGTCTTGGTCCCCCGGCAGCTCAGCCCTTCCTTCACCTGGGTGCCCTCTTTCCACTCTCTCCCACCCCTCCCTCCCTTCCCCACTGATCCACAGGGTCCGATGGCGGAGTTCCGAGCGCCTGGAGCATCCAGCCCTCTCTACACCTGCGGTATCCCAGTATCCCAGTTTGCCAGTCCACCCGGTGCATACGTTCCAAACCAGTGGAGCAGAACAGAGTAAAGGACAAAGAAAAGGATAAAGAGGTAGAGCACAGCACGGGAGAGCAGAGCAGAGCCCGTAAACTGAGCAGAGTGACAGGGAGCAGCACAGCACTGTCTCCAAGACGAGAGAGAGAGGGGGGAGGGGGGAGGGGGGGGGGGAGAATGAAAGAGAATGGATGAGGCAGAGAATGGAAAAGGTAGATTGAAAGAGAGAAAAGAGAAATAAATGAGAGAAAGAGAGATCCTGAGCACAATGCAAAAAGAGGAGATGAGAGAGGAGAAGAGAGCGAGCAAGTGAGAGAGAGAGGGGAGAGATGGAGAGAGGTATGGCGCGTAAGAAAGATGCAACGAGAGTGAGTGTCAAAGATATAGCCCCCTTCATTTGGAATGGAGATGAATATGGAGAAACATAACCGATGGCATTAAAATCTGTATAATTTTTATACTGAATACATATCAGTCATCATCATCAATGTTGGTAAACCATCAGAATGCTAAAGCAGGCAAATTGAAACCCCCTCTTAAAAATATTGAGTAAAAATGTCCGTACTCTGTTTCTTCCGCTCCATTTCACTCTCTGTAGTGTCCCTCTTCTCCATCCTCACCCCCTTTCTCCTCCCTCTCTTTCTCTCTGCCCATTCCACTCTCTCCAGTGTGTGTATGTGTGTGTGTGTGTAGAGTGCGAATTATGCAGTGAAATTCAGGGGTCTCTATAGACTTTTTCACAGCAACATATTTCCGCACCTCTTTGTGCGCGTGCTTGCACCTGCACTAAAAAAATATTATGGACCTAGTAGTTAAGACATGTATTTTAACTTACAACATGTATGACCTTTTAATGTGGCATGAACACAACCAGTCAAGATGTTTTCATCTGATTGTCAAACAAATCACTTTGGTCCGCTCCAAAATAATTCCAGAATTTAAACAGTGCAATGTGCACCCGCCATTTGATGAAGGGGAAAGGCATCTGTTACAAAACACCCCGAATTGTAATGGCATTCAATGATTGTCATTAGCCCTTCACTCTCGTAGCTTGAATTAATTGAAGCGTCTTGCTGACAAATTGACCTTTTACCTAAAAAGAACATTCGGTTCCACTGAAAAGGGGCTGAAATACAGGACACAAATAGAGCTGTGTCTGTCCTGAACTCATCGGCGAGGGAAACTGTGAGGGTCCAGTTGAAACAATGTTGCAAGTTCGCAAGCGGGTGGACCCAGGTGATAATGTTGCAAGTTTGCTAGCAGGATGGACCCAGTAGATAATGTTGCAAGTTCGCTAGCGGGCTGGACCCAGTCAATACAATTTAGCAAGTTTGCTAGCAAAAGCTCAAGACAGACAGTATTGTTTGTCTGGGTTTCATCTTCAACTGGGGACAGACTTTAATAGCCCCTCCCTAGTGAATGACATTGATTTACACCCCATAACCACAACAACACCTTGTCCACAGGGACAAGATGAGACGAAGCTGCAAACACCTCTCAGTACACAATAATTAAAACCTTGATACAAAATGTAATGCTAATGCAAATGACGGATCCCCTCACAAGTTCAGACTGGTACAGACTGATTCAATAAGCAGTGATTCAATAATAATGGTGTGTGTGTGTGTGTGTGTGTGTGTGTGTGTGTGATTGGTATAACAATGACAAATACATTTAAGACCATTGGTAGAAAGTAGAAAGTTGATGAATACTTGTATCAGTTGAGGTCATTACTGTGGTAGGAGTTTAGCTAAGAACAAAAGGGATGGCATTAGCAATAATACCAGTACTACGAAATATGTCATTATTATCACTGCAGTGATTTACATTTCGACAGGGACTCGCGTCATGTGACTGGTTCCCAGTAGGATGACCCGGGACTCATGGGAGAACAGTGAGTAGTGCCTGTGGTCGCCGTGGTGACTGGTGAGATGGAATCTACCCGGAGAGCGAGATTGCTGCACTGAGCCCTGACGGCCTCTCCCTCACCGGTGGTGGTGGCTGCATGCAGACCAACACACACCGCGACGGAGCCACCCTCATCACACCACAGATCCACAGGTTTTTTTATTTTATTTTTATTTCACCTTTATTTAACCAGGTAGGTCAGTTGAGAACAAGTTCTCATTTACAACTGCGACCTGGCAGGTTAACCGTCACACTACTGCAAACACACAGCATTACTCCCCACAGGTTACACCAGTACAACTAGACACAGTATTATTCCCCAGTTACACCATGGCAAGGATTGGTATTCTCATCTCCAGCAACAAACATGACAAAGACAATCACTTAATTGAATTCACCATTCATTCTCACACAATAAAACCTTAATAGGTAACTCTGACATACTCTAACCCCAGTCACCTCAGCCAATCTCTCAGATGTCAAATCAAAATCTAGTTTGGACAGTGAATGACACACCTCAATGATCCAACTGTGTGTGTGTGTGTGTGTGTGTGTGTGTGTGTGTGTTGTACGGCAATGTGACCACCAACAGAGAAGTGTCAGACACTCTCTCTCGTCCTCCCTTTCCTCTTTTCTCACTCCCCTTGATCGTTCCTACACTCTATCAATCCTGATTGTGAACCTGTTGCTTTTCCAGATCTATGGCCAGGCAGTTCTGTTGGTGTTCACCTCACACACGGCAGACGAGGGTCACAGTCCTGCACTGCGCTGCCCCTGTACAAGCACTAGATGGCAACCCTCTAATGCAGATCACCAGCTCCAGCCCCACTACTTCAGAATTATTATGTTTTGCTATGTTGTTCATTGATCACTTAAAAATCCTCATCACTGAGCTCCTGAGAACATATGTACTTCCTAATGAAGATGTTTTCTGTCAGAAGGCTTCACATTAGGGAAGTGGATCATGTCTACAACACATTCCCACAAGCTTGTCTAAATCCAATTGGAGCGCACACGTTGGCCACCAGAGGGCCTCAGTCCAACATGCCATGCAGTGCACTACTATGCAGTGGACTACTATGCAGAGCACTACTATGCAGTGGACTACTATGCAGTGGACTACTATGCAGAGCACTACTATGCAGAGCACTACTATGCAGTGCACTACTATGCAGTGCACTACTATGCAGTGCACTGTGTTTAATTCCATGTCTTCCGCTTCTTGTAAGATAGAGGAGCGAAGCCAATCAACAACCCAATTACCACTGCAATCAGAATACCAGACAAGACCAGACTTAACCATCTCAGACTGATTTATTTCCCTAAAGGCACCTTGAGTATGACTGAGGGAGGAAATCTGTGAGGCAATTTACAGTCGATGACCTTGGAGGGTTATATTATTGAGCAGTGAGAGTGCAGACATCACAATGAACGCTAATCACCCACACTTTTATTGTCACACTGAGGTGGAAAAAGTAGTGATGGTAATTGGTCTTCGTACAAGACTGGACATTTGATAGCAATCTATGCAATATATTTGAATGCAATGGCAAGTGAAATTCTAATATTTTCTTTCTATTGTGACGTCCGTGACAATATCTGCACCTTTGAGCACTACTTCTAACCCTACTCCCCAAACATTCTTCCTCCTATTCACACTACAGTATAGGCCTACTTTAGTCTAGAAGAAGATAATCAGGTCAGTATCGAGCACATCCTCTGACAAACCCATTAGAGATGTGTGTGAGGGGCAAATGTTAACACAGCAGATCTATGCAGCATGGCATCCCTGTGTGAGTGTGTGTGTGAGTGTGTGTGTGTGCATATCCTTTGACAAACCCATTAGAGATGTGAGTGAGGGGCAAATGTTAACACAGCAGATCTATGCAGCATAGCATCCCTGTGTGTGTGTATGTGCTCGTGTGCTTGTGTGTGTGGTGGGGGGGACATATTACAGTATAGTAATAATACATTATAAATGTGCGAACTTGCACATTAATCTGAAAGTGGGAATGTGTGTTTCAAAAGGTGTATTTGAAAGGGTTTGTGTACATTGTGTGTGTGTGTGTGTGTGTGTGTGAAAGTATTCGGACCGTTCACTTTTTCCACATTTTGTTACGTTACAGCCTTATTCAAAAATTGATTCAATATATATATATATATTTCATCAATCTACACACAATACCACATAATGACAAAGCAAAAACAAGTTTTTAGAATAATAAAAAAATAACATAAATACCTTATGATATAAGTATTCAGACCCTTTGTTATGAGACTCAAAATTGAGCTCAGGTGCATCCTGCTTCCAATGATCATCCTTGAGATGTTTCTACAACTTGATTTGAGTCCACCTGTGGTAAATTAAATTGATTGGACATGATTTGGAAAGGCACACTCCTGTCTATATAAGGTCCCACAGTTGACACTGCATGTCAGAGCAAAAACCAAGCCATGAGGTTGAAGGAATTGTCCGTAGAGCTCTGAGACAGGATTGTGTCGAGGCCCAGATCTGGGGAAGGGTACCAAAAATATTCTGCAGCATTGAAGGTCCCAAAGAACATAGTGGCCTCCATCATTCTTAAATGGAAGAAGTTTGGAACCACCAAGTATCTTCCTAAAGCTGGCTGCCCAGCCAAACTGAGCAATCGGAGGAGAAGGAACTTGGTCAGGGAGGTGACCAAGAGCCCGATGGTCACTCTGACAGTGCTCCAGAGTTCCTCTGTGGAGATGGGAGAACCTGCGGCACTCCACCAATCAGGCCTTTATGGTAGATTGGCCTGTCGGAAGCCACTCCTCAGTAAAAGGCACATGACAGCCAACTTGGAGTTTGACAAAAGGCACCTAAAGGACTCTCAAACCATGAGAAACAAGATTCTCTGGTCTGATGAAACCAAGATTGAACTCTTTGACCTGAATGCCAAGCGCCACGTCTGGAGGAAACCAGGCACTGCTCATCACCTGGCCAATACCATCTCTACGGTGAAGCATGGTGGTGGCAGCATCAGGCTGTGGGGCTGTTTTTCAGTGGCAGGGACTGGGAGACTAGTCAGGATCGAGGCAAAGATGAATGGAGCAAAGTACAGAGAGATCCTTGATGAAAACCTGCTCTAGAGCACTCAGGACCTCAGCCAGGGGCGAAGGTTCACCTTCCAACAGGACAACGACCCTAAGCACACAGCCAAGAAAACGCAGTGGATTCGGGACAAGTCTCTGAATGTCCTTGAGTGGCCCAGCCAGAGCCCAGACTTGAACCCAATCGAACATCTCTGGAGAGACCTGAAAATATCTGTGTAGCGACGCTCCCCATCCAACCTGACAGAGCCTGAGAGGATCTGCAGAGAAGAATGGGAGAAACTCTCGAAATACAGGTGTGCCAAGCTTGTAGCGTCATACCCAAGAAGACTGAAGGCTGTAATCGCTGCCAAAGATGCTTCAACAAAAATCTGAGTAAAGGGTCTGAATACTTATGTAAATGTGATATTTTTTTGTCATTACGCGGTATTGTGTGTAGATGAATGAGAGTAAAAAACTATTTCATCCATTTTAAAATAAGTCTGTAACGTAACAAAATGTGGAAAAAGTGAAGGGGTCTGTATACTTTACGAAAGTGTTTATATCTGTGTACATTGTGTGTTTGTTTGTTTGTGTGTGTTCTGTGTGCACGCCTCCATGCATGTGTGTGTGTACTCTAAGCACGTAGACAAATCTGGGCCAGTCTGTCTCTGCACTCCACTCTGAGCAGCTTGATCCCTGGAGTTGCTGCGTGAAAATAGCCCTGCCTCACACCTCTCTTTCAGCGCAGTTTGACGTTTATTGTGATGAGTCTTGTCCTTGAGGCAGAACAGAGCGATTTCCGCTAGATGGACCAGCTGCAAAGTCGAAATTGGCTATATTATTAAAAAAAATTACAATTTTGTTTTCGTTTTTTGGTCTTAATTTAAATTTGCTACGCATAGGATTTTTTTAAATACTTTTTGCATTGCAATTTCAGAAACTGTCCATTATATAAAGTATCGGAAGTAATACTGGAATGATGTTGTGATATTCGCCTATTGATTTCTCACGCCCAGGCTGGCATCTCTTGTCAAAATGGGAAAGCTGTTTTGACTTTGTGGCTGTGGTATCTAGTGGAAATTGGGTTAAGTGGCCACTGTTGCAAAAATTCCAAACTGTTTTCTCAATTTCATTTTATGTGAGAAAGAACTGAATAGTGTAGGGAATCATTGTTCCATCTAAATCGCTGTGAAATATATTTTCAATAACAACAAATATTGTTTTAACAGCTGTTTGAAGCTGGTGGACTAAAACCGAAAGTAAAAGGCCCAAGTGTGAGTCTCTGCCATGTTACAGGGAAATGGGATGTGGGGGAGGGGGAGATTTGTTTTGAATACAGCCTAGTGCTGTTGCAATTCACCTAGTTTCCACATATGGTAGAAATTCTGAGAAAGTGTAGCACCTTTAAGGATAGAGTTAGGCATTCGGGTTAGCAGTGGGGTTAAGGATAGGGCTAGGCATTAGGTTAGCAGTGTCGTTAAGGTTAGGGTTCAGTTTAAAATCAGATTTTATGATTGTGGCTGTGCCAGCTAGTGACCACTCTGCAGAGCTACCTCCAGAACAAGATTCATGACGAAGAACGCTAACCTGCTCTTTCAGCCCTCCATGCCCCCCTCCTCCACATCCCAGCACCCTGCATCTCTCACCCTGAGGCAGGAAGACCTCTGCTGAGTTGGGTTTTTTCTCCATCTGGAGAGAGGGAGCGATTAGCCCACAGGACAGAGATCCTGTTGCACACCCTTCTATCACACAGCCTTCAAAAGTGTCATGGGCCTGCACCAGCCAGGCTTGCACCAAAAAACACTGGCATGTGCAGGACCTGTAAGCACATTACGACCCCAGAGACTGCGGTTCAATCCCTGCATCCACACCCTCCCACTTCCCATCTCTTTCCTCTGTTTCCACTGCTGCCTAAGTAAAGCATAAAAAAGAGAGTGGGATTTCACTGCCCTTAATAAAATCACCACCAGCATGCATACCCATCAATCTAAACCAGGGATGGGCAACTTTGATGGGAATGGGGGCCACAAAAAATCATCATGAGGGGTCGCAGTTGCTTGCTGGTCTGCGTACCCATATATTCCCCCCCACAGTACGAGCAAAACATTTTAGTATCCCCCATCTTGACAGCAGAGATTTTAAATAAAATATGTATAAAGCAAGTTTGCTGCAATTCTACACATTTTGCCATGTGGCGGAGAGAAGATTTAGCAATTTCGTAACTTGACTGACTATCAGTGACTGACATAACAGAAAAACTGCTGATGCACAACCAAATGTCGAAATTGCCCCTTGTGTATTCTACTATTCTATCTCGCAACAGTAAGTTGAGACCCCGATTGAGTTCCTAAAAGATGTATCCGAGGGCCTTCAAATGGGGGAGGCCGCCAGTTGCCCATCCCTGATCTAAAATGTCCGTAATCTCCCTCTGATTCTCTCTCTCACATACGCATGCATACACACATGATAAATTACAATGTGAACACAAATAAACTCACACCCACACACCCTGATAAACACAAACATAAATACAAAAACACATACAGATAATGGTCATTGCCAGTGGTTTGTCAAATGAGAACCTGGTCTCCATGGCAACAAACCATTACCATTTTCACATCGGTAACAATGAACACTTTTACACTTAAGCCTGAGAGCATCCAAATCAAACAGGTGAGGAAAATGGTATTTGATGGTCATCATGACATGTCCACCCTTCCCTCTCTTTTTATCCCCTCCCCTCTACCTCCAGAGATCTCTGCCTTCCCGTCTCTCTACCTCCAGAGATCTCTTCCTCCCCATCCTCTCTGTACTTCCAGAGATATCTGCCTTCCCGTCCTCTTCTCTCTACCTCCAGAGACCTCTGTCTCTGATATGAATGATTGTCAGACTTGTCATGCCTTGCCAGTGCTAGGCCTCAGCAGCCATCTCTCACAGTGAATGTCTGTCAGGGAAGTAATCTGGGCTAGGTTATAGTGATAGTTGGTAGGCCTTATTCCTCAAACAGCAGGGTTGGCACAGCAAGGCTCAGTGATCTGTGAGAACACAGCTCGTGTTGATAATAGGACTGAATCATCCTCAACTGGTTTGCATGCTCTGTCACACTGACTTCATCAACATGGTAATGTGGGACAACGACCACCGTGACATCATCAAAGGTCACCTGTGAGAGGCAGCCAGTTGTGTCACCCCGGCTCATATCAGAATGGCCAGGATTCGTATGTAAACACGGGGCAGATACAAAAAGGAATAAAAAAGGTCACTAGTTGATCTAAATGTCCAAACAAACCAAACATCAGTGAGTGGCAGATCATCACCAGTAGTCCCTGTGGTGTTGTCCAGGGACCACCTACTAAGTGGTTGCGACTTGAGTAGTGGCTGCCTTTCCTGATTCAACATGAATATTCTTAGTCTGCTGTTGGCAGGGGTGGCACCACAGGTTCAACATTTGTATGTGTCTTTCTGAGACCTGGAGTTGTTCCGTAGCTCATGACCTGGTCAAGTAAAACGCTGGGTCCTATTCGTAGGCTATGACAGGGTCACTTTAGTCACCAAAAATTCATTGAATTATTCAAATAATTGGATCTTAGGCCGATGATCATTCAGAGCCGAAGATATTAACATTTTAAATTCATCCGATGTCTGCCATGGTTTTGGGTGACGTGATGACGTCGTCGCTGCTCGCGCTGCTGCAGCGTGGCTAACAGCGTGTGATTTTTAGCTAGCTATCATTAGCATTGCTAGCTATTTCTGACTAACTTACAGTAATGGCAACATTGCCATCACGCTAAAGTAATTTTGATGACACCATAATATGGCAAAGTTGTTTCCTACTAATTATTTGCCTACTTTAGCAATGTCATCATATTTCCATGCCAGTCTAAATTAGTGTAATTTAGACGAAACAGTCACATTAGCCTCCGAGGTGCAACCCATGTCTTGGGCACAAATAAATATTGGATGCAGCTATGGTGGTACTAACTCATGTCTGACTACAAAAGTGTACTAACTAGCAGCAACAAATTCAAACTAACCCAGGGCCATAGCAAAACGTGTCACAGTTGGTTGCATAGTGTAACGGCGTCACCGGCCTGAATTTTATCCCATCTGGAGACAGTCAGTGCATAGAATTAGCTTCCAACCGAGATTACGTTATTTCTCAAGCTATGTTTATAACTGAGGGATGATGACAATAGTTGACCCTGTTTTTCTGTTAGACAAAGTGCACAGTTGGGTGTCCGACTGATCCTCTGGTCATGAATGCTTGCCGGGACCTACCAGAAGGAGCAAAGGTGTGTATCATAACATGTCCAGAAATATAATTGCAATGGTTTAGAGACCTTCAAAAATAATTTAATTCACTGTTCACTTGCTATTTTCACCCTTGTGACACCTCCTCCATTGTTGCCAGAGTCTCCCTCGACATGAGGCCTCTGATAGTTACTGCAACGATGACAGACGGCTTCATCAACAACGACAGGTAATGTATATTATGTGAAAAGTTATATAAAAAATACCCAGCTTGATAAAATAGTAGGCTAATTCCCAAGCCAAGCAGATACAACTAGTAGAGTCTTTTGGTTTTGAAGTGCATTAGCAAAAAGCCTTGCCCTTTCTTTAGAAGAAAATGAAATTTACCTCTTGGCTATTATTTCACCCTGATAAGATTGCCTGCTGCAGTTGTTCAAAAGATGTCCAGTTTGCAGCCAAACATTACATTGACATTTTAGTCATTTAGCTGATGCACTTATCCAGAGTGACCTAAAGGAGCAGTAAGGGTTAAGTGCTTTGCTCAAGGGCACATCAACATATTTTTTTTTAGCTAGTCGGCTCAGGGATACTGTCCCAGCGCTCTAACCGCTAGGCTACCTGCCGCCACATGCAGAATAGAGAAGACCAGCATGGGGACCCTCATCAGCATCATGCAGACGTGTCCTCGCTGCGAGCATTCTTATGAATGGAACAGTCAGCCACATGTTGGCAAGTATCCGGCCAGCAACCTTCACCTGTCAGCGACAACAGCTTTCAAAGGCTCATCATTTGTACAAATACAGAAGGTAACCCACTTCATTACTTTGATACATTTAATAACCCAACATAATATATGAAACATAATATATGTAAACTGACATTAGTTGCTTATTTTCAACTTCTTAGATGCATATAATGTCCGGGGCACCAACCTAGCCTGGTGGAAGCAGCCTGATCGCTGTGTTCACCATTCTATTTCACTTCACATTTTATGATATCTGAAGTGAAATAGAAAGGTGAACGCAGAGATCTGGTTGGTTCCACCAGGCTAATCATAACCACCATTGATCATGTAATCAGTGCTCTGTGTGTGTGTGTGTGTGTGTGACCGACCAGTATTTTTGATGAAAGGCCAGGAGCTGATCTAGGCTGAATCAATGGGGCTCTGGCAAGACCTCACACCAGCATCACCACTTGGCTGGTCATCATCATCGTTGTGGAGAACAGAGTTAGGTCAATTTTGTCTGAATAGTAGACAGTGCCTTCGGAAAGTATTCAGACTGATTGACTTTTTACACATTTTGATAGGTTACAGCCTTATTCTAAAATTGATCAAATTGTTTTTATCCCTCATCAATCTACACGCCATATCGCATAATGACAAAGCAAAAGCAAATGTATTACAAATAAAAAACTGAAATATCACATTTACATAAGTATTCAGACCCTTTACACAGTACTTTGTTACAGGCAAACCTGTATTTGGGGAGATTATCCCATTCTTCTCTGCAGATCCTCTCAAGCTCTGTCAGGTTGGATGGGGAGCGTCACTGCACAGCCATTTTCAAGTATCTCCAGAGATCATAGATCGGGTTCAAGTCCGGGCTCTGGCTGGGCTACTCAAGGACATTCAGAGACTTGTCCCGAAGCCACTCCTGCGTTGTTTTGGCTGTATGCTTAGGGTCATTGTCCTGCTGGAAGGTCAACCTTCGCCCGAGTCTGAGGTCCTGAGCACTCTGGAGCAGGTTTTCATCAAGGATCTCTCTGTACTTTGCTCCGTTCATCTTTGACTTGATCCTGACTAGTCTACCATTCCCTGCGGCTGAAAAACATCCCATGCTGCCACCACCATGGTGCCAGGTTTCCTCCAGACGTGACGCTTGGCATTCAGGCCAAAGAGTTGAATCTTGGTTTCATCAGACCAGAGAATCTTGTTTCTCATGGTCTGAGAGTCTTTAGGTGCCTTTTGGCAAACTCAAATATCATTAACAAGAAAAGACTGAGGAAGACCACTGTAGTGGATGACCAGAGAATACTCTCTAAGGTGAAAACCCCCCTGACAACAGCCCAACAGATCAAAAACACTCTCCTGGATGCAGGTGTAGATGTGTCAAAGTCTACCATACGTAGAAGACTACACCAGCAGGACTACAGAGGATACACTAGAAGATGCAAACCACTGATAAGCCTGAAGAACAGAAAGGCGAGATAACAGTTTGCTAAAAAGCACCTAAAAGAGCCCCAAGAGTTCTGGAAAAAAGTATTGTGGACAGATGAGACAAACATGTACCAGAGTGATGGAAAGAGGAAAGTGTGGAGAAAAAAAAGAAATGCCCATGATCCAAAGCATACCACCTCATCTGTGAAACATGGTGGAGGGGGTGTTATGGCTTGGGCCTGTATAGCTGCCAGTGGAACAGACTCACTTGTCTTCATCGATGATGTGACTGCAGACAGAAGTAGAACAATGAATTCTGAAGTCTACAGAAATATTTTATCTGCTCAGATAAAACCAAATGCCTCCAAACTCATTGGACGGCACTTCATCATGCAACAAGACAATGACCCTAAACATACTGCTAGAGCAACAAAGGGGTTTTGGAAAATCCTTGACTGGCCGAGTCAATCACCAGATCTGAATCCAATTGAACATGCATTTTACATGCTGAAGAGGAGACTGAAGGCAATAAGTCCCCGAAACAAACAGGAACTGAAGATGGCTGCAGTACAGGCCTGGCAGAGCATCACCAGGGAAGATACCCAGCGTCTGGTGATGTCGATGCATTGCAGACTTCAAGCAGTCATTGCATGTAAAGGATATGCGACCAAATATTAACAATGATTACTTTATTCTACATTATGTTAAACTGTCCAATGTTTTTTGATGCCCGAAAATGGGTGCGACTATGTACAAAAAGTTATAGAATTTCTAAACGGTTCATCCGATATGTATGAAAATACCCTAAAATTTAAGCTGACAGTCTGCACTTCAACCTCATTGTATCCTTTCAAACTCAAAGTGCTAGAGTACAGAACCAAAATAACAAATAAATGGTCACTGTCCAATTAATTATGGTGCTCACTGTACATGATCCGTCTCTGTTTGTAAAATAAAGTGGTTAATGTGAACCTAATTCACAGCAAAAAAAATGGACAATGCAAATAGTCCGGGTAGCCATTTGATTAATTGTTCAGAGTCTTATGGCTTGGGGGCAAAAGCTGTTGAGAAGCCTTTTGGACCTAGAGTTGGCGTTCCGGTACAGCTTGCCATGCAGCAGCAGAGAGAACAGTCTATGACTGGGGTGGCTGAAGACTTTTTTAGGGCCTTCCTCTGACACCGCCTGGAATAGAGGTCCTGGATGGCAGGAAGCTTTGCCCCAGTGATGTACTGGGCCATACACACTACCCTCGACCCTCTGTCTTCCTTTTCCTGTAGTCCACAATCATCTTCTTTGTCTTGATTACTTTGAGGGAGAGGATGTTATCCTGGCACCACACGGCCAGGTCTCTGACCTCCTCCCAATAGGCTGTCTCGTTGTTGTCGGTGATCAGGCCGACACTGTTGTGTCATCTGCAAACTTAATGATGGTGTTGGAGTCATACCTGGCCATGCAGTCATGGGTGAACAGGGAGTACAGGAGGGGACTGAGCACGCACCCCTGAGGGGCCCCAGTGTTGAGGATCAGCATGGCAGATGTGTTGTTACCTACCCTTGCCACCTGGGGGCGGCCCGTCAGGAAGTCCAGGATCCAGTTGCAGAGGGAGGTGTTTAGTCCCAGGATCCTTAGCTTAGTGATGAGCTTTGAGGGCATTATGGTGTTAAACGCTGAGCTGTAATCAATTAATAGCATTCTCACGTAGGTATTCCTTTTGTCCAGGTGGGAAAGGGCAGTGTGGAGTGCAATAGAGATTGCATCATCTGTGGATCTGTTTGAGCGGTATGCAAATTTGAGTTGGCCTAGAGGGATAATGGTGTTAATATGAGCCATGACCAGCCTTTTAAAGCACTTCATGGCTACAGACATGAGTGCTACGGGTCTGTAGTCATTTAGGCGGGGTTTCTTAGTGTTGGGCACAGGGACTATGGTGGTCTGCTTGAAACATGTTGGTATTACAGACTCAATCAGGGAGTTAGTGAAGACACTTGCCAGTTGGTCAGCGCATGCTCGGAGTGTCTGGCCCTGCGGCCTTGTGAATGTTGACCTGTTTAAAGGTCTTACTCACAACGGCTACAGAGAGCGTAATCACACAGTCATCTAGAACAGCTGATGCTCTCATGCATGCCTCAGTGTTGCTTGCCTCGAAGCGAGCATAGAAGTGATTTAGCTCGTCTGGTAGGCTCGTGCCACTGGGCAGCTCGCGGCTGTGCTTACCTTTGTAGTCTGTAATAGTTTGTCGGCCCTGCCACATCCGACGAGCGTCTGAGCTTAGTCCTGTATTGGCGCTTTACCTGTTTGATGGTTCGTCTGAGGGCGTAGCAGGATTTCTTATAAGCTTCCGGGTTAGAGTCCCGCTCCTTGAAGGCGGCAGCTCTACCATTTAGCTCAGTGCGGATGTTGCCTGTAATCCATGGTTTCTGGATGGGGTATGTACGTACAGTCACTGTGGGGGGGACGTCGTTGATGCACTTATTGATGAAGCCAGTGACTGATGTGGTGTACTCCTCAATGCCATCGGAATAATCCTGGAACATATTCCAGTCTGTGCTAGCAAATCAGTCCTGTAGCCTAGGATCTACGTCATCTGACCACTTCGAGTCACTGGTGCTTCCTACTTTAGCTATTGCTTGTAAACAGGAATCAGGAGGATGGAATTATGGTCAGATTTGCCAAATGGAAGGCGAGGGAGAGCTTTGTATGCGTCTCTGTGTGTGGAGTAAAGGTGGTCTAAAGTTTTTTTTTGCTCTGGTTGCACATTTAACATGCTGGTAGAAATTAGGTACAACTAGTTTAAGTTTCCCTGCATTAAAGTCCACTAGTCCACTTCCTGTTTGCTTATTGCCTTATACAGCTGACTGAGTGCGGTCTTAGTTCCAGCATTCGATTGTGGTGGTAAATACACAGCTACTAAAAATATAGATGAAAACTCTCTTGGTAATAGTGTGGTCTACAGCTTATCATGAGATACTGTACTTCAGGCGAGAAAAATCTAGAGACCTCCTTTGATTTGTGCACCAGCTGTTGTTTACAAATATACACTGCTGTTCTATCTTGCCGGTGCAGCGTATATCCTGCGAGCCTAATGTTATCCATGTCGTCGTTCAGCCACGACTCGGTGAAACATAAGATATTATAGTTTTTGATGTCCTGTTGGTAGGATATTCGTGATCATACCTCATCCAATTTTTTGTTCAATGATTGTACTTTGGCTAGTAATACTGATGGTAAAGGCAGATTTCCAGATAGCCGTCAGCGGATCCTTACAAGGGACAACGATCTCCGTCCTCGATACCTCAGTCTCTTTCTCCTGCCAATGATCGATCAAGTGCACAAGGCTACATGTGTGCAAAAATAACGTTCACCAAGTAAAACATGTAATAAACCCCCCTCACTCACACACGTGTTACTGTCAAGTTCAACACAACAAAACCAATATATTTTGGCTACACTGCACATTGTACACTTTCTGCCTGTGGACATCTGTTCTACAATGTGCCAGCAGAGGATGATACGCTTTGTTGGCATAATTGATCTCTTTCAGGCAGAGAGTACTCCTGGCATACCCCTTTTTATCCACTGTATTGAAAAAGTGAGAAAGTGGGAAAGTGTCTGTGTATTCTTTCACCTCTATAGTGGCATCCAGCTTAAGCCAGGCCCAGCTCCAGCTACACTTGATCCCTGAATCCACTTGTTTAACAAGCCACGCCTCATTTTCACCTAATTCTCTAATTCAAAAAATGTACAACATACTGTAGAGGGAAAACATTAGTTCACAGATTGTAGTTAGTTCGTTAGCTAGTTAACATTTCACACAGATTGCCAGGGTCCAGTAAGCAACTAACGCGTTATAACTTCAGGAACGGCAAGGAGTCAAATAACGTTACCAATTAATACTATAGCTAATTGGTTAGGTTACTAACTTTAGCTCATCTGATGTTGCTGATGTTGTAACGTTAGCTAGCTAGCGGTGTGACTTTATTAGCCAGCTCATTTTCACACCATAAACTCAATTATTTGATCAGTTAAGTCGGCTAATGTTGCTCAACATTTCTCTGACTAGCTAATGGAGAATTCGAACCAGCTAGCAAGATACTAATAATACTTGTTCCACCACACTTTCTCCCTCACCTCAAACCTTCCAAATGCCAGTCTCTGTGGTCAGGCTTCTCAGGGGACGTGGTGCTGTAACTGGCAAACTGCCTTTCTACTCTCTGCTGTCCAGAGTGCACGCTCTTTCCATAGAGAAAGCTGTATGCTGTAACTAGCAAATTGGTTGTAACTTATCTCTTCAGTCGTGTGCTGCATTCTGTTGTTATGTGAACGATTGGCTGAGCCTTGGATATGGACAGTATAGCTCCAAACGCGCATCACTCATTCGGTTACAGAGAGTAGCGATCCTCTGGCATCTCACCATACATCTGCCTGTAGTTATTGAACTCAATCTGCAGGAGGTTTGTTTGTTATGATTGAGTGGGGGGAGACAGCTGTGGGCATGGTTCTGACAGATGGATGTGGTGGTGGCAAGGTACACCCATATCAAACTACATCCCAAAGTCATCTCACGATTGGCTTCTGTCATGGTCGTCAGCATTTCTTGAGGAGCAAGCCAAAAAACAAGGCGCGTGCAGTTCCCATATAAGGCAGGTGAGTGCCAGAGGGAGAGAGAGAGAGAGAGAGAGAGAGGGAGAAATAGCGAGGGAGATGGAAACCTCTCTTTCTTGTCCTTCTTTCTGAAGACAAACCAAAAGTTTCTAACAGTGAAAATTAGTTGCGCTGGTTCCAACACTTCAAATAATTTGGATGTTAATTTATGTCATGCAAATGAGTCAATTTACTACCCAACGCAAAGGCAACAGCCAGAGAGAGAGACAAAACAGGTGATGTGACCTGCTGTGTCATCAATGGCCACCTTCCTGTGCAAAGGTTAGCTGAGTGTTCAGCCCAACAGCACCAATTAGAGCACAGGACCAGGTTCCCGTAACAGCTACAGAGGAAGGCATCAAACACCCGAAACAGGGGGAAAAGGGGATAAACGCAGTGCAGCATGACTGAATTAGAGACGCTCTGTTCTCATAATTGGTTTTGAATTATGCATTAGGGCTTAGGAGATGCTAATGTCTGCTTTTCAAGGAACCACAAATCACGCTATACTTATAGGTTACATCAAGCTCCAATTCTCATTCTTCATCTATTTGGCTTGAAAATGTCAGACTCACATTATGCTGAACTGATCGAACTGCCAGGCACTAGTCAGCATCAAATTATACAAATTAATAAGTGCATCAAATGAATTATGCTTTCCACAACTATTGCACAATTCATCCACATTCAGCCACATTGTATTCATCCACATTGCATCTCTGCATCTCAGAATGTCTTTGTGGAGGTATGGAATATGGTTTGATTGGCCTAGAACATTTTCCCACAAAAGCAGGATACAGTTCAGGTAGCCTGCAGGTAGCAGGTAATAGATGGAGGATTCGTTGTCATAATTTATAATGTGGCTACAATCAGAGTTGATTGGATATACCACAATAAACATAAAGTTCAAATGCAGAGTGCTTTTAAAGTGATAGGTTGGAGTGAAATCTGTAGCCAATCCCCGCTGTGCTGTAGCAGCATAAAATAGGGGCCTTCTAGCAGTCGTAAGGACAAAGATTCAGCAGGAGGCAGGCAGGTAGAGGTGCAATTGAGTGTTGGATTTATTTACACAGTGCTGGTGTTTCAAAGATGACGGTAATACCTATATACAAATATATATACAAAGTTCTGACTTCAAAAGATCATTCAAAAGAAAAAGCCTCTCATCAGGCAAAACCTATAAAGCACAGGTGGGGTCAGAGTGCAATAGTTGAGAGAGACGTGCCTATAGCGCGTTTTCGCCATACGTTAGTGCTGAGCGATTAACCAACATTTCTGTTATTTTGCTGTTTTTAAACAACTAATTGATCAAAGTCGGTCCAATTATTTTAATTCCCTTTCATTATTATGTTTTTTTTCTGTGAGCTCAATGCGCACATTTTCTCTAGAGATAAATCAGATCCAGCCTGAACAGTAAAATGTAGTAGGGAGTTACATTATCTAAGTGATTGAAAGTTGGTATTCAGCAGTCATAAAAGTATGCCTTATTTACTTTGAAGAACTACAAAATCCTTAACTAAACTAGGCAAGTCAGTTAAGAACAAACTCTTATTTACAATGACAGCCTACCTACAGGGTCAGCCCCTGGTGCAAATAAGGGTTAAGTGCCTTGCTCAAGGACACATTGATAGGTAATTTTTTTCTCACCTTGTCAGCTCGGGTATTTGAACCAGCAACCTTGGGTTAATGACCCAATGCTCTAACTTGAATGCTTTTTCAACCCAACCCCCATGAGTAAAGCTGGTCAAGTCTGGATCACCTTGGCTCTATCTGGTTCAGCCTGGTGAGTCCTTGAGATGAATGCTTTTTAGTGTTACGTTTTAGACCTTGCTGCCTCCGGGGCGGCTCCTGCCCACTGATCTGGATGGATTAAGCCAGTCATGTGAAACAAATGGTTACCGTGACGCAACCCCCAGTACAGAGCAAATGGATCTATTTTGTTTCTATCACTCCCACTCTCACCCCTGTGCCCCCACAATATCGTAAGCCTACCGCACTCTGGATATAAAAAAAATGCCACACTCGCCGGACATAATTTCTGCATTAGTCGTTGAGACCCCGGGCGTTGCCAGGGCGACAGCGTAATTACCATTTTATAGGAATGGGTGTAATAAAAGTGGATCCTGAGGCATGGAGCTAAGGTAATGGCCTTTATGACAGCATTTAGTATCCTGCCATCGCACCAGGACATGCTTCACCACTAGCAACCAGCAACCTATGGCAGAGCTAGCGGCAGCTGTGTTCGTGATACACCGGAGTCGTGTTCATTAGGCACAATGGACTGAAGTAGGGTAAGGTACAATCTGAAGTCGTCCAATAACAAATGCTCTTTTTTGTTTTCCGTTGCAAAACGTTTTGCTGCTGTGTTCCCTAATGAACATGACCCAGGACAGGACATCCCTACCATTGTCACCTCATGGCCAATCTGGGTCAGGGGGCAATATCATGATAATATATACATACATAATGAGAATGATAGAGAAGTGAAGTTAGGTGGGGATATCCATGTTTCTCTTTCACAGAAGGTGATGAAACCCCAAGCAAAAAATTGAAAGAGCATACCGCAAACTTTTATGTAAAATACTAAACTTCTCCACTACTTGTCTCTCTAATGCCAGCAGCTTGGAGTGAGGCATGGCTGTACATCTCTTAATGTCAGTTGTCTCACTATGTCTGGGTATAAATTGACAGAATTAATTCAGAAACCATGCAATCTTTGCATTTATTAATCCAGAGACATTAATGACAAATCCAGGAGTGAGAGAGAGAGAGAGAGAGAGAGAGATAGAGAGAGAGATAGAGAGAGTGCGTATATATGTTTGAATGTGTGTGTGCGTGCATGCTTGCATGTGTGTAGAAGCAGAAGTGCGTGTACTCTACCTCTGTATAATACTGAAGCTGTAGAGTAGAGATGGAGGCACTCTGGAGACGGGGGGGTTTAATCCCACACTCCTATGAAGATTCAGGTGGAGCGGATTTCAGTTGATCCCTGCCACTCAGAATTAACAAACCGGGTTAATAAAGCGCAAAAATGTTAGAGGGGGAACACCTAACATAAAGGCCTAATGCACTTGTACAGAGTGCCATTCATGTGTATTTATTTGTGGAGCTGTGTTCACAATGGCCTTTTAATTTTTACAGATCACTCAACAAAAAGCTCAGGACAAACCCCCATGACACACACACACACACACACACACACACACACACACACACACACACACACACACACACAGTGTAGGTACATACATGGTCAATTACTCACACCTTGTGGTAAGAAATGGACACAACAGGCCTGATGGGGTTGTGTTTTACATTAAGTGACTGTAATGTTGCCCCAGTTAAATGGATAGCAGAAAGTCCAACAGATGAATGGTTGAACAAAACCCCCTGGTGCTCGCTGCCAGGTCATTTATGGTTCAACATAACTCCCTGGTGGTCTCTGCCAAGTCATTTATGGTTCAACAAAACTCCCTGGTGGTCTCTGCCAAGTCATTTATGGTTCAACAAAACTCCCTGGTGGTCTCTGCCAAGTCATTTATGGACTATACAGCTGCAGTACGGAACTGGGGGGCTTAAGCAGTGGCTGTTATGACAAAGAAGTAAGCCATGTCACTGTCACAAATGTCCTTCTTCCCTTCCAAATCGATCTTGCCACTTGTCAACTCCTCATGCCTACACCATCCAACCTTTCAGAGTGAGCTCCACACAGTACAATGTCCCATATCACTAGTATGCTCATACATTTATCCAGCACATTCTGCATGCCTTCCTTCCTTCCTTCCCTCCAATAAAGGCATGATGCCTCCTGAGCACGTTCTCCCACCATACAACACCTCCCACCAAGCATCGCTGTTAAAACAAACACTCACGGATAAATAACTTCTTCTGTTTCCAAGTTACTGTTGCCAAGGGTGCCCATGGACAACTCCCCACCTTCCAATCCAACCACCACCATCACAGCACCATGTTCTGAAAGTATGTGTGTTGTAAGACCATTAAGATGTTAGTTAGAACATAGCTGTTGGCAGCATTTGGTGCGTTAACTGTCTGCGAAGCCACAGATCACCATTGGAGCATGAAATCAAACATGTCTAAGGTTTTTTTTTAAGCTTGAAAGCCACACAGCGTGTTTACAAAGAAATGTGTGTTTCATCAGAAATTCATTTGGTTCAGTTTGACCCCTAAGGGAGGATTTGTTGTTTGCTTGTTTGCATTCCCTCGTTTGTAGTCAGAGGGTGGTTAGGGATTGGTGTATTCAGACGCCCAGTGATCTGCCTCTTTGCTCCATCTCCAGATGGTGTTCTCTGTTTCATGCTTCAATTTTGCCAGAATTTTGACTTTAATTAGAGAGGAGCATTACTTGAGGCTAATGACTTACAAATTGGCTAATATTCCTCTGCAGTTAAGTACTGCGAAAAATGTTTCTGAGGGCAAATGTGATTTACATACATTTTTGATGATTTGATAATTCAATGATATAAATAATAGCACTTGTGAATACCTCATGAATGTAGTTAATCTTAACGCCATCATAACACTCCATTGTTAAACAAACTTTGTAAACAATGTCTTTGAAAATGAACAATGTATGCTATAATTTCAAAATATGGTTAAAACTATTAGCTTGTCCTCATGGACTATCCTTGCGTCTATGAATTTGAGAGTGGTTTCATTTCTCCAGACCTATCTCTCAGCTTTAAAGCAAACATTTTGTTCAAAAAGGTTCCAAATATGCAAGGGTAAATTTTCTGATGCCTCTGCTAAGTCATTAATAAGATAATTTACACACAGCAATGTTGAAGTAAAACATGTTGAGCTTGTAAAGTAACACATAGGGGACCTTTTCTCCTGGAACCACAGGCCCAAAACTTACCAATTCATCTCACCCAGAACTAGAATGATTACCGTATAATTACCGTATAACTGAGTAACCGACGAAGACCATCATGAAAATACAATATCCTTCATAAACATTAAAAGTCCAATGCTGCCTGTCACGTATACTCCCTCTCTGGCCTCTAGGTCACCAGGCTGCTCTTTATTACGCACACCTGTCACTATCGTTACGCGCACCAGCACCTTATCAGACTCACCTGGACTCCATCACTTCCCTGATTACCTTCCCTATATCTGTCACTCCCCTTATTCTTTCCTCAGGTGTTATTGAATCTGTACGCTTGTCGTGTTTCTTGTTTTGTCCATGTTCGTTTATTTATTAAATTATTCACTCCCTTGACTTGCTTCCCTACTCCCTCCCAGCATACTTGTTACAGAATAACACCTCACCAAAGGGAAGCATCAGGGAGTGTTTTTTTGTGTTGGAAGGTGTCGGGTCTGGGTGCCGCTGCAGGCGCAACCGAGGATGACTCAGCCTGCTCGTCAGGCTTTCGTGCCTCAGCCGGCACGTCAGGTTCACAGGACTCGGTTGGCTGGTCAAGCGTCTTTTTCAATCTTTCGAGGATGCCTCAGCTAGCTCGTCAGGCTTTCATGCCTTAGCTAGTTCGCCAGGTTCACAAGACTCTGCGGGCTTGGCAGGCTCCCATGCCACAGCCGGCTCGTCAGGTTCCCGGCGCTTCAGCCGGCTCGTCAGGTTGCTGCGCCTCAGCTGGCTCGATAGGTTTCCGCGCCTCAGTAGATGTGACCAGTCCGCTCCTGATCCCCGGGTTTGTCCCTTTGGTCGGCGTCCTGTGGCTGGAGCCGCGCGTCAGGGAAGGGGTACTGTCACGTATACTCCCCCTCCGGCCTCTTGGTCACCAGGCTGCTCTTTACTACGCACACCTGTCACCATCGTTACGCACACCAGCGCCTCATCAGACTCACCTGGACTCCATCCCCTCCCTGATTACCTTCCCTATATCTGTCATTCCCCTTGGTTCTATCCTCAGGTGTTATTAACTCTCTTTCGGTTTTGATGTCTGTAGGCTTGTCGTGTTTCTTGTTTTGTCAATGTTCATTTATTTATTAAATTATTCACTCCCTGAAATTGCTTCCCAACTCCCAGCGTACTCGTTACACAGACGTTTTTATCGCAATATCAAACAGTTTCTAGGTAACAACTAAGTACTTAACTGTGATTGTTTTCAATTAAAAGTGTAAAAAGAAACAAATATTTTCTTAGCAAAGAGCAATTACTCAATCAAGAATTTTGCTAGGAGTGGTCTAAGTGGGGAGGGGAAAACTGAAAACTAGATGTTATTGGGAGGTCTTTTCAAACAGCGCTTACACTAAAAGCTCATAATCATAATTTTCACAATAGGCTATTATTCCAACCATATAGTGTGGAAATATACAGTACATAAAACACAGGGAAATCCCATTTTTGACTACACTGGGCCTTTGTGTGTGTGTGTATCGAACAGCTGACTGAAGACAGGGCGGCTGTGCATTTGTGCGGTTGAGTCCGTTTCTGCAGTAACATGGACTCTTAACAATGTTAGGAAACGTTGTTCCTCCTTGCTGAAACAAGCAAGGTGTTGTCTAGGCAACGCACCCTACCTGCAGCAGCAGCAGCACACATAAAAATATAATTAGTAGAACAGACTTGGAAGTTCTAACCCTGGCAATTTCACTTGTAAACTCTTGGGTACACTCGCAATGGCTGCCTGGTATTATGATGCAATCATTTCCGTGGTAATGTAGAATGTTTATTCAAATGATGTTAACTGATGTGGCCCATGCAATGGAATGTATTTTTTGTATTAACTGCAATGAGAACATATCATAAAATGATTTCCTCATCAACACACAATACACATAATGACAAAGTGAAAACAGGTTTTTAGATTTTTGCAAATGTATTAAAAATAAAAAACTGAAATTCCTTATTTACATAACAATTGAACTGATTCCAGAGGCTGATCCAAAACACCGCCGGCGGAAAAGAGGTATTCAGTGTGGAATCAGGAGGCATGCACACCATTCACCGCTTCCAAGTATATTACTCGCTAATGTTCAGTCTCTGGATAATAAAGTAGATGAGCTCAGGGCGAGGATGTCCTTCCAGAGAGACATCAGGAATTGTAAAATACTCTGTTTCATAGAAACATGTCTCTCTCGGGATATACTGTCTTGGTCCATACAGCCAGTTGGGTTCTCAGTACATCACACAGACAGGAATAAAGAACTCTCTGGGAAGAAGAAAGGTGGTGGTGTATGTTTCAAGATTAACCACTCATGGTGTGATTGTGATACCATACAGAAACTCAAGTCCTTTTGTTCATCCAACCTAGAATACCTCACAATCAAATGCCGACCATATTACCACCAAGGTTACCTCCGTGTATATTCCCCCTCAAGCCGATACCACGACGGCCCTCAAAGAACTACACTGGACTTTATGCAAACTGGAAACAACATATCCTGAGGCCGCATTTATTGTAGCTAGGGATTTTAACACACATTGACTGTAGTACTTGCTCTGAGAAAACATTGGACCATTGCTAACTTTTCCAAATGGCTACAAGGCCCTCCCCCGCCCTCCCTTCGGCAAATCTGATACAACTCCATTTTGTCCTCCCTTCCTCAAACAGGAAGTACCCGTGCTAAGGTCTATTCAACGCTGGTCTGAGCAAACGATATCCATGCTTCAAGATTGTTTTGATCACGCGGACTGGGATATGTTCCGGGTAGCCTCTAATAACAACATTGACGAATACACAGATACGAAGTGTATAGATGTTGTACCCACTGTGACTATTTAAACCTACCCAAACCAGAAACCATGGATAGATGGCAGCATTTGCGCAAAAATAAAAGTTATTCCCTCCGTAAGGCAATCAAACAGGCAAAACATCAGTACAGAGACAAAGTGGAGTCGGAATTCAACTGCTCAGACACAAGATTTATGTGTCAGGGTCTACAGACAATCACGGATTACAAAGGGAAAACGAGCCACGTCGCAGACACCGACGTCTTGCTTCTGGACAAGCTCCTATCCCAGTCTGCTGTCCTCACTTGCTTAAAGATATCCACCATTGTTCAAGAAAACAAAGGTAACTGAACTAAATGACTATCGCCCCATAGCACTCACTTCTGTCATTAAGAAGTGCTTTGAGAGGCTAGTTAAGGATCATATCACCTCTACCTTACCTGACACCCTAGACCCACTTCAATTTGCTTACTGCCCCAATGGATCCACAGACGATGCAATCGACATCGCACTGCACACTGCCCTATCCCATCCGGACAAGAGGAATACCTATGTAAGAATGCTGTTCATTGACTATAGCTCAGCATTCAACACCATAGTACCCTCCAATCTTATCATTAAGCTTGGGGCCCTGGGTCTGAACCCCGCCCTATGCAACTGGATCCTGGACTTCCTGACGGGCCACCCCCACTTGTACTCCCTGTTCACCAACGACTGCGTGGCCACACATGCCTCCAACTCAATCATCAAGTTTGCAGACGACACAACAGTAGTAGGGCTGATTACCAACAATGACGAGACAGCCTAGGGAGGAGGTAAAAGCCCTGGGAGAGGGGTGCCAGGAAAATAACCTCTCACTTAACGTCAAGAAAACAAAGGAGCTGATTGTAGACTTCAGGAAACAGCAGAGGGAGCACACCCCTATCCACATCAACGGGACCGCAGTGGAGAAGGTGGAAAGCTTCAAGTTCCTCTGTGTACACATCACTGACGATCTGAAATGGTCCACCCACACAGACAGTGTGGTGAAGAAGGCACAACAGCACCTCTTAAACCTCAGGAGGCTGAAGAAATTTGTCTTGGCACCTAAAACCCTCACAAACACTTACAGATTGAGAGCAGACCACACAATTGAGAGCATCCTGTCGGGCTGTATCATGGCCTGGTACAGCAACTGAACCGCCTGCAACCGCAGGGCTCTCGAGAAGGTAGTGCGGTCTCCCCAACACATCACTGGGGGAAAAATACCCGCCCTCCAGGACACTTACAGATGCAGTCGGAAGTTTACATACACTTAGATTGAAGTCATTAAAACTCATTTTTCAAATTTCATGTTAACAAACTATAGTTTGGCAAGTCGGTTAGGACATCTACTTTGTGCATGAACCAGTAATTCTTCCAACAACTGTTTACAGACAGATTATTTCACTTATAATTCACTATATCACAATTCCAGTGGGTCAGAAGACTGCATACACTAAGTTGACTGTGCCTTTAAAAAGCTTGGAAAATTCCAGTAAAAGGCTTTAGAAGCTTCTGATAGGCTAATTTACATAATTTGAGACAATTGGAGGTGTACCTGTGGATGTATTTCAAGGCCTACCTTCAAACTCAGTGCCTCTTTGCTCAACATCATGGGAAAATCAAAAGAAATCAGCCAAGACCTCAGAAAAATAATTGTAGACCTCCACAAGTCTGGTTCATCCTTGGGAGCAATTTCCAAACGCATGAAGGTACCACGTTCATCTGTACAAAAAAAGTATAACCACCAGAACGCTCAGGAGGGAGACGCGTTCCTAGAGATGAACGTACTTTGGTGCGAAAAGTGCAAATCAATACCAGAACAACAGCAAATGACCTTGTGAAGATGCTGGAGGAAACAGGTACAAAAGTATCTATATCAACAGTAAAACAAGTCCTATATCGACATAACCTGAATGGCCGCTCAGCAAGGAAGAAGCCACTGCTCCAAAACCGCCATAAAAAAGCCAGACTACGGTTTGCAACTGCACATGGGGACAAAGATCGTACTTTTTGGAGAAATGTCCTCTGGTCTGATGAAACAAAATAGAACTGTCTGGCCATTATGACCATCGTTATGTTTGGAGGAAAAAGGGGGAGGCTTGCAAGTCGAAGAGCACCATCCAACCGTGAAGCACGGGGGTGGCAGCATCATGTTGTGGGGGTGCTTTGCTGCAGGAGGGACTGGTGCACTTCACAAAATAGACGGCATCATGAGGATGGAAAATGATGTGGATATATTGAAGCAACATCTCAAGACATCAATCAGGAAGTTAAAGCTTGGTCGCAAATGGGTCTCCAAATGGACAATGACCCCAAGCATACTTCCAAAGTTGTGGCAAAATGGTTTAAGAATAACAAAGTCAAGGTATTGGAGTGGCCATCACAAAGCCCTGACCTCAATCCTATAGAACATTTGTTGGCAGAACCGAAAAAGCGTGTGCGAGCAAAGAGGCCTACAAACCTGACTCAGTTACACAAGTTCAGTTTTTTTTTATTTAACCTTTATTTAAATAGGCAAGTCAGTTAAGAACAAATTCTTATTTACAATGACGGCCTAGGTACAGTGGGTTAACTGCCTTGTTCAGAGGCAGAACGACAGATTTTGACCTTGTCAGCTCGGGGATTCGGCCCAACGCTCTAACCACTCTGTCAGGAAGAATGGGCCAAAATTTACCCAACTTATTATGGGAAGCTTGTGGAAGGCTACCCGAAACATTTTACCCAAGTTAAACAATTTAAATGCAATGCTACGAGTGTATGTAAACTTCTGACCCACTGGGAATGCTGAAATAAATCATTTCACATTCTTAAAAAAAAGTGGTGATCCTAACTAAACCTAAGGCAGGGAATTTGTACTAGGATTAAATGTCAGTAATTGTGAAAAACTGAGTTTAAATGTATTTGGCTGAGGTGTATGTAAACCTCTGACTTCAACTGTATATACTGTATTCTATTATATTCTACTGTATTTTAGTCTATGCCGCTCCGCCATTGCTCATTCTAATATTTATATATTTCTTATATATAAATAAGGTTCTCCTTCCAACAGTACAATGACCCTAAGCACACAGCCAAGACAATGCAGGAGTGGCATTGGGACAAGTCTCTGAATGTCCTTGAGTGGCCCAGACAGAGCCTGACTCGAACCTGATCTAACATCTCTGGAGAGAACCGAAAATAGCTGAGTAGCAACGATCCCAATCAACCTGACAGAGCTTGAGAGGATCTACAGAGAAGAACGGGAGAAACGCCCCAAATACAGGCGTGCCAAGCTTGTAGCGTCATACCCAAGAACACTAGAGGCTGTAATCGCTGCCAAAGGTGCTTCAACAAAGTATTGAGTAAATAAATATTTATGTAAATGTGATATTTCCGTTTTTTATTTGTAAAAAAAAAATTAAAATGGTTTTGCTTCGTCATTATGGGGTATTGTGTGTAGATTGATGATAAAAACTTTTAGAATAAGGTTGTAAAGTAACGAAATGTGGAAAAAGTCAAGTGGTCTGAATACTTCTTGAATTCACTGTATATATATTATTTTTTTATTTAACCTTTATTTAACTAGGCAAGTCAGTTAAGAGCAAATTCTTATTTACAATGACGGCCTACCCCGGCCAAACCCTCCCCTAACCTGGACGAAGCTGGGCCAATTGAGCGCCGCCCTATGGGGCTCCCAATCGCGGCCGGTTCTGTAGTGATGCATCTAGCACTGTGATGGAGTGCCTTAGACCACTGCGCCACTCGGTCCCTGAAATAGAAATATCTCTAATGTATCGATTGTTTCCCCCATCCCTAGTGTGGGATGATCTTAATCCACCACCACCTCTATCATCATCCCACTGAGACTAAATTGCGCTCATTATAGTCAAGCATCATCAGAGAAAATGATTGTGCTGCCGGCAAAGAATCTGACATTACGATCACTAACAGTTACCAGGCGAGATTCCCCACTACAAGCACATCCCACAGACACAAATGAATGAACACACACACAAAAAAGGGCATAGTTAGGATCTAATGTGCTGAGCCAAAGGCATCTGTCCCTCACAGATGGCTGTATGAACTTCAGGGCATTCTCAACGAGATGTCACACACACACACACACACACACGCATACAGAATCACACAGACACACTGATGATCATAATAAACCATAATGATGTAAGGTATCCCATCTGAAGCAGCAGAGCTTTGAGAGTATCACTCTGTGGTCCATATCCAGGCAACAGATCCCCGTGGGTCTAATGCACCTACAGTAACATCTCTAATAGACACTTTGTATTATCACAATTCCATTCCTTTCTATATTTCTTTGTACTCTGACAACTGATATCAGCCTTTGCTGGGAAAAATAGCAGTTATTGTTTCAGCATGTAATTTTGTCTTTGGATATGGAATTGTATTATCAATTTTAACTCTGGGGCCATAGTCATAAAGTGTCTCAGAGTGAGAGTTCTGATCTATAATCAGTTTTTTCCAGTATGGCCTCTGTAAAACTTACTGGTGGATGCTGGGAATTAAGCGCACTCCTCTTGGTGGAGCCCCCCCTGGAGCTAAGCCTCTTCCAGGACTCCGAGAAGCGCCCTCTGGCGGTTGGATGTCCCGACCCCGCTGACGACTCCTCCCGCGTGGAGCACGCCTGGTCCCTGCGAAAGCCCTCTCTTCGACTATCACCCCACTTCTTCTTAGAAGCCATATAGAAGCCCCAGAAGAAGCTACAGCCACAGTAGCTCTGAGAGAACCTGAAGACACGTAAGCTACTCAGAACACTATTCAACCTGCTACAGGTGTCAAGTCATTTCCTTTCTGCAGTCTTCGCAACTCTTTACCTTCTTCTCTTCTCTTCCCTTCTTTGATAGTCTTTTGTCTTGTCTTGTCCTCCTCTTGGAGAGGAGAGTGAGAGAGGAATGACAGAGGGTGCCGTCTGCACCCTGTTGCATGTGCTGCTGCTACCGCTGTTTTTGCTGCTGTTTCATCTCCCGGGAGGTAGAGACTGAGAGAACGGAGGGAGACAGCTTTCTAAAACTGTGTGGCTTCTGTCGGCGCGTGGCTCCGACAGAGAGGCAGAGAGGCAGAGAGACAAACGTTGTGTTCAGTAAGTCACTCTCTCGCTCGGAATGCGGCACCCCCCCCCCCCCCCCTCCCCTCCGTGTTCTCCCATTCAACCCCCCCACCTCCCCTCCATCCTTCACTCCACAGTCCACACTAGCTCCCCTCTCCTTTACTGCTTTGGTTCAGTGTTTGTGAAACTGCCTCCATCTAAAACTATTCAGAAGCACAGCAACCATTGAGAGCCTAAAGCTGATACTCCTTCAACTGCAGTACAAAATGATAAAAGCAAACCCATTACAGAAGCCGATGCAGACAGAGGTCTTTACCCATGTAATGGCTCTGTCAGTCCCTGTCTCTGCCTGCCTGCCTGCCTGTCTTTTCCAGCAGCCCTGTCCATCACTCCCAAGACCTTGGAACAGAGTCTGCCCACACCATACAGGGAGAGACAGAGGAGAGCCAAAGGGCACAGGTCACTAATGGTTACCAGCCACACACACCACACCTGCACCTGAGGCCCTGAGGAACTCAACCAACCACCAGAGAGAAACAGAGACAGTCTCTTCTTTATTTATTTTTATCCAACTGTTTTATTTAAGTAATCAAATTACAAATGGTAATGTTTTGTTTTTATTGTTCAACATGTTGCTTTGGCAATACAAATATGTTCGTGGCACTATGTCATACCAATAAATAATTTTGAATTTAACTGAATCAACAGAGCGACAGAGAGACAGAGAGAGACAGAGAGACAGAGAGACAGAGCAGATAGATAGATAGATAGATAGATAGATAGATAGATAGATAGATAGATAGATAGATAGATAGATAGATAGATAGATAGATAGATAGATAGATAGATAGATAGATAGATAGATAGATAGATAGATAGATAGATAGATAGATAGATAGATAGATAGATAGATAGATAGATAGATAGATAGATAGACAGACAGACAGACAGACAGACAGATAGATAGATAGATAGATAGATAGATAGATAGATAGATAGATAGATAGATAGATAGATAGATAGATAGATAGATAGATAGATAGATAGATAGATAGATAGATAGATAGATAGATAGATAGATAGATAGATAGATAGATAGATAGATAGATAGATAGATAGATAGATAGATAGATAGATAGATAGATAGATAGATAGATAGATAGATAGATAGATAGATAGATAGATAGATAGATAGATAGATAGATAGATAGATAGATAGATAGATAGATAGATAGATAGATAGATAGATGATGGATGGATAGATAGATAGATAGATAGATAGATAGATAGATAGATAGATAGATAGATAGATAGATAGATAGATAGATAGATAGATAGATAGATAGATAGATAGATAGATAGATAGATAGATAGATAGATAGATAGATAGATAGATAGATAGATGATGGATGGATAGATAGATAGATAGATAGATAGATAGATAGATAGATAGATAGATAGATAGATAGATAGATAGATAGATAGATAGATAGATAGATAGATAGATAGATAGATAGATAGATAGATAGATAGATAGATAGATAGATAGATAGATAGATAGATAGATAGATAGATAGATAGATAGATAGATAGATAGATAGATAGATAGATAGATAGATAGATAGATAGATAGATAGATAGATAGATAGATAGATAGATAGTATAGATAGCCATCTTGCGTGCTGTTTGGAAGAAACACTCACTAGGGGGATCGTGGTGGCTTGATAGTTACATGTAGATGTCTTGCCAAGACACATAGAGACACACATTTATCCCAAGGTTGAACTGAAATGCAGGTTTGATTGAATGAACCCCTCAGTGTGAAACTGAAATTTGCTAAAGTTCAGTACCTGTTACTTATGTCAAACTTCAGCCCTCCAAAACCCTCCTCTCTACCCTTCCTCTGCATTCCCATGAAGCCCTCTCCCCTTATCACTCCGATGTGCCCCCTTTTAGGATCGGCCAACTCAGGGCCATGTTGTTGCCATGGTTACTCCCAAGAAGACCTTGATCTTGCATCATTAATGCTTCACATCAAGCCACCACTGAGGAACACACATCGTATTTTCATCATACCGCGACTCTACCTGGCACCAAGAGGAATATGGCAAGTAAGATATCTTTTGGAATACTGAAACATGTGCATCTTACCACTATACTCCCTTGGTATGCAGCATGCAGGTACAGGAAATACCTGCATGCAGAACTAAGTTTCTCCTAATGTGGGGAAGTTTCTCCTAATGTAACACACCTGTCATCTGTCTCTTTAAATATTCAGGAGACCACTGGAACTGTGAATATGTGAATCTGTAAATCTAAAAGAAATGCGTCTCAACAAAATCAAAATCAATGAAAATCTATCCATTAATGAGTATGTTTTTTTTCCCCTAGAAGAAATTCAATTGGCTCCCTGATTAATAGGGTACTGTTTCCAGGTCCATGATTACTTCCTCAAACTGAAATCTAAATGAGATTCTGAGAGAAGAAGAAACATGTAACCTATTATGAGTTGTAGCCATTAATGGCAGTACAACAAAACACTTCAGAAATTGCTTTCTAATTTTGAAATAGAAGTACACGGATATCATCATATTTTTGCATATTGAGTGTTGTGGATTCACTTAGCAACAAGCATCTATTATTCTCATCAGCAACTTGAAACAACACAAGTAACAATATCCAATAACAATCCAATTGCGCATTGTGATACTGGTGCAATTTATATTACAGCACAGAATAACTCTGGAACAGTAATTATAGGCCTTTGAAACAGGAATAACAACTAGCTGTCTAAAATTGCGCTACTGTGCATTCCTGTAATTCTATTTTCTCCCAGCACTTTTCAAGCATACACCATATAAATCTGTAATGTCTAAACCTGAAAACGTTCACCCTAAATCTGCAAGCATGTCAATCTTTAAATGCATGTTCCTGCTTCTTAACTCCATGAATGTACCCGTTTCAAATCTTGCAATACAAATGACATTCTGCATCTCGTTTCTGACTATAGCTGGTCACTTTAACTTCTTCTTTATACATTTAAAAAATAACTGCCCAATTAATTACAATATGAGTGAAATAGTTTTCCTTCCATTTCTTAAAAAAAAAATAAGTATGTTTAAAAAGCTGCTTTTCTGTGTTGGAATGGTGTGGGCGTACCCCAGCAACAGAATGGTGAGGCCGTGTACCGGTCATTAAAAATATTCATGCAAGTAGTCCGCTGATTCACCAGCTCATCCTCCTCAGGAGGATAACATCATGTATCTCTCTAGAAATACCAAGCATTCTTAAACTGTCTGTTTGCTTTAAGCCACGAGTAAAGGACGAGTCAACAACATTACTTAAGTATGAGTTAACAGAATATTAACTTTTAAAAATGAGATTTCCACTAGACAGTTACTTTAACCAAACAATCTGTGGCTTTGAGGCTGCAAGGACTTTACCCTTCACTCCCTGGGAATCTGCAGGTGTCAACAAATTTGCAATTAGAAGCAATTATCCTATTTTGATGTAAAGTTGGGGTAGACATTCACGCCAACAACTTTTACATGTTAAGAAATTTCCCCCTCGGGGATCAATAAAGTACCTATCTATCTATGTCAATAATGTATCGCAATACAATTTAGAACCACATCCTGCCTGACAGCAAAATTATTATAGCTCAAATCCGTCTCAAACCTACAAGGTTAACACTTACCACTTGGCCCAGTTACCAATTGGGTTTATGGTAGTAATACACCAGATCTGGTTGCCATACCTAAACCAAATCTTTGTCATGTAAATACTTGGCAAGGTACTGTAGATATGGCCCACAGTCATGCCTCCAGCCAGAGCTAGCCCATAAGCAAAGTGCCAACCCTCTCATCTCCCACATTCGGACAAGATCTGGGCTATATGACGTGTTGCGATGCCAGATCTGGCCATTAGTCATCTGCTGGCTATAGAATATGAATGGCTAAAAACCAGGGGATTTGTACAGTCTTCTTACAGCAGTGTGTCATCAGAGTAGTTGGTGATGGGACAGGAAATACACAGTGAGAAACAGGAATTGTGTTCCTACCTTCATCTCTGCGCACAGTGGCGTCAAAACTCTTCTGCTGTGGGCTTTCCTCGTCATGGTCCTCTGAAAGAAAGAAAACAATAGATATAAACAGAAGGTGGGGTTGACAGAAAGAAACTAACAGTGATTAATCAGCTATCAATCATTTGGTCATTTCTTCTTCACAGCATTTTTCTCCAGTAAATAGCTGTTGAAGACAAATCAGTTGTTTAAAATAGCCCTCATCTCAACAACACTGACCAATTTGATCTATCTCTTTAAGTCTTTTGAAACTTGACTTCACATACTTGTAGAGACACAGATAGAGAGGGAGAAAATACTAATATTCAGTAGACATGCCACTCAAGTCAACAGTCAGAACCTGTTCAAAAGTTTGACTTACTCTGCAGCAGGACTCATCCATGCTTACTTAACTCAGAAGGCAGTCTATGGAATTGCGTAACCTGTCTTAATGTGGGGCTCCCGAGTGGCGCAGCGTTCTAAGGCATTGCAACTCAGTGCTAGAGGCGTCACTTCAGACCCTGGTTCGATCCCAGGCTGTATCACAACCAGCTGTGATCGGGTGGCGCACAATTGGCTCAGCCTTGTCCGGGTTAGGGGAGGCCGGGGTGGGCCGTCATTGTAAATAAAAATGTTCTTAACTGACTTGCCTAGTTAAATAAAAATAAAAAATAAAACATAATGTGCATCACAGGGGTTTACCTGAGCTACCAGCATTAGAAGGTAAACATTGTATGTTGTAAACAGAGCATTTGAGTCAAGTCATAACCTACACAGAAACAAAACAGATCATATACAACTTATTAGTCAGCTGTAAAACCTCTTTATCATCTAAATGTCATGAAACTGAAGTTCTGAAAGGCATTGCACTTGCATTATAAGGAAAACGAACGAATGACAGGGCATACATTTCTGTCCATATGTGAGTTTACAGCAATGCTAATAATGTGTGTGTGCCTTGACAATGAAGCCTCCCTCACTTGACCTGAAACTGATCTAATCCTAACTTGACTTTATGACGACACTGAACGGACTTTATTGTATCAGTGATTTCATTATGTGTGCTTCCTGCAGAGGCTTTCCTCCAGAGGTAGGCTTTATTGACAGCTCAATAGGTCATATCTCTGACACTGGGGCACTGATCACAGGGGCTGATGAAGAAGTAATGGTGTTCTGGTGGACGAGATTGCCCACGCCACATCTCTGTTCTTCTGACCTCAGTATTCATGAGTCATGCTCACATCAAAGAAGAGAGAGAGCATGAAACATGGACATTTCTTAGAAATGTTATTCATTTAGCAGACATTCTTATCCAGAGTGACATACAAGAGCAATTAGGGTTAAGTGCCTTGCTCAAGGGCACATCGACCGATTTTCCACTTAGTCTGCTCAGGGATTCAAACCAGCAACCTTTCAATTTCTGGCCCAACGCTCTTAACCGTTAGGCTACCTGCTGTAGGAAAGGACAGGAGCTCATACGGCAATTAGTAATAATATTATACCATATCAAGGTGCCTGACAAATATTGGGCTAACTCTGAGTAGTGATGCTGAGGGGGAGTTTTTTTTTTTACCTCAAAAGTAGTCTATTGTTACTAGAAATACACGTCCCACGCAATCAGTTGTGCAGATCCAGCTATATTCCTCAGCCCCAAATAGATGGAAAAGTATTACAACTAAATAAATTCAGGATTGTGCCTTATAGCTGGATCCACACAACACATGGCCTGGAATGTGTATGCATCTCAACAGAGGTCTGAAAATGGACAAACCTTGATTTTGGAGTGAACTGTCCCTTCAATTTCAAGTGGGCCTAATCATTTTATACATTTTGATAACATTCATCCTCTTTCCCTTTCTTCTCTCTTTTGATATATTATTATACCATCCATCCTCTCTCTCTGAGTGTTAGCGCTCTCCTTTGGCTGAAAGTGTTTTATAACCAAGACCCAATTAATGCTCTGCCCCTCATCTAAATGCTCAGATATTCCAAGTAGGAAGGGAGATGGAGATTACTGCAAATACCTGTTCAATAAATTCAGAGGCATGTTCCATTTCAGAAGCTAATGCATTGTGTTAAATGGCTCTATTTCATTAAGATGGGCTTCCTCTCATGATGCCTATTTCACTTCCTTTCACCTTTCTTCTTTCTCGTGGTTACTCACCTTGTCTGACTATTTTTTTTTTGCTCTCTCACTCACCCCATATTATTTTACCCTATCCCTCCCTCTCCTCCTCTAAATTCATAAAACCAAAAGATTGTTATTTTCTTCATTCGTCTCCGTTAGGAGTTTAGGAAGAGAGAAAAAGACAATCTCGAGGAATTAGGGACATCATTGCCCTTTGACATTGTGCGCAGTGTGTGTGGGTCTGTGTGTTTGTGTGTGTGTGTGTGTGTGTGTGTGTGTGTCAGAGAGAGTTGACTCGTATTTACACAAGGATAATCACCCTCTCTCTCCTCTTATACACCAGCTCTAATTGGCACTTCCTTTCCGTACATCATAAAAAGGTTGTGGATGCATTTTTAAGCAGGCTTGTAGGCATCAATAATTCACACGAAGAAACGACAGACGACAGACGTGTCTGCGTGTGTGTACGTTTGTACTCGTGTACGTTTGTACGCCTGTGAGTGTGTGTGTGTGTGTGTGCGTGCGTGCGTGTGTGTGTGTAATTAATATTGCAAGAAAAGTTCAAGGACGTTTAGCGGCGGAGGATTCATTATTTGCCATTTAAAGGAGAAACAGGCAAAAAAGCAATAAGCCTGTTTCCTAGGTTTTCAAAATATCACATATTGAGACATCCCTTCTCTTTGTCCATCAAGATGGCATTGAGGTCTAGACAGACACAAAAGCAAACATGTCTTTTTTTATACACGAAGCCCTTAAAGGAAAGAGTCACCCATTCGAGTCACCCATTCGAGTCACCCATTCGAATGTTATATAGTTTTTGGCCATCTCTAAGCGATGTTCTATCGATTCCCGGGGTCATTCCATGTTTTCATGTGTATCTGAGCTCTTCACGTTCACGCAGGGAGAAATACAGCCGGTGTGACGTAACATTGTGATGAAGCCACTCTCACTACACTGGATGTTAATAAGAAGATTACTTTTAGATCGTGAAAATGTCTACCGTACATGTCAGATTTCAATACTATTTTTGCGATATTCCTACCTCGAGAAATGTATAATTTACAGTGTAACAGAGGGTCTATAACATTTCTCCTAATTTCCTGCCTCTTCAGTCCAGGGTGCATTTCATTGCAAATTTCCGACTTCTATCTTCACCCTTCTGCTGGAGAGCCTTGCGGTCTAGGACGGAGCAATTCACGTACCACCCTCTGCTGGAGAGCCTTGCGGTCTAGGACGGAGCAGCTTTAGGAAGTAGAGGCACTGTTGTGCCTTCTTGGCAAGAGTGGTGGTGTTGTTGGTCCATGTCAAGTCATCAGTGATGTGGACTCTACTGCAGTCCCGTTGATGTGGATTGGGTTGTTCCCTCCTCTGCTTCCTAAAGTCAACAATCAACCCCTTTGTTTTGCTGACATTTGGGGAGAGGTTGTTGTCCTGGCACCACAATGCCTGTTCACATACCTCTTCCCTATTGGCTGACTCGTCGTTGTTGCTTATCAGGCCTACAACCATGGTGTCATCAGCAAACTTGATAGAGTTGGTGTCGTAGTCGTGGGTGAACAGGAAGTACAGCAGAGAGCTGAGAACACACCCCTGGTGGGCCCATGTGTTAAGAGTCAGTGTGGTGAAGGTGTTGTTGCCAATCCTTACAGCATGTGGTCTGCCCATCAGGAAGTACAGGATCCAGTTGCAGAGGGTAGTGTCCAGACCCAGGGCTCTGAACTTAGTGATGAGCTTGGAGGGAACAATAGTGTTCAACAGTGAACTGTAGTCAATGAACAGTATTCTTACATTAGTGTTCTTCTTGTCCAGATGTGTTAGATGGCATCTTCCATGGATCTGTTGGAGCATTAGGAATATTGGAGTGGGTGCCTGGCATGCTAGCCTTGATGTGGGCCATGACCAGCCTCTCAAAGCACTTCATGCTGACAGGGGTGAGTGTGACACTCACCCACCTTGGTTTTCTTGGACACTGGGACGATGGTGGTCTTCTTAAAGTGGAGACTACAGCCTGGGACAGGGACATGTTAAAGATGTCCCGCCAGCTGGTCAGTGCACATTGAGGACGCGGCCAGGGATGCCATCTGGGCAGGCGGCTTTATGAATATTCACTCTTTTGAGAGTTTTCCTCACGTCAGCCTTGGAGAGAATGCCTTCCTGGATTGCTCGGTATTGTCTTCCTCGAAGCGAGCCTAGAATGTGTTAAGCTCGTCTGGGAGGGAGGCTTCGGTGAGCACCACACAGCTAGATTTGCCTTTGTAGTCCGTGATAGCCTGTAGTCTTTGCCACATGCGTTGCGAGTCTGAGTTGTCGAACATCGATTCAAGTTTGAGTTTGTATCGTATTTTTGCATCCCTAATGGATTTGTGGAGCTCGTACCTGCTTGCCTTGTACGCATTGCGCACCACTGAGTCGTCGGGGTTCATTCTGCTGACATTGAATTCTGCAGTACGGGCTCTCAGCATTGTATAGATTTCTCAGGGTTTTTGGTTGGGGTATGTCTTGTTTGTTATTGCGGGTACAACATCATAAACACATTTAATAATGAAGCCTGTGACTGGCGATGTACAGTATATTCCTCAATGTTGATGGATGAGTCCTGGGTGGATGAATCTTTGAACATTTTTCAAGCCGTATTCTTAAATACATTGTGCAGCATTGAGTCAGCCTCCTCTGTCCAGCACCTCATTATTCTCTGTGTTGGCTATGTCTTGAGTTACTGCTTGTAGGCTCGGAGTAGAAAGAGAGAGATGTGATCTGATTGGCTGAAGTGGGGGGCGGGGGATGGCTTTGTACACGTCACAGATGTTTGTGTACACATGTTCCAGCACGTTGTTTCCTCTCGTGGGGGCAGGATACATGTTGGTGATGCTTTGGAATAATTTGTATTAAATTTGTTTGGATAAAATCACCCGCAAGATTTAATCGATTTTACAGCTAACTAGCTACTTCACATACTGATATTGACTTTGGTATTATTGTGTGTAGCTACGCTTGCTAGCTAGCTACCTAGCTAGCCAGCCCATAGAGAAAGCATTGCATTGTGGGTTTTGTCGTCGACAACAAAATGGGGAAAAAAATTCACAACAAATGTAGTTCTCACATATTAGTGTTATGTAACATAGTAAATTATAGGAATGAGTGGTTTTGGGTGGATTATTCCTTTAACTTAAGGGCTTGTTATAGAAAATGATTGTGAAATAGATATAGTGAGAGAGTGAGAGAGCAAGAGAGAGAAAGAAAAAAGAGATTGAGAGAGGAGAGGAAGATTGTCAATGATTTATACAGACAGAACATATGGTGTTGGCCGCCTCACCATCCAACAACCAACAGATGGAAAATTAGCTAAAGCTATCATTTATTCACCACACCAGCAGTCCCACCAAGTCTTACCATGACCTGCTTGGTATCATTATCATTATTTAGCACACACACAGGCTAGGCCTATACCTACACTCTTAGAAAAAAGGGTTCCAAAAGGGTTCTTTGGCTGTCCCCATAGGAGAACCCTTTTTGGTTCCAGGTAGAACCAAAAAGGGTTCTTCAAAGGGTTTTCCTATAGGTACAGCCGAAGAACCCTTTAAGGTTCTATATAGCACTTTTTTTTTTCTAAGAGTGTCAACTTTATTCAACTGTCAACTGTCTATTTTGTTTTACCAGAACAACAAAGTACAGTACAGCTAAATACAGTGATCATTTAACAGACCATCATATAAAGGATAGTTCTCTACAGCATCTCTTACGGCTAGGCACAGCTATTCATGTCCACACACCATCTCTGACCTTTTAAGCAGTTATAAACAAATCCAACAGCCATGGCAAGTTAGTGTAACCTATACTGTACGCAATATGGCTAGCCACTCTCCTTGAATTACTGTATACATCCAAGCAACCAAAGATGATCTTGCCAAATTCCACCATGACCTCCTAAACTGCCCAAAAATCCAAGTCACAATCACAACAGATGAACCCGATCTTGAATTATGTATGAGAAAGCCTAATAAACGAAAACAAATAAGCCTACTGAAAATATATCAATGTGGTTATTCCCAGATAAATATTTTTCTCTAACAGAATAGCAAATGAACAGTAGTCTAATGTTTGATTACTTTGTATTTTCATTTACATTTGTCCATCCAAAATGGCACATCTCTTACCGTTTCAGTGGTCTGTGAGTGACCGCTGACTTTTCCTCCGACTTTCTTGAGTGACCTCTGAATATTATTATGAAAGAATACTTTCTTTGCTGATGGAAATGGGCCTCCCCAAAAAAAGAATGCCGCTCTACAATTTCAATGGAGAGAGTGGCTTAGTGAGAAGATGTCTTAGTCCAGGAGCCACAGGTATGTAGTCCCTCGATTTCCTCTCTTCTACTGGGAACGTGCGGGAGAATGAGGAATGACGCACATGTGTGTAAGATAACAACACTGTCACCCTGGACTTGTACCCCCTTCTACGGGGTCACGACACCACACTGGGGCCCAGAAGACTAGAACCCAAACACCCCGTGCACACCTCTCCACAGAAAACAGCTGATCACTTCTCCTCAACACTGATGATGAAAACAATGCCCAGGAGGATGATGGTGATGATGGTGATGATGATGATGATGATCCTGTCACTCTTCCTCAAATGATACCATAAATCTCCTCTGTTCTCCCCCATTGGTCAAATTGAACCGTTTGTCTGAAGATAAAAAAGGCCAAAGAACTCAGAGAACGTGAATGAACTAAAGAAATAGAACATTTCTCCTGACTGTCTACTGTCTGTCTGTCTGTTGGACCTCACTCGCGTGTGGCACGCAGAACGTCATTGGGGGAGGCACCTGAGTCACCAGCGGTGGCACCACTCTGTTCTGGGGAATGCTGAGCAGGGTGGGGGGGGGGGGGGGGGGGGGGTGTAGGACCAGAAGATTCCGGATCCTTTGAGCATCTCCCCAGTGCGGGTTGCTAGGTGAGGGAGTTATAAAGCTCCCCCCTGATTGGAGGGGTAATGACGGCAAATAAAATAAAGTAAACAGCAGGAGGCTAACGAGCGCTGATTTAGCCTGCGTTCCGTTATGAATTAATGACGAGATCCCACTGACGCCAGGGCAACATCGGGATAGGGGGTCTGCTGGGGCGAGTGAAGAGCTCATGCGATCACTTTAAGGCCAGGGGAGTAGAGCTCTGTTGTCTGGATACTGAGGAATGACAGCCCCCCACCCTCTCTCTCTTCTCTTCTAGTGAATATATCTCCATCTCTTCCCTCAAACCCTTGTCAATATACACAACCTCTCTGAATTCCTGTCTTGTACTCTCTCTCTTCTCCTGATTCAGTTCCTTCTCAACATTTAAATCATCCTATGTTGTTCTTATTCCTCATCCTCCTTCTGTCTCTCCGTTGTCACGGCCTGTCCGTTCTCTGACAGGTCCACAGCAGACTGATTTGGCGCGCCTGTCACAACCGGAAGCCAGACTTAGGCCCATTCACTGCCACGCTACTTCTTTAGAGCCATTACTCATCCTCAAGTCAAATGGACCAGACACTAAAACCCCACAACTTTACTCTTATCTGTGATACCTTAACCAAAGAACTGACAATCAGTCTCCGCTCGCCTTTTCACAAGTAGACTTAGATGCAATCAAGTAACTGTGTGTGTGTGTGTGCGTGTGCGTTTGCGTGTGTGTGTGTTTGAAAATCTCTCCCTTAATTAATGTCTAAACATGCTGACAAGGTTAATTATTCGCCCAAGAACTGCAGAACCATGAAGAGATCTTAAGGAACAGACAACACCACATTGAAGTGTAACAATTATGCCTATACCATTCAATTAAGCCCCAATCGACAGTGAGGGGTGGCTCTCTCCGACGTCATGATTACAACTTCCTCCATACAACACTGAGGAGAGATAATGAGAATCCTTACACAACCCACCATTTTACCACTTTAAACTGCTGGCTGATTGGGTCCTGAGTTTGAGTGGGTGGCGGGTAAATAATCCCCAAACAGTTTAGTAGCCTACCACACATTATTACAGAACCCAGTTTCCCTTCTCAACTGTCTCATTTTAATCTAGTTTCACTAGTGGGCTCAATGATGCGATCTGCTGGACTCTTGGTAATGAATGATTAGGGAGGGTCGCGAGTACTCAAGTACTCGAATCAAGGTTTGTATTCGATAGCTAATAATCACATACAAGTATAACAACATTTAAAATGTGCAACTATTTAGGAGATTACATTTATATTTATAAAGCACTGAAAATATGTAAATGTGATGCTGCTGTGCGTCTGGAGGTGGAGGGTAGTTGTTGTGGAGAAGTGTGGATGAAGTCCCTAGATGAAGAGCCACGCTGAATCTGCTGCTGTTCACTCCCACTCCCCTGAACACCTGGTGGAGAGAAAGAAACCATGGCCATTAGCACTGGTGAGGACTAAAGCCAAGGTTTAAAAGGCATGGTGAGAAATGGACCAACAAACTCCTAAATTCAGCAACTTTCTATGACTGTGGACAGGTTTGTTAAAGAGTTCGTTTTAGACATCCCACTGGGCACAGACGTCAATTCAACATCTATTCCACGTTCAAATGTATATTTGTAGAAATTATGTGGAAACAATGTGGATTCAACCAGTGTGTGCCCAGTGGGGTGCCATCTACTGTAGTCTGCAGTTTATAAAAGTCAGGGGTAGGGTTGCAAAATTCCAGTAAATATACAGGTTTCCCAGAAATGCCAGTTGGAGGATTCTGGATTTCCTGCAAGATTCTGAGAATCTTTGAACCAGGATTTCTGGAAAACCTTGGAATTTTGGGAAACTTTTGCAACCTAGATAGTGGGACATATCTGATAACGAGGGAACCTACAGCTTCAGTTGGTTATATCACTGGAAATAGAAAGACAACATTGTTTAGATAGGCATGCCTAGATCTAGCCTAGATTCCGATACATCCCATCCATTGAAGACATATTAAGTATAAGATATAGACGGTACTCCTTACATTTTTGGGTCAATACACGGATAGCCACATGAGCTATTGATTCTGCACTAAAAAATATTGTATAAATGGCCTATTCCAGAGAACCTGGCCAATCGTGGCTCGGTGTGTAAGAACAGTCAAATGTCCTTTAGCCATAAAAGAATGATGAGATAATATTAGGAATAATGAGATGATGCAATGGCTGAATTGCCTTTGCTCTGGGAGCTGATTGGGGCCGTAGGAGGGAGGGCCTGATGGAGACCCCAACACTGCAGGAGAGCCTGGTCACTGTTCTGACTGGCTCTGGAACCTACAATCACCCCCATGTGTAGGCTCTTTTCTCTTTCTCTGGCTTTCACCTAATGCCACAGAAAATATATCTCTAATAACTAAATCAGACAGGGGTTGATGTTGGACCAGGCCAAATGTATGAGGCGCCCCATCACCAAAATTGCACCACATCACCGTCACCGGGTTGTCATAGCAACGGGGCCCGAGTACATCACAAGGCAGTCGATCACGAAACTCCTCATCACGACAGCCCTAATATGACCGCCTTTTCAGCTGTACTGAACAAAAATATAAACGCAACATGCAACAATTTCAAATATTTTACTGAGTTACAGTTCATATAAGGAAATAAGTAGCCTAATCTATGGATTTCACATGACTGGTCAGGGGTGCAGCCATGGAGAGCATAGGCCCACCCACTTGGCAGCCAGCCCCCCTCTCAGACAATTCCGCAGGTGTAGAAGCCAGATGTGGAGGTCCTGGGCTGCGGTTGTGAGGCCTTTTGGACGTACTGCCAAATCATCTGGCAACAGCTCTGGTGGACATTCCTGCAGTCAGCATGCCAAAATTTGAGACTTCTGTGGCTTTGGGTTGTGTGACAAAACTGCACATTTTAAAGTGGCCTTTTATTGTCCCCAGCGCCTGTGTAATGATCATGCTGTTTAATCATTGTATGGAACATTTCCGGAATGTTTTATTTCAGCTCATGAAACATGGGACCAACACTTTACATGTTGCTTTTATATTTTTATTCAGTGTATGTTTGAGATAGAGGGCTGGGAAAGGTAGATTAGGACATGGATTGGATGTTCCAAATTTCAGATTGGATTTACAGATATGATGTCTGAGTTGGTAGAAGACATTAGTCACACAAAATAGTGACATACTGTAGATGTCCTTAAACCCTTCTTTCAGCGTTGTCGACAAAGAGCAATGACAAATAATTACATTTTTATTAAGTTACTGCTGACCTAATAAACTGGTCTCATCTTGTTTAAGGACAGGGTAAAGTATTTAACAGCCTGAGCCCCTTTCAGCTACACTGGCTGTGCTATAAGTGTCTAATACCTCTACTTTAGCAGGTAGATAAGGTTAATGCACTGGCTAATGGGGTAGGGGAACTGATGAGGCATTTGATGTTAAAGGGTAATTGAGTAGCCCTGTCTCTCTCTCACACACTGTCTGTGTGTGTGTGCTTGTGCGCAATGAAGTGCAAATGTGTATGTGTAACTCAAATAAGATTTGTATTTTATTTTTATTTTATTGAATTAAATGTATTTAAAACAACTACAATACAAAGACTATATGAATGTCCGCTCTCATCAGTGGGTGCGCTTGCCCCCACCTACCCCCAGACGCTGGCAATAAGTCAACACTCAACCCCTCTGACGTCAAAAACTACAGACCGGTATACCTTCTTTCTTTACTTTCCAAAACACTTGAGCGTGCTGTCTCTAACCAACTCTCTCGCCTTCCCTCTCAGAACAATCTTCTTGACCCTAACCAGTCAGGCTTTAAGAAGGGTCACTCAACCGAGACGTCTCTGTGTCATGGAGGCTCTCCGCTCTGCCAAAGCTGAGTCTCTCTCCTCTGTTCTCATCCTCCTAGCTGCCTTCGACCCTGTGAACCATCAGATCCTCCTCTCCAATAAAGTACCTATCTATCTATCTATCTATCTATCTATCTATCTATCTATCTATCTATCTATCTATCTATCTATCTATCTATCTATCACCCTCTCAGGGCTGGGCGTCTCAAACTGTCCAAACTCATTGATTGCATCCTACCTGGCAGGCCGCTCCTACCAGGTGAAGTGAAGAGGATCTGTGTCTGCACCATATACACTGACTACTGATGTCCCCCAAGGCTTGGTTTTAGGCCCTCTTCTCTTCTCTCTATACACCAAGTCACTCGGCTCCGTCTCCGTCATATTCTCACATGGTCCCTACTATCATTGCTATGCGGATGACACTCAACTACTCTCCTTCCCCCCTTCTGACACCCAGGTGGCGACACATATCTCTGCGCGCCTGTCAGAGATCTCAGCTTGGGTGTCGGCCCACCACCTCAAGCTCAACCTTGACAAGACGGAGCTGCTCTTCCTCCTGGGAAAGGCCAGCCCACTCCAAGACCTCTCCATCACAGTTGACAACTCAACGGTGTCCCCTTTCCAGAGTGCAAATAACCTTGGCATGACCCTGGACAACACCCTGTCGTTCTCTGCAAACATCAAAGCAGTGACTCGCTCCTGCAGGTTCATGCTCTACAACATCCATAGAGTATGATCCAACCTCACACAGGAAGTGGCGCAGGTCCTTATCCAGGCACTTGTCATCTCCTGACTGGACTACTGCAACTTATCCAGAACGCTGCAACCCGCCTGCTGTTCAACCTTCCCAAGTTCTCCCACATGCCACTGGCTTCCAGTCGAAGCTCGCTACAAGGCCATGGCACTTGCCTACGTAGCAGAAAGAGGAACTGCCCCTCCCTACCTTCAGGCCCCCCACCACCACCGCAATTTTGTGAACTAACATTTTTTTTCCCCCTTACTAACTTGTACTTTGCTGATAGCTACCTTATTTAAATGAAAATGTACATACTATGACTGTGATATGTGGTTGTCCCACCTTGCTATCTTTAAATGAATGCACTAACTGTAAGTAACTCTGGATAAGAGCGTCTGCTAAATGACTAAAATGTAAATGTAAGTCTCCTTTGAAAGTTTGAAACATTCTTCACATTACGTGTTTACAAAGAACTCAATGTACAACGCACTGACATAAAACATAGTCAATAACACCTGAGGAAAGAACCAAGGTGAGTGACAGATATAGGGAAGGTAATCAAGGAGGTGATGGAGTCCAGGTGAGTGTCATGAGGCGATGGTGCGCGTGACGATGGTGACAGGTGTGCGTAATAATCAGCAGCGGCCGGAGAGGGAGTAAACATGACCCTCAATAGACTAATATTATTTAGTATTCTGTTGATGTGTCTTTGATTTGAGCTACGACAGTTAGATAAACCCTTTCCTGCAGTTGAATGACCAAAGAGCCCTCTAGTGGCCTCATGGGTGGAATGTTATTAATCATTAATTCATACACTTTTTTGGGGGTGTTTCTATGTCAAACGGTTTTGTTATACAGTATTTCAGTCTCCGTGATGTAGTATATAAAGTGTATTATTATGATGGAAACTCAACATTTTATAAATGTCAACTCTATATCTGACATGGTACAGGTGTCTTATTTTTTTAAGGCCATATCCGTGTGTGTGAGGTGTATACGTTTGTTTCAAAGTAGATTTGTTGAAGACTACAAAGAAACCCTGTGTGACCCTGATTTAGCCCACTGTAGTAAAACGTTAATGGCTGTGTGACTTTGATGTTCCATTTTGTTCCCAGTGCAGATATACTTCCTGAAAAATCTATTTTGAGATTCATGACATCACTGTTTTATAGTTGTTTATTTAGACTATTCTGTGTAATGGATATGGGAGGAATTCTGCTATGACCGTATGACAGGTCTTACAACATTGTACACTTATAAAGCTGTGTGTGGGTTGGCTACAACAGGTTCTATGACTGCCATAATGCCATTCTGTGCCCTGTTCCAGAGGACAACCCTCCACTGACATTAAGCAGAGAAGAGATTTACATTACCCCTCAGTGTGGCATGTCCACGGGTGAGGGGGTGCCATGGAAACGCACCCCTGTGTTGCTGTCAGAACCATTTAATTATTCAGGACCTCACACATCAGCTAGGAAATTCGTAACCCACTGCCTGATGCACTCACAAATATGCATACATAACAACCTAGCAACAAATAAAGACACTACTAGCAGCCTACAGCAGTGTTTCACAACAGTACATTATTTTGTTGTGGCCCCGGACAAGCACACCTGATTCTACTCGTCAACTAATCATCAAGCCATTGAATCAGGTATTTTTGTCTGGGGCTACAAAAAAAATGGTGCTGTTGGGGGTACCCGAGGACCAGAGTTGGGAAAAACTAGCCTACAGTATAGAAATATCTTAGCTATGGATACCATCACATATGAGTGGCGATATACGGTCATGTGAAAAAGTAAGTACACCCCCTGGAGAGTTCTCTTTTTTTTTTTTTTTTACATATTTGGACAGATGGATATGAAATCTTCACTTCAACACTATTGACAGATAAAGGTTACCCAATTTAACAAATCACAAAAATAATAACTTTGAAAATGTTATGCAATTAAAATAAACAAAAATGCCTTTTCCTTAAGTGGAAAAAGTTAGTACACCCCTACCTTCACCATCACATAAAATGGCTAAAATTAGAATTAGGTATACCGAAACATGTGCAAATGATTAGAAAACATTAGAGAGAAACTTCCATAAAGATAAGAAAATTGGTCTGGTTTGAACTTAACCATTTGGGTGTGTGGTAACACATCATTCAAAGATCAAAAGACCTACCTGAGGCCCTCAGAAGAAAGATTATTGATGCCCATGAGTCTGGGAGGGGTTACAAATCTATTTCAAAGCAATTCAAAGTACATAATTTCACTGTCCGACGAAAATTCCAGACCACTGGAAAACTACCTAGGACAGGTCGTCTCACCAAAGTCAGCCCAAAAGCTGACCGAAAGATGCTCATAGAAGTCGCTAAGAACACCAGGGTAACATCAAGGGATCTACAGGCCTCTCTAGCCACAAACAATGTCGAATTGCATGGGTACACTGTCAGAAAGAGACTGCACAAACTTGGCCTACATGGGAGGTCAGGAAGGAAGAAGCCTATGCTCTCAAAAAATAATATCAAGACACAGCTGACTTTTGCCAGACAACACCTGGGTAAAGTTTGAGAGCAGAGGCTTCTTCCTTCCTTACTTTCTTAGCTACAGTATACATATCTCCCTAGCATATTACATCATTTATGCAGCAGCATATAAGACATTTTTGGACTCACCTTGTTGTGATGTGAGCACTTGAACAGGAAGGTGGCGAGGCGGTCCTTCGTGGGCAACTTTTGTCATCAAAGAAAGAGAAAGAAGCCGGATTTACAATTCCGAGTTGGATGACCGTTCAAAACGTATTTTCCCATTCTGAGCTCATTTATTCCCGACTTCCCAGTTGCAATGCTTGCAGTTAGCCACTGTCACTAATTCCTTCCAAACCACTCATTGTTGAATTTGCAATTTCCAACTTGTTCTGTAATGTCCAATGGCCGATGAGCACCAATGTTTTATATATAATTTTTCTTCATATGACAAGGATTAAAAAGGATTTGCCAGTAGATTGTCGACTTGATTCATGATGATGACTGCTAGCTGAAAGTAAGATGTTGACATGATCAGTCCAATCAAAGTTACTGTACATATAATGGAATTTTACGTCATTTTATCTATGGCCAATGACCTTGAGCCTTTGTGGAAGGGCACTTCTAATGTAAAGTAATTTTCGAGGTCTACCCTTACTAAGGACTTAAACTTGGCGGTGACGTAGTGTCCCCATGAGTGACAGAACACTGAGCCAATCACGGCGCAACGCTCCTATTTTCTGCTGGGTTGCCCCACCACCACAGAAAGCACTGAGCTAGGCTGAAACACCTGCATTTTGGAGCTGCCTTATTCAAGAAAACAAAAAAGAGACCATGTTTGAATGAAGCTTTATTAACTCAATGGTATATATATATTTTTACATTGTTTTCAAACTGATATGTGACACGTATTAATGTCAAAATAACATGCAAAACAGGCTAAAAATGTGGGGCTCAAAACAGCCCTTAAAGACGGGTCGCCACTGCTAAAAGCATTACACATTTTTCTCAATGTTTCTTTCAGACCAATGCATGAAGCGAAAACAATTCTCAATGCTTTGTATGTTATTTTTTTTTACAGTGCTCATACTGTAGAGGCCACCTCGTCTTTGCGTGTAGACAGATATGTTTTATCATGTTTTAATTGGCTAATGTTTCTCTTCTAAGAAGTTTTAGAGATGTTATCTAGTCTAGAGGCTTATACATAGAGGCTCAAAACATATCTGTACAATCATAACATGTCTTTCAGTCCAATTGTCACATTATCACTGAGATTCTTTGAGTAAATTTAAGATAATATGACAACTGTCTTGACTACAGTTTTAGAATGCACCTGTGTGGCTCAGTTGATAGAGCATGATGCTTGCAATGCTAGGGTTGTGGGTTCAATTCCCACAGGGAACCAGTACAAATATGTATGCACTCACTACTTACTGTAAGTCACTCTGGATAAGAGCTTCTGGTAAATGCTTGAAATATAGCAGTCCCAAATTTAAGTGTATGTACGGATTAGCAGCCATGAACAGTTCTGCCAGAGATTCTCTCTGTGTGCAATATGGTCTAGTGGTAGTGCTGGCATACACATAGTGCTGGCGATAGGGGGTTTTCAACAATGAATGATCCCACATTAAGTCTATGTCAGTCCTCATACGAGTTTCATATTTCGTCTGCAGCATTAAAACTCATTTTACAGATGGATGGCTAGATGGGACTTCCTAACTATTGGAACAAGCCTGCCACCAAGTGGTAACAATGTCAAGTAGCAGTACGTCTTTAGAAATGCACTGTTCTTGAACGTCTCCCTCCCTAACCTTTCTTGCCATCTATAACCAAGTACAGCTGCCCCTTTTCCCTTTAGTCTCATAGGCTAGATCAGAGGTTTCAGTAATCTGATTCTTTGTGCAAAACATTAAGTCATCCTAGAGGCATCCTTGATTTTGTTGAATACATCAGCTAAAATAATTACAAGACCATGATGACAGGACAGTTATCATCTCTGCCATTTCAGAAGAGCACTAAGGATGTGAGAATTCAAATATAAAAGGTTTGATTAAATAAATAAACTCTTATGACTATAGTGATTCAATATTTCAAATACAACTCACACCAAATTGAAAGGAACTCTCACACAGTATACACACACCATTGACAGCTTCTCAATATGTTTGTCCACACCACCAACATACTTTAAAAATACTCATTCCTATTCAAAGAGCTCAATTTGCAGTGTGCATCTTAAAAGCATTGAAGGATAAAAAAATAAAAAATAATAGCATAACAAAAAACATCTTATTTACAACAGTACAGTGATTAAAAAGCAGGTCCTTCTCTTTGGAGGATCTCTCACAATGGTTGCATTCCTTTTGGCTCGTCCGGGGCACTGGTTAGGCAGTTTGCACATTTTTTACAATTTCTTTGATCCTAAATTGTAATCTTCACCGGGCGAGCTGAAATGAATGCACCCAATCACATACAGAAAGTGACTTATCACTGGCACAGTGGGGGAGCCCTGCTCAAATCACCTGTTGAGGCCACAGAGGTACAGTAAGCCTTGGTTTTGGTATGGAATACAAGTCTTGGTTTCTTTTTAATGCTATGTTCACCTCGTAAAAGCATGATGCTTGCAACGCTAGGGTTGTGGGTTCAATTCCCACAAACACATACTTTTGGCATTTATACGTAATAAAAACAACATACATTGCCATACTAAAAAGGTCAATTAGTTGGAAACGCAGTTTCATTGGTAGGATATAGAGATGAAAAAGAGAAACAACCCATCTCTAATACACGCAGAGCCAGCCCTAGAGGAAATATCAAATAAATATGGAACAACAAAATGACATATCCTGGGAAACATGGTTTGTTGGAAATACAACATGCAAAACGTTTTCATTATAATACAGTTGGCCTTAACAGATCAAGTCGCTGAACCAAACGCCCCCAGGGACGGTGGGAAAAACTGCAGAAAAAAAAAAAAAGGAGCGAGGAAACAGACAGAAGGAAAAAGGGGGAATAATGAGTGCCTTTCCTTTGGTTCGATTTAATTATGTATTTAGTCTATGGATGTGGTGAGCAGCAGACAGGTCAAACGCTGGCCTGAGCCAAAAACCCATCAGGGGGAACTGGTTAGAAGAAGTGACAGACCACACAAGTTTGATATGGTTACTTACTTAATTTGCTCAAAGCTCCATTCGGGGTCCATTCCTATTGATTCCCAGTTTCCAGTCTAATTTGTTCAAATATAACACATACACGCACACCACATCACACCCATGTACGCGCAAACACACACACACACACACACACAGTAAATGACCCCCTAAATTAGTAAACATCTTTGCCAATAAAATAATACATACAAATTCAGCAGTTCACATTCATGTGCTGGTTGGTTGTGTTTTGGGTAAATTGTGTTCACATTTGTCATTGTGTTCCTGTGCAGGTCCTCAGTAGTTCCAGGTCTCTGCGTGTGCGTGTGCTGGGCTGTGAGCAGCCGTAGGCTTCAAGGCCCAAGGGGAGGTAGCGCTCCTGCAGCCCCAGTCCCTCCTCACCCTGCCCAACGAGGATGGAGGCCCACGGAGGGGGGGCAGAGCCACCCTGGAACCCCCAAAACACCAGGCTCTCTGTGAGAAAAACACAAAGTGTCATGTGGAAAATACTGTAATGAGGTCAGCAGAGAAAGAAGAAAAAGTATACGTCGCAGAGAAAATACATAGTTGGAGAGACAGCAGGAAGATAGGAAGAAGAAGAAAACAGTGACGAGGAACAGACAATTGGATAGAAAAACCATACCTTGCCTACAGTTACAGCACCCACGACAGGGAACCATTGGAGAGTGACACCTACCTTTACTCTGCAGATCTGCTGCCTTAGCCATGCCCAGGGGGACCAGATATCGTGCAACACCGACCAAGCCATCGGGCTGCCCTCGCGTACCCAGAAGCACTATTGACCTAGTCATGAGAAAATATAACCAATTATGATTAATCGATTCCCCATCAAGTCAAAACGCCTCTGATCAAAATGCTAGAAGTTCTACCAGACAAAGACATGCTACCTCTTACAATTCTCTTAAATGCACACTGTTGCAATGAAACCAATAGAAAAGTGCCAAAAGTGCAAACCCTACCTAACTGGCACAACAGGTTGACTAAAGCAAGTATTTTAAAGATTTAAAATAGTATTTGAACCCAACCCAACTGACCACCAACCGAGTTCTAACTCCAACAAGCAAGGGCCTAATTCTGCCCCCTCACCTCTTTGGTAATCCAGTTTTAAGACACTGCTCCATTTTGGAGTCCATTTTGGAGAAAAATGTCTTCTCTGTGACTTTTCCAGAGCAGGCATCAACAGTGACCAGGAAGATGCCTGGCTGTGTGAAGGAGAATGTCTCGCTGTTCACCTGAGAGAAGAAGACGTTGTAGAAAAAAGATACGCTGGCATGCATTATCAATAGTGTGCATTCTATTAATACATTATTCCATTCAGAAACATTTATAATGGCTGTTTATTGAAAGTTAAACAACAGCAGCACACCAACAACATTCTGTGGTACCGGGCCACTATTCACCAAAGAGATAACGCAAAGAGATAACGCAAATCTGTGGCACTCACAGTGATAAAGGACTGTGTGTCTCCACTCTGCTGCTCCTTTCTGCTGAGCGATTTGATTTGAGTTTTGAGGTAGGAGTTCCACGGGTCACTGGAAAACACCAGCTACCAGAAAACACACAGATTAAAGCAGGGCTTTTGGGCTTTTATGTCTGATAACACAACATGAGCTCATTCCTTTTCCAATAGAATGGCATACTAATGGAACAAAGACAGTGTGGGGGGGGGGCTAGTAGGCTAACCTGGGAGGCCCCACAGTCCTTGCATGGTTGGGTGCTGAGGGTGGGCATGGGGACCACTGCCGAGGGAGTCTTGGTGTATTTGGGGTAGGCCTTGGCCTTGCAGTTACAGGTCAGTTTGGAGGACTGCGTGCTGGCCATCACCTTCACTCTCTCGCAGCCCTTAACCGAGCAGTAACTGTGGCCATCGCGCCGCTGCCTCGCCCGCAAATACAGCCACAGCAAGCTGGGAGAGGAGTGAGGCCGTTGTTAATCGAGAGAGAGTGATGAAGGAGAGCGAGAAAGACAGAGAGGGGCGAATCCTAACTTAAGTAAAACGTTCACTTAAACATTTTACTTAGTCTCCTATTGACTTCAATGTATGGCTAAGTAAAAACTCTAAAAGGAGAGAGAGGTACAGTAGATATAGCCATTTGGATAGAGAGACATTAGTGTATAGTGACTGTCTCACCCCACACTGCGGTCAAAGAAGTACTTCCTCTCCAGCAGCCTTTTCTCCAGTTCGGCGAGGGAGAACACAGGCCCATAGTCGGTGATGTCATCAAAGATGTTTCTCTGGCGGTCGTTGATGTCAGCCATGACCTGGAAGGTGGTGTCGGGCGGGTAACAGAGACCCACCAGCACCCAGTCACCTCTGGAGAGAGAGGAGGAGCCAACAGGTGACAATGAATGTAAGAGATCTGGCGAACGAACTGACAAACACAAACATATCCTCTCATCGCACACACATTCAAACACAGAGCAGAAAGACCAGAGACCCCCTAACCCTGACCCTGACCCAGTGTAACAAGACCGGGACGAGACACAGACCAGTTTCAATGTGGACAGAACCACATCCAGAACAACCACCTTAAAACACACACACCAGTTCCAGTGTGCCACTCACTGGTTGAAGTTGATGAGGGAAAGGACAATCTCTCTGGGAGCAGGGCCGTCCCAATGCAGAGTGTAGCTCTTGGTCATCATGAGGATAGGCTGGTACTGCTGGGACAGCGCCCCCTGGCTGTTAATACCCCTCAGCACCAGAGGAGCCTCAGGGTAGTCATCTCTACTGATGGACAGACTGAGGCTGGGAGCTCCCTGGGTCTGGATATACACCTGGAGGACACACATTAGACAATGATTGACCAATAGCGTTTGGTCACTTCTATGCAGTGTATATCCTAAGCAGTGAATAAAGTCACTGGAGATAGGCATTGGGCCACTGTCCCATCCGTACCTGAGAGTAGGTGCCACTGCAGACCACTCCGTTCCACTGGGTGACGTTGACACAGCCGGGGTGACGGATCAGGTAGTTGTCTGCTCTGCCTACATACGTGTCCCTGTAGCCCGTCACAGAGCCGTCCACATCATGGAAGATAGAGTTCTTATCCCCGTCCAGATCATTCTCCTCGAACCACTGGCCCGGACGCCCGAAGAATGCTCTCAGACCCACCTGTCACAGACAACAGGTTTTAAAAGAGACATGACAAAACACAACCAGCGACTTACAAAGATATGCATGGGCTAGAAAGTGATTGACGTGCAATTGTGTGTGCAGGTTTCCGAACTTTGATCTTGTAGATCAACAGTATTTGAGAGTTGAGCTGAATGTATGTTAAGGTCGTATTCATTAATATAGGCCGTAGCAAAACGTTCCAGGTGTCAGATATGAGCGTTCAACAGAAGTCCTTGAAAGCCATTTTGAAAAAGGGATATTTTGAGTTGAGTCAAGCTTGAAAAGTTGAGTCGAGCTTGTCACCACATCCCCGACACTAGAGGGCACTCCAATTCAGAATGACTCATCCAGAACCTCACCCCTCGTTCTCCCTGTATCTCAGCATGGGGTCTCCACCCCACCACTAGTTCCAGTAAAGTGCCAACTCAGTAACTCTGCTGTGTTCCAGGACAACAGAGATTATTCCAACAGATGGGACCGAACCAACGGGCAAAAAGGAAACAGACGGAGGGAACGAGTTGCACGCAGGAAAACAGTGTCTGAACACTGTACTTCAAAATCAAAGCTGTCAATGTAAACACAAGTGGCACAAAAACTAAACTAGGCCAATCAGAACGGAATCATGACAATGTGCAAACAAGCAGACGGAAGTTTCAGATGGTTATTTTGCCTGATTTGGCAAAGGAAAATTCCATAGACACTAATGTTTCAGTCAGTGACCTTTATAAAATCATATCAAATAGAGGTTTATTGGTCGCGTACACAGTGTAGAAGCTGATATAGCGGATGCAGGTAAATGCTTATGTTACTTGCTCCTAACAATACAGTAAAATGTAAAACATATACACAAATAATAATAAATAAATAAAAATGTTGGAATGAATCCAATAAATCCAAATAGCACATAATAGTAATGCAATCTATACGTACAGTTGAAGTCGGAAGTTTACATACACCTTAGCCAAATACATTTAAACTCAGTTTTTCACAATTCCTGACATTTAATCCTAGTACAAATTCCCTGTCCTAACTGACTTGCCAAAACTATAGTTTTAATGACTTCAACCTAAGTGTATGTAAACGTCCGACTTCAACTGTATATACACACCAGATGAATATACTAAGAATGATAAATCCAGTATATATAAATACACAAAACGGTGTGTATAAACAGTGTAACTAAAATGCAATGTACAGTAGTACACATTTCAAAATACAGTATTTAAATACATAATACAAAACCCCATGGCAAAATTGATAGAATTGCAGGAATTTAGCTTCTGGACCAGAGTCCGGATATAATTATCACACATTATTTCAGACAATTTTCCTAACATCATTATTACATCAGTATTTGATAACAAAAGAGAAGAGGCAATGGCCCTTCTCCCGAAGTGTGCACTTATAAACCATGGATTTAAAAAGAGAATCCAATGCTTTTTAATGCATGAGGGGCAAAGAATGCTGGCTACTCACAGTGGGCAGGAAGCTGAGCTTGGACAGGTTGTTGCGTGGCGTGAGCTGCCAGGTGTTCTTTAGGTTGAAGCCCACCGCGCTGGTGAAACGCTCCGTCGTCGGGATGTAATTTCGGAACGTGCTCTGGGTGATCCGCACGGGACCGTCGTAGATCTGGAAGCCGCGGATTGGGAACGTCCTTTGGAAAATCAGTGTGAGAGTCACACAATAAAAATGAAGTATAGTCACACCGAGCTAACACAAACAAAACATGGAACTTTCACAAATGTTACGTTACATTCAAGACAGGATCAGCAAAACATTAAGAACACCTGCTCTATCCATGACAGACTGACGGACCAGGTGAAAGCTATGATCCCTTTGATGTCACTTGTTAAATCCACTTCAAATCAGTGTAGATGAAGGGGGGGAGACGGGTTTAAAAATATTTTTTAAGCCTTGAGACAACTGAGACATGGATTGTGTGTGTGTGCGCCATTCAGAGGGTGAATGGGCAAGACAAAACATTTTAGTGCCTTTGAACGGGGTATGGTAGTAGGAGCCAGGCGCACCGGTTTGTGTCAAGAACTGCGACGCTGCTAAATTTCACGCTCAACAGTTTTGCGTGTGTATCAAGAATGGTCCACCACCCAAAGAACATCCAGCCAACCTCATATAACTGTGGGAAGCATAGGAGTAAACATGGGCCTGCATCCCTGTGGAACGCTTTCAACACCAATGTAGAGTCCATGCCCCGACGAATTGAGGCTGTTCTGATGGCAAAACAAAACATTTTACAGCCTCAAGAGAGGGAGCGGCCAGAGAAGGGGATATGCAAAGCCCCAGATGTTATGACCTTTTATATCACACATTATGTAGTATGACTTTGCTTATAAATAATTTTGTAAACATTAACTTCGTGCTTATGGAAACTTTATAAATGCTCTTTAATTCCTTTCTAAGTTGTAGTTTGTTTAAAGTGTGACCAAACCCTCAGCCCTGCTCTGATATAACAACCTATCGTACCATAAGAGACATGTGTCGTGTTCATTAAGTACCAGAAGAAAACAGACTGAAACAGATAGGAACTACGCAGGTTAGCGTTTTTTTGTCATTCATTTTGTTTTGGAGGCAGCTCTGCAGTGGTCATAATATCAGATTTTAAGAATGGACTTAGAAGAATGGCGCCGGAGGGGATGACCACCGTTTTACAGGGTTCTGACCAAATGTGTTTTTTTTGGCGCTGTTTTTAACTTTTTAAACCATGTTTCTGCCGTTTCTTATGACCGAAAAAAGATTCTGGACATCGGAACAACAATTTCTCAGCTTGAACTGGAGAATATTTTTTTCTTTAAAGAATCGGACGCAGAGGATACACTGCTCCTCCCGGACCAGGCCCAAATCCCCGTCATTCGTATAAAGAGGAAACGCCGTTACAGAGGTCATACAGCCAGATGCCACGAGAGACCGCGTCGGCGAGTGGATAATCTGCCTTTACCCTCCATTCTACTGGCGAACATGCAATCACTAGAGAATAAACTGGATGAGCTCCGTTCGAGACTATCCTATCAACGGGACATTAAAAACTGTAATATCCTATGTTGTTTCACCAAGTCGTGGCTGAACAAGACATGGATAATATACAGTTAGCTGTGTTTTCCGTGCATCGGTAAGACAGAACAGCAGCCTCCGGTAAGATCAGGGTGTGTGTCTTTGTCAACAACACCTGAAGTCATCTAATACATCTAATACAACATCTAATATTAATTAAGGAAGTCTCAAGGTTTTGCTCACCTAATGATAAGCTGTAGAACACACTATTCTTCGTAGCTGTCTATTTACCAACACAAACCGGTGCTGGCACTAAGACCACACTCAACGAGCTGTATAAGGCCATAAGCAAACAAGAAAATACTCATCGAGGCGGCTCCTAGTGATCGGGGACTTTAATGCAGGCAAACTATAATCCGTTTTACCTCATTTCTACCAACATGTCACATGTGCAACCAGAGCGGGAAAAAACTCTAGATCACCTTTACTCTACACATAGAGAAGTGTACAAAGCTCCCTCTCGCCCTCCATTTGGCAAATCAGACCATAACTCTATCCTCCTGATTCCTGCTTACAGAAAATAAATTCGACAGGAAGTACTAGTGATGTGCTCAATACGGAATTTGTCGCTAGCACAGACTGGAATATGTTCCGGGATTCATCCGATGGCATTGAGTGGCGCAGCGGTCTAAGGCACTGCATCTCAGTGCTAGAGGCGTCATTACAGACCCTGGTTCGATCCCGGGCTGCATCACAACCGGCCGTGATCGGGAGTCCCATAGGGCGGTGCACAATTGGCCAGTCTGTAATACCTACACTACCGTTCAAAAGTTTGGGGTCACTTTGAAAATATCATTTTTGTCCATTAAAATAACATCAAATTGATCAGAAACAGTGTAGACATTGTTAATGTTGTAAATGACTATTGTACCTGGAAACGGCAGATTTGTTATGGAATATCTACATAGGCGTACAGAGGCCCATTATCAGCAACCATCACTCCTGTGTTCCAATGGCACATTGTGTTATCTAAGTGCATCATTTTAAAAGGCTAATTGATCATAAGAAAACCATTTTGCAAATATGTTAGCACAGCTGAAAACTGTTGTGCTGATTAAAGAAGCAATAAAACTGGCCTTCTTTAGACTAGTTGAGTATAGGTCCTCAACTGGCAGCTTTAAATAGTACCCGCAAAACACTAGTCTCAACGTCAACAGTGAAGAGGTGACTCCGGGATGCTGGCCTTTTAGGCAGAGTTGCAAAGAAAAAGCCATCAGAGACCTGACAGTGTGGGGCCAGGACAACAACCTCTTCCTCAACGTGAGCAAGACAAAGGAGCTGACCGTTGACTTCAGGAAAAGGAGGGCCGAGCACGCCCCCATTTACATCGACAGGGCTGTAATTGAGCTGGTCGAGAGCTTTAAGTTCCTTGGTCTCCACCTCACTAAAATAGGTGTGAAGAGGGCACAACAATGTCTATTTCCCCTCAGGAGGCTGAAAAGATTTGGCATGTGTCTTCAGATCCTCAAAAAGTTTGACAGCTGCACCATCGAGAGCATCCGGGCTGGTTGCGTCACCGCTTGCTATGGCAACTTCAGGGCGGTGCACAGTTTTTTTCCTTTCAGTTACTAGGAAATCGGTTGTCAGGAAACACAGAAGTGATAGAAACACAACAAAACACTCATCCTATTACAGGAATTTAGTCAAAGCAGTACTTCCCCTCTAAGAGCAATGCACCTCTCCAACACTATCTACAGTTTTTCTTTCTTGCACACACACAACACACACCTGTTCCTGGGTAGTGTCCTCATCTTGCCTTCTGCTCCTCCCTGGCCCCAGTACTTGTTCTGGCCTCCGTTGAAGCCACGGTTCCGGCTCTCTCCCACAAACAGAGACTGAGTCACTTCCTGACTGGAACCTTCATCCTTAGGATAACTACCGTCACTGATGGAGGGAGAGGAAAGGGACGGGATGTGTTTTTGAGCATAAATGTATGTGTATGTGTGGTGGGGGTGTTATGAATGTACAGACAGACACACAGGTGTAGAAACAGACACAAGAGCCTTGGTACATACCTCGCAAAGGAGAGTCCCACCCCATTGTCTGCAAATCTATAACCAGAGAGAATGAACGTATCATTCATTCTGCATTACAGATGTGCACTGTGTGAGAGCTCCACTGAATAACCCAGCAGTGGAGGAGTCACCGGTTCACTGTCATCCATAGCCTTGAGGACTGAGAAAGAGGAACTCCTGGCCCTTTGCCACATACGAGATGGTCACTGGTTTACATGTTAGCATAGCATGCTAACTACTAATTCTAATGCAAGTTGCTACAGTAACTCCTGAATCACTTTTGAGACACTTCTCTGCGAATCATATAGGGAAATCAAAGAGAGAACCCATGTGATGTGACTACTGCACAGTACATTGACGAACAATGATACAGTAACCACATTCATCATGGGCTCAATGAGATGACATCACTCACCCAGAGTTCTGAATGGTAATGTCACCGCCACGTATCCAGGCTCCGAGGTCGTTGTTCTTAAAGGCGATGAGTGTGTCGATGAGAGCAGCCACCCGTGGCTGGTTTGGGTCTGCATTCTTATGTGGACGGAACCTGAAACAGACCCATGTGTAATATGAGTATAGAAACACACATACTCTCTATCTGACACACAGATACACAGCACTCTCTTAGAAAATACCCACAGACAAACACTAAGCACACAGACAAACACACAAACTCAGTCCTCACATACAACCACTAAACACACACACACACACACACACACACACACACACACACACACACACACACACACACACACACACACACACACACACACACACACAGCGTGGGCAGTGGTCTTAGAGGACCTAAGCTATTTCCTTCCATCTGTTGAAGCAGAGGCTTGTATTTGAACAGACTGCTGCAGAGTGGAAACTATCTGTGGAGCCTTGTTTTATCTGTAAACACAAACCTGCCATACCCTCCAGACTACTGTACAAGGAGAGCACAGACCAGACCATATAAACTACAGACCATCTAAGTGCTGTACAGATAGGTAGGCTACTAACTAAACCATAGCCTACGAGACCAAGTAAATATATAGACAATGATTGATCCATGCATGTCAAAAATGAATTCTGTGTAACCAGCACAGACAAACTGACCAGTTCGCCCCTTTCGTAACATTTACTGTGCATTCTAAATGCAATGTAGTTTGTTCTGTATTCTTACCTGGCATTGTTGTCCAGACACAGGTACTCACGGGGGTCTGCAGCACTGGCATTGGTGGTCTTCACACCTTTATCAATGAAGAGCCCAGCCTGGGTAACACACAGGTATGGGAACTACTGTCACAAGTAGGGAGTTAAAAGGCACAATACACCCAACCACCCATGCTTTTACCAGACGAGCCACACAGAACCACAGTGTTTGTCTTTTACACAGTGCTGCCAGTGAGTGGTACCTTAAAGTTGGAGTGCACACGGTTGTTGTAGAAGATCCCCAGAGGGGTCAGCTCTGCCCGGGTCTCTGGAACCAGCCCATGAGAGTCCCCTGTGGATGAGCTGTGGAACACATACCATATCCCAGCATCCTTTAGGAGGACAAGGGAGGGGGGGGGGGGGGGGGGTGGAATCAGAATAATATAAAGTCTTTGACAATGGAGTGAAAAATAATAACGATCCTTGAGTAATAATCTAATGTATTTTTAAAGCCCTTTTTACATCAGCAGATGTCACAATGTGCTTAAACAGAAACAAAACCTAAAACCCCAAAGAGCGAGCAATGCAGATGTAGAAGCACGGAACCTAGGAAGAAACCTAGAGGAACCAGGCTCTGAGGGCTGTGCCCGGTGGAGATTATAAGAGTACATATCCATTAAGGCCAGTTCGTTCTTCAAAATGTTGACCAGCAAGGTCAAATAATAATCACAGTGGTTGTAGAGGGTGCAACAGGTCAGCACCTCAGGAGTAAATGTCAGTTTGCTTTTCATAGCCGAGCATACAGAGGTCGAGACAGCAGGTATGAGAGAGAACCGCACAGAGAGAGTACTGTTATTGAGTACTGCACAGGCACATTGATGCAATTGTGCTTGAACAGTAAGGTATTGATGTTGAACTTAATCTCCTGGTTGAAGCTATCATTTATTGCTGTTGATGTAAAAGTAGGAACCCAATATCTCCCTAGATTTATCACATCGTCACATGAGATGAACCGGTAAGCCACAGCCTTAGATCCTTATGAGTGGCTAAACCTTAAAGCTGCAGTTTGTATTTCAAACAACAACAAAACACCCAAAGCAGCTGAGCAATGGGCTGGAGATGTCATAGACAGAGATGAAAAAGATCATGAATGATGTCAGCCTCACCAGATGTACAGTCCCAGTCCCCTGCTGACCGTTATTAAACAGTGTTGTTTTGTTGGTTGGCAGAGATGCTTATTACGGTCATACCTGGGAGCCAGCAGCAGCGTTGCTTATGAGGTTATTATTAGGGTTGGCGATCCAGAACGTAGACACTGCCCTAAAACAAAAACACACACAGAGCAGACACAGACAGACACACACACACACAGGGATGATGAAAGGGCATTAGAGAAGATGTCTCCTGTTATCCATGGAACAATCCACCTCTCCCACATAAATCCTGTACAGGGACAGTTCTGCCAACACACAGAAACACATCCCATGCAGCGGGGTGGTTGTTTTTGCAGGGATAAGACAGCCCTATCACTCTCACACAGAGGACATTAACCCGTTGTCATCTCTCAAGGTAGGCCTGTCCAACCCAGTAAAACCTGACACACACCCATTACTCTTTCTTCTTGAGCTATCATTTTAAAGCTATCATTTTTCATTCTGTTCCTCTATTTTCCCCCCTCTGTCACTTGTTTACTCTTTCTATCCGCGGCCAGACAAGTCTCTTCTCTTACTTGCACTCCATGCTCGGTGAAGGTGTGTAGTTCTTCAACACTTTGTCTCGGATGCTGGTGCACATGGTCTCGTTGCGGTCGGTGGGCAGGAGCGTTCCCGGTCGAGTAACCAAACCAAGGTTGTGGAAGAACGTGTTCCTCTGCTCGATGCCATCCTCCAGGAAGAAACAGTGACCCAGGGTGTCATAGCCCACAGTGTCCTTCACCTGGGGAGGAGAAACATTTGGGAAACATTACAGAGTAGAGACACGAGCAGAGCAGGAATTGCGGCATCATGTTATCTGAACGTTGGTCGATTCACTTCCTCAACGCATTTGACATTCATTTATTTAACGACCTATGGCACATACACACCAGGGCTGGAGTCAATTCAAATTAAATACAGTCAATTCATGAAGTAAACTTAAATTACATTTATTTTCAATTACTTATCAATAAACTGAGAAGTAGATGCAATTTCAAAAGTTGTACTTTTTTTTTTTATTTTATTGAAATCACTTCCTGAATTGACTGCCTTCAATTGGAATTGACACCTGCGCTTACACCGCAAGTGCACACAAATACAGCACACACACACCAGCAGGCCATTGGTGGCATGGATGGTGATGCAGCGGGAGAAGCAGTGGTGGATGGAGAGGCCGTCCACATAGGCTGGTTCCCAGTAGCCCCCTCGCCAGTCAACGTCCCCACAGCGGTGGAAGTGGACCGGGTAGCGGCCCTGCACCTGCTGCCCCATGTTCCTCAGCTCCACATGGGACAGATGGACCGAGGTGAAGTTCCCAAATATCTGAGGAGAAATGGGGTGGGGGGAGGGAGGGAGGGAGGGAGAGGGAGAGGGAGAAGAGTAAGCTGTGCGGATCATATCCCTCTGGTTCTGTTGATGGTTCTATTTTACAGTTACATCTGTTGATGAATGGAAGATCATGCAACAAGTGAGATGATCTATACTATACACACAAAGAGAGAGAGAAAAGAGGGAGAGAGAGAGAGAGAAAGAGCAAGACAGAGAGACACACATATATGGCCTAATGAGCATATAGACAAACACATGCAGTAAACTCAGGGAGGTCTCTCTTAGGTAGAGTTGCAAAGGGTCGGTAACTTTCTGGTATATTTCCGGAACTTTTACATGGGAAGTTAAGCCCTGGAATTTTGCTTAAATTCATCAAAAACGTTAGCTTATAACAGTGAACCTTTTTTGTGGGATATACAAGGCAATTCTAGGTCTTGTGGCATATTTTGGTTAAACTATCCCCAATTCAATGGAATTGCAACCCTCTGCATGCACAGTGCATTCTTCCATCACATGTACAGCTGATTCTCAAGCGCTTTCACACTAATGAGCCCACACTACTACACTATGCTTTCTGGTAAGTTTTGATTACAATACTGGGTGGGTGAATATATTTTATGAGACATGATTTTTTGTTAACTAGTAAATAGTAGCCTACAGCAAAGTGTGTTTAAATCATTTCTAACTTGTTAACAATTTCTGCTAGTTAGTTTTTGCTACCATGTGGGTTTTAGCTTGAGTGTTAATTCACCTGTTTCCATATATGTTTCATTTTTAAACATTTATCTTACAAAAGGAGTTGTTTAATCTAACTGCTTAACTATTTATCTGTACATGGAGAATTGTAATTTCTTTCTAATCTTTACAGGAAAATGCCATGGGCACTATCTGATGTGTGGAGACATTTCGCTGCAGCTAATGTAGAAGGAAAAGCTGGGTACATTTGCAAACACTGTGCCAAATCATATGTGAAGAATGCAACAAAGATGCAGAATCATCTGGCCAAGTGCATAAAGTTACCTCAGCGCTCACAACAAGCAACCTCTGACAAAAGTCCCTCTACTTTTATTCGAGGTGAAAATTATGAATCAGACAGATGATCGATATCAACAGTTCAAGTTCCTCCTGGAATCAAAGGTTTTTTTGACTCAATGGAGGAACGTAGTCAGAGAAATGCTGATGAATGTCTTGCTCGAGCTGTGTATGCAACTGGTTTACCTCTGATGCTCACAGGCAATGTGTATTGGAAGAAATGTCTTAATGTTGTTCGCCCAGCATACACCCCTCCAACCAGACATGCTTTATCAACTAATTTGGATGCAGAGTTCAACAGAGTTCAAGTGAAGATCAAGCAAATCATGGTGAAAGCAGACTGTATTGCAATCATCTCTGATGGGTGGTCGAATGTTTGTGGGCAAGGAATAATTAACTACATCATCTCCACCCCTCAACCAGTATTCTACAAGAGCACAGACACAAGGGACAACAGACACACCGGTCTCTACATTGCAGATGAGCTGAAGGCAGTCATCAATGACCTTAAACCACAGAAGGTATTTGCACTGGTGACAGACAATGCTGTGAACATGAAGGCTGCTTGGTCTAAAGTGGAGGAGTCCTACCCTCATATCACACCCATTGGCTGTGCTGCTCATGCATTGAATCTACTCCCCAAGGACATCATGGCACTGAAAACAATGGATAGCAGTAGCCATTGCACGGATTGAGGGAGACAATGCCATCCTGTCTGATGTTCAGACTCTGCTTGCAGATGTAAGAGAAGAAATCCGTACTGCCCTGCCCACTTCACTGCTGCTCCAAGCAGAGGAAACTGCAGTTCTGAAATACATAAAAAAGTGTGAAGACTTCTGCCTGAAGCCCATAAACACCGCAGCGTACATGTTGGACCCCAAGTATGCTGGCAAGAGAATCCTGTCTGGTGCAGAGATCAACAAGGCCTATGGTGTCATCACTACCGTGTCTCCCCACCTTGGCCTGGATGAGGGCAAGGTTCTTGGCAGTCTGGCAAAGTACACTTCCAAGCAAGGGCTTTGGCATGGAGATGCAATATGGCAGTCGTGCCAACATATCTCATCAGCCACCTGGGGGAAGGGACTTTGTGGATCTGAGGCTCTTTCCCCTGTTGCCTCCATCATCCTCCAAATCCCACCAATATCAGCCGCCTCAGAAAGCAACTGGTCCTTGTTTGGGAACACACATACACACACACACACACACACACACACACACACACACAAGCACGCAACAGGCTGACCAGTAAAAGGATCGAAAAATTGGTGGCCATCCGGGCAAATTTTAGGTTTTTTGAGCCTGACAATGAGCCATCCTCAACAATGTTGTAAATTAACAGTGAAGATGAGGCCTCAGAATCTGATGTTCAACAGGTGGACATTGAGGAGGTCCAGGGAGAAGACATGGAAGCCTGAGAAGAAGACATCCAAACCTTTAGTTTCTAGACTATCATTTTACAGATGTATGTTGAAAACGTTTTTGGGAGATGTGATGGATCATTGGGGATCATTCAATATTCCCTTTCTTTTGTTCAGTGAAATCATCCCATGTGAAGATCAACTCATTTAATCAAGGTTCAATTCGTAACTAAATCGTTTTTTTTTATTTCTATTGGAAGGATTTAATAATTTGCAATGTCTGCTTATGATAAGGTAAAAGGTTTATGTTTCTGTCTCCATATGATAAGGTAAATATATCCAATGCAAAAAACATCTATATTTAAATGGTATTAATATTAATTAGCATATATTTCCGTTAATTTCCATATATTCCTGTTAATTCCCACATATTCCCATTAATTCCTATGGAAAGTTTCCACCTCTGAATATTCCCCAAAATGTCTTACGTATGTGGCCTTTTCCACATTGTCTGTTTTGTGTTAAGGAGATATTGGCCAATCCCTCAAGCTAACTGTAACGCACTCATTCACTCACCCAAACTACACTTAGACAGAACTCTCCACAGTCAAGTAACAAGTTTTTTTTTTCTCCATTTACTGCAAAGGGGCTGCTTACATAAGGCAAGAGGAATGTTATTATGTATTTATCAGAAGAGAGCATGAGTATCTAACACATTATACAGGGCAAATATTGTACTTGTGCATCACGGACACAGAGAATGTGTGTGTGTGTGAGGGAGGGGTGTGTGTATCGACGTTGGTCTGTGTACTCAGTGGGGGTGTGAAATATACAAAGTAAAAAAGATCAAAGAAGGATTACTATACTGAAACACAAAACATTAAGAGTAGTGAGTGTTGTTAATCCATGCCCCCTCTCTCTCTCTGAGTGGTGCCTGGGTTGTGTTCATTAGGGCATGCAACGGAAATCATTTGCAACCAACATTTTTTAAAATAAACATTTCTTATTGGAGAAGGCCAGGTAGTCCCTCCCTGTTTCAGTCTGTCTTCTTCCATTAAGTGCCTAATGAACATTACATGTTGTTAGATCATGTGTGAATGCTGAATGTCCTCAGTCATTCAGCGTCTGCTGAATGCTCTAATGACCCTCCGCCACAGCAATATATATGTTCAACATGATTACACTAGACTGAATTAAATAAGCATATAACTCAGGCTGAAATGCACAGGGCAGGCAGGCTAAATGTTCAACACAGACCCTATACTCACAGTTACACACAGTTACATGAGCACACACCTTCATGTGTCCGCCGTATGTGTCGTGGCCAAAGAACTGGCACCAGTTGTTTCCATAGCAGGTGTTTTCCATCTCCCCATAGATGAGTATGTTCCTGCTGAGCAGTGCCACCTCCGCTCGCATGTCCACCCCATCCACAATCTCCCCCATGTGACCAAACTGCGGCTTCCCTGGGAGGGTGGGACACATAAAACACATACTTTATAGCATATACCATTGTCATATTTCAATAAAAGCAACAATCAATTGCTGTAAGTACGTATTATTATATTTAAAAGTGTCAATATTAACAACAGTCAGCCAAATATATGGTTGTCACGATACAGTAGGTCTAGATATTTAACTTGATGGGGCCAGGTGAGTGACCTTAAACCCAAACAGAACAACGTCAGCACCTCTCTTTCTAGCCATGAAAAACTCAGAGAGAATGAGACTGTCGGTTTGTCATTATTGTCTCCCAATATGGCAAGCCAACTGCTGCCAGTGCCAACCACACAAATATGGGGGGAGAGAGAGAAATACACAGAGACATACACCACACACAGCCCTTGCTTCAGGAAGGGAGTTGGCTTGTGTCGACATCGGAGCAGTGGGCCAAAACAGAGGTGTTGACAGACAGGGGACTAGACAGGGTGGAAAGGCAGATTAAATTACAACTAACTGGTCTCTGTTACAGTATTTTAATGGAATTACTATTATTACCCCAAATGATATCATACACACATTTAGCTATTAAAGTATCTCTTCCTGTCATTTACCTGTACAGTTTGTGTAACCATGCAAGTATTCACTTATCTGTAAATATAACTGTATACTTACCTGTACAGCTAATTTAACCATGCAAAATTTTCACTTACCTGTTCATTTACCCAGTCTGTCTATTAAGTAAACTATTATTACCCTCGCTCATATCATACGCATTTTTAGCTACTAAAGTATTTCTCTGCCATCGACCTGTATAGTATAGTTAACCATCCAACGTCCACCAATGTATAGTGTACATATTCAGCCAACCACTCATACTATGCTATGTCTTTTTTATAGCTTTTATTTTATAATTTTTTTGCACTCCAGATATCTTGTATTTCTATACTTTTTCATACTGCCGCTCAATGTATCATGTACCGTGTATCTGTCTTTTTTGTACTTTCGTTGTGGCATTTTGCACCTGCCCTGTGTTTTGTGTAGCTGCTTGACAATGAAATTTCCCCCCCGGGGGATCAATAAAGTACCTATCTATCTATCTATCTTACAACCAGGATAAGATGTCCTTTTCATAACGAGATCAAGACGTCATATTTTGGTTGTTGAATTTGAGAGACAGTGAGCCTACGAGAGAGAGAGCTAGAGAGATGTCATTGACCACCACCATCCCATGTAGGAGAAAAGCCTGACTACCTGTCTCATCCCAAGGGTAATTTATAGAAGTAAAATGAAAGACTATGGCTCAAGATTTATAAATAAATAATGATACTTATTTTTATAATCATACCATATCCAGTCCATAACACAGCAGTGATACTCAATATCGAATTAAAGTAAGCCCCCATAAATGTACAAACACATAAACTACCTTCATTTTCACTCACCTTGAACTCTGACTTGTCTGCTGGTGCAGTGGGGGCAGGGAAGGAGGGTGAACTCCTCTGCCTGATGCATGGAATAGTCAGTACTGGCAACCACAACATGGTTCCCAGGTTGCCAGGTGTGTACATCATCCTGCAGGTTGAGGACTACCTGGTCCACAGCATCCACCAGGAACCCAGATATTGGAAAACCTGGAAGCGCATAGATAAGATCTGTTGCATTAGCCGTTTTCTACTGCATACCAAGAACTAATGGCGAAAACAGGACCTAGAGTCACGAAAAGTCACATATTCCAGGCAATTTGCCTAAAACTAAAGAATTTGTGTGATTTCATGAGATACGAAATCTGAACCATACCATACATTCAAGCTAAAAGTTGGACGAAAACAATAAGAAACTTCCATAGTGTATCTTGAAGCACTGTGGACCGGTGAAGTGTGAGAGTATATCTGTATATCTGTATAAGAACAAACAACTTTCACAAGTTATAAACCATTCTAGCTGCAGGTTATAATGGTTATAATGACCCACCGTTCCTCCATTCGCTGTAAGCGGTGACAGAGAAGCCGACCCCGTCCACAGTGGTGAAGTTCTTCCGGGCCAGGGCCTTTCCTCCCGTGTCATGGTTCTCGTGTTCCCGCACTTCCTCGGAACACGAGCCGTTCCCTCCACCAATTTCAGATACCAGTGCCCAGGCCTGCCTATGGACAGACACAGAGTTTGAGCTTTAGAAGTTGTTAAGAACACTTAAACAATCCAGGCAGATATGCTCTATAACTTGTTATAAGCAGGTATGAGCTTTTTAATTTCTTATAACAAGACTTGATGTTTATTTACCCTTTATTTAACTAGGCAAGTCAGTTAAGAACAAATTCTTATTTACAACGACGGGCTTGTTATGTTATCTGTCTCTACACTCTTACAAAAAAAGGTGCAATCTAAACTGTGTGCACAATTATTAGGCAAGTTATATGTTTGAGGATTAATTTTATTATTGAACAACTACAGTGCTCTCGGTCAATCCAAAATGTTAATAAACCTCAAACCTAAATATTTAATAAAGTAAAAGTGAGCTTTTGGCTTTCTTTGGAGAATATCTATGTGTGCACAATTATCGGGCAACTATTAGTGTGCAGAATTATTATGCAACTAAATGAAAAACAAAAAGTTCCCCATCTCACTTGTTTATTTTCATCTGTTAAAAGTAAGAATAATAAACTCAAAATTTACAAATAAACATTTCTGACATTTAAAAAAAAAAAAAAAAAAAATCAGTCACAAATATAGCCACCCTTCTTTTCAATAACAGTCAGAAGCCTTTCATCCATGGAGTCTGTCAGTTTCTTGATCTGTTGACAATCAACTTTTTGTGCAGCAGCAACCAAAGCCTCCCAGACACTGGTCCGAGAGGTGTACAGTAGTGGTCAAAAGTTTTGAGAATGACACAAGTATTGGTCTCCACAAAGTTTGCTGCTTCAGTGTTCTTAGATCTTTATGTCAGTAGTTACTATGTTATACTGAAGTATAATTACAAGTATTCCAAGTGTCAAAGGCTTTCATTGACAATGACATTCAGTTTATGCAGAGTCAATATTTGCAGTGTTGACCCTTCTTTTTCAAGAATTCTGCAATCCACCCTGGCATGCTGTCAGTTAACTTCTGGGCCACATCCTGACTGATGGCAGGCCATTCTTGCAAAATCAATGCTTGGAGTTTGTCAGAAGTTGTGGGTTTTTGTTTGTCCACCCACCTCTTGAGGATCGACCACAAGTTTTCAATGGGAATAAGGTCTGGGAATTTTCCTGGCCATGGACCCAAAATGTTTATGTTTCGTTCCCCAAGCCACTTAGTTATCACTTTTGCCTTATGGCAAGGTGCTCCATCATGCTAGAAAAGGCATTGGTCGTCACCAAACTGTTCTTGGATGGTTGGGAGAAGTTGCTCTCAGAGGATGTGTTGGTACCATTCTTTATTCATGGCTGTGTTCTTAGGCAAAATTGTGAGTGAGCCCACTCCCTTGGCTGAGAAGCAACCCCACACATGAATGGTCTGAGGATGCTTTACTGTTGGCATAACACAGGACTGATGGTAGCGCTCCGGACAAGGTGTTTTCCGGATGGCCCAAACAATCGGAAAGGGGATTAATCAGAGAAAATGTCTCTACCCCAGTCCTCAGCAGTCCAATCCCTGTACCTTTTGCAGAATATCAGTCTGTCCCTGATGTTTTTCCTGGAGAGAAGTGGCTTCTTTGCTGCCCTGCTTGACACCATGCCATCCTTCAAAAGTCTTTGCCTCACTGTGCGTGCAGATGCACTCACACCTGCCTGCTGCCATTCCTGAGCAAGCTCTGCACTGGTGGTGCCCCGATCCCGCAGCTGAATCAACTTTAGGAGACGGTCCTGGCGCTTGCTGGACTTTCTTGGGCGCCCTGACGCCTTCTTCACAACAATTGAACCTCTCTCCTTGAAGTTCTTGATGATCCGATAAATGGTTGATTTAGGTGCAATCTTACTAGCAGCAATATCCTTGCCTGTGAAGCCCTTTTTGTGCAAAGCAATGATGATGATTCCTTGCAGGTAACCATGGTTGACAGAGGAAGAACAATGATTTCAAGCACCACCCTCCTTTTAAAGCTTCCAGTCTGTTATTCTGACTCAATCAGCATGACAGAGTGATCTCCAGCCTTGTCCTCGACAACACTCACCTGTGTTATCGAGACAATCACTGACATGATGGCAGCTGGTCCTTTTGTGGCAGGGCTGAAATGCAGTGGAAATGTTTTTTGGGGATTAAGTTCATTTTCATGGCAAAGAGGGACTTCTGGAGTATATGCAAATTTCCATCATCAACGCTGAGGCAGCAAACTTTGTGGAAACCAATACTTGTGTCATTCTCAAAACTTTTGGCCACGACTGTAGAACCCCCCCAATGGCTTAGACTTTTAAACATTAAATAAGCTTTCAGGCGTGGTAAACTTTTTAAAACCTTTCCCCTTGCGTTACCTTTTTAAAACCTTTCCCCTATACTGCTTTTAGCTTCACATCTGAAGGGGCACTCCACGCAATTTATTTATTTTATTTTACCTTTATTTTACTAGGCAAGTCAGTTAAGAACATATTCTTATTTTCAATGACGGCCTAGGAACAGTGGGTTAACTGCCTTGTTCAGGGGCAGAACGACAGATTTTTACCTTGTCAGCTCGGGGATTTGATCCAGCAACCTTTCGGTTATGGGCCCAACACTCTAACCACTGGGCTACCTGCCGCCCCTGACGTCTGGAATTAGGCCCGACTGTCAGCTCTCTGTTGAGGCTGGTCCTAACGACATAATCATGGGAGAGAGAGATTGCGTGTTTGTGTTCACCTTTTTTTCCAGAACATCCTTAATTGCCTGACACGTCACTCAGTCTTTTAACCGGCTCTTTGTTTTGGCCAGTAATGGCCGTTTGGAAACTAGATGAGGTCACGTTACTACGGTTCGTCAGAGCTCTGTCCTCTCAAATCCCATAGATGACATTACCAGCAGGTAGCAGGCACGGGGCAGGGACGGACAAACCACAGGGCTGACACAGGAAGGAAGGGCAATGGTCATTACCAATGTTCCCTCTAATTCTTTCTGGCACTGATAGAATTTCCGGTCTGCTGAGTGAAACTTAAACGTTGTGAAAATTCTGTGCAACTTCTGCCGTGCGTTTATTGTGAACACTGAGGCTGTACCCGCTTTAAGTTACAGTTATAACAGTGGCCAAGTAGGCTTCTGTGGCCATTTGATCATAATGTAGGCCTATCAGTCGCCTACCATACCATTCAGCCTACAGCAGCAGCCAATGTGTGGTGTTCAATGTAGGTCTACATTCCGTGAGATTTTTGGAATAAATATGCAGGGCTTGACATTAACCGCCAAAGTGGCGCAGTGGTCTAAGACACTAAAACCTCAGTGCTAGAGGTGTCACTACAGACAACCTGGTTCAAATCCAGACTGTATCACAACCGGCCGTGATTGGGAGTCCCATAGGGCGGCGCACAATTGGCCCAGCATCGTCCGAGTTTGGCCGGTGTAGGTCGTCATTGTAAATAAGAATTTGTTCTTAACTGACTTGCCTAGTTAAATAATATTTAAAAACCTGTTTATCAACTTGTCCTTCAGACAAGGAGGTGACTAACAATGCCTTTATAAAAGTTAATTAATATTCCCATAACATTATTACAGAGAATAAGACTAATTATACTAGCCGGTCTCAAAATACAACACTGAACTCAACTCTGATGCTCAAACACTTTTATTTTTTCCCGTAGCAAATTATTATAATTTATTTTGTTGGGTGCCGTTATGAACACGACCCAGATTACCTCCTGCCCAGTACTTTCAATCATGTCTCTCAGTCACATTAAGACAGCATGACTGCAACTGACACAACAAGACTCACATTACAATGGATTCTCAAATACCCTGGACCCTACTAGCTAGCTCACACAGACACACACACTACGCGCACACACACACACACACTACGCACAGACAAACACAGACACATACTACACACAGACAAAATCAGTGTATAATCAGAAAGCATAACAGCCCGTTATTCGTGCCTAGGTATCCTGACTGAATTGTGGTCCATTTCTGAAAGTGTCACGCTATGGGTTTGATTGGAACTCCACATGTGAAACGTGACACTGTGGACTGGTGTGGTTTGGGTTTGAGACCAGAAAGCTGCCCAGGCCAGGCGTGCCCAGCAAATAACTAAAAATCTAAACTTTCCATTGGGCTAAGTATGTGTGTGTGTATAAGGATTCCTGAGCTCTATGTCTGAAACAGTGAGATGCTCAAACTAGAGTATTTGAATAGTTTTACAGCAGAGCACCAAAAAAGACCACTATCAATTGTACTGCATACGAGTCACTGGCATTGCTAAAGATCTGTATTCAAATGGACATGATTTCTGTCCCTCTGTGTTCAGTGGACAGTGTGTTTTTGACCTGTTCGGGAACTCTGTGCAAAGGCGAAAAACTACAGAGTTAGCTCATTTGCACAAATCCAGGATGCACGCCTGCTTATCCCTCCAGCCGTGCACTTCCTGACGGAATATGGACTTCGGAAAAACAGGAAGAAAACCGTTACACACAGTGATGCAGCTTCAGATGGAAAACCATTAGACATTCCTTTGATGATGCACTTCACACTGTGAAGCTCCCAAATGAGACTCCATCTCTAGTCATAGTCTGTCTATTCTTTACCAAATTCATTTGGTAATATTCATATTATATTTAACTGTATTTTTACCTGTATTTGAGGTCATGGACGTAGGTACTACCCAGCAGGCTCTGGATGGTTCCCTTGGTCTCGTCCAGCAGGTTCTTGACGGCAGAGTCTCCCACGGCCAGCGTGACGATGCGCCCCGCTGGCAGCGACTGGAGCAGCTGCATGAGCCGCCAGCTGGCATTGCGTGACTCATGTGTGTCGTAGCGCTCGGTGAACAGAACGGCGGCTGTGTCCTGGTCCACCACACGCAGGTTGATGCCACGGCTAAAGTTGCGCTGAAAGGCGTAGCCCCCCGTGGCTAGGCCTGAGGAGGGGATGCTGCGGGTAAGGAGGGTCCACGACAGCCTCTCTGCCCCGTGAAGCTCCAGGGTTGCACCTCCACGCACCCCGATGAACTTCCGGCCCAGTTCCGGTACTTCCTCTACGGCCTTCTCGTCTGAACGGCCCAGGAGGATGATGGTGGCCCGGGAGCGGTAGCGGCATTTGGGGGCACCGATGTGCAGCGAACCCCCGTCTTCAATTAGCACATTACGCGTTCTGAGAGTGATGTTTTTGGAGCCCTCGGTATTGTCTGCAAAGACCACTCGGCCTGTGGGGAGACAGATATAGGCTAAAACATAAACCAATCACTTCATCAGAGGCCGTATTCTTAATGTTACTTTCTAGAGAAAGCCATATTATCCTCAACTTAATCTCGGAACTCAGTGCCAATACGGCATGCTCTATTTACTTCTGGGGTGGAAATGTGTGAATCTGAACAAGGCAGAAACAGCAATCAGATCAGAGATCTGACCTACCTCCTGATTGGATGGTTAGCGAGTAGAAGGTAGCAGAAGAGTCCAATCGAAACAGATCTCCCCCCCAGACGACCATGGCCTTCTCTGGGTTGTGACCTGGGTTCCAGCTGCTCAGGTAGGGGCTCTGGTCTGGACAGTTCTCTGTGCACACAGACAGAACCAATCAAAGACCATGTCACATCACAGACACAGTCCATAGATAAAGAAGCTATGAGACAGAGCAAAACAGGGTATGATAGAAAACTATAGTCAATTACCTATGAGTACTCTGGAGCAATGGGCCTAAGTAACTTAGCCAAGCCCGTATTAACAGCTCATAACATCCTTATACTTACACAAACACACACTCACCGTCCAACACGTCTCTATGGATGAGGCTGAGGATGAGGACGAGCGAAAGAAAAAAGGCCCCCAGGGAGACACCGAAGCAGATGAAGGTATTCTTCCTCAGACTCTGAGCATGCTCCCGGTGCTTGCCCTGCTCTGATAGGTTGAAGTTTGTACTGCGCTCAGGAGGCGGACCAATGGGCTTCAGAGGGAGAGGGGGTGGGGCCTTGGCCGGAGGTGGGGAGCGGACAGGTACGACCCTGCCGGGTACATATCCTGGCGACCGGAGGTTACCGTTGGGTGGGGCCAGCAAGACGGGGACGCGACTGGGGCCATCGCTCATCTGCATGGTATCTGTCTGCTAACGACTGAGAGACAGGTGAGGGGGCAGAGAGAGAGAGAGAGAGAGAGAGAGAGAGAGAGATAGAGTGAGAGAAATAATATGATCTTAAACTCAGCGAAACATGCAATGAGCCAGCAGGCCTTTACTATTTATCCCAGGTAAAACCGTGGGGGGTTTATCTGAAATTGACAATTAATCTGTCCATTCAGGACAATCCCCTGGGATTGTTTATTTAGAGGGAGTGACCTTGTCTGCCTTTGTCCAGAGTAATGAAGGAGATTTTCAATGGATTTCTACATTCTGAAGCCATGTTAAAATAGCAGACAGATGGCACCAATTAGAGTGCTAGAGGAAAATGCCCCCCTCACACACACAAACACACATGCTTGGAGCACACATGCGCACTCCTCTCCAAAACTCCCTTTTTGACACCCCTGACACAGCCCTGTCAGCACCAGTTCCATGCATGAACCTCCAACTGTCTTCTTTCAATGGGAGGAACTTATTAACTATACATGTACAGTATATGTGCTTCATATAATCAATACAGACCACCTCTAAGTATGGCCACAGATGTGACCCACCCAGTGTGATTGTTTGAGGTAAGCACAGGTGGGCCTATCGCTCTGTGTCACTGTTCTGCCCTTGTAGCCATGCTGGTTTAGCTGAGGTGCACAGTTTGTGTTCAGAGCAGCACCAAGACTAGAGGAGCCCTCTTTTCTTTGGAATAATGACTCAGCCTTTCAGTTCTTATATTGAAGCTGGTAAACCAAGAAATTAAAGCTAGTCTGTGATAAAAATAAATAATAAAACAGGGCACTTGTTTTGGTATATAGCTGACGTTTGGGGTTAAGGAACTGGAACTTGTCTTAAAATGAATAGACAGAACTCTATATGCAAGGACTGACATCTAAGAGATCTTTTTTTATATTTTGTTGCTTGTATACAATTGAGTAATAGAACCTAGTATTTAAGGTTATGTTAATGACAGACATGCTAAGCTCACGAGGCATTTATACATTCTTCAAGAATCAAGTTTTCAATAAAGAATTTAAATTACCATTGAACATCCCAAATCCCAGAATAAAGCTTTAACCTCAACAGCTGATTAGCTAGCGAGTTAGCCAATCACACTGTACAACTTTGAGGTAAAAATAATAATACAATATATTAAATGGAAAGTCCTACAAACTATCACTCATAGCACAGTGCCACCTTTATTATTGCAACAATGTTTCAACCCAAGCTCTTTATAAGGTCAAACTGTAACCATTATTCCCATAACGGTCAACTAATTGAAACTCGATCAGGTAAAACCATCAGTGTATGTTCTCTCCAGGCTATTAGTATGGGTTTAACAAAAGAAATTGAGCTGCACGCTCGTACGTTTTTTTGTGAGTAAAGGTACGTGGTGGAGCGAGTTCTATTTCTTGCATGTGCGTTCATCACACTAGACTATTTATTTAACGAGGTAAGTCAAAAACAAATTCTTATTTACAATGACGGCCTACCTACAGTGACATCCATAGTAGTAGGGCGTGGTAGTGACTTGCTCAAGGACATATCGAGAGGTTTGCACCTTGTCGGCTCGAGGATTCGATCCAGCAACCTTTAGGTTACTGGCCCAACGCTCTGACCACTAGACTACCCGCCGACTATGGGCTTCATCAAATGTCATGTCATAATTTACAAAACATGAAAGGATTAAAGAAGTTGACTGGGTTAATCTCACTCAACCAAGTAGAGTGAAATACAGTGAAATAGTAGAGTAGCATGAAATATATTGGGATGGATTTTGGTCACATGTCTATTTTAAACACTGCTTTACTCCACAGACTGATGGCAGAGACGTAGGATCATTGCACACACACATTAAGTAACTTTTGAACAACATTTAACTTTTCAACAACATGGGTTTGTTTTGTTTTTTTAAAGCAAGACAGCACCAAGCACTCCTTTTTACCACGCAATATTCACATTATTATGTTTAATCACACAGCAGCAAGGCTACACTACAGACCGTTTGCTAAATACTTCTAGGAAATCTTCTATCATCACCCAGGGCTGATAGTGGTGCCATCAGAACAATGTGAGGTCTCCTACCTTTCACTGGATTACTCTGTGCCTTCACTGGCCATTCGCTCTCTTCCAAACAGCAAGCGTTGTTACGATGCGTTGACTGACGGAAGTCACGGAACGAATAATTAGAACATTTTTGCGTTGTGTGTCCTTTTTATACTTCTACATTATGTTTTCTTTCGGGTCTGTAGACTGCCAGCCCTCGTCCCAGGAGCGGCTTGTAGAGGAAGTGAGCAAGAGAGTACGGGCTCGTAGGAGGGGCTTGACTCACACTGCCGCCGCCACCTGCTGTAGCGCGAGCGGAGGACAGAGCACATGGCACATACACTTGGCCAGGGAGTCAGTGATAACGCATAAATAATTAACGGTAAATAATAAACGGTCAAGTGGAGGACTAGAAAAATATGTTAAACCCTAACCATAGCCTTATCAGTTCAACCCATAAATACACATACACTAGCCCTGATAATATCCAACCTCTAAGCTATCTGAACCCAAACCAAGGCCCAACTTTATTTCCAAATCGAATCCTAGGGCAGCCTCATTTCCAACCCCAATGCGAAGACATATTTTAGAATAACAACCTAGGCTAATGCAGTCTATTCATCTACTATCATCATATACTGTGTGTAGCGATTTCGGGGTAGGCCCTCGACCGGGATTCCGGGACTGTCAACACAATAACTTAGCCATTATGCCAATAGATCCAAACCCGTTGACAAGGTCGCTACACTACCCCCTTCCTTCAGGCGCTATCTTGCCCCCATACTTCTCTATACCAAGTCCCTCACATCAAGTGTACATGGCTATGCAATGGCCTCACGCGAGCCATCCCACTTCTAACACGAATGTAGCGAATTCAGGGGGGTTGCCTCAAACGCGGGTCCAGCTACTGTCAACCCAACACCTTAGCCATTACGCAAAGAGATCTGAACCTCTTAACGAGGTCGCTAGGTGTTGGGTTGACAGAGAAAATAATAAAGTATATTTATATAAAATATAAAGCTGAAATATCAATTTTGTAATAAAAGCAACACATGTGGCAGAGGTAGATTTATATGTCCTGAAAAAGATGTAGATATTGGGCAATCACAGATTTGGCCTCTGGGGGGCCTGGCACCCATCCGACAAAATAAAGGTTGAATAAAATACATAAACACATCCAGGAAGGATAAGTTTTCCCTTAACCTTGATGCAAGACTAAACAGCACATGACTGACAGGAACGACCCCTGGAGTAAATTTCCTGATATGTGGACCCAAAACAAGAAATGAGATGTGGTGATGATATTTTGTAGTATGCCTAAACACATCCAGAAAGGAGCAGTTTGGCATTAACCTTAATGCAAGAGTACATTTTAGTCAATTAGCAGACACCCTTATCCAGAGCAACTTACAGTATTGAGTGCATACATTTTTATACTGGTCCCCCGTGGGAATTGAAGCCACAATCCTAGCATTGCAAGCCCCATGCTCCACCAACAGTACACAGCTGACAGGAATGACTCCTGGGTAAATGTCCTGATATCTTGGGTAAACTTCGTGATATGTGGACCCAAAACAAGGGATGGTGTGTGCTGACGGTATTTGGTAGTGCGCCTAGAGAGAGATAGTAAAGTTAACAGAAACAATAAATACAGTTGAGTTTAGTTACTGAAGTAACCCCTTTTTAATTTACAAGTGAATACAGTATGTGTACATCAACACTAGAGGGTGGTGTAGTCTGTTGTATTGACCCTTAAGGCAACGCTTTACCTCAAACCTGCCGATATAATGCTTTATAAACTGTTACAAGCATGTATGAATCTACAAAGTCTAATGGTGATGCTTATGCTATGTCTTTCTATGTATCAACATTTCAACTGACAAAATGACTGGTATTTAGTCAGGATCATTATTAGAAAGCATTACAAGGGACGTCGTACTCATGATAAGTATTGTAATGCATTCTCTACCTGCAGATGTAATGCAGATATAACATGTTACCACACTTACTCTACAATAGACTTACATTGAGCGATCACAGTCAGCGTGCCATGCTCCATGGAGCTACCAAAACCAAATCAGATTATATTTGTCACGTGCTTCATAAACAATAGGTGTAGACTAGATTGTCTAAATACACAGGGTACCAGTAACAAGTCGATGTGCATGGGGTACGAGCTAATTGAGGTAGATATGTACATTGACAAGGCAACAGGATAGATAATACAAAAGTAGTAGGTAGCAGCATATGCGATGAGTAAAAAAAAATAGTGAAGAAAGGGTAAATGCAGATAGTCTTGGTAGCTATTTAACTAGCTAACTTAACTTACTATCAGTCTTATGGCTTAGGGGTAGAAGCTGTTCAGGGTCCTGTTGGTTCCAGACTTGGTCCATCGGTACCGCTTGCTGTGCAGTAGCAGAGAGAACATGCTATGACATGGGTGGCTGGAGTCTTATCACAGTCAGTGTGCCATGAACCATCAGCTATCCCAATCAGTGTGCTATGCGAAACGTGCCATGTATTATCCCTCTCTAAGCACACTACCAAATACCACCAGAACATCCCAACCCTTGTTTTGGGTCCACATATCAGGACATTTCCCCAGAAGTAGTTCCTGTCAGTCGTGTGCTGATTTACTCTTGCTTAAAGGTTAATGGAAGAACTGCTCCTTCCTGGATGTGTTTATTTTTATTCAACCTGTCACGATCGGAAGGAGTGGCAGACCAACACTCAGCGCTGATATAGTTCGACATGATTTATTAACACCGAACTTAAACAACACAAAAATAACATGACTGTGACACAGTGGGTTCTACATAACCTACTTGACTTAAATATAGCCCCCAATTAGAGACAATGCGAAGCAGCTGCCTCTAATTGGGGACCAACACAAAACCAACATAGAAACATACATACTAGACCTGTCAGGCTCTGACCATAGAAAACTAGAGGGAGCCAAAGGTTTCCCTATGATCAGAGCCTGACAGTTGTTCACGAGATGATCTAAGAATGCACAGAGCACTTCACTTATTAGGCTACTTTTGCTTGCTATACTTTTGTACTGCTGCTAATGTCAATCACTAGAAGCCTACTGCATACAGTTGAAGTCGGAAGTACATACACCTTAGCCAAATACATTTAAACTCAGTTTTTCACAATTCCTGACATTTAATCCTAGTAAAAATTCCCTGTTTTAGGTCAGTTAGGATCACCACTTTATTTTAAGAATGTGAAATGTCAGAATAATAGTAGAGAGAATGATTTATTTCAGCTTTTATTTCTTTCATCACATTCCCAGTGGGTCAGAAGTTTACATACACTCAATTTGTATGTGGTGGCATTGCCTTTAAATTGTTTAACTTGGGTCAAACGTTTCGGGTAACCTTCCACACGCTTCCAACAATAAGTTGGGTGAATTCTGGCCCATTCCTCCTGACAGAACTGGTATAACTGAGTCAGGTTTGAAGGCCTCCTTACTCGCACACACTTTTTCAGTTCTGCCCACTCATTTTCTATAGGATTGAGGTCAGGGCTTTGTGATGGCCAATCCAATACCTTGACTTTGTTGTCCTTAAACCATTTTGCCACAACTTTGGAAGAATGCTTGGGGTCATTGTCCATTTGGAAGACCCATTTGCGACCAAGCTTTAACTTCCTGACTGATGTCTTGAGTTGTTGCTTCAATATATCCACATAACTTTCCTTCCTCATGATACCATCTATTTTGTGAAGTGCACCAGTCCCTCCTGCAGCAAAGCACCCCCACAACATGATGCTGCCACCCCCATGCTTCACGGTTGGGATGGTGTTCTTCGGCTTGCAAGCCTCCCCCTTTTTCCTCCATACATAACGATGGTCATTATGGCCAAACAGTTTTATTTTTGTTTCATCAGATCAGAGGACATTTATCCAAAAAGTATGATCTTTGTCCCCATGTGCAGTTGCAAACCGTAGTCTTGCTTTTTTATGGCAGTGGCTTCTTCCTTCATGAGCGGCCTTTCAGGTTATGTCGATATAGGACTCGTTTTACTGTGGATATAGATACTTTTGTACCCGTTTCCTCCAGCATCTTCACAAGGTCCTTGGCTGTTGTTCTGAGATTGATTTGCACTTTTCGCACCTAAGTACGTTCATCTCTAGGAGACAGAACGCATCTCCTTCCTGAGCGGTATGATGGCTGCGTGGTCCCATGGTGTTTATACTTGCATCATTTTGTTTGTACAGATGAACATTGTACCTTCAGGTGTTTGGAAATAGCTCCCAAGGATAAACCAGACTTGTGGAGGTCTACAATTTTTTTTCTGAGGTCTTGGCTGATTTCTTTAGATTTTCCCATGAAGTCAAGCAAAGAGGCACTGAATTTGAAGGTAGGCTTAGAAATACATCCACAGGTACACCTCCAATTGACTCAAATTATGTCAATTAGCCTATCAGAAGCTTCTAAAGCCATTACATAATTTTCTGGAATTTTCCAATCTGTTTAAAGGCACTGTCAACTTCTGACCCACTGGAATTGTGAAATAGTGAATTATAAGTTAAATCATCTGTCTGTAAACAATTGTTGGAAGAATTACTTGTGTCATGCACAAAGTAGATATCCTAACCGACTTGCCAAAACTCTAGTTTGTTAACATGAAATCTGTGGAGTGGTTGAAAAATGAGTTTTAATGACTTCAACCTAAGTGTATGTAAATTTTCGACTTCAGATGTATATTTGTGTTGATGGCTGTCAGGCCTATGATTTTATGGGCTAACCTATTGTATTACCTAGAACTGTGTGTCATTGTGATCTATGTGGATTCTATATCTTCAATATTTTTATTTATGCTCCTATGCTGAAAAACCAATTGCCCTTTGGGATAATAAATTTGAAAATGTAACTTGCCATCTACCCATTCAGGACAGCAGCAAAAAAGATCAGGCATATTTTTTGTTTGTTTTGTTTTTATTGTCTATATCAATTTTATTATAACTATTATCAAGATCATGTTATATAATTTCCTTCCGTAATGAAACTTCTAAGAAAATAATAAATTACATAGGTCTGGGTGACCAGTTTCAGTTAAACAGTCATCGGAATAATTGAAAATGGTCTCACCACAGATGGATGCCTAATTCTCATATGAACAGTTAAAATACTAATAATAACTTACATTTAGATATTACAGAGGCTAGTGGAAGAAATACAAATGTCCAATACAAACATTATTTATAAAGTCAAAGTGGATGGAAATAAAAATGGATGGAAGTATTAGTACTAACAACCAATACTAACAATTATTGATTACTCTAGTAACATCAACAACCAATGAAAACATTTCAGTTCATCAGACTGTACCAATCAGACCTGGAGGTTTTCAGTAGTACCCATGGGCTTTAGCTAGACAGCATTTACCCAGGTAAAAGTAAGAAAACACTAGCCTATCATAGCATGCAGTAGCACTTAACATCTGCTTCTATAGGCTTAGTCAGTGCCCTACTAATACAATAAAGTATGTGATTGGTAAATGTTTCACTTTGTTCAGCATTTCTCAAAGAAAAAAGGTTTTGAAATACCATGCAGTCCATCAGATATCATAAGAGTTAAGACAAAAGCAAAAAGAAGAAAACCGTCCAGTTGTGTCCTCTGTAAAACCAAGCCGTCATCAAAACATTTCTCAATCAAGCCCTAATGACTTACACTGTTTTTCCAATGCTTTCTAATGGCCTCAGTGGCATGACTCTTTATTATATAGCTTGCTTAAGAGCTACCAGGTGCACAGGCAGTTTGTATACAAAATAAATATTTAGAAATACTATTCCTCTGAATTGGTAAATAAGCTTTATTATTTAATGTTACATGTACATTATACATCTTCTTTAATTGGAACTATCCAGCATGTCACTGTGGTCTGTAAAACACATTGTTCTTCATACTACGATGGAGTCGTAGTAGCTTTACTGAAAGAATACATGAAAAACATCATAGTTAAAAAATAAAAATAAAACTTTGTACAGCTTATACAATTCTGGATATATTTCTAGGATGTTGTACCTACAATATAGTTGCGTGCCATTTTCTTCAATATGCTGAACTTTCAGCAACACTGGCACTGCAATCTTAAAAATGTCAGAGTTGTCTCATACAGTTCTCAGTCACATGATACATGCAAACGTTATATATTTAAAAAATAAACAAATGCACAATAACAACAAAATATCCATGTTGACCACATTGAATTAGACTTGGCTCTGTAGTCAAGATGGACTGGGTTGAGTGGCAGTCCCGTCTTCCATCCAGCATGGCTGCTCCACACAAACCTCCCAGATATGCTCAAAAGTCCTTACAATGGACCAGGACCGCATTCTTCTGAAAGGCAGAAAATATGTGACACGCACACACACCACACACACAGACAGAATCCCACCTCCACTGCTCTTCGATGCACAAAAAACACACATAATCCTCAAGCACATATCGGTCCATAGTCCGTCCGACTCTCTCCCACACACACACACAGTACAATTTCAAATAATAATCCAAAAAAAAAAAAAAAAGGATGGGTATTTCAAAAGTTCACAGTTGCAGCAGGTGTGTGACTGAGGGCTGAAGTCAAGTTGACAAGTTGACGAGCTCATGGGCCACAAACTGTTTCAAGCGCTCCAGGTACTGTCCGTAGAGCTCCACATCATTGTGGCCGGCACCCTCGACCCACAGGGGCTCCACAGGCCTCTGGCAGCGCTCGTACAGCGCCAGGCCGTGGGAAAAGTCGATCACCTCGTCCTCTGTGCCATGAATCACCAACACTGGAGACGTCACCTTGGAGATCTTGTCAATACTTTGGTAGGCAAGGCGAGTTTAGATGGACGGACGCACCACACACGAGGGACAGAACACAGAGGAAAGAGGAAGGGAACTGTTAGGCAAGTATAATTTCCAAGCAATGATGAAACAGATGACGGGAACAGGATATACTGTATAATAACCCAATGTGGTAATTTCAACAGTAGGCAGTTTACCCTTGTAGACTTATCAACTGCGTAATTCTCTAGGGCTGGCACAATTACAGTATAACCAACGGTTATGGAAATAAAATAAACAAAAATAAAATGAAAATTCATGGGTACACTCGCAATGCTGCCTGGTATTGTGATGCAATTATTTCCATGGTAATGTAGAATATTCATTCAAATGATATCAACCAGCTCATGCAATGGAATGCATTTTTTGTAATGTCAATTGAGTTGAATCAACATATCACAGCACATATTGAAGGGTACACTTCCTGCTTTTACTTCCTGCTTTGCTCTATGTGTCACGTTCGGGTGTGTAGAGAGACCAAGGCGCAGCGTATCGATAGTTCGACATTTTTATTTAATGAAATATCGAACTATACAAAATAACAAATGATAATAATAAAGACACACGTAGCACGACACGAGACAACATACAACAATGAACCACCCAACGGAGTGGAACACAGACATATAAGTAAGATCCCTAATTAGAGGTAATGCCTAGCAGCTGCCTCTAATTAGGGATCCCACACACACACCACACAGACGTAGAAATAATAGATCTGCCAGACTCTGACCATAGAAATATAGAGAAGCAAAGCTTCTCTATGGCCAGAGCCTGACAGTACCCCCCACCAAAGGCGCGGACTCCCGGCCGCAAGAAAAACACACACAAAAACATGAGGGAAGGGTCAGGGAGGGAAAAACATCAAACATAAACCATCGCCGGTGGCGGTTCCGGCCCCGGCGAAGTGGATGTCTTCCTCCTCATTTCTACTGGGCCCGGTGTGGCTGGCGATTCAGGCCATTTCAAGGGGCAACCCACCGGTCCTGGAAATGACCATGGTGGGGCAAAAGGCTCAGGCCATGGAGCGGGACAAATAACCGGGCCAGAACTGGGCACCGGTGTGGCAGGCGACTCCGGCCATATAAAGGGGCAACCCACCGGTCCTGGAAACAACAATGGTGGGGGAAAAGGTTCAGGCCATGGAGCGGGGCAAATAACCGGGCCAGGACTGAGCACCGGTGTGGCAGGCGACTCCGGCCATGTAAAGGGGCAACCCACCGGTCCTTTAAATAACAATGGTGGGGGAACAAGTTCAGGCCATGGAGCGGGGCAAATAACCGGGCCAGGACTGAGCACCGGTGTGGCAGGCGACTCCGGCCATATAATTATCACGGGAGGCTCCGGGCTGTCGAGCGTCACGGGAGGCTCCGGGCTGTCGAGCGTCACGGGAGGCTCCGGGCTGTCGAGCGTCACGGGAGGCTCCGGGCTGTCGAGCGTCACGGGAGGCTCCGGGCTGTCGAGCGTCACGGGAGGCTCCGGGCTGTCGAGCGTCACGGGAGGCTCCGGGCTGTCGACCGTCACGAGAGGCTCCGGGCTGTCGACCATCACGAGAGGCTCCGGGCTGTCGACTATCACGGGAGTCTCCGGGCTGATGAGGCGCACCGACGGTCTGGTGCGTGGAGCCGGCACTGGAGGTACCTGGCTGGGCACACGCACTGGAGGTCGAGTGCGGGGAGTCGGCACGGGACGTACCAGACTGGAGAGGCGCACTGGAGGCCTGGTGCGTGGAGCCGGTACTGGAGGAACCTGGCTGGGCACACGCACTGGAGGTCGAGTGCGGGGAGTCGGCACGGGACGTACCAGACTGGAGAGGCGCACTGGAGGCCTGGTGCGTGGAGCCGGTACTGGAGGAACCTGGCTGGGCACACGCACTGGAGGTCGAGTGCGGGGAGTCGGCACGGGACGTACCAGACTGGAGAGGCGCACTGGAGGCCTGGTGCGTGGAGCCGGTACTGGAGGAACCTGGCTGGGCACACGCACTGGAGGTCGAGTGCGGGGAGTCGGCACGGGACGTACCGGACTGGAGAAGCGCACTGGAGGCCTGGTGCGTGGAGTCGGCACTGGTGGCACTGGACTACTAACACGCACCTCAGGGCGAGTGCGGGGAGTCGGCACGGGACGTACCTGACTGGAGACGCGCACTGGAAGCCTGGTGCGTGGAGTCGGCACATGTGGCACAGGACTAATAACACGCACCTCAGGGCTAGTGCGGGGAACAGGCACAGGACGTACCTGACTGGAGACGCGCACTGGAAGCCTGGTGCGTGGAGTCGGCACATGTGGCACAGGACTAATAACACGCACCTCAGGGCTAGTGCGGGGAACAGGCACATGACGTACCGGACTGGAGAGGCGCACTGGAGGCCTGGTGCGTGGAGTCGGCACATGTGGCACGGGACTAATAACACGCACCTCAGGGCGAGTGCGAGGAGTAGGCACATGACGTACCGGACTGGAGAGGCGCACTGGAGTGTAGCAGACGGCCGGACCCAGACTGGGCACCGGTGAAGCGGACTGCTCTGACACTGGAGTGTGGCAGACGGCCTGACCCAGACTGGGCACCGATGGAACGGATTGTTCTGGCACTGGAGTTCTCACACGTGAAACCGGCATAGGACATACTGGAGTGGGGATGTACACTGGAGACTCGGCGCGGGATGTAGACATTAAACGACCCGGACTGGGGATGCACACCGTGGGCACCTTTAACTCCAGCTCCCTCCGCTCGTTCTCACACTCTTCCCAATTACGCCTACACAGCTCCATAATGTCACAATATACCCCCTTCAGGTATTCCTCTTCCTCCTTCTCCACCGTATTCCACATGGAGAGTGGTACTGGCTCGTCCTCCTCGTAGCCAGACCAACCCCATAGCCCCCCCCCCGAAATTTTCTTGGGGTTGCCTACGGGCTCCGTTACCTCCGTTTACTCGATTACGCCGTTTCTCTCCTTTTTTCTCCTTAGCTCCAGTTTTACGCTGCTTGGTCGGGTGGTGGCTCATTCTGTCACGTTCGGGTGTGTAGAGAGACCAAGGCGCAGCGTATCGATAGTTCGACATATTTATTTAATGAAATATCGAACTATACAAAATAACAAATGATAATAATAAAGACACACGTAGCACGACACGAGACAACATACAACAATGAACCACCCAACGGAGTGGAACACAGACATATAAGTAAGATCCCTAATTAGAGGTAATGCCTAGCAGCTGCCTCTAATTAGGGATCCCACACACAACACCACACAGACGTAGAAATAATAGATCTGCCAGACTCTGACCATAGAAATATAGAGAAGCAAAGCTTCTCTATGGTCAGAGCCTGACACTATGAGTACACTTGCAATGGCCACCAGTCCACCCATTATGCCATCATTGACTTGAATGGGGACACCTGTTCTATTCATTCTATTTCTTTGGCAGCACATGCAGTCAGGAGTGGAGGAGATGAGAAAATGTGTCTTCAAAAATAAAAAATGGCACATTTCCAAAGGTTATTTGAATGGTTATAATGGTGACCATTTGGTTGACCAATAACCGTCATCGAAAATTCCATGACAGTCACAGTCCTACCATTCTCCATATCCACCAGATGGAGCATTTGAGTTCAGAGTGACTCAAACATGACTGCTTTATGGTGTGTGCGTGTCACTCACTTGGGGAAGGCGTCAAAGCAGTAGGTTTTCTTGGTGTCTGGGAAGGCCACTCTCATACCAGAGGTGAGGGGGGAGTGTAGGACGACCGCGGCGCTCTCGTAGCGTGCCGCCAGGTCCACGGAAGGGACCGTACCGATACTCTGACCATACACGATCACGGTCTCTGGCCTAATACCGTACCTGGGGGCAGAGACACAGAACACTCTCGGGTTAAACATTATCATCAGCTACACAGCATCAATTTCCTGATACTATGAGTAAGGACGATGACAAGGTAGGATGTGGATGATGATAATGTAAACCTAGGGATGATAGGGATGATGATGACATAGCCACAGTTAGTTAGTCAGTCTCTATTAACATGATTCAGTCACCCCACTCAGGTCAGACGTCTGGTAGTCAGGAGGGCAAGGAAGTCTAGGATCAGTCGGTGTGGGACCATTGACATGTCAATAAGGGGTGTGGTGGGACAAGCAGAAGACCAAAGAAAAAGAAAGAAAAGAGAGATACAGAGGAGAGGAGGCATTCCACAGCTGATTATGGAGAATTTGACCAACACAGCCAGTCAGCTGACTTCTTAGCCTAGCCCAACCTGGCCTATACTGTACAACACTGACACAATGGTAGGTCATCCAACTGGTTGGAGAGTGACAACAGACATATGATCGGTGGAGGCTCAAAGGAGGTCCCAAGAGGTCAAAACCTTCTGATGACAGAGTGGACTAAGTAGGCACACAGGGCCCATAGGAACTAGCCTATATTAAGAACTAGAATACTCAAATGTGGGTGAGGAATTTTAAATTCAGCCTCTACTTTGCAGGCAACTGTTCTGAGCAGCAGCATTCCCTCATAAACAGTAGGCCTGGATTCCATCTTTACATCTAATCTAATGACAGGCTAACCAGGCTGGTCAAAACGGTAAAGATATCAAAAGGTTGTCAAAAAACACTTTGTGTAATGTTTAGAACAACAGTTAATGTAAAACATCTGATATAGAATACTATTCAAGAAATGTCCCCCTCAGGGATCAATAAAGTACCTATCTATCTATTTATCTAGAATACAGTCAGGGACTGTAACACTAGTGGATCAGGTGACCGTGTGTGTGTGTGTGTGTGTGTGTTGCCAGGCCAACTTAGGGCCAGTTTCAGCATGAACTCACTTCACCTCACTGAGCACGAGCCATGGTTACACAAGCTCTCCACTACCCAATCATCAATTTATTCCCTGAGAGCAATCCAATCTATAATGCAGAGAGAGAAGAGAGAGAGAGAGAGAATGAAAGGGAAGAAAGAAGGGAAGAACAGAACCAGACAGTAGAGGTCAAGGGGGAAGCAGCTAGGCTATAAGATAATTAGTCTCTTGTTCTATACTGGGTCATATTTTTAACTGAAGAGGACCTGCCGCTACGTACGTTAATAGCAGCTCTCTCTCCTGCCCCCAGTCATGTCAATCGGAACTGAAGATCGAGTGGCTACACTCTCTACGACTGAGGACAGTGCTGCCACTGTGTAGCCCCATACCAAATTACATTACAAATGGCTTACTGTGTTGGCTGCCATGGCCACTATGGTGTGTGTGTGTGTGTGAGAGAGATCTAGGCTGCGCGCGTGTGCGTGCGTGCGTGTGTGTTCTAGGCTATGTGTGTGTTTGCTGCTGGCTGAAGAGACATTAATTTTGTATCCAATCAATATGATTGATCAGGAAGTTTGTTGTTTTCACTTCCTGGGGCAGAGGCTGCAGTGGGTCTCCGTCTGAAACCTCGTTGGAAATCTGTTTCTAGGCTACCAGTCAATATTAGACTTAGAGGGATTGACTGCTGGAACACGTCCAAGTGAAAAGAAAATGAAACAGCACTATTCTATAAGAGTGGGCATCCCTCACAGCGACAGCAGGCTCTCACTGACAAAACCCAACCCTTTAAGTTCCAGAAATACGCTCTCTCCCTCCCCCCGCTCCCTCTCCCTCCCCCCGCTTCGCTCGCTCTCCCTCGCTCTCCCTCCCCCCGCTCCGCTCCCTCTCCCTTTATTCTACAATGTAGTATAAAAATAAAAATAAATAGTAAAAAATAAAGAAAAATTTGTAGGTGTCCAAACTTTTGACTGGTACTGTATGTACCAATAAAGTGGTTGTGTGTTCGGTCAAAGCTCTCTGCTGACGGTGTGGGACACACCTGCTGACTCATGAATGAGTCACCTGAACACTCAGGTGAGACAGGACCTCACCCTGCACTAGAACATAGGAACACACACACAATCCTTCACAGTCTCTCCAGCTGTGTGTGTGTGTGTGCTCTGTTCTTGTGCTTTGTGTGCCATTTTCCTCTCTGACATCAATGCAAATTCATTCGAAATTCACACCAAACAATTATCATCAAAACAGTATCTTGCTTTTAAAACTCACCTCAACGTCATTGATCAATTTGAAGAACAAGTTTAACAACGGAGTAAAAAAACGTTGTTTCAAACAACTAAAATGGACAGTGCTTTCTAAGGTGATGACTAATTCAAAACCCTCATTTGCATATTAGAGCTTATGCATTAGCACACAGCTCGATCGCCAGCCCTCATTTAATTAGCATGAGAAACACACTCACATAAACCAGACAGCGGCAGGATGCTGGAAGGGAGACATGGAGAGAGGGCTTTTTGATATGATAAATAGAAAAGTTAATTCACGTTCAAAGTCGGTAGGCCCACAGCTTTCTTTCGCACAAGTGCTCTCATTTAAGTAAAGTCTATCACACGTGTCAAAAATAAATAAAAATGTATGGGTTTCCCCACTCTGTTTGAACCCAGTGAGTTTAGTTGTGTGTGTGACTGTTTGCATCGTTGTGATCAGATGATTGACATTTGACAGGCAACTGGAGAGACGTGTCTCTGGAATTCAAGACAAAAACGGGGCAGTGAAACACAGGACCAAGATGAACCATCTGACTGTTAGATAAAGGAGGCCAGGGCTCCCTGTAGAATGGAGAATAGGATCACATGCTGCGTTGATAATTGGGTCTGGCAGTGGCATGGCTAAGAGGGGCAAGGTGGAGGTAGAAATTCCCCATTGAGCTGATCTGAGGTCTGTGTCTTTTTGCCCTCTTTATGGTTACGAATAAGACTTGTGGGAAGGGTGGGATGATCTTGGATCTGCCATTAGGGTCAGCATCTAACTTGAGGGTGTCAGTAAATTTGGCAATTATGGGACAGACATTACATGTATCTTTGGATTACCAGTGGATGGGTGACATAGTGGGGCAGAACCTGGCATGGAATACTACGTGACGTTGGAGACACCAAACCCTGGCCAGTTGAAAACGTGCAGGGTTTGAAGCACCCAAATTGGGCACAGAGCTAGCCTATACTAAGCCTTGGGACAAATTAAAAGTAGCACAGCCTCGTCTTGCCTGATAGTGTAAATTAGGCTATTGTCAATCAACATGGACTACAAACCCCACCACCCATGTTGTGCCGTCTCACGGTTCTCCCCTCTGGTTCTGACCAATGGGAGCCCACACTGGTAGATGGGATGCCAGTGCTTTAACTGTTGATGCTGCGTCACTCTTCATACTCAATTAGATTGGTTGTGGAATTTTCAATGCAGAGGCGTTGTCTGTCCCACAGACGTCCAAACTACTGTAGCCTTCAGTGACTCTACTCTTCACTCATGTGCAGTTTAACACTCAGCCAGAGAGAAAGCTCTGCTGATCAGTGTCACATTACGGTTTGAAGCCAAAAGCCAGATTGTGATGTTCAGTTCAATATTGGCCTCCTGAATATTTTATCTATGTAGCTATACTGCAGAAAATGGTGGTGAATGGTGTGAATGGTGGTGCAGCCATGCAAATCCAAACAACCCACCCAAAGCCGCGGTTAAAGCCACAACAATCCTTCATTTGTTTTTTCAGTCAAAAATCAGTTTCGCCACTGGGTTAAAAGCTGAGGGATGGGGCTTGTAGAAATGTAACAATTCTCAAATGGCCTACATAAAATGTATCTATGGACGCAAGAACTGAGAGTCCATGACCATTTCAATATCTAGGGCTAGTTCCTGTATTAGTCACACCACATTATGGAATCCCTCTGCAATCATATTGCATTCCAATAGTAAGTCTTTGTATATTTCTTCTTATTTATCGTATGTTTTTTCTATTAGTACATTTTTATTGATTGTTGGGTTTGAAATAAAGGCATTTCACTGTACGTCACATTAACTTGAAACATTCCTCAGTTAGTTAATAGGTAACAGATAGATAGATAGAGAGATAGAGAGATAGAGAGATAGAGAGATAGAGAGATAGAGAGATAGAGAGATAGAGAGATAGAGAGATAGAGAGATAGAGAGATAGAGAGATAGATAGATAGATAGATAGATAGATAGATAGATAGATAGATAGATAGATAGATAGATAGATAGATAGATAGATAGATAGATAGATAGATAGATAGATAGATAGATAGGAAAGATAGGAAAGATAGGAAAGATAGGAAAGATAGGAAAGATAGGAAAGACTTTATTGATCCGCGAGGGGAATTTCTTCGTCAAGCAGCTACAGAAAAACACAGGGCAGGTGCAAAATGCTAGAACGAAAATACACAAAAGACAGATACGCAACGCATGATACATAGTGCGGCAGTACGGTAAGTTCAGTCCAAGAATTACTTACAATATTGCACATAATATGATATAACAACTGTACATGAATATGTATATACAGTCCTGAATGAATGAGTGCTGAATGAATAAGTCCTGAGTGAATGAGTGATTACAGACCAGAGAGTTACTCACAGATGGATGCCTAATTGTTAAACTAGGTCCTAACACCCCATCAGTTCCAGGTCTATGTTGCCGACGGCATGGCACCCCGGTGAGGCATTAAATAGTCTAATAGCCCCTGGCAGGAAGGACCTCCTGCACTGCTGGAACACGTCCAAGTGAAAAGAAAATGAAACAGCACTATTCTATAGGAGTGGGCATCCCTCACAGCGACAGCAGGCTCCCACTGACAAAACCCAACCCTTTAAGTTCCAGAAATACGCTCTCTCCCTCCCGCTATCTATTTTTAATAGATGATCCACACAAACCAAAATCTAGAGCACGACTAATATGCGTTTTTTGGGTCTGATACAGGTTCCAATTTTGAGGGACAAAACTTGCCGATATACTGTTTTACAGCAGGGAAATTAAAGTTACGCCAGCCAAAAAAAAAATTGTCCAAGAAATATGCTTCAAATGTTGATGTCTTACATTGTGACAATAATGACATGAGAATGGCTGCAGGTGTCCAGAGAAGTTTGAGATTACCTTTTTTCACCCTATGTATTGAATATCAGTCGGTGTAATTATCGCCCAATATCGATTTATTGGTAACAGAGACAGTAGCAGCTTCAAACAGAAATCAGTGTGCACCATATGAATCAGATTTCAAAAGCAGGGGAAAGGGGGAGGTCATAGAGGACATAGAGAGGAAGAGAGAAATCAGGTCAGTGTGTCCAAGAAACAAAAACTGTTGGCTACCATAGCAATAAAAGGAGTGTGTAATTTACAATCCAATGAAATCAGAAGTTGTTAATGCTGAAGATGTTAATGTTTTTGCTCCTACTCTTCCAACTCTCTCTAACCCCACCCCCATTTCCATCTCTCTATAACCCCACCCCCATTCCATCTCTCTCTAACCGCACCCCCATTCCTTCTCTCTCTAACCCCACCCCACGACATGCATCCTCCTCTAGCGGAGGATAATTAGATTGCCTGATTCTGTTGTGCTTTGACGAAATTACATTTTAAAGTGGATTTTCTGAGCCGGTCACCGGTGACAGTGTGTGTATGTGCGTTTCCACAGGACTGTGGTTGTTTCTTGTGTGTGTGTGTGTGTGTGTGTGTGTGTGTGTGTGTGTGTGTGTGTGTGTGTGTGTGTGTGTATGTGTACAGCTGGAGAAGGAACAAGTAGGCTAAGACGAAAGGAAAATGGCACACAGGTAATGTGTAGGAGGGAGATCAGCATCAGAAGGGAATGGCTACAGTCAAAAGGATGCGAGTATGCTTTATGTAGGCTAGTCCCTGTATGGTAATGGTTTCCTGTTTACCATTACTCCCAGACCTGTCTCATGGGGGCGAGGGGGGGCTATTATATGGAGGACCACTTATTCCAGTCAATGTCATCACGGTGGGCAATTTAGTTCCTATTTGTGTCTTTGGATGTTCTCTGGCTCATTTGTTTGTTGCTTTGATTTGTTGTCATGATTCAGGAAATAAGTCTGGATTAACTTTTATTCCCCCCAAAACTGTGAATAAACAATATGTAGCCTAAACATCTCGCATATGCTCGGACACACATAAAAGACTCCACTGAGAATGAAGAAGGACAGAACAGAGGGGGAGGGGAGGGGTAGTCAACCATGTGCAAACTAACCATAGAATTCAGAGGGAAGCTTTGTGTGTGTGTGTCTGTGTGTGTTGGTATGGGACCCCACCTGGGACCCAGAGCAGAGCTGCCAGTAAAAGCTAGCAAGAGAAAATAAAATGGGAGAGGGGGAGGTCAGAGGACAAAGGGAGGAAGAGAGGAGGAGAGAAGCAAGATAGAAGGGAGAGAGGGGAGTGCTGGAGACTAGAGGTTACATGGGGATCGATTAATTGATAGATGGAGGCCCAGAGGGATGGCGAGAGGAACTGATGAATGGAAAACCATTGCCTTGGGGGCTGCCAGGTAGAGTGTGGAGGAGAAAGCCCCTAGCCTACACATTTTCAAACACTTTATTCAAAGTAACGAAAAAGAAATGTGGTCTCCACCTCGCTTTTCAACCAAGGACGTTTAAGCCGTGGAGAAAGCCTTAGGTGGAAAGATAGTCAGCAACTCTTGGTAGGACACATGGTCGTCACAGACAGCTACTTCTTTGCCATCTCACTCCTCCACCATCACCTACCACATCCGCCCTCCTCCCTCACTTGTCTCCTTACTTACCGCGTCCTGAGGGCATGCCAGGCGGCGTCCACATCAGCGTACAGGTTCTTCTCTGAGGGTTTCCCCGAGCTGGCCCCGTAGCCTGAGTAGTCGTAGGAGAAGACGTTGCAGTTGATGCGTGAGCCCAGGCCGATGTAGAAGCTGCTCATCTGGCCCAAGTCCACTGCGTTGCCGTGTGAGAAGAGGAGTGTGAAGCGGGCGCTGGGCGAGCAGCGCACAAACATGCAGGCGATGCGGTTGCCGCGTGAAGTGCGCGTCATGAAGCACTCGATGGCGTCCTTCTCGCGCGCTGAGTATTGCCAGTCTGCGCGCTCAGACAGGTGCAGGGTCCAGCGGCTACCGCTCTCGTCACACATGAGGGTGTAGGTGGGCTCCGGAGGCAGGAAGGCCAGTTTGGAGGTGATCTTGCTGGGGCATGGAGGGCAGCAGAACAGGCAGCACAGCTCACTCAGGGAAAGGTGGTTCATCCTCAAAACACTGCTGGGGAAAGGGGGAATGAGAGGAGAGATCATTACCATTCACTATTACTAACGGGGTATTATTGACATGGTACATTCAATAGCCTACATTAGCCTGACCTCACCAAGACTGAGTACAAATCAAAGAGGGTTTAAGGTATGTGTGTGTGGTCTGTATGTATGGTTAGGTTAATTGTCTCATTCCCAGCCCGGTGCACAAGCACACCCCAGTTATTGGCAGCCATTTTGAAAAACATGCTCAGACACACAGCTGTTACTCAAGGCAGTCTCGACCACTGATGCATGCCTCCCACAAACAGACCAACAGACTGTGAGCCACATATGTTAGCCTATAACCAGACTTCGTCTCTGCTTAGACAGAAACCCCTTATCAGGTATAGAGTCTTATCTAAACACGTTGAGGCTAAAAATGTATTTGTGCTTCTGCGAACCCTGGGAATAGAGTCGACCTCTTGAGAAAAAGCTATAAAATAGCCTTACTGTGTTTAGGTTACTAGGCTGGTGTGCAGTGATTCTCAAAGCTCTCTACACACCCTGTCAGACATATAGGTACGTGGAAAATGCACAGAGCTGGTTTAACATGCACCATTGATTCCCTTCTGGCCATGAGATAATTTGACAGCTATACCACTGATGAGCATTTATTCTGTCTACCTCAAAGTGTCAATCCTCAATTCTGTCTATTACTATATAATGATTAATTCAATAGCTAGAGGCTATTGAGATAATTTTATCTTAATCTGTTGTCTGGTACTGTCTTTTTGTTACCTAGGGCCAGCTACTTTAAGTGTTCCTGTCTTCCCAGTAGCCTACTTGGTGTGTGAACTAATGACTGCACATAACTTGCTGTTGATCGTTGACACATCAACCAGGATTCAGGGGCAGGGCAATTTGTGACTGTTGTGGTTTTGGTAATTAGTGTCAGCGGCTGTCTCGTCGTCAAAACTAAGACCGTCGCAGAAACAAAGACGGTTCTGCTGAGTTATTCGAGGAAGAGAAAGAGAGGAAGGCTCCACATCACTCTCTCACTTGAGTATCTTAACTTCTTAATTTCAGATACAATATAGCTATTTTGTAGCTTTGGCAACTACGTGTGTGTGTTTTCTATCCCAGTTCGCTCCTCTCCCTGTAGGCTTTACAGACGCTCCCCGCCACTTGGCTGCAACTCTTCTAAATGTTGTGTACCCTGCATGCACAACCCATGTGTGAAATTCCTGGCGTTTGGAACTTCCAATCTGTGGTCAAGAACGCAGATTTCATCTTAGCCTATGCTGCCCTTCAGTCCCTAGACTTTGTGTCCCTGCCGTCATGGATCACCCTAGAGAACACTGCTACTCCAGCTGCTCTCTCTTCATCGGACTACGTTTTCTCTCATAGTTCGAGAGCATCTGGACGTCACGGTAGTGGCACAGGGCTGCTCATTTCTCCTAAGCTGAGATTTTCTATTTTCTCCACTCAAGCTTAACATTGCTGTCATCTATCGCCCACCAAGTGCCCTTAGAGAGTTCCTTAATGAGCTTGATAAGCTCATTTCCTGACAATGGCTCACCACTCTTCGTACTGGGCGACTTCAACCTCCCGATGTCTGCCTTTGATTAATTTATTTTCATCTCTTTCTTTCCCCTCCTTGCCTCTTTTGACCTCACCCTTTCCCAGTCCCTTCCCACTCAACGCAGGCAATACGCTTGACCTCATCTCTACTAGAGGCTGTTTGCCTACTTATCTCCTTCAGGTCTCAGATCACTAAATTGTTTACTTTTCTCCAACCTTAGCCACTCAGATGGTTAGGCCTATGCGCCATCGCAATCTTCACTCCCACTACCGTCTCCTCTCCTCTTCTACCCTATAATCTCTCATCTGATAAATCCTTCTCCCTCCTGTACCCTGATTCTGCCTCTTCAACCCTACTATCCTCCCTTTCTGCATTCTATGACTTGCACTGTCCCCTCGCCTCCTGCTCCGTGGCCGAGTGACTCATTGCGAGCTTACAGAACAGGGCTGCGGGGAGCTGAGTGAAATTGGAGGAAAACTAAACTTACGGCGGACCGATCATCCTTTAACTCCCTCCGCTCTACCTTCTCTTCCTATGTATCAGCTGTTAAAGCCATCGCTCTAAATGTCAAGCTTCTGCCTTGAACCCCAGGAAACTCCTTAATCCACTACCCTTCCCTAGTCCCCCTGCCTCTCTGCGGACAACTTAGTCAACCACTTTAAAAAGAAGGTTGGCGGCATCCGCTCCTCATTCACTCAGCCTATTAAGTATACTGGTCCTACCCACACAGAACTACCTTACGCTAACTAACTCATCTCTGAATACTGGCTGCGTCCCCTCTTACTTCAAAATGGCCTGAGTCACTCCTCAAGAAACCAACACTCAACCCCTCTGATGTAAAAATTATAGACTTCTTCATTTTCTTTCCAAAATACTTTAGCATGCCGTCTCTGACCAACTCTCTCGCTATCTCTCTCAGAACGATCTCCTTGACCCTAACCAGTCAGGCTTCAAGACTGTTGACGCAACCGAAATGTCTCTGCTCTGTGTCAAGGAGCAGAGACATTTTGGTTGGGTCAACAGTCTTGAAGCCTGACAGTCACTGCCAAAACTGACTTTCTCTCCTAGGACAAGGGGTATTTTAAATAATCCCATAGCACCTCCCCTCACACCCACTTGTCTTGTAATTCTTGCAAGAAATCTGGCCACCCAGATTCACAACAGGCTGAGTTCTGCCACATGAAAGCGTGCACGTTATTCATGACCTCGTCAGCCAACCCATCTATAAAAGCAATTCAGATTCTAGGGGACCCCATAACGTTACACATCAGCTAGGTTTAGGAGACTATCCAAAAGGCCTGGCTATAGACATCCTGATACATTTAGTTATAATGTTAGTTTATGATGGCACTGCAGATGTATCAAATGTAAAGGAGTAGTCTGATTAATCAGGCTATAATACACAATTCATTGGTATATACCGCCTGATTAATCTTTCTAGTCGGAGGTGCTTGCCAGAATTGCTTCGTAGCGATTATATTAACGTCAGCGAAAATCAATCGTAGGGCCACCTTGCCAGCCTATGATGACTGAAAAGTAAACAGTGTTCGTTAAAGGTACAGCAAACACTTCGTAGGGTTACGGATGTAACCTTGGTTCTCTGAGTAGAGTAACCGCTATGGGAACTCCTTCTTCACGCGATGTTATTGAGATGCTTAATAACCAAGATGTTTACGCCACACCCTTAAACGAAAGAGACCTACTTCCTAACAGCCAATAATTGACGTTATTAGCGAGCTAATAGTCAATAGAAAAGTGTTGATAATAGCTAGCGAGGCTACCCGAAGAGAACCACACACATACCTGGTAATGTTGCGGATTGTAGTTAGTATTTCGATTATTCTGCCGAGTAACTTAGTTAGCTAGCTGCCGTAGACTGATAACGCATACAAGTAGCTAACTTTAACCAGGCAGGCTGACTCGAATATCCCTTCGCTTATCTTCCCTTCGTCCACTCTGGTTAGCTGGGTAGCTGTATGTATCTTCTTGACGCTTACACACGACTACAGTCTACCCAAACCAAGCTCCAACTGTTTGACACTCAGTCTTGTTCATGTGGTCCGGATATTAACTTAATTGTCTCCACAAGAAGTATATGAAACAAATATGTTATATAATGTTGACTTTAGTCACAGGTTCAAGGTTTGTAGCTAGCCCACTGTTGCTCGCCGACTGTCTTCTCTTCGGAAAACGTTACAAAAAAACATCGAAACCGTAGTGACGCCAGTGTGATTGGATTGGTTTACAAGAAAGCACATTGATCAAGGCGTTACCTCTTCGGTGTAGAATGACGTAATTATTATTATTTTTTTAAATTGCGGAATGGGATAAGGGAAATGCGTTATCAAAAAGAGAAAGTGTCAATACGTATTTAAAATAGAACAATATTATATTCGCACGTGGATTTTTATGATATTAAACGTTGATACCACTGATTTTGTCAAGTTAAATTGTAGCTCTTTATCCGACGTCATTGGTGACGAAGCATATTCTTCCGGGTTATTTTGGCATGCCATGTGTTGCGGTATGTGAGCTAAAGCGCTAGTACTGTTTATATCAAAATGAGTTCTCAAAAAGGCAACGCATCTCGCTCGCGGGGACAGAAGCACCAAAACAAGACTGCTTACAAGAACGACAAATATGGAGCAAGTGTTCAAGTAAAGGTACGGTCTATGACTGGTTGGCTAACGTTACATAGCTTCGTTATTACAATGCATGATGGCAGTACGTTAGCAAAACAGTTGGCTAGTTAGCAAACCATTTGGATTAATTGTCTGACTATGTCTACCATCCGCATGGATAATGCTGGGCTGATTGTAGGTATGTTTTACTTTCCCCTGTGTAAATATGGTGCTGGTATTGTTGTAGATAGCAAACTCAAAGGTCCACGACGGGTTGTGCCAACGCTGCAAGGAAGTTATTGAGTGGAAAGTCAAGTACAACAAATACAAATCCCTAACCCAACCTCGAACATGGTGAGTACACAAACACACACGGATCACATACACATGCTAATAATGTATGCACTTAGTCTCGTTTGAGATAAAAACGCTTGCTAAGTGGCATTATTAATTATCCAATAGTGAGCCAAATCGAGGTAGGATGTAACGTTACAAAGGTGTATGCATTTACCCCACTTATCTAGCCCTACAAAGATCGCCTTCATGTTTGCAGTTGATTTGTGTTTTACATTTTAGACACTCTTACCCAGAGCAATTAGGGTTAAGTGCCTTACTCAGGGGTTAGGGTTATTTTACACCTAGTCGGCTCGGAGATTCGAACCAGTTACCTTTCGGTTACTGGTCCAACACTCTTAACTGCTAGGATACCAGCTATACATAATAAGTACAGTTATTTTAACAGTAACATTCCGTCTTAGGAGATAACATTAGAGAAATGTTTGAGTTAAGTACGCAGTAAATTATTGTACTTGTTTTAGCAGTACATGTCCCGCGTTGGAAGGTATATCTGTAGACGTTGTGATTGGAAAGTCGTTGTTTGCAGTGCCCAGGAAATAATTAAATACAATTGTTAGATACTACCACCTCCACTCCAAATCAAAACCAAACATGGATGTCAATGTAATTGTGTTTTAGTAGGAAGACCAAGGGAAGGTTTTTTGGATTGGTATGGGTGAAATGTTTGCTAGAGAAGGGGTGTGAGAGGAGGGATATTCAGGGAGTGTTTGTGTGTTTCAGTGTAAAATGTTCTCAGAAGACCGTGAAGGATGCGTATCACGTCATTTGTAAACCCTGTGCCCTGAAGCTGGAGTTTTGTGCCAAGTGTGGGAAGAAAGAGGACATCGTAATTCCGTGAGTGTTCCTACTTCCTACACTATGGTGAATGTGTGAGTCTAAATCCCACAAGCAGTGGGCTAAGCTGGCAGAGGTGTTGCTTGGGAATAGTGAGATCTGTTTCTATTGTCGTTTAATGGGTGAAAACAAATAGTCCACATTTACCTTGCTAAATAATAACTGTTCTCATTTAGCATGTGATTTGTTGTTTTGAATGACCGCTATCAACACTGCATAACACTGGCCTTTTGGATTCAAGCAATGGTAACTACACTGAACAAAAATATAAACGCAACAATTTCAAAGATTTTACTGAGTTACAGTTCATACGGAAATTAGTAAATTTAAGTACATTCATTATGCCATAATCTATGGATTTCACATGACTGTGAATACAGAAAATGTAAAAAGAAGATGGGGGCGTGGATCAGAAAACCAGTCAGTATCTGGTGTGACCACCATTTGCCTCATGCAGCGCGACACATCTCCTTTACAGTTAATCAGGCTGTTGATTGTGGCCTGTGGAATGTTGTCCCATTCCTCTTCAATGGCTGTACAAACTTGCTGGATATTGGCGGGAACTGCAGCACGTTGTCGATCCAGAGCATTCCAAACTTGCTCAATGTCTGAGTATGCAGGCCATGGAAGAACTGGGACATTTTCAGCATCCAGGAATTGTGTACAGATCCTTGCAACATGGGGCTGTGCATTATCATGCTGAAACATGAGGTGATGATGGCAGATTAATGGCAAGACAGTGGGCCTCAGGATCTCGTCATGGTATCTCTGTGCATTCAAATTGCCATCTATAAAATTTCATGTTTTTGTTGTCCGTAGCTTATGCCTGCCCATATTATAACCCCACTGGGAAATTCTGTTCACATACACGCTGTCTGCCATCTGCCTGGTACAGTTGAAACCGGGATTCATCCGTAAAGAGCACACTTATCCAGCGTGCCATTGGCCATCAAAGGTTAGCATTTGCCCACTGAATTTGGTTCCCTGAGATGGTTTCTGACAGACATTTGTGCAGAAATTCTTCGGTTGTGCAAACCCACAGTTTCATCAGCTGTCCGGGTGGCTGGTCTCAGACAATCCCGCAGGTGAAAAAGCCGGATGTGGAGGTCCTGGGCTGGCATGGTTACACGTGGTCTGCAATTGTGAGGCCGGATGGACGTACTACCAAATTGGCAAAGGAGAAATGCTCACTAATAGGGATATCAACGTTTATGAACAAAATTTGAGAAGATTTGTGCGTATGGAAAATGTATGGTATCTTATTTCAGCTCATGAAGCATGGGACCAACACTTTACATGTTGCGTTTATATTTTAGTTCAGTATAGCATGTTATAGGGATCGTTTTAAAATTTCTTTACCGCAGTCTTAATTGTTTTGATACCTCGAGATTAGCTCTATGTACAAGTCATATTATAATAAAGGCGTGAGAGGCCCGCCCACAGAATATTACTGCTTTCCAGTGCTTTATTCGAACCCCATAATTACAACGTTTCGACTTCAGAAGTCTTTATCAGATAAGTCATCATAACACAAATTATTATGAATTGCATTTCAAGGTGCTTAACAAATAGAACATTTAAATGGGGTGAAGGCAAAGTTATCGTTCCAATTACTGGTTGTTCTGATACAACTAAACATATTTTCACTGCACTTGGCATGAACACATCTTAGTTTGAAATTGTCATAAATGTAACCTAATAATAATAACATGAGTGCGTAGGGAAGACCGGGGAAATAGCTGTCAGTTTCAATATCTCCATTCAGTGACAAGCTAGAATCATGTGATTCACTGTGTGCATGCTCAGTTTAGTTGCAAAGGCATGTGAAGAGGCAAGTCACTGTGCCACGCTCAGCAGATTTTATTTCCCCAAACTAGTTTATTGAAGCAATAAAAATGCATTCTTGAAATGCACGTGCTAATTATAGGATATATATTTGTAATGTTACATTTTACCACAAACACTAACATCCTGTAACTCTCCTTGTGTTTGAGACAAAATCATGTATTATGTTTTCTTTCAAATAATAGCTACATCAATTTGTAGAAGACAAATATAAGTTGTTTGTATTACGTTTTGAACTCAACTGGCCAAAAAGGAGGAAGGGGGGGGGGGAGTGTTACAATTATCCACTACTAGTTCAATAGGCTTCTGTGTCTCTGAATAACCACGTGTGCTGTTGGATACTAGTACTTTCAGGCTGTAAAAATCAAAAGGTTTCTTTTATTCATGATTCTTTTTTCATTCCACTTCCACCTAATAGGGTTAACACAAAGACGCAGGAAGAGGAGGAAGACACCAATCAAAAGAATACAGGACACACTCTGAGGAAGAAGGACTTAGATGAGTTTGACAATGATGATGAATTTGGTGACTTGAGCAGTGACTATGAGGACTTTGCCAGTGACTCAGGTCTTGAGAAGGCAGGAGGCAAGGGCCCTATCCTTGACGTGGCACATGTTAGTTTCAAAGACTAAAGACAGCTAAACCAAGATCACCTTAACTGTACCTCTCCTGTATTCATTTAAATGAATTAATATACTTATCTGTGATTATACATACTTTTGCCACTCAAATAGAATAGCCTATGTGTATTTGGGGTTGGGACATTAAATGGACAAAGCCCACTTTCAATTAACAGTTTCATAATAAATCCCATGAGGCATCAATTGTCATGTTTTGAGGAAGCGTTATCCTGTCGTGTTTGAAGGACAATTGACAAGCATTACTGGGATAAAGTAATTATAGTGACCCCGCAGCTTTACCCATTTGAAAAAAATATATACAGTGCATTTGGAAAGTATTCAGACCCCTTGACTTTTTCCACATTTTGTTATGTTACAGCCTTATTCTAAAATGTATTAATATACCCCAAAGCAAAAACTGAAATCACATTTACATAAGTATTCAGACCCTTTACTCAGTACTTTGTTGACACACCTTTGGCAGCGATTATAGCCTCAAGTCTTCTTGGGTATGATGCTTCAAGCTTGGCACACCTGTATTTGGGGAGTCTCTCCCATTCTTCTCTGCAGATCCTCTCAAGCTCTGTCTGGTTGGATGGGGAGCGTCGCTGCACAGCTATTTTCAGGTCTCTACAGAGATGTTAGATCAGGTTCAAGTCCAGGCTCTGGCTGGGCCACTCATAGACATTCAGAGACTTGTCCCGAAGAATGGGAGAGACTCCCGAAGTCCTGTTGGAATGTGACCCCGTCTGAGGTCCTGAGTGCTCTAGAGCAGGTTTTTATCAAGGATGTCTCTATACTTTGATCCTTTCATCTTTTCCTCGATCCTGACTAGTTTCCCAGTCCCTGCTGCTGAAAAACATCCACATAGCATGATGCTGCCACCACCATGCTTCACCGTAGGGATGGTGCAAGGTTTCTTCCAGATGTGACACTTGGCATTCAGGCAAAATAGTTCAATATTGGTTTCATCAGACCAGAGTATCTAGTTTCTCATGGTCTGAGAGTCCTTTAGGTTCCTTTTGGCAAACTCCAAGCGGTGTGTGTGCCTTTCCAAATCATGTCCAATCAATTGAATTTACCACAGATGGACTCCAATCAAGTTGTGGAAACATCTCAAGGATGATCAATGGAAACAGGATGCACTTGAGCTCAATTTCGAGTCTCATAGCAAAAGGTCTGAATACTTATGTAAATTCAGTAAAAAGGAACAAAAACCTGTTTGCTTTGTCATTGGGGGGTATTGTGTGTGTGTGTAGATTGAGGGCAATGTTTTATTTAATTTATTTTAGAATAAGGCTGTAACGTAACAATGTGGAAAAAGTCAAAGGGTCTGAATACTTCACGAATGCACTGGATAAAGTTGGGGCGGCAGGTAGCCCAGTGGTTAGAGTGTTGGGCCTGTAACCGAAAGGTTGCTGGATCGAATCCCCGAGCTGACAAGGTAAAAATCTGTCGTTCTGCCCCTGAACAAGGCAGTTAACCCACTGTTCCTAGGCCGTCATTGAAAATAAGAATTTGTTCTTAACTGACTTGCCTAGTAAAACAAACAAAAACAAAAAAGTTGGTGTATTTTGTGTTTATATGCGTTACACTGAGTATACAAAACATGCTTTTTCCATGACAGACTGACCTGGTGAATCCAGATGAAAGACATGATCCCTTATTGATGTCAAATGCACTTAAATCAGTCTATATATAAGGGGGAGGAGACGGGTTAAAGAAGGATTTTTTTTTTAAAGCCTTGAGACAATTGAGATATGGATTGTGTATGTGTCTTTGAACAGGGTATGGTAGTAGGTGCCAGGTGCACCGGTTTGTGTCAAGTGCTGCAACTCTGCTGGGTTTTTCACACTCAACAGTTTCCCGTGTGTATTAAGAATGATCCACCAAAGGACATCCAGCCAACTTTACACTACTTTGGGAAGCATTGGAGTCAATATGGGCCAGCATCCCAATGGAACGCTTTCAACACCTTGTAGAGTCCATGTCCTGACGAAGTGAGGCAACTCAATATTAAGGTGTTCCTAATGTTTGGTATGCTCTGTGTACCTCTGTTATAGATTATTTCAGCTCCATGCTTCCCTCTCTTGGTCATGGTGGGACATCATCTTCTCTCAGTTCTCTCCCTTTCAGAGCTACAAGGCTAAGTGGACCTTGTGAGTCATACTAACTTACCATGCTATTACCAGAATTCATTGATGATCTCAAAGCGGGTTTTATTTAGTGCCTTTAGTAATGCTCACATGGGTTTGTTCTGCTTATTCAAACACACGGAATCGAAAACGCATGATCGAAAGTCCAGTGACGTGCTCTGTCTAACTTAAAGGGACAGTAGAACCAAATAACAAAACTTAAAAGCATAGTCTAATATGCAAATGCTATCCTTCCTCGAGCACGGTCTGCTTTAGAACACTACAATGATTAGTCTAAATACTACAAAGGCTGTCAACTGAAACCTTAGTGTGCATGTTCTTTGAAATATTAGTGTTTAAATTAAGAATGTTTTATTTACATTAATTTATGGATGATTAAAAATGAGCAAAATATTTCTAAAAAGGTACTGTTAAAGGCTTTGGTTTTCGTTTTGGATTTCGAAGTTGGTTTTATTTAGGTGTGGAGGCACGCTGACTGGAATCATCCTAGTTGGTCAGGATGTGTTGCACCTGTTGCATCGTTAGATATTTAAGAGCTACACAGCCCACGCTTCAGTTGGCATGAGAGACGTTGGAAGAGCTACATGGCTGTTTAGATCTTCCTCTTTTAAGTTAGTTTCCCCATTTTGGCTTGCTCCATGTTTTGTTTTTACTCCCTAAACTGGTTATTTTTATTTTCTTCTATCATGCAGATCTAGAGGACATCCATGGTGGGGGTTTGTTAAGACCCTACTTGAGTTTGCTTGACCAGCACCAAGTCAGTAAGGCACCCCCATGGATGCCTTTCAGAACTCATTTTAAAACCACACTCGCTTCGTTTTGGTTGTCAGTGGCTCATTTGTTAGATCCCCTTTTCACTGGAGTGATGTTTTTTTTGTTGAATTTTTTCCCCCAATTTTCGATCTTGTCTCATCGCTGCAACTCCCCAACGGCCTCAGGAGAGGCGAAGGTGGAGTCATGCGTCCCGCCTAACCGCGCTCCTTCACACCCGCCAGCTTAACCCGGAAGCCAGCCACACCAATGTGTCGGAGGAAACACCGTTCACCTGGCATCTGGGCCAATTGTGCGCCGTCCTATGGGACTCCCAACCACGGCCGATGTGGCACAGTAACAGTACCTCTTTTAGAATGTATTTTTCACAAAAGTAATGCACTGGGTGTTTTAATAGTCCCGTATTAGTGGACTCATACAGTTATTTCAACAACACTTTGGAGAAAAACTCAAATGGAATTGCCCAGGGTGATTCAGTGTTGAAACAGTGCTGATCCAGCAACTGTTTGAAATTGTCTGGATTGTGACATAGAAGTTGCTTAAAATTATTTGTCTTTTGGTTCATTTTAATTTTAAGACTAGGGCTAATCTACATGGCCTATTGGGCCATATCAATTACTATTAGTCATTGGTATCCTACCAATTTCTTGATAGTTTCAACCATGTTGTGAAGAAATATAAATTTTTTTACAAACATGATTAAAATAAGTATACATTTTAGGTTATGATTGGGTTAGTCAGATGAACTAAATGATGGGGTTAGTCATACAAACTATATTCACGAGGCAGATATAAGTGATATCCTTCTGAAACCAAGTGGCTACCATTGTGCAGTGGCGATTTTAGCATGTAAATCTTGGTGGGGCAAAAAAGAAAAAGTGGGGCCTACATAAAGCTGTCCTATCTTACCACTGCTACACCTGGCTATCAGTGGAGCCTTGTCTGGCAGCGAAACAGTTCATTCAACCTAATATACAGTCGTGGTCAAAGGTTGAGAATGACACAAGTATTGGTCTCCACAAAGTTTCTGCCTCAGTGTTTATGATGGCAATTTGCATATACTCCAGAATGTCATGAAGAGTGATCAGATGAATTGAAATTAATTGCAAAGTCCCTCTTTGCCATGAAAATGAACTTAATCCCAAAATAACATTTCCACTGCATTTCAGCCCTGCCACAAAAGGACCAGCTGCCATAATGTCAGTGATTGTCGCGAGTGTTGACGAGGACAAGGCTGGAGATCACTCTGTCATGCTGATTGAGTCAGAATAACAGACTGAAAGCTTTAAAAGGAGGGTGGTGCTTGAAATCATTGTTCTTCCTCTGTCAACCATGGTTACCTGCAAGGAAACACCTGCCGTCATCATTGCTTTGCACAAAAAGGGCTTCACAGGCAAAGATATTGCTGCTGGTAAGATTGTACCTAAATCAACCATTTATCTGATCATCAAGAACTTCAAGGAGAGAGGTTCGTTCAATTGTTGTGAAGAAGGTGTCAGGGCGCCAAAGAAAGTCCAGCAAGCGCCAGGACCGTCTCCTAAAGTTGATTCAGCTGCGGGATCGGGGCACCGCCAATGCAGAGCTTGCTCAGGAATGGCAGCAGGCAGGTGTGAGTGCATCTGCACGCACAGTGAGGCGAAGATTTTTGGAGGATGGCCTGGTGCAAAGAAGCCACTTCTCTCCAGGAAAAACATCAGGGACAGACTGATATTCTGCAAAAGGTACAGGGATTGGACTGCTGAGGACTGGGGTAGAGTCATATTCTCTGATGAATCCCCTTTCCGATTGTTTGGGCCATCCGGAAAACACCTTGTCCGGAGAAGACAAGGTGAGCGCTACCATCAGTCCTGTGTCATGCCAACAGTAAAGCATCCTGAGACCATGTGTGGGGTTGCTTCTCAGCCAAGGGAGTGGGCTCACTCACAATTTTGCCTAAGAACACAGCCATGAATAAAGAATGGTACCAACACATCCTCCGAGAGCAACTTCTCCCAACCATCCAAGAACAGTTTGGTGGAAACCAATGCCTTTTCCAGCATGATGGAGCACCTTGCCATAAGGCAAAAGTGATAACTAAGTGGCTTGGGGAACAAAACATCAACATTTTGGGTCCATGGCCAGGAAACTCCTCAGACCTTAATCCCATTGAGAACTTGTGGTCGATCTTCAAGAGGCGGGTGGACAAACAAAAACCCACAACTTCTGACAAACTCCAGCATTGATTATGCAAGAATGGCCTGCCATCAGTCAGGATGTGGCCCAGAAGTTAATTGACAGCATGCCAGGGAGGACTGCCGAGGTCTTGAAAAATACAAATATGGACTCTTTGCATAAACGGAATGTCATTGTCAATGAAAGCCTTTGACAATTATGGAATACTTGTAATTATACTTAGTGTACCATAGTAACTACTGACATAAAGATCTAAGAACACTGAAGCAGCAAACGTTGTGGAGACCAATACTTGTGTTATTCTCAACTTTTGACCACGACTGTACTGCCTTAAAAAAAACATTTGCTCAAACGAATGTGGTTTCTAATGACAATTGAGATGTACAAACTATGGCATAAGGGGACGACAAGTGGATAAGAGGCAATCCGTAATTTCGATTAAGACATTAATGAGCGAGCTGGGACGGACGTAGTCAATATAGCTATTTGTTTAGCACTTTTAAAATGTACAGCAACAGAATTCAGAATATAGGCTGTTCTTAGGGTTCTCCCTGTACACCAAGTAAGAACCGTAAGATAAATAAAGGGGGTATATAAGCAGACAATGAAAGTTACAATATTCGATGATTACATTTCTCTAAAACAGGCTATAGGCTGCATGTGCACCACCAAGTCAGAACAGTAGGTGAAATTAAGACTGGTAGACCAAATTATTTGGGTGAGGCACATGGGCTACAAACAGCTTACTACACAACATACACCTAGTATTACTTTCTTAGCTACAGTGTACATATTACATAATTTATGTAGCAGCATTTAATACATTTTTGGACTCACCTTGTTGTGCTGTGCTCACTTGAACAGGATGTGACCCTTAATCCCAGATTTCACTCCACTGAATAGCAGGCTAGTGATTGCTTTGCAATGCTTGCAGTTAGCCACTGTCACTGATTCCTTCCGAACCACTCATTGTTGAATTTGTGATTTCCAACTTGTGTAATGTTTATGTCCAATGGCTCATGAGCACCGTTACATTTTATCTATAATTTCTCGTCATTATTTCTCTTTATATGACAATGATTAGAAATTATGCGCCAGTAGATTGTTGACTTGATTCATGATGACTGCTAGCTAAGATTTTGAAAGCATGATGTTGAATTGATCAGTCCAATCAAAGCTGCTGTAGATATAACATTATTTGATGTAATTTTATCTGTGGCTAATGACCTTGAGCTGTCTTGCATTTTTAACTTGGATAGGCATCTTCTAATGTAACTGTCAGCACCCAAGGGGCTTGAATTTGTTTAGCTCTTAGTCCCCATGAGTGACAGAACACTGAGCCAATCACAACGTAAGGCTCCTTATTTTCTGCTGGCTTGCCCCACCACCACAGAAAGCACTGAGCTAGGCTGAAACACCTGCATTTTGGAGCTGCCTTACTCAAGAAAAGAAAAAAATAGACTTTGTATGTGGCTTTATAATAAGAATTTGTTATTAACTGACTTGCCTAGTTAAATAAAGATATTAACTCAATGATTATATATTTTTTTACATTGTTTGCCAACTGATATGTGACACGTATTAATTCGTTGGCATTTAATAATTAAACTTGACCATTTGCCGGGATATTCAGTGTCTTTAACACATCATTCAGTGCCTTTCCTAAAGAAAACAGCTAAGGAGATTGCTGAAATTATTGGAATTGGGGTAAGAACTGTCCAACGCATTATTAAAACCTGGAAGGATGGTGGTGAATCGTCAATTTAGCGGAATAAATGTGGTCGGAAAAAAATATTGAATGACCGTGATAGTAGATCACTTAAAGGCTTGGTGAAGTCAAATCGTAAAAAAAATCGACAGTAGAACTCACGGCCATGTTTATAGAGAAAGTAATAGAGAAAGTAATAGCATTTCCACGCGCACAATGCGACGAGAACTCACAGGATTGGGACTACACAACTGTGGCCACAAGAAACCCACTTGTTAGTGAGGCTAATCGGAAGAAAATACTTCAATTTGCTAGGGAGAATAAAGGTTGGACTCTGGAGCAATCGAAAACGGTAATGTGGTCGGAGTCCAGATTTACCCTATTCCAGAGCGATGGGCGCGTCAGGGTAAGAAGGGAAGCGCATGAAGCAATGCACCCATCATGCATAGTGCCCTCTGTACAACCCTCTGGAGGCAGTGTTATGATCTGGGGTTGCTTCAATTGGTCAGGTCTAGGTTTAGCAACGTTATGTGGTTATAAAATTAAATCAGGTGAGTACCTGAATTACCAGGTTATCACATCAATGGATTTTTTTCTTCCCTGATGGCATATGCATATTCCAGGACGACAATGCCAGGATTCATCGGGCTCGAATTGTGCAAGAGTGGTTCATGGAGCATGAGGAACCAGTTTCACACACGAATTGGTCACCACAGAGTCAAGATCTCGGCCAAAAATGAATGCAACTCTGGACGGAAATAAATGAGACGTTGCATAGGATTGTCAAAACAATTCCACGGCGAATGCGCGCAGTAATCGAAGCTAAAGGCAGTCCAACGAAATATTAGTGTGGGACTTTTTTTCGCCAGGCAGTGTATAAGCTAATAATAACTACATTAATGGCATAGAAGTTTCATTATGTTTTTGGCCGAGATTTTTTTTAAATGTTACAATCAACACAATTTGAACAAGACGTGGGTCTAACAACTTGCTATGTTTTGTTTAAATCAAATGTATTGGTCACATACACGTGGTTAGCAGACGTTATTGCTGGTGTAGCGAAATTCTTGTTTATTGTAATGATAGAGTTAAACTTGTCGACCTGTCAACAAACGAATGAGGGGGTTCTGCCACGGGCCTGCCCATTGGGAACAGTAATCGTTGATTGCATTCGTTTTGGAACCGGCTTGCCTCCCTGGTGTGAGCCAGGTGTCCCGTTTTAGACTGCGAAATCGGCCCAAAATAAAAGTTATGTAGAGTATGAGTATGATTTTGTTTTCACATGCAAAATAGATTGCTTTGGATAAAACCACTTAATCTGCCTTCCAATTAAAACTAGTTTGAAAATGCTAACATATTTTATGGAAAATAGATGTTTAGGAAAGATGCATCATGCTGACTTGTTGATAACATGACAGAGTGTCGCAGATTAGTCTATACTGTTCGGTTCCAGAAAGGCGCTCCTTCCTAACCTAATCAAACTCCCTCTATGTGGCGTAAAACCACGCTATATCTGTCCATGCGTGCGCATGCTTATTGGACAGTTCAACAATCCTACAGGTGGAGTCGCTCCTTGGTGCGCAGATGATAACCGCCCACTATCCTCGCGGAGCATAAAACCGTCAAGCGATTCACTTGTTGTATCAAACTCTTGGACCCTGCTCTTTGACATTTACAGAGATGACGAGCTCCAACGAATCCGCTGTGGAAATTGCGCACGTCTACAAGGGGACATTTGTGCACTCCACCTACCTCAAAGCCTTGGAAATTCTGGAGGATAGGCTACTGGGAGTGGACACGGAGGGGAAGGTCTGTTACAGAAGGAAATTGTTAAACACTATTTTAATGTCTTAAGAGCAGCCTATATTATGTCAATTAATTTAGATATAGGCCAGGCAAAGGTATGTAGGCCTAAATAACTTTAATTTTAAACTTTAAACTTGCTTAGACTACTTTACATGGACATAGTACACTTAAATGCTTTTCTGCTCTTTTATCCATTATTTATTTGTCTATACATTTTAAAAACATGCATAAGTTCCGCAAATATTTTCTAAATATGGTAATGACTAACTTTGGCAAACACAAAAATTCCCCCCAAGCCATTTTTGTGTGGTGTACACAACATTTTCTTCAAAAGAAGACAAACCAGTTTCATTTTATCCTGTGTGTAACTCGAGTAGCGCTATGGTTACGCATGAGCTGGAGATATATAGGCTACAAAGGACCTGTGACCACTGTCACAAAAGTTGTGAAATGTAGTCAGATTTTTGTTACAATATTCTGCTTTGTCATGCATGTGATGCAAGATCTCCCTCCCTCCCCATGGAGGGTGTTGATGTGTAATCTGATGCCTTTCTTAATTGCCCCTGATGCGTTACAATAGCTCACTTAACAGTATATGGATACATTATATTTAAATTAGTTTAACACCTTGTTGAGTATAGCACGCTCTGACTGTCTCTCTGTTGCTCTAATCAGCACCTTGTCTCTGGTTGGTTCTCATGTTGACAGATTGCTTTCATTGGGAGTGGGAAGGAAGTGGACAGTCTGTCACAGAAGTGGGGTTTTGAGGCCATGGCTGTTACACAGCTTGGACAGCAGTGAGTGAAGAGTCCTTCCTATGAGAGTAACACTGATTCCAAATACTTCACTACATCTGATTGTGACAGAACACACCCCAGTTGTTATCCTAAAGCCCATTGTGTTGTCATCGTTGTCTGTAGTGAGTTCTTCATGCCAGGGATGGTGGATACCCACATCCACGCATCTCAGTACAGCTATGCAGGCACAGCCCTGGACCTGCCCCTGCTACAGTGGCTCAACAAGTACACCTTCCCAGTGGAGAACCGCTATAAAGACCTGGAGTTCGCCCGCAAAGTCTACACCCATGTCGTGGTGAGGTGTCTGGGCCACACTAACACACTTCAGCCCATATAAGTCATCAGTGCCCTGTTCAGTATGCACCAAATTCAAACTGTTAGGGCTTAGTCTGCGCTCTGCTCCATAACGATTAAATTAGCCTACCTGTCTTTAAAAAAAAATATATATTATCTGTTACTAATGATCCTCAGCAAAAACACATGGTTGTGATGGCGTTTAGAGGAAGCAAATTAAGGTGAATGAATGAATAGAATGATAATTATAGGCTATACCAACTGAAGGGAACTAACAATGAATTGGCAGTTGAATATGTGTGGTTATTAGGCCTACTGACAGTCTATGCTGATAGTGGCTAATATTTAACATGATAGAAATAGGAAACAGAGAAAGTCGAGGTAGTCTATAATAAAGACATTCGAGAGTACCCATCCCTGCAAGTTAAAAGGCTGTACAATTTTAATTCTGCATAATGGCATGGCATAGCATATTAACTTTAATGTGGGAAAGTTTATATGTTGCTTCAGTTTGCTGCTATATGACTGGTTTCACATTTGTCTCCAGCGACTATAAGATAAAAATGTCTAAACATGTGTCATTTATATTTACAATTCCCTTATCCAAACAGATTGCTAATTTACCTAGCTCTTATCAATAGCTGTTCTCAAGTTGTAAATTACAGTGCATGGAGTTTCTATCTGAAAAAATAAAGGTTCGCTAGACCTTATTCATGGTTTCCTCGCTCATAAATATGGAATTATTAGGAAATTAAGTCAAGGTCAGAATACGGTTTATCTGAAGACACACCTCTGCCACACCTTAATTTATTTGATCTCCACCCAAAATTAATAGCAGGTTAATGATATTCTCATGCTTAAGTTCAAGGTCAGAATACGCATAGAGAGAATTCCATTTTCTCGTGCATAATTAACTTGGGTCGGAATCGGCCCTATATCTTTAAGGTTGCTTCCTTGGCTACCAAAAAGAAAGCTCACGGAGTTGGACAGTGGCATAGAAAATCTGAAATCCACATACATTGTTACACACAGTAGGCTTGGGCAGGTGACATTGCAGTGAAAGAGGGGTGTGTATGAGCAGGCCCTATTTGAATAGGGTCTGAATACTAACACAATACTTGTCTATTTCAGAAAAGAACCCTGAGAAATGGTACTACTACGGCCTGTTACTTTGCCACCATACACACCGACGCTTCTCTCCTGCTGGGTCAAATCGCAAGTGAGAACACACACACACACATAAACACACAAATGTGCACACACATACACTCTCTACTGCTCACTTGCACATTTGCCGAGGTCAAATATATAGCCCAGACATTTGTGTGATTTTTTTTTTTTTTTTTTTTTTTTTAATCAGTGTTTGTGCTTTGAACTTTGACCTGTTTCCAGTGGTCTCCTCTCCTGTGGATAACTTGTGTTTATTACATAAGTATAGACATTGATGAGAAAGAAATAGAGAGAGGAAGCAAAGGACACGGCATGTTAGATAGTTAAAGAGTATAGGACGTTATCTAACTGGACCTTAACATTAGCCTTAGTCACAAAGTGTACAATTGTACCTGGAATACACACGCGCGCACACACACACGCCTCCACAAGCTGTTATGTAAAATTGTATCAATCCCAGTCTTTTGTTTAAAAGGGGAATGGAACTCCATTCCTTTTGTATGTTTACATTTTTTTCTTTAGACAGGAAAGTAGGTAGACCGATAGCAGGGGATAGACGGTATTAAAGATGGCGGCGTAACATTGCCTCTCATTAAAGTGGTGACTGCGATTTATTGAATTATTACCTACTACGTCTAATTATTGTATTAAATTAATCCTGCAATAATTAGCTCATTATTAATCCTAGGGCACCACGGAAAGAAGTTTGTTTCCACTTTCCGAATTTAACTCAAGTGTATGGTCATATCATATAGCAGTACCTTATTTAATGTATGTTCCCTAATCAATCTCGTTCTAAATGTCGTAGAACCCGTAAATCTGCACGAACCCCAGCCAAACTAATCCTTCCGTAATACACATTGGTTTAACTATTTATTTACTAACTAAATAATAATACAGGATACACACAGTAGTGGGTTATAGAATATGATTCTAATACAATGAAACTTAATATGATAACAGGTCCCTAGCAGACCAACACAATATGACACTTGTTAAACACGATGGAGGTAGAGAGAGAGATCTAGGAAGAGAAGAAAAACAACCTTCAATACATTTGGAAACTACGCTTAGTTATCTTTAATAACTTGCCCACACTACCACTCAATTGGGTCAAAAATGTAACGCAGGTATTTACTTGTTGATGGTCTGTGCTGGTTATCTCTGGTGTAAGTCTCTGATTGTCCACAAGATGTCACAATGTCCTTTCCTTTCGTTGTCTGTTTCCTCAAACTCGTTCCTGAAGATTGGTCTTCTGAGGACGGCTAATCAGCCGTGTAGATGAAAAGCAGTGTAGACCAGCGAAGACTTGAAGAGAGTAAACGGGTGATTCTGCTCTAATCCACCTACTTAGATACAGTTCTTGACCTTAGCATTGATTGTTCAAAAGTTCCTTTGTTCTAGAAACTCTTGTCTTTTGGGAGTCCTTACTTATTGTAGACCTTCGGCTGCAGCGCGAAGCCCTCCTAGTCAAGAAAGTCTGTTTTGGATTCTCACATGCTTTATACTTTTTTGGAAACTCTTGAAGGTATGTTTTCGTCATCCCATCTTCATTTAACTTTTAATGACATCACAGAATCGACATTCATATTCATATGCCAACAGTCCTCATTACCCATTTCGGATACAAGTAACCATGTTTCATTGGCATAAAGTTTTGGCTCAAGTGATAGTCCTAAGGACCATAAAAATTGGGCTCTTTTCCTATGGGAGAAAAGAGGGTCTGGTGGTCTTCAGCCATTAAAGGTGTCAAAACTCCTCCTTCCACCACCTCAATCCACTCAAGAGGAGCTTAGCAGAGATGGTTCCATCACATGACCTGTTTAACCTCAAGTCATGACAGCGGTGTGGTGATTCTAACCCTTGCCGCAGGAGGATACAATACAAGTGCTCTGGAGGTGGCTGTCTTGACCGCTAGGCCAGCCATTTCTTATGGCAGTGTGAGCCGTCACTTGGGGAGTCTAGTGTGAAAGTTTTGTTATTTTGCTGCATGCCGTCATTTTGGTTACCCCTGTATTGAAAAGTATTTTTACGAACACCAGCTCAGAACAATAAATCAACATAGGGGTTTGTATGTGGAGGAGTGAGTAGAATTTGTCACTTCCTCACCAATAACTGTATGCCTGGAATGTTTATCCTTTGGTGGTTGCATCACTCCTAAAAATATTGTGATCACAACGTTAAAGCATTGTCAACAGCGGCAACCTTTTGGTTCATTAGACTACTGTTCGCTTTAGTTGATTATTTATGTTATTCCACGATGCTGACGAAGCCTATTGAGTAACATCACAAAGATCACTTCTGCTACTCATCACACCAAATGCAGCTGCCCTGTCATGTGATTTGACCGATTTGGTGACCTTTGCCGATGTTTCTTGTCATTGCAGACGATTTTGGACAGCGTGCCCTTGTGGGAAAGGTGTGTATGGACACAAACAACTTTGTCCCACATTACAAAGAGATGCCAGAGGAGTCCAAAGTGGAAACTAACAGGTAGGTAATAGATATGAGAGGGGGCAATCTGTATACACAATAAATAGCTAAAGGATTAGAACAGGAGCTTTGAACAGGAAGAGTTAAGGGCTCTCACAATGGCCTTCTGACTCTCTCTCATGACTCAAGACCGTAAGGTATCATGGAAAATAATTTCCTCGGAGGAAGAGGACGATAAACTTTTCTATTCTGTTCTATTTTAATAAATTGTATTGTATTATATTCTATGAATAAGCAGGTGGTGGAAGCCTACATTGTGTGCACTTCTCTTGAATGCTCAAAGAACAGTTTACCTAATGACTAAGAATAACTTTAACATATTGCATCAGATGGCTGGCTCGTTCTAGACGTTACATGAGTCTGCATTCCATAATGATTCAAATAGGATACATGTCCCAAATTATTGCACAACTAATATGATCCACTATTGCCAGCGATCCTCAAGAACAACCACACGAACGTGACAGATGAAAGGACGGTAACCTAATGATGTAATGGAATGATGCTAAACGTTAAACTAACACTAAAGTCAGTGACAGTTATACATGTAAGGAAACTAACACTAAAGTCAGTGACAGTTATACATGTATGTGGGTATAACTGAAGGTGGCTACCAATAGTAGCTAATGTTCAATACAATATAACTTTCTAGAAAGCATAAATTAACTCTATGTTTGGGCGCTAAACTGTTATTTGCGTATGGCTACAGAAGCCTATAGTTTGGGTCTCCAAATTTCTTCCCAAGTTATTAGTCCAGCATTTCATAAACTTCACTGTGGAAAAGGTGATATGCTTCAGTTTGCTGCCATATGACTGGTTTCACATTAGTCCAGCGACTATAAGGTAAAATGGATCTAAAACAGCTTACTCTTTTACCTAGCTTTTATAATATATATTTTCAATTTGTAAATTGCAAGTCATGGAGAATGGGGTTATTTCTATCAGAAGTTTTTTTTGTAGATGTTCCACTTGGAACCGACAGGTTGCTAGACCTTATTCATGGTTTCATAGTGTGTAAAAGGGGTGGATTCATTAGGGAATTAAGTCAAGGTCAGAATACTGTAGACACCTCTGCCACACCTTCATTTATTTGATCTCCACCCCAAACAAATAAAGGTGGAATATTCTCATGCTTAAATTCATAACTGAAATAGGTTTCATTTACGCACGCTTGTCTCTGGTCGGAATTCCCCCCCTAGGAAGCAAACAGAACGAAAAGGGGATGGACCTACCTGAATTTGTCCAATAGAAACATGAAGTTTTTTGTAGAAAAAAAAAAAGTAGTTTAGAGTAGTCGGTTTCTGTAGCACCATTTTCTGCTATGGTACAACATTTTGCTACGGTCCAACATTTTTCTATTTTGCTACGGTCCAACATTTTGCTAAGGTGTGGGACTAAAACATACACCCTAGCAGTCTCTCAACTCCTACCAAGATTCAATAGTGTTTTGCTTGGTTGTCTGGTAATACAGCATTCATTTGAAGAAATAATGAAACGTGTTGTTGATTATTGTTTTGTGTTGCTCTAGGTTCATTGGTGAACTCTTGAAGAAGAAGGTAAGACTCCTTTGCCTTGCTAGAACAGGGTGTTTCTAAGCCTAATATCTAAGGGAACATGTACAAGTCAGTGGCAAACCCATGTAGGTATTGTCCCATTCCCTCAATACAAAACCAAAGTACCACAGGCACATTTGTGACCAGGATTTGTAAAATGAGCTTTTTAGGCTGTTTCTCACTGGGTGTATTTCTGTCTTGTTTGGGGCAGTACCCCCTTGTGAGGCCAGTGGTGACCCCGCGCTTTGCCCCGTCCTGCTCCGCCACCTTGCTAAGCCACCTGGGAGAGATCGCCCAGAACAATGACCTGCACATCCAGGTGAACCTTGCTAGCCTGTCATCACGGCAACAAAGTATCTTGCTTCCATACACATTGATAATCACCGGAACATTCAAACAATTCATTATCTTCTCTGTGATCCCCAGAGTCACATCAGTGAGACGAAGGAGGAGGTGGAGCTGGTGAAGGAGCTGTTCCCAGACTACGACTCCTACACAGATGTCTACCACAGACACAACCTTCTCACAGACAAGGTTAGCCCATCGCTCGCGCACACACACACACACACACACACACACACACCACCTCACCAGAAGGGCATTCCATGGATAATGAAGATCATAACTTGGGCTCCCAAGTGGCGCAGTGGTCTAAGACACTGCATCTCAGTGCCAGTCACTACAGACAACCTGGTTTGAATCCAGACTGTATCACAACTGGCCGTGATTGGGAGTCCCATAGGGCAGCTCACAATTGGCCCAGCGTCATCTTGAGTTTGGCCGGTGTAGGCCGTCATGGTAAATAAGAATTTCTTCTTAACTGACTTGCCTAGTTTAATAAAATAAAACATGTAAATATTGCTAATGATTGTGGTGGTGATAGTTCTAAGGATCATGATGATATTGGTGGTGATAATGATGACAATTATGATTATACATAATAATAGTATCAACGTATTCAGACCCCTTCACTTTTCCCACATTTTGTTATGTTAGTCTTTAAAAACTACATATATCATCAATCAATCAACACAAAATACCTCATAATGACAAAGCACAAACAGGTTTTAGAAGTTATTGAAATATCACATTTACATAAGTATTCAGACCCTTTACTCAGTACTTTGTTGAATCACTTTTGGCAGCGATTACAGCCTCAACTCTTTTTTGGTATGGCGCTATAAGCTTGGCACACCTGTATTTGGGAAGTTTCTCCCATTATTCTCTGCAGATCATCTCAAGCTCTGTCATGTTGGATGGGGAGTGTTGCTGCACAGATATTTTCAGGTCTCCAGAGATGTTCAAGTCCGGGCTCTGGCTGGCAACTCAAGGACATTGAGACTTGTCCCAAAGCCACTCCTGAATTGTCTTGGCTGTGTGCTTTCACCCCAGTCTGAGGTTCTGAGCACTCTGGAGCAGGTTTTCATCAAGGATCTCTCTGTACTTTGCTCCGTTCATCTTTCCCTCGATCCTGACAAGTCTTCCAGTCCCTGCCACTGAAAAACAAACAAACAAACAATAGTGGTGGCATGATGCTGCCACCACTATGCTTCATCGTAGGGATGGTGTTGGCCAGGTGATGAGCGGTGACAGGTTTCCTCCAGAGGTGACGCCTGGCATTCAGCCCAAAGATTTCAATTTGGTTTAATCAGACCAGAGAATCTTGTTTTTCATGGCCTGAGAGTCCTTTATGTGCCTTTTGGCAAACTTCAAGCGAGCTGTCATGTGCCTTTTTACTGAGGAGTGGCTTCCGTCTGGCCGCTCTACCATAAAGGCCTGATTTGGTGGAGTGTTGCGGAGATTGTTGTCTTTCTGGAAGGTTCTCCCATTTCGACAGAGGAACTCTGGAGCTCTGTCAGAGTGACTATCGGGTTCTTGGTCACCTCCTTGACTAAGGCCCTTCTCCCCCGATTGCTCAGTATGTCTGGGCAGCCAGCTCTAGAAAGAGTCTTAGTTGTTCCAAACTTCTTCCATTTAAGAATGAGGCCACTATGTTCTTGGGGACCTTCAATGCTGCAGAAATGTTTTGGTACCATCCCCCAGATCTGTGCCTCGACACAATCCTGTCTCGGAGCTCTATGGACAATTCCTTTAACCTCATGGCTAGGTTTTTGCTCTGACATTCACTGTCAACTGTGGGACCTTATATTGATAGATTTGTGCCTTTCCAAATCATGTCCAGTCAATTGAATTTACCACAGGTGGACTCCCATCAAGTTGTAGAAACATCTCAAGGATGATTTTGGGGCGGCAGGTAGCCCAGTGGTTAGAGTGTTGGGCCCATAACCGAAAGGTTGCTGGATCGAATCCCCGAGCTGACGAGGTAAAAATCTGTCGTTCTGCCCCTGAACAAGGCAGTTAACCCACTGTTCCTAGGCCGTCATTGAAAATAAGAATTTGTTCTTAACTGACTTGCCTAGTAAAATAAAGGTAAAAAAAAAAAGATCAATGGAAACAGGATGCAGCTGAGCTCAATTTCGAGTCCTATAGCAAAAGGAAAGGGGGGGTACCTTGTCAGTTGTACAATTGAATGCATTTAACCCAACCCCTCTGATTCAGAGAGGTCTGAATACTTATGTAATAAGTTATTTCTGTTTTTATTTTTAATACATTAGCAAAAAATTCTAAACTTGTTTTTCGCTTTGTCATAATGGGGTATTGTGTGTAGATGGATGAAATTTAATCAATTTTAGAATAAGATTGTAACGTAACAAAATACTTACTGAATACTTTCCCAATGCACTGTATGTGGTGATGGTAGTAAGGATGATGATATTGTTGATGGTGATGGTTCACAGACGGTGATGGCTCATGGTTGTCACCTGACCGATGGAGAGCTGAAGCTGTTCAGAGAGACGGGGGCGTCCATTGCTCACTGTCCCAATTCCAACATCTCGTAAGTGTTTCTCCTCCTTCCCCACTAGGGCGGCAGGTAGCCTAGTGGTTAGAGCGTTGGGCCAGTAACCGGTGAAAGGTTGCTAGTTCGAATACCCGAGCCAATAAGGTGAGAACTGTGTGTCCTTGAGCAAGGCACTTAACCTTAATTTGCTCCAGGGGCTGACCCTGTAGGCAGGCCAAGGCCATCATTGTAAATAACTATTTGTTCTTAACTGACTCGCCTAGTTAAATAAAGGTTACATTAAAAAATAAAAATCCCCACCTAAATTCTAGGCCCTAATTTATGTGCTCTCTGACACCTGGAGATGTATGGCAAATTGTCCAGGAACACAAGGAAGACGAATGACATTGCCAAAGAATTAGTCAGCCCTTCGCCCGCTGAGGGGCTAAAATGTATCTGACTATTGATTCAGACTATATTGTCCATGTTTGATATCTATCTGAAGCTTGTTCACTGAGGATAACTCTGATGCTATCTCTCTCTCTTGTTTTCTCAGTGCTATCTTGAGTGCTGGTATGATATTGAGTGTCACTGCTGAGTTTTTAACAAGATAGGGTCAAATATAAAAATCTGATTTTATTTATAAATCCTCAGCCATGGTCTTTCACCCGTCTATCTTTCTCTCTCTCGCTCTCATATTTCCCTATACTTTTTCTCTCTTAAGGTTGTGCAGTGGTATGCTAGATGTCCGCAGGGTTCTGAACCACAAAGTAAAGCTGGGGCTTGGCACAGGTGAGTCCATGACAACACACAACAAAACAGATCATTTTCCTGTTACCTGAGAGCACAGTGTTCTGTATAGTTTATTTTAGCCTATTTTGTACTGTAGCCAAACCAAGGCAATCTTGATTGAGTTATATTATCTATGATCTGATGTGTCCAAGTGCATCTCAATGTGTACAGTATTGTTCAAATGGCACAGATTATATTATGATGAAACTTTTTATGAAATATAGGCCTACTCTCAAGTTTTTTACATTCATTACGATTTTGAATGATCCCACTAGGTTGTTTTTTCATTGGGGGCGGCAGTAGAGAACCTAAAACCAAGATGAAAGTTGAAACTGGCTTGACACTGTAACATTAGATAGACTGATCTGATTTTAGCACACAGGTGCATGTACTCTCCCGTTAGTATCGCTTTAGTGCTTATTCATTGCAATTGTCTCTGTGTTTTAACTTGTACATGCTTTTATCTGTCTATTCACCCGTGCATGTGTCTGTGTCCGGCCTTGTAGATGTGGCAGGAGGTTACTCTCCATCTATGTTGGATGCTGTGCGGAGAACGCTGGACACCTCTAAAGCCTTGACCATTCAGGACACCCAGTACCACACGCTCACCTTCGAGGAGGCCTTCAGACTGGCCACACTGGGAGGCAGCCAAGGTGGGAGAGTTGGCTGGAGGGGTGGGGGGTGGAAGGGGCGTTATCACTGTCATTAAATCAATACATCAATCATCAGTTTGAACGATCGGATACATGATGAACTATGAATTGAATACAGACGCTCAAAAGTTACTTTTCAAAACGCCTGTGCTGCAGCATCGCTATATTGTTGATAGGACAAACTCTTGCAGGGTGACGTCAAGCACACAAGATTGTTTGCAATCATCTAAACTGCAATGAAATGCATAGGAGACATTTCTGAAATATGTCCATGACGGTGCAGGTACATCCACTGCGCTACAGTCAAAAACACTTTAATGCACCCAACGGTTTATTTGTTTATTGATTTCTTGATTGATAAATTAGGAATAATTGATTGATATTCTGAGCTCTGGATTGATTGTTTGGTTTGTAGCCCTATCCCTGGATGAGCATACAGGAAACTTTGAGGTGGGGAAAGACTTTGACGCTCTGCGGGTGAACACGGACGCAGCAGGAGGACCCATTGACCTCATCAATCACGGGGAGGAGCCTAAGGTAGGAACCAACACACAGAGCAATCTGTTGGCCTTCAATGGTGTTGAAATAGCACTGCTGTTACTTGTTGAGTCATTCTATCTAAGCAATGTCAAACCAGGTCTTATTAAATGTGTGACTCGAATCAGACTTAAATCCAAATTATAGGATTCTAGTCCAAAACTCAGTGACTGATTCACTCCCCCAACATGACATTAATCTTGGCTCCATGTAATTTCAGGTGCTCCTGGAGAAGTTCTTGAATTTGGGTAAGTGTTTCATCTCTTTTACTGTCTCTCTCACACAATAGGTTACATGTATTCAAACTTTGGTGGTTGGGGCTATGACGTGCCATGAAAGTATTGTGGCGAATTCGGGGATAGCCCTGACCGGGACTCAACCTGGATCCTTAAATTCCAAAACTCTTGACGGGGTCGCTAAGTGTTGTAAGGACACTAAATCATGTTTATGTGATGTTTTTTTCCATCTTTGTTCCCTCTTTCTCTTCCTCCTTCAGGGGATGATCGTAACATTGCAGAGGTGTACGTGGCAGGGAAGCGAGTGGTCCCATTCGTAGAGAGACCATAGATTTGGGATTTGCTGCTAGCTTGTCATCTGTCCCAGTCTGAACCCTCTACCAGTCTACCTGACTGCTTTTGTAACAGGGCAGGAAGTGATGGGGAAATGTATTCAACTGGAGGGATTATTACTGTATGTATTCAATCTAGTGTACTTACTGTACATGCAGTACAAGGTTACTCTTTTCTTTGAAGTTATCACATTGTTTCCTTTTTTACATTTCAAAGTCAAGGAAAATGTGTGTGTGTGTGTGTGTGTGTGTTTTTCTAAATGCATGCGTGTTTCTAAATGCATATGTAGCTTTGTATGTGTCCAGCTTTTCTTTTTTTTTTCTTTTCTTTTTTTTTTGTAAAACCTGCAATGTAGCTTTAGGAATATATAATATACTGAGGAGACCTGTTCTAATATACATATATTTATGTACTTTGTTTTATCCTGTTCCATGCTACAGTGCTGAGCTTTGTAGCAAAAGCTACAAAGTAAAAGGGAAAAAGATTTTATTAAAGAGTATTAGCATGATTTGAAAATGTATTTTTTTATTTTATTTAACACATTGATAAGTCTCCACGATAAAACAATAGATTCTATGAAAATATACAATGCCCCCAGACCCACCTGCGTGTGGTCCTCTGAAGCTCAGTTGTAACTCAGTTGGTAGAGCATGGCAATTGCAACGCCAGGATACTGGGTTTGAATTCTGCACCCACAAATAAACAGTTTATTGGAATTTATACAACGGGTGGGTCTAATCCTGAAAGCTGATTGGATTATCTGTATCTAAATAAATGTCACTAGAAAACGTCTTATGCAAATGCAGCTACTGTTGTTATTCTGGCTGTACTGTTTGATGTCACCGTAAGTTAGCTGTAGTTGGTTAGCTAGCAAGCAAGCAAAGGATAAGAATGTCGCCAGCCAGTATGGCAATGTAACATTTAGAACAAACGACTGGGTCCCGTCCATAGATACAGAACAAAAATACTGAACGTTTGGGTCTGGTCTCTGGCAACCGAACCGATAGAACGAACGACCAGCCGGCTCGGGTAGCAACCCTAGATTTGTGTCAGGACAATATCTTGTGGAAGGATGAAATGGTATGAAAGCATTCATTAAAACAATTTTTAAAGAAAATATGTCAATCATTATTTGAATATGTTGGTAAGAGGATATATTGGCACGGTTTGCCGGCCCTCAACTTCTTGTCGGGCCTAACAACACCAGTGCCAATATATCCTGTGAACACCGGCTTCTCGGGCATTATCACTTAATTATACAACGGTTGGGTCTAATCCTGAATGCTGATTGGTTAAAACCGCATTCCAGCCATTGTCTATTCCACAAGTTACCACCACTAAATAAAAATGTATATTTACTCTGTTCCATCTGAATGTGCAATCCACTGTCTCGTCAGCCCAGCCATGCAATTTATAATCTTGATCTCCACTATAAAAAGCATCTAGACATCTCGCATTTCTTTTAGGCTAACGTAGTTTTCAACAGTGGAGATTTGTATAAGACATTTGCAACATTTTTTTAATATTCAAATTCGATCTCCAGCTGTCTCATCATAATGAACATGTTGGGAGTTGGGAAGAGACAGACAGGCAGGCAGCGTTTCTCAGCCTGTCGAAATCATGAATCAGCTGGCATTTTTATGAATACAGTCGTGGTCAAAAGTTTTGAGAATGATACAAGTATTGGTCTCTACAAAGTTTGCTGCTTCAGTGTTCTTATCTTTATGTCAGTAGTTACTATGGTAAACTGAAGTATAATTATTTCTTCAGTTCCATAAATGAGTATTCCATAAATGTCAAAGGCTTTCATTGACAATGACATTCAGTTTATGCAAAGAGTCAATATTTGCAGTGTTGACCCTTCTTTTTCAAGACTTCTGCAATCCACCCTGGCATGCTGTCAATTAACTTCTGGGCCACATCCTGACTGATGGCAGGCCATTCTTGCAAAATCAATGCTTGGAGTTTGTCAGAAGTTGTGGGTTTTTCTTTGTCCACCCGCCTCTTGAGGATCGACCACAAGTTCTCAGTGGGATTAAGGTCTGGGGAGTTTCCTGGCCATGGACCCAAAATGTCCATGTTTTGTTCCCCAAGCCACTTAGTTATCACTTTTGCCTTATTGCAAGGTGCTCCATCATGCTGGAAAAGGCATTGGTCGTCACCAAATTGTTCTTGGATGGTTGGGAGAAGTTGCTCTCGCAGGATGTGCTGGTACCATTTTTTATTCATGGCTGTGTTCTTAGGCAAAATTGTGAGTGAGCCCACTCCCTTGGCTGAGAAGCAACCTGAATGGTCTCAGGATGCTTTACTGTTGGCATGACACAGGACTGATGGTAGCGCTCACCTTGTCTTCTCCGGACAAGGTGTTTTCTGGATGGCCCAAACAATCGGAAAGGGGATTCATCAGAGAAAATGACTCTACCCCAGTCCTCAGCAGTTCAATCCCTGTACCTTTTGCAGAATATCAGTCTGTCCCTGATGTTTTTCCTGGAGAGAATTGGATTCTTTGCTGCCCTTCTTGACACCAGGCCATCCTCCAAACGTCTTTGCCTCACTGTGCGTGCAGATGCCCTCACACCTGGCTGCCATTCCTGAGCAAGCTCTGACCGCCAGCAGGCGTCTGAGCAGCCTGGAACTGAGCGGCTGCTGGGCAGTGAGCCTGGACAAGTTGAGGCAGTTACAGAGGATAGACAAAAGGAGGCGATGTTGTATCATTATCACCTGGACATTATGTGTTTTACATCTAACAGGCTACCAGGAGGGGGCACCCTCATTCACACATACTATGTTAAATTGTAGAACAGTGGATCCCAACCAGGGTACTAGGCCTATCCACAGGCGGTACTTGAGAAGACTCATGAGACCATAGGCCTCCGGGTAAAATGCACGAGGCGGTACTTCAGGGGTACTCTGAGCAAAGCAAAATTCAGTTGGTGGTACAGTAACCAAAATAGTTTGAGAACCACTGTTGTAAAATAAACTACATTATATCCACTAATCACTATAGTGAGTTATAAAAAAAACATTTTAATAACAAGAACAGATTTGTCAAAGCTTTTTAATGACTAATTTGTATTGTATGAAATTAAATTATAAAATGACAATACTGCACTGAATCTTTACAATACATTCAAATCTATTTTTCAACTTTAAAGTTGGAGACTTTTTATTTTTACCTTTATTTAACTAGGCATGTCAGTTGAGAACAAATTGTTATTTACAATGACGGCCTACCTACAGGGTCAGCCCCTGGAGCAAATTAGCGTTAAGGACACATCAACAGGTTTTTTTTTTTTCACCTTGGGTATTTGAACCAGCGACCTTTCGGTTACTGGCCCAATGCTCTAACTGCTAGGCTACCTGTCACCCTATAAAACTCGCTGCTGCCATGACTCCAAGAAACAACTGAAGTGTTCCCAGGCAGGTCAACAATATCAATATATCCTCAAATGCTTGTCACCAAAATGCTTGCAGGGTTGGGGTCAATTCCATTTCAATTCCAGTCAATTCAAAAAGTAAACTGAACTCCTGATTCCTCATTGAAAAGCATTGAAGAGAATTTGAATGTTAGTGTACTTCCTGAATTGACTGGAATTTAAATGGGAATTCACGCCAACCCTGGTTACCAATTTCAAAGGTCGTAATGTAAAACTAGGGATGGTCTCAATTGCATGCTCCTCGTGTCCTCTCTCCTCGTCTCTTTCTCAAAACCCATTGGAGGATGAGGTCAAAGGGGCGGGACCTCTGGATTTCTCATTCAATGGGTTTTGAGAAGGAGACGAGGAGTATGCAATTGAGATCTTCCCTATGTCAAGACGAATAGCACGTTCCTTTATGTCCCAGCCAGTCAAAAGCTGTGACCTCTGGACCGAGGATTGACCTTTTAATCATGTTAATGCAACACTTGACTTTCACAATTAGTTATTTTTTCCCCATCCCTGCTTACCCAGTCTTCGATCATTCATCCAGAGCTTAGTGATGCTACCTCGGGTCAACCCTTCATAATCTCAAACCTGTCCATTCCCTACATTCACTGTGAACTCTCAAAACACTCCCACTTTCCCCTATGGCCTTCCTTGTGAGCTTGCTCTCACTCCCTGGATTAAAATCCAACAGAACTGAGAGGATTGTATAGATAGAAGCAATATGACATTTTCTAGAAGCAATATGACATTTTCACCCAGCTAATCTAAAGGCAAGAAGAAGCTATTACCATAATGCTTATCCAATCCTCTCAGATCTATGGGAGTGCCTCAGGTGTTGGGGCTAGAAGTCGATTTGGAATTCAGAAACAATCTCCTTCCTAACGTAGTTCCCCTAGCTCTCCCCTTGTCCCCTCGCACGGTGTTCCTAACTCCCAACAGTAGACTAAGGTGCATTCATCTGTCGCCATCTGTTACTGTGATGTCATACACTGAGCCAGCTTTCCAGACACATGCACACACACTGACTAACACATGGCAAGTGAAGCACAGACACACATAAATCATTAGGGGTCTTGCCAGGGAGTGGGGGGTAGTTGTGTGTCTGTCCCAACCCTCAGAGGTAGGCTACGGGACCTCTCCAGCTGTTCCTGGGTCAGGTTGAACAGAACACGTTGGTTCTCTGCTCCTCCTGCTCACGTCCTCTTTTCTCTCCATGCTCAGACGGAGGGGTGATGTTGTGGTACTAGGGGGTGGGGCAGGGGGAGTTGAGCTGAGCTGAGAAGTAGTAGTCGTCATCTTCTTCTCAGTCTTCCTCTCGCTTTCTCCCGGCCTCAGCTGTTTGAGCAGCTGCCGGCGGGACGCCATCTGTTGACGCACTCCCCCAAGCATGACAGGTGTGCGAAAAAAAACACCCAGTTTGAAAAAATGTGTGCCTCCAAACAGTCTGACTGGCCCATAGATTCACCTTTACCTCTACCCAGGCAATCCTTTTTCCTTAACCAAACTATAATAACCACCACTACTTGTAATGCTATAGCAAAGTTGAGCTCACAGGGGCAATAGACAAGAGATACATGTACAGTGTATTGGTAAAGTATTCAGACCCTTATACCTTTTCCACATTTTGTTATGTTACAGCCTTATTCTAAAATTGATTAGATTGATGAGGGAAAAAAACTATTTAAACACAATACCCTGTAGTGCAAAGCAAAAAAAGTTTAGAAATTTTAGCAAATGTATAAAAAAAAAAAAAAAAAGTATTCAGACCTTTACTCAGTACTTTGTTGAAGCACCTTTGGCAGCAATTACAGCCTTGAGTCTTCTTAGATTTGACACTACAAGCTTGGCGAACCTGTATTTGGGGAGTTTCTCCTATTCTTCTCTGCAGATCCTCTCAAGCTCTGTCAGGTTGGATGGGGAGTGTCGCTGCACAGCTATTTTCAGGTCTCTCTAGAGATGTTCGATCAGGTTAAATCCCGGGCTCTGGATGGGCCACTGAGGACATTCAGAGACTTGTTCCGAAGCCACTCCTGCATTGTCTTGGCTGTGTGCTTAGGGTCGTTGGAAGGTGAACCTTCGCCCCTGTCTGAGGTCCTGAGCCACCTGGAGTAGGTTTTCATCAAGGATCTATCTGTACTTTGCTCCGTTCATCTTTCCCTCGATCCTGACTATTCTCTCAGTCCCTGCCGCTGAAAAACATCCCCACAGCAAGATTCTGCCACCACCATGCTTCACCTGATTTCCTCCAGATGTGACATTTGGCATTCAGGTCAAAGAGTTCAATCTTGGTTTCATCAGACCAGAAAATCTTGTTCCTCATGGTCTGAGAGTCTTTAGGTTCCTTTTGGCAAACTCCAAGCGGGCTGTCGTGCATTTTACTGAGGAGTGGTTACCGTCTGGCCACACTACCATAAAGGTCTGATTGGTTGAGTGCTGCAGAGATTGTTGTACTTCTTGAAATCAAATAGATAGATAGGTACTTTATTGATCCCCCGGGGGGGAAATTTCATTGTCAAGCAGCTACAACAAAACACAGGGCAGGTGCAAAATGCCACAACGAAAGTACACAAAAGACAGATACACGGTACATGATACATAGAGCGGCAGTATGAAAAAGTATAGAAATACAAGATATCTGGAGTGCAAAAAAAAGCTAAGACATTGCATAGTATGAGTGGTTGGTTGAATATGTACACTATACATTGGTGGATGTTGGATGGTTAACTATACTATACAGGTCGATGGCAGAGAAATACTTCAGTAGCTAAAAATGCGTATGATATGAGCGAGGGTAATAATAGTTTACTTAATAGACAGACTAGGTAAATTAACAGGTAAGTGAAAATTTTGCATGGTTAAATTAGCTGTACAGTTAGGTGTACAGTTATATTTACAGATAAGTGAATACTTGCATGTTTAAACAAACTGTACAGGTAAATGACAGGAAGAGATACTTTAATAGCTAAATGTGTGTATGATATCATTTGGGGTAATAATAGTAATTCCCTTAAAATACAGTCCTTAGTGCGACAACTGCACGTATTGCACATTCGATATACTAAAAGCAATGAGAAAAGGTGCAACTGGCAGGATACTACTATGCATTCCTGAGTGAATGCCTACGTAGGTTAAGTCCAATAATTCTTTAAAATATTGCATGTGATATAATATAACAACTGTACATGAGTATGTATATACAGACCTGTATGAATAAATAGGTCTTGAGTGGATGAGTGCTGACGGACCAGAGTTACTCACGGATGGATGCATAATTGTAAAACTAGGTCCTAGCACCCCAACAGTTCCAGATCTATGTTGCCGACGGCACGGCACCCCGGTGAGGCATTATATACTCTAATAGCCGCCGGCAGGAAGGACCTCCTGTAGCGCTCTCTGGCACACCGTGGTGGGATCAGTCTGTGACTGAAAGTGCTCCTCTGCGTCATAACCATAGCGTGCAGAGGGTGGGTGACGTTGTCCATGATGGCCAGCAGTTTGGCCAGGATCCGTCTCTCCGCCACCTCCTCTAGAGTGTCAAGGCTCATCCCCAGGACAGAGCTAGCCTTCCTGATCAGCTTATTTACCCGAGAAGCATCACCGGCTTTGATGTTTGCTCCCCAGCACACCACTGCAAAAAAGATGGCACTGGCCACCACAGACTGGTAGAAGGTATGCAGTAGTTTACTGCACACGTTGAAGGACCTGAGCCTCCTCAGAAAGTAGAGTCGGCTCTGGCCCTTTTTGTACAGGGCCCCGGTGTTACCGGCCCATTCCAGCCTGTTGTCCATATGGACTCCCAGGAACTTGTATGACCCAACCATTTCCACATCCATCCCCTGTATAGGGACTGCAGTCAGTTGTGCCTTGGTTCTCCTGAAGTCCACCACCATCTCCTTTGTTTTGCTGATGTTGAGCTGAAGGTGGTTCTGCTCACACCACAACACAAAGTCACTGATTGTGCTCCTGTACTCCTCCTCCTGCCCACCCCTGATGCACCCTACAATAGCAGAGTCATCCGAGAACTTCTGTAGGTGGCATGTTTCAGAGTTATATCTTAAGTCTGAGGTGTAGAGGGTGAACAGGAAGGGGGACAGGACCGTACCCTGGGGGCCCCCTGTGTTGCTAACTGCCCGTTCTGACACACAGCTCTGTAGTCGCACAAATTGTGGCCTACCGGTCAGGTAGTCCGTGACCCAGGAGACTAAGGGTGCTTCCACTTTCATCCTCATCTTCTCACCCAGTAGCAGGGGCTGAATGTTATTGAAGGCACTGGAGAAGTCAAAAAACATAACCCTCACAGTGCAACCTGCGTTGTCCAGGTGAGAGTAGGCCCTCTGCAGAAGGTAGATGATTGCATCATCCACCCCGATGTTGCGCTGGTATGCAAACTGCAGGGGGTCCATTGATGAACACACCAGGGGTCTGAGGTGAGCGAGGACTAACCTTTCCAGGGTCTTCATGATGTGGGATGTTAGCGCTACAGGTCTGAAGTCATTCAGGACAGTGGGGTGTGCCTTCTTGGGCACTGGGACGAGGCAGGATGTTTTCCACAGCACAGGGACCCTTTCTAGGCTCAGGCTAAGGTTGAAAAGACGCTGGAGTATTCCACATAGTTGGTCAGCACAGACCCTCAGCACCCTTGGGCTGATGCCATCAGGGCCCGCCGCTTTCCACTGGTGAAGTCTCTCCAGCTCTCTCTTCACTTGGTTGGTGGTGAAAGCCAGCCCAGGTGGGGAGGTGGGGGGAAGGGGGGTGTTGAGGATCAGTCCAGGGGGAGCAGGGGCGGTCACTGATTGTCTCAGCAGAGGTGCTGTGAGCAAAGTGGGGGTGGGACAGCCGTGAGGGTGTGTGGTCTGGGGAGCTGGAGGGGAGGTGGACAGGGCCAGTATCAAACCTGTTAAAAAATTGGTTCAGCTCATTGGCTCTGTCCTGGGTCCCCTCCGTCTGCCCACTGTTTGACTTTTTGAAGCCAGTGATCAAATTTTATTGGTCACAGACATGTTTAGCAGATGTTATTGCGGGTGTAGCGAAATGCTTCTGCTTCTAGCTCCGACAGTGCAGTAATATCTAACAATGAAGGTTCTTCCATCTCCACAGAGGAACTCTGGCGCTCTGTCAGTGACCATCGGGTTCTTGGTCACCTCCCTAAACAAGGCCTTTTTCCCTGATTGCGCAGTTTGGCTGGGCAGTTAGCTCTTGGCAGAGTCTTGGTGTTCCAAACTTCTTCCATTTAAGAATTATGGAGGCCACGGTGTTCTTGGGGACCTTCAAAGCTGCAGAAATATTTTGGTACCCTTCCCCAGATCTGTGCCTCGACACAATCCTGTCTCGGAGTTCTACGGACAATCCCTACGACCTCACCGCTTGGTTTTTGCTCTGACATGCTCTGTCAACTGTGGGACCTTATATAAACAGATGTGTGCCTTTCCAAATCATGTCCAATCAATTAAATTTACCACAGGTGGACTCCAATCAAGTTGTAGAAACAGCTCAAGGATGATCATTTGAAACAGGATGCACCTAAACTCAATTTCTAGTATATACACATTTATGTAGGAACATGATCCAAATGACATCGTTTAGAACAAGTGAAGGTGTAATTTAGAACAAGTGAAGGTGTAATTCAAACCACCTGTCTGTACAGTCTTTATTCACATGATACAATGCTGCTGTAATGCTGGGTAGCAAGATTATATGTGATACATATATCAACAGTTTGTTTTTTGTACAAATTTGCATATAAACTAACAATCAAAAGGGGAAACTGAAACAGATTACTTTCTTTTAAAAAGTAGACCTCACATCCCTACAGAAAACAAATGAAATCAAAACACAGGTCACACGCACACATTAATGTCTCACACAGCCCTCCCCCGCAAAAAAGAAACACAGCTCTATCAGACACACAGACCCATAGCCGCTAGAACGCTGAAAAGATAAGTTGTCTAACTATCTTTCAAACCATAGTTCTGGCATGCTCCTGTAGCTTGTGCTGTTTAACCCATATTGCTTCACAGACTAAGAAAGGTGGGGGCGCACACAATCTGACAACCATGTGCTCGCTCAAATGTAAATCGCTCTTAACACACACACTACAAAGCATGGCTGGCTCACATACCCTAGCTCCACAACTGCACTGAATACATGTGCTAATATCAGTAATATACAGTACCAGTCAAACGTTTTTGGCACACCTACTCATTCCAGAGTTTCTTTATGTTTACTATGTTCTACATTGTAGAATAATAGTGAATACAAACTATTAAATAAAATATGGAATCATATAACTAAATATATATTTTATATTCTTCAAAGTAGCCACCCTTTGCCTTGACAGCTTTGCACACTATTGGCATTCTCTTAACCAGCTCCGACGTAATCACCCGGAATGCATTTCAAGTAACAGGTGTGCCTTAAGTTAAATTCCACAAACTCTTTCCTTGTTAATGTGTTTGAGCCAATCAGTTGTGTTGTGACACTCTTGGTTACTACATAATTCCAAATGTGTTATTTCATAGTGGATGTCTTCACTATTATTCTACAATGTAGAAAATAGTAAAAATAAAGAAAACCCTTGAATGAGTAGGTGTCAAAACTTTTGACTGGTACTGTATATATATAAAAACAATCTGAGGATAAAATAATGACCTAGCACTAGTGGAGTGATGCCAATTAATTCAGATATTTTACACTATTTTATTTTTAAGTAACCCATGCAGTTATCCCATTCATTGGGCTGCCTAAAAATAGCATAGAGGTAACCCCCTCATCAGGCTTCACACGGACAATGTGATGAGGAGAAACATGTCCTACTGCTGTGAGGTAGGCGGGTCGGAGAGACTTATGTGTCTTTGTCATGCAAGACACCGAGAGTACAACATCGTGGACAGACAGACCTCCGCCATATAGCTTTTTGTGTTTAACACAAATTAGTGAACAGCTGTTTTCCCATGAAAATGTTTGCAACCGCATGCACGCTAGGTTAGCTGCAGTGAGAGAGCTGTGGGAAAGTGCGCCATGGCGGAAGCGTTCACGCAGAAATGCCCACGTGCATTTTTGGAACAACTTTGCGGTCATACCTTTCGGACAACTGACCCCGACCAACACTAATGTAAACGGAAAGTAGAAATGGAGACTCATCGGGATACGGCATGTGCATACAACTTTTGACAAAATAAATCTGTATTCAGTGGGGCACAACGTTGTGTAGGAACGTCCAGATAGAAATTGGTTCCGCAGAACAGACATGCCTCACTGACATGGTGAGGGAGGGATCATGTCGGCTCTATTTGTGGCATTTCTATCCATCTGCAACAATCACTAAATAGAAAGTGGAGAGAAACAAATGGGAACAAAATAATATATTATAGAAATACAAATTTAAAAATAAACAAGACAAAGTGACCATTCATGCATCTCCCTCAGGAAGGGTCTCCTCTTTTCTCAAGGTTGTGATTTAAAAAATGAGTCCGATATCACTCATGCCAATGTTCATGTCGAGGGTCCAATCATACTTCAGTCTTTGTGTGGATGGTTCTTAACCCTATATTCTCTGAATCTTGTTGGCGACCACAACAGGATTCTCCTTGCGGATCTTGGCTGCTGCCTCTGCCTTGTAGTCGTAAGGGCAGTTGTGCTTGTCGGAGTATCGATGGAGACCGCAGAACAGGTTCCCACAGCGACAGTCAAACCCTAGTGTAGTGTTCAAAGGTCAGAGATTAGAGGGGAACCACTGTAGGAACCAAACACCAACTCAATAACAATTCACCTCTGTTAATAAGACCAGACACACAGGAATAATAGTTACATTCCAAACGGCTTACACTGCAGTTGCCTTGTGCAGATAATTAGATCAATGAGTGATATTGATGGGGTTCCTGCAGCATCAGACACTACTTATACATTAGTAAAGATCTGAGACCATCACAAATGTGGATGTAGTGTTTTACATTGCAGAAACCCCATCAACAGTCAATTTGTGCGGCTGCAGTGTACGCAGCCTGGAACATGGCCAATCTCTTCAGCCAAAATGGCATTATGTCATACACATTACATTGTTCTATCCTGTCATCCCATCTCTTTGGAAAAGCACCACGTCCTGCTATGACCTGCTCACCTGTTAGGCCCACCCTCTTGCGGCACATGAAGCACCTATTCTTCTTGGGATTGGGGGTGTCTCCCTTAGTCTCGTCACCGCTGGCAGTGGCAGGGCAAGAAGCAGCAGGTGGAGTCACAACTGAAGGAGAAAACAGAGAAAAGCACTTAAATATACTCTTCTTTCAGTCTGGAGATTAAAATAAAACAGTGTTCCTGTGATCTTTCTGCAGCAGTTTTAGCACTCACGTACGAGGACGTTTTAAGTCAGGGTGCATCTAAATACACTGTGTACAAAACATGAGCTCTTTCCATGAAAGACGAGTTTGGCCGGTGTAGGCCGTCATTGTAAATAAGAATTTGTTCTTAACTGACCTGCCTTGGTAAATAAAGGTTACATTTTTTTTTTATGTCTTGTACACTCTGTGTATACGCTAATGCTAAAGTGGGTCAAACGGAGCAATATGTTCCTCTAGAAGTGTGTGTTTTACCAGGCTCTAGATCTGCTTTATCCTCTCTTGAGATGCTCATCTCTGTCATTTGTTGAGTCACTGGAAGAGAGCCTTGAATAGTTCTGCAGAGGGGGCGATTGAAAGAAAATAATAAAAAAGTTAGATATGAGAGTAAAAAGCAATACGACATCCATTTTATTACATGCAGACACACACACCTTACCTAGCCATGTCTGGAGCAGAGCCAGATGAAGGGCCTACTTTGGCTAGACTGGCCTCCAGCCGCTGGATGGCTGAGGCATCAGGGGTAGGACTACCAACTGTTCCTGTGACACAGCAAAAGTAAAACATCAAACCCAGATGGGAGAGGGGGCAGTTTGGAGTAGATGGGTTGTGTGTGTGGTCAGTAAGAAACAGGGTGGAGGAGGAACTTACCCATTGGGCTAAGTTGGCTCAAGCTGTGGTCACTACTCTGCTGACGGTTCAGGTGCTCCTTGTAGCAGACCGAGCACATGCCGTTGTTCCTGGGGTTGCCATAGAAACCACAGCCAGTGGCACAAAGCACCGGCGTCCGGCTGGGGTTAGTCTCTTGGGCCATCGCTGTTGGCAAATAGGAGCAAGGTGTCTTGTTAGTGTGCGGGAATGTGACAGTGGGCACATATTTCAAAATAACATACCAGGAAGGAACATTAAGACTAATAAAGAAACAGGAAACAAAACTAAAAGATATCCCCTGAAGCAAGGATGAGGGTTCGAAACCTGCTCCCATGATTAAAACATGAGTTTTAATCATGTTTTGAGGCTATGCAGTGTTTGTTTACAAACATAGGAATAAAACATGAATAGGTTATATTTTAGGTTCAGGTGAAGTACGACAGTTGAACTAATTTATAAGTCAAAAGATTGATGTAGAAACTGTTGTTGAAATCCCTCATTGTGCACAAGAAAACAGAACGAACGGTGAGAAGAACAATTAAGACACGTTCTCCTGGGCATGAACTGAGCACATCAACAGAATGCACCAGGACTAGGATGTCTCTCTCTCCCCCCAGCAAGACACTCAAGGTAACAAACAGGTAATTTCCAAGGCGAAATCGGCTTCAAAACGCTGCAGGGAAATAAAGTGATTAAACCAAACGGAACATTACATTAAAGATCTATGTTATCCCATTGTAGTCAGCCTACTCAGAACGTTCTGAGACGTCAATTATTATGAACCTGCGGTCGACAAACAATATGCCTGACAGCCCTTTGCACTTAACCACACGTGTATACTGTAGTCTCCAACCCCCCACCAAGGGTTTTATTAGAAAAGCCTCTTCGACTGGATCACGTGCCTGCCCGATGACTGCACAGCAAAGTCCATTGCAAGCACCAAAATTGTTGATGTTGCCTGGAGGAAATGTTTGAATGTCACACGCTGTAGGGTGATAGTGACCTGCTTGACCTCCTACAATATATATGTGCCACCTGGTCACGCCAATGCTCTCACTCATCTTCTCACAGAGAAAGAAATACCATTTGAAGGCCATCATTATTTTTACTGGACAGACAAAGGTAGTCAGTACTTTGCTCTACTGCCAGTCAGACCCCACGAGGATCGACCTAACCAAGGTTGTACAGATTTGCCTAAAGCCTAAACAAATGTGCTAATACAACTAACAAGTAAGGTCACGTACAGATAATTGAATCCGAGCAGTGCCTTGTTCAGTTAGGTGGACCGTCATGGAACACTTTCATGACGTTCACCAGCTGGCAAAATGCAGAATCTGTAGATTTGTATCAGGCTATCCAATGAGTCATATCATGGTCAGTGACATTAATCAACAACATCTTAAGGAAACGGCTAACAGAGGACACACTGAAGTCACGCTAAAGTACAGCTAAAAGTGCTATCAAACAAGAACTAGCTAGCTAAGCAACATTGCCGAAACCAAAATGCAATAATAGTGTTAGTTAGCCAATGTATTGCAACTAGATTTAGTGCTTTATTTGTCTGCTACTCGTCCCTTCCTGTTGTTTGGACGTCGTTTGATAGCTCCCATAACGTTACTAGTTAACCAGAAAGACTCTTTGTGCACATAATGTTGTTAGCAAGGTAACCAGACAAAAAAAATGTCCGAACTCAATGTCGTGTTTAATGTAACATGTATGTCGTTCAAATGTTACTAATTTAAAAATCAATCAGTCAACTCATTCGATCAATTTGGTTAGTAATTGCAACTAGTTAGGTAGGTATCTGTTAACGTATTATTTTCAATATTTTTTTTAGACAAAGCGCAACTACGAAAAATGTTAACTATAGCGCTAGTTTACCCTTAAGTTAAAAACATATATATACAAACCAATAGCATAACGTTCGATTTCTACTGTGCTAGCGACCCTCCCCCGGTCTTGTTTTTCCCCCTGGCCCAGCTAGACTGATAACGTTCGAAGGCTTGTGATATTTTCAGTGAGGAGGTGGTGGCAACTTTAGCTCGCTAGACCTTGTTTATACCAGGCATAGGTGTTAACGACCCATGTTAAATAGGCTCTCTCCGCCACAAGACACACATTTATAAAAAAGTTAATTGATTAGATTAAAACATTTCCTTACGAAATTCCATATTACGTTGATGTTGATCCAATTTCCGGTGTCCCTTTTCTGTCTTCAACCATACACCAGGACAACCCACCGTTTAAAATCTCGATTCTCACCTGCACAGTTTGATCGTAATCACAAAAGATGTATGGTCTTGTTGAAACAAATCCTGTCCCCAAAATGTATTTCTCGCTTTTTCCTCTGACCGAGCCTGAGCTTGTGCCTTCTCTTTCTTTCTCTCTCTGGACCCTCTAGTTGTTTTCTCGATCTTTTTTTTTACTTCTTTGGTAAGATGAGTGGCATATGACGTCACGGGGGAAATAACGTACAGTGATTGGCTACCCGAGAAGCAATGGCGCGCGTGTCTCACAATGTGCGGTACAATGGGTTGGGCTTAGGCTAGCAGCATGGGTTAAGTATATTCACCCGATTCGCCAATATATTGCACGTTCATTCGTCATCCGCCCACTGACAGTCTATGGGTATCGAGCCATACCATTAACTTTTTTCATGAATGTGTCTAAATGAGTAATTAAAATAACGCTGACAGGTTTATGATAACATATGCGTGTTTATTCTATGAGAATATCACAGATGTATGTGTCCACCACATACAGCTTCCTGAAGCATTGAGGCTATCCAGCCAATAGTGTCAAAAATAGGTTCATTATCATTACTCGAGGCTTTTGTCAACATAGTGTATGCTAGTGGCACATGCTGGTCAAAATTATTTAGAGAATATTATAAATGACGTCCCACATGCCTGAGCTCGCTTTTGGTCTTCTACAGAAACCAATACCAAACCAATCAGGTGGTTGTCGACGTCATGGATTACGCGCTTCTGATAAAGCGATACAGGCATCGACACACTGCTTCCCAGTAGTCTACACTGCTTAGCCAGTTCTAAGAATTCCTTGGAGCTCCGGTATCAAACGTACCGTCATTAGGTGTGTGGGTGTTGCAATATGGGATAGTTTCCTTTCCCCACCCCATTTGAGAAACAGGAAGAACAGCAAAACATGTCTAGGGGTGACATTACACGCACATCTGTTTGTCTGGAGGTACTGACTCCTTTGCTCTTTCATGAGAAACGTGTCTGGTATGTGCTGTTGTAACAGTAAACATAATTGTGGAGTGAGATAATGTTGCCAAGGAGTTCGAGATGCTATAGTCTGCACACACAAAGAAATCAAAAACAGCATTAGACACTGTGCTGTCCAGACTTTGACATAGAGTGGCCAGACGGAAGCCACCCCTCAGTAAAACGCACATGACAGCCCTCTTGGAGTTTGCCCAAAGGCCCCTTAAGACTCTCAGATCATGAGAAACAAACCAAGATTCAACTCTTTGGCCTGAATGCCAAGCGTCACATCTGGAGGAAACCTGGCACCATCCCTACGGTGAAGCATGGTGGTGGCAGCATCATGCTGTGAGGGTTTTTTTCAGTGGCAGGGACTGGGAGACTAGTCAAGGTCGAGGCAAAGATGAACAGAGCAAAGTACAGAGAGATCCTTGATGAAAACCTGCTCCAGAGTGCTCAGGACCTCAGATTGGGGCGAAGGTTCACCTTCCAACAGGACAACGACACTAAGCACACAGCCAAGACCACAAAGGAGTGGCTTTGGGACAAGTCTCTGAATGTCCTTGAGTGGCCCAGACAGAGCCCGGACTTGAACCCGATCTAACATCTCGGGAGAGACCTGAAAATAGCAGACCTGAAAATGTGCAGCGACGCTCCCCATCCTACCTGACAGAGCTTGAGAGGATCTGCAGAGAAGAATGGGAGAAACTCCCAAAATACAGGTGTGCCAAGCTTGTAGCGTCATACCCAAGACTCAAGGCTGTAATTGCTGCCAAAGGTACATCAACAAAGTGCTGAGTAAAGGGTCTGAATACTTATGTAAACGTGATATTCCAGTTCTTGTTTTTTTTATAAATGAGAAAACATGTCGAAAAACCTGTTTTTGCTTTGTCATTATGGGGTATTGTGTGTAGATTGATGAGAAAAAAAATCAATTTAATCAATTTTAAAATAAGGCTGTAACCTAACAAAATGTGGAAAAAGTCAAGGGGTCTGAATACTTTCCGAAGGCACTGTACCTACGAGCTACACGCCCTCCTCGTCCGTAACTTCACTCATTCTCTCACCATACAGAACGTCCCGGGCTGAAGATAAACATTGGGGTGGGATATCATGTGTGAGTGTGTGTGTTTGTGTTAGGTGCTCTTTGCTGGAACCCTTAGATTGGTGGTGAGGGGAGTGTGTTCCCCCAGGCCTTATCATCACACAGGCTGTTACACACAAACAAACACTGATAGATTAATCAGCACAAATAGACCCCCACCCAACAGCATAAATAGGGGACAGACAAAAAAGTTCCATCCTGGCCATATTGTAAAGTATAAAGCAGAATTTGACAGTTTCTTCTCCCTGAAAACAGTAAATAGTTGGGTGTATTTACAAGTAATTTGCGTCATGCCACACTTTGTTTGGGAAGGACTGCTTCCCAAACAGTATGCATAATTTGCATACTGACTCCTATAGCTCATTTTCAGCCTGAGCTCATTTGCATACTAGAGGAGAGAGGGCTTCGAAGACGCAGAGGAACATCAGATGAACAATATTGTGAAAAAAGCATGTTTGCGAAACAAAAACAACAATTGAAACTTTGCCCCTCTCGCTTTTGCTTTTGGCAGAACAGAGCCTTCCAAGGGCCACTGGGTCCAATATAGAGACTGATAATGTGCCTTTATTATACAATTGTGGTGTTGTGTGCCGTACACCGAGTCTCCTATTCCCTGACAATGAAACAAAAGATGTTTGTGCTCAAGCCCAGTTTATGTGTGTGCCTGGGACATACAGTACATGTGAGACACAAGAGGCTGCTGAGGGGAGGACGGCTCATAATAATGTCTGTAATGGAGTCAATGGAATGGTGTCAGACACGTGTTCAATAGCATCCATTAATTCCGTTCCAGACTTTACTAAGAGCCGTCCTCCCCAATTAAGGTACCACCGGGCCAGATTTACATTTGCTCAGTCCTGAAAGTGCGAAAGCAGGAACTTATTATTAGCCTCAAAAGCGATTTATCAGGTGTTTTGAATGTGAAGGTTAATGGGTACGTTATAGAATATCCTATCCCATCCCCCCAATTTTGACAGGGGCATGTGAGAATCAGTGGGTTGACTTTATACATGTGTTTATGAATACAGTGTGATATGATTACTGTTTTAATGTGCATGATGTTAAAAATACACATTCAAGTTCTATTCTATTTACACACACATTGAGGGAGACACAGAGAGGTAGACGCACACCGACAGCTTGCCTGTCTAGCGTCAGTGTATAACACTGTTGATCAAGGGGTTGGTGAAATGGCAGCTTAACCATTTACATAAGCTGTGTTGTGCACGATAAGCTCTTTACAAATGCCACTGCCACAAAAGTTCATCCACACACCACTCTGTCCACGCAGCCTCAGTCTGAGAGGGGCTATGGGTGGTGGGGTGACACTAAAGGGGGAGCAGATAGGGTTCAATATGTTTAATCAGATTACAGAGAGTGTCTGTTCATTTGATCATTGGCCTTATGAGGGAGAGCTTGGTTTTTATAACTAAGGAGTTCTCCAGTGCATTTTCCATTCAAGTCATTTTATTTGGGTCAGACAAAAGACAAAAGAAAAGAAGAGAACGCTTGTAAGAGTGAGAGAGAGAGAGAGATAGCCAGTGAGTACATGTGCTTGTGAAAGAGAGATGAGTAAAGAGAGAGATAACATTATATCTGAATGTGAATTGCTGACTCGGCAACACTTGATCAGCCACCTCCCTCTCTCAGCTGGTCTGACATAGTGTGACTCATCTATTTGTTTATCTGGTGTTTTCAAAAAGGGAGGAGTCCAAAGCCTTAGTCTTTATGCCTACTGCCTGCTGTCCCTCCTCTCATCCCTTCCATACACTCACCACCAGGACTGGAGGTTTGGGGGAATAACCATGATCATATTACACTGGGGCAAGTTTGGGGAAGACCAGCGACGGAGCAGCACTGGGTATATGAGTTTGCTTGTTCACCGTAATTTGAGGTATATTTCAGTGAAATATAATAAAAGTCATGTGAAATGAAGTGAGAGTATTATAGTGTCTCTTTTTTGTGTGTGGTATTGTACATGTATTGGCGTGTTTATTTGAGTGAATTCTTATGGAGTGAGTATGTGTGTGTGTACGCGTGTGCATCTGTGAGTGCAGCAGATGTCCTCTGTTCTCCAGACTGGCTGGTCTTTGTTGCTGCTTCCTCGTGCAGACGGAAGTGGCCACATGTGTCTGTGTCTGCTGAGTACTGCTCCGCCTCCATTGGGGTGTAAACTGTCAATCAGAGCCCTCAATCTCTAATCCCGCCCTCTTACTATTGGTTCTTGTCCCTTACGCACTAACTCCACACACTAACATCTCTCTCTCTCTCTCTCTCTCTCTCTCTCTCTCTCTCTCTCTCTCTCTCTCTCTCTTCTCTCTCTCATGAAATCACAAGTCCCGAAACAAACAGCAGAGTTTGTTTGCCCCCAGGCTGAAAACCTCCCTGCTTCTTCATGTTCATTGTCAACTACTCTTTAGCACTGCATTCCACAGTGAAAGGTCACTAGTTATGCGGTCCCTAACACGCAAAGAAACACAGGCAGCCCGACACTATGCTTTAAAGGCAGCAAAAGGAAGAAAATGGACAGGGAGACATATCCAAGAAGATATCCAAGAAAATGCTCATTTATTTTTTCTGTTGAAGTTTATTAAACTCAGAGAAATAGAACGTCAGTAAGATAGTTCAAAGTTATGCACATGGGAACATTTTCTTCTCCCCACCAAGGAATCGATATGGCTTTTTCAGAAAAACTAGACTGGTTGTAAGCTAACCAAGAGCTTCCTCTGTAAGACTTATCCCCTCAACGAACACTAAAGTGTCTGTTTAGGAAAATGCCTACAGGGCAAACTGTTCCCTTTAACAGATCTGTTGACACTTTTAACACCTTGAATCAGTCCACTGATGACTGCATCTTTGTTTTCTATTGACCTCACAAAGGAGCAATGTTCAAACTTAACAGACAGGTTTGTATTGACTCTGTGTCTTTGTGATGGATTTTATTGCCACTGTGACCCATGTCATGAGATATATGCGGATAACATACAGTTAATCTGTGTGAAATCTGTTGTTTGAGTCAGTTACCACATTCGTTATGCAGTGATCATTAACCCCTAAACCCGCTTATATGATCTAATGATTCTCAATTTATCATTTGCTTGCCTACACACACAGACACACGCAGACACACATACACACACAGACACACACAGACACACATACACACACAGACACACACAGACACACATACACACACAGACTCACATTTAAGTTTAGCTGCACACAATCTCTCCACCCAGGGTAATATACGGCAAACTATTTAGCCTGCATACTCATGCAACATCATAGTACGGTCCAGAGGTGTATTTTACAAAGCACAAAACAATAGGTTACATACAAAGATTAAGGATTAGGTTCTTTGTTCTATCACATCTACACTCAACACAATAGGTATTTGGACAGTGAAGCTAAAATGTTAAATATGTCTCTATACTCCAGTATTTTGTGATTTAAGATCAAATGTTTCATATGAGGCGATAGTACAGAATGTCACCTTTTATTTGAGAGTATTTTCAAATATATCTGTTTTACCGTTCAGAAATCAAAGTACTTTATGTATCTAGCCCCCCCCCCATACAGTATAAGTGAACTAACAAATTCACTTATACTGTACTATTTTTTAAGTCATTGACATTTGGAGCTATTGACCTTTTAAGATATTGTCCCATGTACATTTTGTAATTTACTGATGGTCCTATATGAATACAGGCCTGAGTCGTCTCTAGTTGTCTTTCTTTGAGGTCCTCATATTGTCTTCCCACCCTCACTTTACCTATCCCTTATTGAGGTCATTAATAAGCGACAGGTAAAATGATACAGGTCAATTTTGGGAGCACTGCACTTGTGACTGAACGCAATGGCATAATGTTGTCAATGGATTCAGTTGTTTAAATATATTCTCGTCTTTATGTCCATGAATATAGCACATGAAATACACAATGGTTTTGAATCACTGTTTCTCTTCAACCCAGTCAGCATTGGCAGCATACATACAGTGGGGAGAACAAGTATTTGATACACTGCCGATTTTGCAGGTTTTCCTACTTACAAAGCGTGTAGAGGTCTGTAATTTTTATCATAGGTACACTTCAACTGTGAGAGACGGAATCTAAAACAAGAATCCAGAAAATCACATTGTATGATTTTTAAATAATTAATTTGCATTTTATTGCATGACATAAGTATTTGATCACCTACCAGCCAGTAAGAATTCCGGCACTCACAGACCTGTTAGTTTTTCTTTAAGAATCCCTGCTGTTCTCCACTCATTACCTGTATAAAAGACACCTGTCCACACACTCAATCAAACAGACTCCAACCTCTCCACAATGGCCAAGACCAGAGAGCTGTGTAAGGACATCAGGGATAAAATTGTAGACCTGCACAAGGCTGGGATGGGCGACAGGACAATAGGCAAGCAGCTTGGTGAGAAAGCAACAACTGTTGGCGCAATTATTAGAAAATGGAAGAAGTTCAAGATGACGGTCAATCTCCCTCGGTCTGGGGCACCATGCAAGATCTCACCTCGTGGGGCATCAATGATCATGAGGAAGGTGAGGGATCAGCCCAGAACTACACGGCAGGACCTGGTCAATTACCTGAAGAGAGCTGGGACCACAGTCTCAAAGAAAACCATTAGTAACACACTACGCCGTCATGGATTAAAATCCTGCAGCGCACGCAAGGTCCCCCTGCTCAAGCCATCGCATGTCCAGGCCCGTCTGAAGTTTGCCAATGACCATCAGGATGATCCAGAGGAGGAATGGGAGAAGGTCATGTGGTCTGATGAGACAAAAATATAGCTTTTTGGTCTAAACTCCACTCGCCGTGTTTGGAGGAAGAAGAAGGATGAATACAACCCCAAGAACACCATCCCAACCGTGAAGCATGGAGGTGGAAACATCATTCTTTGGGGATGCTTTTCTGCAAAGGGGACAGGACGACTGCACCGTATTGAGGGGAGGATGGATGGGGCCATGTATCGCGAGATCTTGGCCAACAACCTCCTTCCCTCAGTAAGAGCATTGAAGATGGGTCGTGGCTGGGTCTTCCAGCATGACAACAACCCTTTAACACACAGCCAGGGCAACTAAGGAGTGGCTCCGTAAGAAGCATCTCAAGGTCCTGGAGTGGCCTAGCCAGTCTCCAGACCTGAACCCAATAGAAAATCTTTGGAGGGAGCTGAAAGTCTGTATTGCCCAGCGACAGCCCCGAAACCTGAAGGATCTGGAGAAGGTCTGTATGGAGGAGTGGGCCAAAATCCCTGCTGCAGTGTGTGCAAACCTGGTCATGAACTACAGGAAACGTATGATCTCTGTAATTGCAAACAAAGGTTTCTGTACCAAATATTAAGTTCTGATTTTCTGATGTATCAAATACTTATGTCATGCAATAAAATGCAAATAAATTACTTAAAAATCATACAATGTGATTTTCTGGATTTTTGTTTTAGATTCCGTCACTCACATTTGAAGAGTACCTATGATAAAAATTACAGACTTCTACATGCTTTGTAAGTGGGAAAACCTGCAAAATCGGCAGTGTATCAAATACTTGTTCTCCCCACTGTATCAGTCTGCTTTATACATGTTCTTTCTTTATTTATTCTCTCTGCTTCAGAAAGTATAGTAAAAAGGCTGAAGGAGAATGAACAAATTGTATTTTCAAGCCTACAAAATGACTTACCTGCAGAGATGTCACGGGCAGGTCGTAATGAAGATTCACTACGAATTAATTCCAACCAGCCTCTCCTCTTCTGCCCAAATGTAGACATTTCTAGTCTTTCTATTTCTATGTATACAAGCTTTTATTAGGGGCTGGGTTAGCTGAGGAAGACTAGAGAGCGGCTGCTGGAGGTGTTGACATGTGGCATTGTGTCCAAGTCAGGAAACACTCTCATCTCTTCTCTTATTGCCTACACCCTCGTCACACGACACTGTGCACTCCTCGGTCCACCTCTCATGACCTGTGTCCCCAATTATCACCGGATTAACAGGGATCTCTGTCAACAGCCTGCATCTGAGAGAGAGGGAGGGAGAGAGAGAGAGGGAGAGAGAGAGAGAGAGATAGGGAGGGAGGGAGGGAGGGAGGGAGGGAGGGAGGGAGGGAGGGAGGGAGGGAGGGAGGGAGGGAGGGAGGGAGGGAGGGAGGGAGGGTGGGTGGTATGTGAAGGGATAAATTAAAGTGACCAACATGGACAGGAGTCGTAGTAGATATCCGTCACCTACTGGAGTCTCTATCTAACCTACTGTCCCATTAGGCTCATGTGTCCTACTGGAGTCTCTAACTAATCTACTGTCCCATTAGGCTCATGTGTCCTACTGGAGTCTCTATCTAACCTACTGTTCCATTAGGCTCATGTGTCCTACTGGCGTCTCTATCTAACCTACTGTCCCATTAGGTTCATGTGTCCTACTGGAGTCTCTATCTAACCTACTGTCCCATTAGGTTCATGTGTCCTACTGGAGTCTCTATCTAACCTACTGTTCCATTAGGTTCATGTGTCCTACTGGAGTCTCTATCTAACCTACTGTTCTATTAGGCTCATGTGTCCTACTGGCGTCTCTATCTAACCTACTGTCCCATTAGGCTCATGTGTCCTATTATTGTTTCATTACAATACTATAAAGACTGCCAGATCTCTGTTTTGATGAAGAGGACACAGTTATTGACTGATGGGAGGCAGGAGAAAAAGAAAGTGAGGGACAGAAAGAAAACAAGAAATGGAGCAAGAAGAGCTTCCAGTGCAGGAAGAGAATGAAAGGAATTGGAGGACAGACCAGAAAGAGAGGAGAGGAGGAAAAGAGGGATAAGGAGGGGAAAAGGAAAGAGTAGAGGATGAGGCAGGAAGAAGGAAAAAAATGACACGTTTGCCAAAGAATTTCAGAAAAAATATGCGAAAAATAAGGGACCAGGGAGCTTGTTTATGATGTAGGAGAAGATAGATAGATAGATAGATAGATAGATAGATAGATAGATAGATAGATAGATAGATAGATAGATAGATAGATAGATAGATAGATAGATAGATAGATAGATAGATAGATAGATAGATAGATAGATAGATAGATAGATAGATACTTTATTGATCCCAGAGGGGTAAATTTCAGAGTAATCCAGAGCATGGTGTATGGTGCAAAAATAATGAGTTATTTGAGCAGTACCAGTACCGGTAAGAGTAACTAATCCTGCCTCATATTTCACAGGGAGTCCCAGGAGTTTGTGGAGAAATATGAGGGAACTCTTGGGAAAGGAAAGTGCAGAAAGCTGTATGCATATAAAGTCACGATGTTGAAGAAGAGGACAGTCATCGGTCGGGTGACAACCCACTGGGCACACACTGGTTGAACCAACGTTGTTTCCACGGCATTTCAATGAAAATGACGTTGAACCAACATGGAATAGATATTGAATTTATGTCTGTGCCCAGTGGGAAGGACATTGATTTGTCGATACTTGGATCAAAGCTGTGTCATGTTAATGCTACCAGTTATAGCCAGCAGGCCTTTGTGGGATCTATTTATCTATGAATCTTTACAACACAATTATAACCAGCAGGCCTTTGTGGGATCTATTTCATGACATTTCTGTTTTTGCTGTTAGAAATGTATAAAGTTTCAGCGGGACTTTCCATGGGAGAGTAAGTCTGTCTCTTACTGTCATGATGCATGGTAAGGGAACGAGGCGCAGAGTGAGAGGTACTTGCAAACATAGTTTATTACACTCAAAAATAAAAACAAACGCACAAAACAGAGAACAGCACCGTGAACCGGTGTCACGTAATACATTGACAACACAAATGATCCACAACGCAGGTGGATGCTATGTGAACATAAATAGAATCCCCAATTAGAGATAACTCAAGACAGCTGCCTCTAATTGGGGATTGACCAAAACCAAAACCAAACTCCCTGCACAGTATATTTGTCAGGTCCTGACTGTGGCCATACTACTCCCTCTAGAGGGAGTCAGAGAGCTGGCCTCAGTCAGGCCCTGACACTTATCTCTTCCTGTCTTTTGTATCCCTGCAAGGTTTTGTTTGCGCTCCCTGAATGTAATTTTGTTTAAACTAACCTTAGCACACAGTTACCTCTGTGCCTCATGTCTGAGAACATTTTTGGGTATCACTTTGTGGAGGGCCCTCTTTCCGACCTCCAGGGTTGGAGACCAACAGATTACAAGTATTCTGATTTGGTTTTAGAGGTAATCCGTTACATGTAAGGGATTACAAAAAAACGGTAACTGAGCGAGTCTGACCACAAGTCAGAGACCACTTTGATGACACACCAAATGTGTTTGATGGAAAAGAGCAGGAATATTTTTCTGTAGGCTACAGTTTAAGATATGTCTTCGAATTGTGCGACTGCTGTCGGCATCCAAAGATTATGAAACTTGAATAAACACTTCGAGGTAAGGATGATGTCGCTCCGGATATCACGTATTATTGATCTAGATAGCGCATTGATGTGAATCACACTGCTGCTCTCTCATTTAGCTATTTGCACTTTACGGATTGTGGTTGTTGTGGATTGCTGTTAACAAATCGAAATGTGTATTTGAACCCAATAATGGTTTAATTCAAGTTTAAGCTGCCTATCAATCACTGTTTTTGAAACCAGTGGACAGCCAGTGAAAAATGCCCTCTTGCAACAGCTGCATAGTGTGGATTCAAGCCTATGGAATAAAAGTGGGGCTTTTATTGCTCAAACGTTTGATAGATTTTAAGGGGCAATCTGTAGTTGCTACATCCATTTTTGCACTTATAAATTATATATAGAGTACCAGTCAAAGATTTGGACACACCTACTCATTCAAGGGCTTTTCTTTATTTTCTAAAACTATTTTCTACATTGTAGAATGATAGTGAAGACATCAAAACATGAAATAACACATCATGAATAATGTAGTAACCCAAAAAGTGTTCAACAAATAAAAATATATTTTATATTATTTAAAGTAGTCACCCTTATTTTTCAACTCGAATCAATGAGTCCAATCTGTCCTCCATGACAACAAAATCATGAACAACAGAGTAAGGCTGGCTAATAAGTCCTTAGTTTTGGGGTAATACTCAGGTAAAACAATTTGGCTAATCTATACTTCCATATTTCCAAGTCTTATTCTTGAAGATCAAGGGGTATAACATTTATTGGAATTACTGAAATTCTGATTTGGTTTTTAATGTAAAGATATATATATATATTTTTTAACCTTTATTTAACTAGTCAAGTTAGTTAAGAACAAATTCTTATTTACAATGACGGCCTACCTACAGGGTCAGCCATAGTAGTATGGTGCCCTGGAGCAAATTAGGGTTAAGTGCCCTGCTCAAGGACACATTGACAGGTTTTTCACCTTGTCAGCTCAGGTATTCAAACCAGCAACCTTTCAGTTACTGGCACAACGCTCTATCCGCTAGGCTACCTGCCGTATTATTATATGTAGTAGAAAGCGATGGGTTAAAAGAAGCCTACATAACCAACCCATAAAGTAAAATGTAACATCCATTTATAGCTATGTAAACTTTAACATTGATTTATCCTGCAATAGATGTCGTTCAATTGGTAACATACATGTTTGTCTTCTTCTAATGCCTCTTAAGGGGAGAGTAATCTAACAGTAACAGAATGTAATCAGATTACGTTACTGAGTTTGGGTAATCCAAAAATTACGTTACTGATTAAAGTTTTTGACAGGTAACTTGTAACTGTAATGGATTACATTTAGAAAGTAACCTAGACAACCCTGCCTACCTCCTTGGAGTCTTTGCAAGTCACTCTGTGAACCCCTGCTTTAACTCATTCTCCTCAACGTGAAGAAACACAGTACCATGACTGTGTTTTTGTGCCTCCTACAGGCCATTTTGGCTCCTCGGTTTCCAGAGGTAAGAACACACTTCATCTTCAATTCAGAATTGGGGCCAGTTTTTTGTGTAACTTGGGTGTAGACATGATATAAACCACCATTTCCTCATATTTGATTATACACAGACATTTAATATAAAAACTAATATTTTGTATTTACTTATAAATGAGGCCCCAGGCTCTTGTAGCACCTCAAGGACTTACAAATACTGTAACTCTAACTTTATTTCTGTCTCTGATGTGCAGGCCCAGAAAGACTGTCACTATAGCGAAGGAAGCCGAAGACATAGACTTTCCTGTCTTATGTTGATTGGTTGATAGCCGGGAGTTGTTTACAATAATCCCTGGGTAATGCCTGTTTACAGTTCCATTTTAATTATTAATGCAAAATGTTCATGCTTGTCTCTGTGTTTGAGTGTATATTAATTTATTCATGTATATAGAGCAATAGTATATTTTTGTAGACACTAATTCCGCCATGGTAAGTTGGACAAAGCCTAGCATCACTTTTTGTGAATTTTGAAGCATTTATGTAATTTTAAAAAGCACATAAATCACAAAAAGGCTTCATAATTCATAAATGTCATGTTAACTGACTGATATTATATCATAGAACCAAATGTATAAGATCTACTAAGCCTGTGTTAACCTCAGACCTTATATCCCAAAACCCTATTCTTTCCTCATTAATTTCTCCTATAGGAATGGCTGAACGAACCAGAGGTAACTCAGAACTACTGAGGGTTAAAATACATGTGTATTTGAGTATCTGGTATTTAAAATACTTTTTCTGTGTATTTCAATATTTTCAAATACACAGCCAAAAAGTATTTGAATGGTCATTCGTAAAATCCAAATGATCAAATACCTGGGTTAAATGCATGAGAGTGTACTTGAGTCAATGTATTTGAGTATGTCAAATAGATTCAAATATTAAACTACATGTATTTTCAAATAAAATATATCTGACAACATTCTTTGAATGTACACTGGGGGCCAAAAGTTTGGAATATTACTCCTTCAAGGGTTTTTCTTCATTTGCACTATTTTTTACATTGTAGAATAAAAGTGAAGACATCTAAACTATGACATAACACATATAGAATCATGTAGTAACCAAAAAAGTGTTAAACAAATCAAAATATATTTTATATTTGAGATTCTTCAATGTAGCCACCTTTGCCTTGATGACAGCTTTGCACACTCATGGCATTCTCTCAACCAGAGATATTTGAAATAGTATTTGAATCCAGGTCTGATAGGTGTGAATGAAAGTATACTGTACTGCATGTGTGTTAATTTCTCTTGGGTGAACATAGTGATCTAGAGATGGCGCCAACAGACATGCAGACATGTTTTTTGTGTGTGTTATGTCTTACATTATTAGGCCAGAACGTTTTTGTGTTATACCAGATACCAGAGCGGCGGTAACTCACCAGTATACAACTTTCCTGAATTAGATCCTTTGTTCGTACCCCCAAGGGAAATTTTACATATCCCAGAGGCTGCTCCAAGACGCCGCCGGCGGAGAAGAGGTATTCGGAGTGGACTTCTAGTCTGACTCAGGAGGCGTGCACACCATCCACAGATTCTGAGTATATTACTCGCTAATGTTCAAACTCTGGACAATAAAGTAGACGAGCTCAGGGCGAGGATCTCCTTCCAGAGAGACATCAGGGACTGTAACATACTCTTTTTCACAGAATCATGGCAGTCTCCGGATATACTGTCCCCGTCCATACAGCCAGCTGGGTTCTCAGTACATCACACAGACAGGAATAAAGAACTCTCTGGGAAGAAGAAAGGTGGTGGTGTATGTTTCATGGTTAACTACTAATGGTGTGATTGTGATAACGTACAGAAACTCAAGTCCTTTTGTTCACCCGACCTAGAATACCTCACAATCAAATGCTGACCGTATTACATCCCAAGAGAATTATCTTTGGTTATAGTCACAGCCGTACCCATGTTAAGGTCTATTCAACGCTGGTCTGAACAATCGGAATCCATGCTTCAAGATTGTTTTGATCATGCGGACTAGGATATGTTCCGCGAGCCTCTGAGAATAACGTTGACATATACACGGACACAGTGACTGAGTTCATCAGGAAGGGTATTGGGGATGTTGTTCCCACTGTGACTATTAAACCTACCCAAACCAGAAACTATGAATAGATGGCAGCATTCACGCAAAACTGAAAGAGCAAACCACAGCATTTAACCATTGCAAGGTGACTGGGAATATGGTTGAATACAAACAGTGTAGTTATTCCCTCCGTAAGGCAATCAAATAGGCAAAACGTCAGTACAGAGACTAAGTTAAGTTGAGTCGCAATTCAACGATTCAGACATGAGACGTGTGGCAGGGTCTACAGACAATCACGGATTACAAAGAGAAAACCAGCCACGTCGCAATTGCTTCATATGGCAGTCCCACTGGAAAATATACAAGATAGCAATGTAAAAAAAATTGTATTTGTTCCCCCCACACACAGTTAGGCCATTTATTTATTGCAATCTACATCCAAAAGCTACAACAAGCCAACCTGGAGTTGGAGAAACTTCAAACGTCGAAAAGGTTCTCACTGTCTTTATCTATTATAGTCCATGTGTGGTACTTGTACTGACATAGTCTGTCCACCAGAGAGCGGCAACTGACAGAGTATCTAATTTCACTGGTCAATAACAAGCGTCCCACAGATGCATGCAGTTTACATTATCTGATGGACAGACCATTTTGCTGCGATTTGAATAAACGTTTCAAAATGCAGTGTTGGGCTAGCTACTCTGAAAAAACTACTCTGTAGTTTACCAAGCTACCAATTACTTAACTCTGGAAGAAGTCATGCTACACTAAAGATACCTTTAAGAAAAATATAGTTGACTTAACTAAAGTTACATTTACATTTTAGTCATTTAGCAGACGCTCTTATCCAGAGCGACTTACAAATTGGTGCATTCAATTTAGGATAGCCAGTGTGACAACAACATCTCGATCACAGTAAGTACATTTCTTTAAACAAGCAGCTGTGAGCAAAGTCAGTGCTATCAGGGACAACCACATCTCGATCACAATAAGTAAATGTCTTTAAACAAGCAGCTGTGAGGAAAGCCAGTGCTAGTACGGAAATAAGTCAGGTGTTAGATTAGACAAAAGACAACAAGTGTTAGTAGTTACATTCAAACTAAATCAATTATATCTAAATATGAAATGTCATAGACTATACATTTCAAGAACAGATCACTCTGGAGTCAGATGTTAACATAATGTGTAATTTAGCCTATTAAACACAAAAACTATGTTTCAAGTGAGAATTAGGCAGGCCTGATGATGAAATAGAAAGGAACTTCTACTTAACATATATTAAAATTTTTGCCAAAAAGTAGTGTGTAGTTCCAGTAGTTATAGCTACATGCCAAAAACGTAATAATGACTGAAAACACGGGCAAGATTTCAATTGAGTTAAACTACCACTAAGCTACTGCAAAATGTTAAATTACTAGTTGAACTACACGTAGTTCACTACTCCCCAACACTGTCAAAATGTTATAGGGAAGAGCCAGTGATTTAGGGTATGACAGTCAAAAGTTTGGACACACCTACACATTCAAGGGTTTTTCTTTATTTCTACTATTTTCTACATTGTAGAATAATAGTGAAGACATCAAACTATGAAATAACACATATGGAATCATGTATTAACCAAAAAAGTGTTTTAACAAATCAAAATATACCAGAGTATGCAAAGCTGACATCAAGGAAAATGGTGGCTACTTTGAAGAATCTAAAATATATTTTGATTTGTTATTTCATAGTTTTGATGTCTTCACTATTATTATATAATGTAGAAAATAGTAAAAATAAAGAAAACCCCTTAAATGAGTATGTGTGTCCAAAGTATACCTTTTGTCCATTAAAATAAAATAAAATAGATCAGAAATACAGTGTAGACATTGTTAATGTTGTAAACAACTATTGTAGCTGGAACAGCTGATTTCTTATGGAATATCTATATTATCAGCAACCATCACTCCTGTGTTCCAATAGCACGTTATGTTAGCTAATCCACGTTTATCATTTTAAAAGCCTAATTGATCAATAGGAAACCCTTTGCAATTTGATGTTATTTTAATGGATTTTTTTTGTTGCTTTTCTTTCAAAAACAAGGACATTTCTAAGTGACCCCAAACTTTTGAACGCTAGTGTATATTTTTATACACTTTATTTAACTAGGCAAGTCAGTTAAGAACAAATTCTTATTTACAATGACGGCCTACACCGGCCAAACTCGGACGAACTGGGCCAAAATGTGCGCCACCCTATGTGACTCCTAATCACGGTCGGTTGTGATACAGTCTGGATTCAAACCAGGTTGTCTGTAGTGATGCCTCTAGCACTGAGATGCAGTGCCTTAGACCACTGAACCAGGTTGTCTGTAGTGATGCCTCTAGCACTGAGTTGCAGTGTCTTAGACCTCCGCGCCACTCTGTAGTGACACCTCTAACACTGAGATGCAGTGTCTTAGACCACCGCGTCACTCTGTAGTGATGCCTCTAGCACTGAGATGCAGTGTCTTAGACCACAACCTCTTACACTGAGATACAGTGTCTTAGACCACTGAACCAGGTTGTCTGTAGTGACGCCTCTAGCAGTGAGATGCAGTGTCTTAGACCTCTAAGACCACCACCTCTAACACTGAGATGCAGTGTCTTAGACCACCAACTCTACCACTGAGATACAGTGTCTTAGACCTCCACCTCTAAAACTGAGACTTAGACCTCTAACACTGAGATATAGGGTCTTAGACCTCTAACACCGATATGCAGGGTCTTAGACCTCTAACACTATGATTCAGGGTCTTAGACCTCTAACACTGAGATGCAGGGTCTTAGACCACCACCTCTAACACTGAGATGCAGTGTCTTAGACCACCACTTATAACACTGAGATGCAGTGTCTTAGACCACCACCGCTAACACTGAGATGCAGTGTCTTAGACCACCGCCTCTAACACTGAGATGCAGTGTCTTAGACCACCACCTCTAACACTGAGATGCAGTGTCTTAGACCACCACATCTAACACTAACAGAAAATTGTCCAATTCTCACACATATCATGCAAACATCCCTTGTCATCCCTACTTCCTCTGATCTTGCTGACTCACTAAACACTAAGGCTTTATTTTTAAATTATGTTTGAGTGCTGGAGTGTGTCCCTGGCTATCCGTTAAAACAATTTTCAAAAAATATTGTGCCGCCAGCTTTACTTAATATATGGATTTTTTAAAATTATTTGTACTTTCACTTTTACTTTTGATACTTAAGTTTATTTTAGCAACTACATTTACTTTTGTTACTTAAGTATATTTACAACCAAATATTTTTTAGACTTTTACTCAAATAGTATTTTACTGGGTGACTTTCACTTTTACTTGAGTCATTTTCTATTAAGGTATTTTTACTTTTACTCAAGCATGACAATTGAGTACTTTTTCCACCACTGCTGGTTTCTGGTCCCAGTCCGCCTTTATAATCAGCTATCGCTGTGCTCACCACCAAAACCCAACTTTAGCTCTGTTTGGCTACCTCCCAGTCTCTCGCCATGTGTGTACAATGGGCAGGATATCTGAACAATGACCGCATGGTTCTCGATTACCGGATATCGCAATGTCATACTGTAGGACTACAGGCAGGCATGGCTTGTGTTTCAGCATCATGACCTCATAATTGCAGGAAGTGTGGCATTAGCTGCGTTAACTACATAGAGCCCATGCCTCTGGTTACCTTGCATTATTCACCAGGTCAGCCCTCACATGTCACCATAAGCCGTGATAGACTGGGAACGATATTAGGCTCTGGCATTTCAGCCACACTGGCCCACTACTGCTGTACCACACCAGCCTCAACCCCGTCCTAGCATTAGGACAATAACATTACAAACAGCTTGTGATTACTGTTTACTGCTTCAAAATGTAAGCAGTATTCGCAACTGAGAAATAAGACATATGCAATAGGCTGGATAGTAGACAGCGCTAGAACACACAAACTGAGCAAGTAGACGGTGTTGCATGGTCTACAACGCCAGCGCTGTACAGTAGACCTACGGCAGAAAACAGAAAATAACACACCACAAATTGAAACACTTTCTACAAATTGAAAACGTAATCAATTGGAACCTAGGCCTACATCGATTGATTCATAGCCTACTCTCAAAATTGCACTTTTTTAAATGTATTATAGATGAACTAATGTGATGTTCTTTGGGTCCATGTTAATGCACAAATCACACAAACAAAATAGAAAAAAGTAAGTTAAAATGTAGATTTTTTAGCGTAATTCCCCTTTAATTGTTCACCTAGGAAGAGAGAACTGTGTTTGCCTTGGGCAGGATATCTGAACAATGACCACATGGTTCTCGATTACCGGATATCTCAATGTCATAGTACTACAGGCAGGCATCACTTATTAACCACCGGTAATGAAAGGCAAAGTGAGACGTCAGAGCATCACAGGCACTGATATTTCTCTCCTACCTTGCCGCCAGTCAACTTTATTTTCTTGCCCAATTTGGTATTATCAGAAGTTGTGTGTAGCATTGTATACATTCTCAACAGGTCTATGATTCAACAGGTCCATGAGCAGTAGTTGTGAAGAACTTCAGATAGATGGAACCCTGATCCCCAGATCGACTGGTCCAGGAAATCATGTTCAACTTCTCAATCGAATCATAATGAACAATGATCCAATTTGAGAGTTGGAACCACTTTTAGAGACCAATCCTCAGACTTCAACAAACACTTACAAACACCTTAGTTTGATTCCCGCACATCATCATCATCATCATCATCATCATCATCATCATCATCATCATCATCCTCAGTACTTGATAGATACTGTCCTTAATAATAAAGGATATGATCACAAACACAGTATCTCATTTCCCCCTGTAAATATGCTTTGCTGTCCTCTTTGATCTTACAGGGATGAATCACTGTATGGTGTGTACTGTTTGGCTACAGTGGCGTCTTCAAGGGAACGTTAGAAGGACAAAGGGTCAGAGAAGAAGAGCTACCCAGCGGAGGATTGACACAGTGGGGCTTGGGTTTCAGCATCACCGACTTTGATTTTTTTGTGACTTTTTTTGTGTTTATCCTTCTTTTCTGTAGAGAAAACTCGCACTATTATCACCTATGACCGTCAAGTACTTTCAAACTATTGTCATTTATTGTGTTACTATTTAAAATGTGTATTTGCACATTTTCTTTTAACTCTGCATTGTTGGGAAAGGGCTCGTAAGTATCTATCTATCTATCTATCTATCTATCTATCTATCTATCTATCTATCTATCTATCTATCTATCTATCTATCTATCTATCTATCTATCTATCTATCTATCTATCTATCTATCTATCTATCTATCTATCTATCTATCTATCTATCTATCTATCTATCTATCTATCTATCTATCTATCTATCTATCTATCTATCTATCTATCTATCTGCATAACTGATGGCGCGTTTGACTTTGAACTTAACCGGGCCGGCATATCTTGGTACGGGGGCTGTTCCTCACTGAATAGGCCCAATAGAGAAAGCTGAAAAAACTGAAAAAAAGGGATAGCCTAGGTTACAACAAACGTCACTCTCTTTTACCCAAAATTCTTTCAATTTCAACCGGACCACCAACCTAAAAATTGGTCCAGCCCATCTGGCATCTGCTAAATCCGCCCCTGACCATAAGCACACTTTGAGGATGAACCTAAGTTGTCTCCCCATGATGCATGTTGTGTGAGTGAATGTGCGAGTGCATTGTGTATTCTTTGTTTACAAGCACACAACACTTCATTGAATTTTAATGAGACCTGGCCTTTATTTCAGCATTTGTGCTCTGGTTTCACATTTCAGGGTCAGAGTTAGGTATATGATGGAATTTATTGGTGTGAGTTTTCCAACTGTTTGTCAAACTAATTACTGCTGCAAAACAGGTGACTTGTGGTTAAAATGTTCACATTAAGGCACTAATTCAGGTGTCTGATGTGTGTGATGATAAGTGTTTGTGTGTGCGTGTGGGAGAGTATTGTATATGTGTCTACACACATGCTCTAAGTCAGAGATCAACTGACTTTTTGATTGACACACTTTCCTCTTAATCTCTTGGACAATATCATTGGTGGTTGTCAGGGAGACAGCCAGTCTGGTAGCCCAAACATTGGTGCACCTGTCAGAGTGTGTGAGTACCTTCACAGGTGTGACAGCTGTCTGCTTACCTGAGATCTACATGGCCTGAGAGGGAGAGAACAGGCTGAACTGAAGCTTAATAAGAGGACAACACTGAGCCAAAATGCCTCCTCGGAAGAAAAATGACATTGCAATTAAAATGGAAGAGGGTGGGTAGGATTTATCCTTTTTGTTTTCCAGAGTGGAAATATTTCTTCTTTTGGATTTCTCTTGAATACTGAAGAGTATTCAGTTTTTTGCATTCTTTGATGTGTTTGTGGAATGGAATAGATGTACTAACTACTACAGATGTAGATCTTAATATTAGCCACTTTGCTACAGCAGGAAAATAATTCTGCAGCAAAAGGAAATGTCAATTATTATGTGGATTATAACTCATGGACATTTTTGAAGGGGTTGATACATTTTTCAATTGGAAATGACAAATTTTAGAAGCCTTTTTAAACCTCAAATACACTACAAGTTTGCATTTCTCAGCAACTAAAGAGTGATCAGATGTACTATAACATGGAACAGAATCCATACTGTTAAACATGATGGAACAGTAAGATCATTATATTTTTCTTAATTCAAAGACAAAGTACAATATTTGTAGAGCTTTTGAATGACTGTGGTGTTGCATCACAATGTGTATTTTTTTTTATAGTGGGAATGGATATCGATGGAGAGTTAGACAGTGGGAGTGAGGGTAAGTCATAAGAAGGAGAAAGTGTTTGATGTGTTTGTGTTTATATGTGTTTGTGCTTACCTGTTTGTTTAATTGTCCAACAGCTGCAAATGTCGGATTTTGGAAAATGTGTTATTTCGAAAATATGACGTTCTAAAGGGGAGACACACTGTATAACATTTTTGACATTTACTATTCTAAATTATGAGTTCAAGGATGCAATAACCTCAAAGGATTAAAGTTCCTCTCCAGCTATTTATTTACTTTTCCTGTTGAAAAATGATATTCAATGTATCAATACAGTAAAGTACACACACTTAAGGGTAAAAAAAATATGTTTTGAGCAAAATAGTGTTTTCGCGAAATTGGGTTTGGCAATTCAAAGAGTTGGTCTGATGGTGCACTCTGATGTCATCGGCCTCCCCTCTTGCTTCCGGGAACAAAAGAGGAAAGATGTTCTTTTTGTTAAGTCAATTAGGTGATAAATGATGTTCTAGGGAGGCTGGGTATTTTAGGATAGGCAATAACCAGTGATGTAGTGGTAAAAAAATTGTTGGGTAAACTCTAATTGCCAGTCAAGGTGAAAAAAGTAACACTTAATTTGATCACCCTGGAGATTTAAAACATGTATTGTATTTTAGGTTTTAAAAGGCTTCTGAAATTTGTAATTTCCACTTAGAAATGGCTTTCTATTTCTTTCTTTCTTTCTTTCATTCATTAAAATCCACATAATAATTTACATTTCCTGTTACTGCAGGATTATTTTCATGCTGCAGCAAACTGGCTCAAATTAAGATCCCACATATGTACTTTTAATGCATTTTTCCACATAACGTGGGTAAATAAAATAAAAAGGTGCCTAAACCATCCAAACAAAATCAAATAAATTGTGCCGAATACAACAGATGTAGAATACAACAGATGTAGAATACAACAGATGCTTACTTACAAGCCCTTAACCAACAATGCAGAAAATAAATAAATAAAAATAAACTAAAGTAAGAAAAAAAGTAACACAATAAAATAACAATAACGAGGCTATATACAGGGGGTACCGGTACCGATGTACGGGTTAGTCAAGGTAATTGAGGTAATATGTACATGTAGATAGGGGTAAAGTGACTATGCATAGACAGCAAACAGTGAGTAGCAGGAGCGTAAAAAAGGGGGTTAATGCAAATAGTCTGGGTAGCCATTTGATTAACTGTTTAGCAGTCTTATGGCTTGGGGGTAGAAGCTGTAAAGGAGCCTTCTGGATCTAGACTTGTGGCTCGGGTACCGCTTGCCGTGCGGTAGCAGAGAGAACAGTCTATGACTAGGGTGGCTGGAGTCTTTGACAATTTTTTGGGCCTTCCTCTGACACCGCCTGTTATAGAGGTCCTGGAAAGCTTGGCCCCAGTGATGTTTTGGGGCGTACGCACTACCTTCTGTAGTGGCTTGCGGTCGGATGCCAAGCAGTTGTCATACCAAGCGGTGATGCAACCAGCCAGGATGCTCTCGATGGTGCAGCTGTAGAACTTTTTGAGGATCTGAGGAACCATGCCAAATCTTTTCAGTCTCCTGAGGGGGAATAGGTGTTGTCGTGCCCTTTTCACGACTGTCTTGCATTTACCCTCCATTACACCACTGGCAATAACCATGCGGAGGCTGGCAACCTGCCTGATTTATATATTGTTTAACTGTTCAGGTTTGAATGTCATTTATGGATATATGGTGCCTTTGTCTGTCTGTTAATATTTCTATGAAATATATAAGTGAGAATGTGTGTGTATTGTGTGTGTGTGTGTGTGTGTGTGTGTGTGTGTGTGTGTGTGTGTGTGTGTCTCAGATGAGGTCAGGTGGAGAGACAGAAAAAGGAAAGTCAAACTCTCACCACGAGCCGGGGGACGGAATTGCAAACAGGCCACCAGTGAGGAGGAAGAGGAAGAGGAGGACGAGGCACAGAGGAAGAGGGCTCGTAAGAAGAAAGCCAAGGTCCAGGACAGCGAGGAAGAGGAGGAAGAGGAGAAGAGCGTCAAGCGGAAGAGCCCAAAGGCTGCAGGTAGAAAGAAAAAGGCAGTCAAGCAGGAGAGTGAGGAGGAGAGTGAGGAGGAAGAACTAGGGAAGAAAAAGAAAGGCAGAAAAGAGACTAGCAAGAACCAGAAAGAAGGGCAGAACAAGGAGAAAACTGGCGAGGCCAAAGGGAAAGGAGGAAAGGACAAGGGGAACGACAAAGACAAGAAAAAGAAGAAAAAGAAGTACAGCAGGTGCAGTATCCTTCTATCCCTCCTTCCCATTTGCAAACATTTCTAAAAACCGGTTTTTGCTTTGTCATTATGGGGTAATGTGTGTAGATTGATGAGGGAAAGAAACAATTTAATCAAATTTAGAATAACGTTGTAACGTAACAAAATGTGGAAAAAGTCAGGGGTTCTGAATACTTCCGAGTGCACTGTATGTCCCCTCTTGTCCCCTCACGCTTTTCAACATATAGTGACTACAAAGTTTGTATCATGATAATGGGGCACTGTGTAAAGCCTCTTGCCACACTGTCCACTCTTAGCAAAAACAGTTTGACCGGAACTACAACGCTACTCTGGTTGATACATGGTTGACCCTGACTTGACCCCTGGCGCTTGGTGAATGCTCTTTCTTCTGATAGCTCTTCTTCTTCGGGCGAGTCAGGTGACGAGGATTCTCCGTCAGAGGGGGAGATGGCTGCTCTGAAGGAAGAGGTGGAGGAGAAGAAGAAGCTTATAGCCACTCTAAGGAACAAACCGTGGCGTATGAAGAGGAGGCTTAAACTCCTCAAGTAAACAAAATGGTCACCACCATGTGAATTTCTCCGACGATTTCCCATTGGCTGATTGCCTTCACATAGGGACTTGCTCTTACTGTGCTGTTTTCTCTTTTTTCTATAACTACAGTACTTTACACATTCCTTAAGGCTTATGCAATCACTCATGTATCACGTGATGTCGTCTTATATATATAAAAACAATAATTAAAGTATAATTGAGTCTTTGCCGCTACATTGCCTGATCAAATTTCCTTTTTGTGTGTCTGTGAAATACTTTAAACTACTTTGTGGAATGACAAAGTAGATATATTGTCCATCAGTCTTTGACCTATTTACGAGTTTTGAGCATTGGCTTTGCTGATTGATGTTCTTTGACCAGCTTCTCACTTGTATTTCCACAAAGAGAGTGTATCTCCACTGACCAGTATTCACCTGTCATTCACTCTTAAAAGGTTCTACCCAGAACCTTTATTGGTTCTTCAGTTTGTCCCTGTAAAATATCCCTTTTATGGTTCCAGGTAGAACCTTTTAACCCATCTTTTTTTTGTAACAGTTACATTTAAAACAAACCAGTCCAGGCTTTAGTAAAGCCTGCTGGACTTCTGCCCTCTGGGACCTGTGTTGTAGTAACACTGTATTCCAGCCACGGTTATGAGCTGGCAGTGGTGAGCACACTTACAGGTCAGGGTGAAAGCACTGTTACAGTATTAAGAGAGATGAGGCACCTTGACTTTTCATGAGCTCAACACTGTTTAATACATGCAGTTTTGGCTGCCTGTGGCTTGCCAATTTCCTCATCACTGGTCTTTCCAGGTTGACAATCCATCAACACATGGCCTCCTCCATATTTCCCTGGCTAATCATTTACTGTCTTGGTTCATCGATTGGTTGTTTTTTCATCGACTTAATTTAATCCTGAATAACTCGAAAAGTTGATTTATTGGTTAGCGGTTTATCAAACCAGTGATTGATACACTTTTTGATCGGTTATCCTTTTTTGTGGGTTTGAATTGTAGGGAATGCCAGGCGTTTGTGGAGGAGTTTGAGGGGGCTCTGGGAAAAGGCAAAGGGAGGAAGCTCTACGCCTACAAAGTCATGATGGCTAAGGTAACTTTTCCTAGTCTAAGTGTTAACTTTACAACTGAGTCAACACTCTCCAAGATGAGTTATGACCTACTGAATCATTATGAATGATTCACACAAATGATGCACTTTATAACTTCAATAATTTAAGACTGAAGTTATACGGCACGGAACATACACATTTAACCCTCTAGAGTCTAAGCCGGGGGACGGGGGACGGGGGTCGGGGTTCCAACCTAAAATATGGAATTTTTCTAAGATGGTCATACCAAGGACCATTTAGCTATTCGATTTGACATTTTTAAGACCCTTATGTTATACTTTTTTTATTTTTTTATTATTGGATGAAACATTGAATTTGGCATTACTGCTATTAGCCAATATAAACGCATAGAATAACATATTCACTACATGTATTTATCTCCTTATTTTAGGCTCTAAACTACAGTATCTCAAAATATACTTCCATTCATTTTTTAAACTGGTACCGGGACCTTCAGACAAGTCTTGTGAGGCTTGGGCAAAATGGAGAACGCTATCGCGTTTGTGAGAAGGGCCGGCCCATGGCATAGGAGGAATAGGCAAATGCTAGGGGCGCCGTCCATCCATATGGGCGCCCAAATTAGTGAAGATTGGTATTTATTTTTTCAGTTATTTATTTTTACTAATACTATTTTAATACTATTAATTTTAAATATGACCAAAAAACGAAAGCCCCCACAGCAACATAACTACATAGCTTATTAGGCCATATTTTCTGTGTTGTCCACAGTTGTACCGTCAACCCCCCCGCTCTCATAGTTAGACTTACCTGAATGTGGGGGATGGGCGAGTTCAGAGTGACACTGAACGTGAAACATGATAAATTAGCATCAGTAGCCTACTTCAAACAATGTCAAAAAGACCAAAGCCCTCTGGTGCCCAGGGAAGAAAAAGAAGAAGAGAAGAGGAGGAAAAACGGGATAAGGACAGAGGTAATGTGATGTGATTAATGAATAGTTTATCTAATTGCATAGTAGTTACCGTTGGAGCAGTGTTACTACTAGTAGGCTGGACAATAGAACGAGTCAAAATTCACCCAAGGCTGAAAAACAGCAAAAGAACGTTGGCTAAGCTGGAACACGGAGCAAATGAATGGAATCGAACGTTCACAGAGGCTGTTTTGACTGGAGTGATGCTTAGAATTCCATTTTGCCTAAATGGCACAAAAAAATGTATCCATTTTTATTTGACCACTACAATCTGTTCGTCGGAATAAACTGGAAAAAAACAACTTTGTAGAAAGTAAACATTTGCACCTCAATGGTATCAACTGTGCTTATGTCTGCGTAATGAGAAAGTAGGGAAGAAATGAAAACTTCAGACTATTTCTGGTCTGGTGATTGATGACAACCGAGCTCGCTGCCCAGACTTACATAATTACAAAGAGGAGATTCTCCTGATTAAAATGGTCCATAACTTGAAAAAATCTAAATATAAACATTGTGAGATATTTGGCGAAATAGACAGACATAGCTATATTTCCCTATAGGAAACAATGGGACAACCTCAGAGTTCCATGATTAATTTTTAGTTGTTGTTTACATTTCAACTACAAACAACGTGGACAGGTCTCATTGCCAACAATAGTGAAGCAGACATTGTGACGTAGAACAATAAACTGGGAATAGAATGTTTGGAAGGCGAGTTGGTGCCACGGTGCTCAATGAAACTAATAGGTGCTGGCAGGGTGTAAAATGCCCTAAAATAAGGCCTGTTTTTTCGTGATTACTTCAAAACTACAGCAAGCAGCTGGGAAATATGGTCATATTATGAAACTGGGCTCCATGGCGGATGCAATGAACTAGTTTTTATCAGAAAAAAGCATTGTAAAAAATGTAATGTGTCCAGCCTACTACTAGCTAGTTTACTTTGGATGATACTAGTAACGTTCACTAATTTAAGTAGCTAGCTAGCTAGAGTTAATGTCACTTACTTTTACCTTAAATTCATTAAGGAATGTTGGAAAGACTGTTCAGGTGTTTGGGGAAGAACCTAACCTATAACGTCATTTTGAGAAATACACTTTTTCTTTCAAGTGTGCTGCACAAACCATCCACTCTCTGCCTCAAGAAACCAGGCATAGGCATACATTTTATTGACATCTTAGCTAGTCTAGTTAGCCAACATTAGCACTGCTTGTAAAAGTAAATGAAAATGCTTTTCCTTTCTCATCCCCTTTTGTAATAAATTGTTGTAATCCTTTGCAATTTCATTATTGATTAGTCTTATATGTATTATAGCAAACAGCATGCTAGAGAAGTGCTCATTGAATACATGTTTTGTGCATGAATGCTAGGTGTAATTACTCATGCTATTTGTGTTTAGGCTATAATGTGGCTTAGGTGCTATTATTGTGTAGTTTCAACATCAGGAGCTTTTTTATTAATATAATGTAACACCCAATGGTCACATATACGCCTCTTCTCTCTTCAGATGCACTTTTGAAATACTTGAATCCCACCTCTGCATATCCTGGTTCACCTGCAGACACCTTATCTACCTCAGTACAGCCGACTGAGGCAGCATCAAGTGCTCCTGTCCCCTCTACCTCAGCACAGCCCAGCGATGCAGCATCAAGCGCTCCTGTCCCCTCTACCTCAGCACAGCCCAGCGATGCAGCATCAAGCGTTTCTGTCCCCTCTACCTCAGCACAGCCCAGCGAAGCAGCATCAAGCGCTCCTGTCCCCTCTACCTCAGCACAGCCCAGCAATGCAGCATCAAGCGCTCCTGTCCCCTCTACCTCAGCACAGCCCAGCGAAGCAGCATCAAGCGCTCCTGTCCCCTCTACCTCAGCACAGCCCAGCGATGCAGCATCAAGCGCTCCTGTCCCCTCTACCTCAGCACAGCCCAGCGATGCAGCATCAAGCGCTCCTGTCCCCTCTACCTCAGCACAGCCCAGCGAAGCAGCATCAAGCGCTCCTGTCCCCTCTACCTCAGCACAGCCCAGCGATGCAGCATCAAGTGCTCCTGTCCCCTCTACCTCAGCACAGCCCAGCGATGCAGCATCAAGCGTTTCTGTCCCCTCTACCTCAGCACAGCCCAGCGATGCAGCATCAGGCATCTACAAAAAGGCTGCACCAATTGACCCTACTGACTGGCCATCTGTTTTAACTGATAAGGTAAGAACAGAGTTTGTTCTCAGAGGACCGTATCAAATATAAAACAGTTTCACGTTTCCGAAACAAAAAGACGGGAGAAGGTGTCAGCATGACTATTTCAATAGAGACTTAGTCAATGGAAAAAAAATAAAAAGAAGCTGGCTAATGTACTCAAAAAATAGTTATAGTTTGTACTGCTTCTGCTGCATAGTGTTTTCTCAGAGAGATTTCAAATTGAATAGAGAAGGACTAAGGGATTGGAAAAATGCAAGCCACTTGCTCAAGGCCCATGAGGATAGCCAGGAGCACAATACACACATGGCAACATGGAAGATATTGGAGGTCCGTCTTGCAAAGGGGCTAACAATAGATAAGCAACAGATGGAATTCGCTGAGGCTGAGAGAAACAGGTGGCGTGAAGTTCTTACCAGATTGGTGGTAATAATTCAGTCCTTAGCTGAAAGAAACATGGCTTTAAAGGGATCCACAGGCACATTAAACAACCCAGACAATGACCATTTTCTCAAAGAGGTGGAGCTTATGGACAAATTTGATCCATTAATGAAGCAGCATGTGGAAAGTGGAGCTGGCAGTCACACACATTACCATGGCAAAAGAATCCAAAATGAACTGATAGACTCCATCAGCGCAAAAATACTGGAAGAAATAGTGGAAGAGATCAAAGTATTTCTCCATTATTTTAGATTGCACCCCTGATCTGAGTCATAAGGAACAGCTTTCTGTAATTGTCAGGATTGTGTTACTAGAAGACATTCCACAAATTAAAGAACATTTCATGGGCTTTCTTGTGGCTGAGGAGTCAACAGGGGAAAGTTTGTCATCTCTCATCCTCAAAAGGCTGGAGGAGCTGAACATCCCCTTTGAGGACTGCAGAGGACAGTCCTATGACAACGGCGACAACATGAAGGGAAAGAATAAATGTGTTCAGGCTAGGCTGCTTCAACAGAACTCAAGAGCCTTTTTTGTCCCATGTGGTGCCCACACTTTAAATCTGATGGTAGCTGATGCTGCTAAGAGCTCACCAGATGTCATTGGCTACTTTGGATATTTAGCAAAATCATTCAAACTCTTCTCAGCCTCCACTCATAGATGGGATATCCTCCTGAAACATGTCAAAACCACCCTGAAATCATGGTCTGAGAGCAGGTGGTGAAAGCAGGATAAACAGTATTCAGGCAGTAAGGTACCAGGCTGGGCAAGTCAGAGAGGCTCTTCTGGAGGTGAGGTACTGCAGACCCTGAGGTGAAAGTTGAAGCCCAGTCTTTTGCTGAGGAGATTGGATCCTACTGCTTTTCTATTTGCACAGTCATGTGGTATGACATCCTCAACAAGATCCAGCATGTGAGTAAATTGATGCAGTCACCCTCTATGCAGCTAGATGTGGCTGTTGACTTGCTGAAGAAAACCAGAGATTCCCTTACCTGCTACAGAAACACTGGATTTTCTGATGCACAGACAACTGCAAAGGAAATATGAAAGGAGATAAACATGGAGGCTGTACTCAAACAACAGCGGTTGAGAACCACAAAAAGGCACTTTGGTTATGAGGCTCCAGATGAGCCTATTGGTGATGCACTTCGAAAAATGGAAACCACATGTTTTGATGTGGTAGTGGATACAGCCCTCTCTTCACTTGATTAGAGATTTCAGAGCCTGGGAGAGGTGAATGACACATTTGGAGTGCTCCTCAACTTCCCCAACATGTCAAAAGAAGAGTTGCTAGAGCACTGTCAAACCCCGAGCACTGCTCTAAGCCATGACAGAGAGACAGATATTGACGGCAGGGAACTTGCTGTGGAAATGTAAAACTTTCCACATTTGCCATCAAAAAACATGACAAACATGGAACTCTTGAAGCTGACAGAAATTTACCCCAATATGTGGGTAGCTCTGAGAATCACTGCCACTCTTCCTGTTACAGTGGATGCAGCTGAAAGGAGCTTCTCTAAGCTCAAACTGATTAAAACCCACCTGAGATCTACTACGGTGCAAGAACGTCTCAGCGGACTTTCCATCATTAGTATAAATCATGTGGTCTCACAACAGCCATCTTATGATGATATCATAGATGACTTTGCTGCAAGAAAGGCAAGGCGAGTAAGGCTGTAGAACAATGCTACATTATGCATATTGCACTGAGGTTTATGTAATATAGTTTTTTTTGTGCAATACTCTTATTTATAATTCGTTTTATGTCACTTGTTAAATGCAAGAAAGGCAAGGCGAGTAAGGCTGTAAAAAGGTCTCTGTAGTACTCTTATTTATATTGTATTTATAAATAATTTCATGTCACTTGTTTCTTTAATACTGTTTTTATTTTGTATGGAGTTAAATCATAAGGCTAAGGGTTAAATCATAAGTGCACCATAATCTTCATGATTTGTCATAACCATAATGACAGAATGTTTGTTGCCCTCATCAGTCACAATCTGGTATGTCAATCAGGAACTATACAATACTTCTGTGGTACACTTCTCTTTTCAAATATTCTCTCTTAACCTTTTTTGTTTCAGAAAATGATCAAGTTCAACCGTGACTTTGACAATTTCAAAACAGCCTGTATTCCATGGGAAAGAAAGATTAAAGAGGTCGAGAGTGGGTACCATTATCTAAAACTATGATTTACTGTCTGGTTCATGTCATGCTGTTCTATCTATTGATCATGTAACTTTTGGAGTTTGAACTCTAACCCTCAGGTCACTTTGGGTCATCTGTGGCTTCCTACTTCATCTTCTTGCGGTGGATGTATGGTCTAAACCTGGTCCTGTTTGGGTTAATGTTTGGTCTTGTTGTTCTCCCAGAGGTGAGCAGCTTTTTACCTTAAGCACATAGTCCATTGTTTTGCTAAATGTTTGCAGTACATTTGGTCAGCACAGGGAGAGATATCAAAGGAGGGACTCACTGTCTCATTATTACAGTCTTATCCCCACTTCCCTTTAATTGTTCCTTTCTTTCTGTCCGGAGGTGATGATGGGTCTTCCGTATGGGTCTATACCCAGGAAAACTGTTCCAAAGGCGCAGCAGGCCAAAGCCATGGACTACTCCGTCCTCCTTGATTTTGGAGTGAGGATCTTTGGAGTAACACATTACAGAACTACCTTGTGATGCCATATTTAGACACCTTGTTTAGTTTACTTAAGGTTCAGGTTTATTTCATATGATTGTAGATATGAAGAAAAAAAACCACACTGTATATAAAATACTTTTAAGATACAGGTAAAAACAATGGTGAAATGTTTTGGGACATAAGGGTTCATACATGTTCATGAATAACTGCATCATAATGCATTGTACCTGCATTGTACCTAAACGCCCACACCAGTAGAAATCCTCTTTTTTAAGCTGCCAGAGCTTACCCATGATGTTTCACAACAATTTAAGTAAATAAGTAATCATTTTAGTCAAAGTATTATATATTTAGGCTGCCCACTTTGTGCAAACCCAATATGACATCCAAATTCTTCTCAGCCTTCGTTTCATTTCAGGGCTGGGTTTTATTTGAATGTTACCACCCACCAGCGTGGCATTATTTATACATCAGGAACAGATGCAAAGTTATTCCTCTTTGAGACTGAGATGAGCCAAACAGCCTTGTGTCCACTTGGCCACCTGAGCCATGGAGCAAATTAAAATAGGGGTTGCAAATGTGTGTTTTTGCACCTCCACTATCATAATCCATTGTATAATTGTGTGATATGATAGCATTTGGCAACCCTGCTTTGATTGGTGTAACGTTAGCTAGAAACCACAAGTGTCTATCCAGACAATGAAAATTCAAGGAAGTTACATGTTACATGTAATTTGTGGCGTGCATGATCATGAGCAAAGTCAATGTAGTATTTCAACTTGTGAATATGTATAAGTAGCCTTCGTCATTCTTCGGACAGGAAATGGCGTCGAAATAGTGGCGGCAACTTCTTCTAGGGGAGTCCTTCTAAGTGTTACACATTTTCAGTACATCAAATGTACTTGTTACTGTCAGCTTTATTTGGAATGGATGACTTGCATATAAACATGATTATTTTTGTTAATTTCAACAGGGCTATTGTAAGTACTCTATTCTGTTCTATGGCTACTATAATGACGAACGCACCATCGGACTCCTCCAGTTCAGACTGCCACTGTCCTACCTGCTGGTCGGTGTTGGCATCTTTGGCTACAGCCTGATGGTGGTCATTAGAACGTGGGTAAAACACACACGTGAACACATACATGTGCGAACAGTAAAAACATACTAATCCACATACACACAAACAGTAACTGAAATATTGATGACAGCAACCCTCCCGTTGCCAGCTCACTCCCTCTGCATTTTTACAGTCGGCACTGAGATTCGAATGGGCAACCTTCCAGTAACTAGCCCACCTCTCTAACGTCAAACCCCCTATCCTCAGGATGGCCCGTAACTCGGATGAGGGAGGAGACGGTGGGGATGATGGACAGTTTACCTTCACCTTTAAGATGTTCACCAGCTGGGATTACCTCATCGGGAACCCAGAGACAGCTGACAACAAGTATGCCTCCATCACCACCAGCTTTAAGGTAAACACAGCAGCAACTAACTCTTAGGCCTATCCATAGCTAGTAGACCGGCCTTCTACTGTCTTGGCACAAGATCCTGTTGTTTATGGCATAACTTTGTTCTACAAATATCCCTTGCTCTTATCTTAAGGAATCTTCAATCTCCCAAGAATCATATACACATAAAAATGTACTTCATGTTTTGGCCTATACACTTACTATCTTCAACCATAGTATCCACTGTGTTTCTCACTAATCAACTGTTCTCGGTAGGAATCCATTGTAGACGAACAGGAGAACCAGAAGGATGAGAACATCCACTTACGGAGGTTCCTGCGGGTTCTAGCAAACCTTTTCATTCTCTGCAGCCTGGGGGGCAGCGGCTTCCTCATCTATTTTGTGGTGAAGAGGTCTCAGGACTTTGCAAAACTTGATCAGAATACGCTCTCCTGGTATGAAAAGAATGAGGCAGGTTGAGTTTTGATCAGATACATGCTGTGTTATGGTTCGTCTAGTCAAAAGGAGTGAGACAGAAATGTACATGTGGTGTTCGTGCTGTATTCTTCAGTTGTAGGTTGTTATGCTATTATCTGGGTTGTCATGATAGTCAAAAATATAACATATATAAAAAATATATATCATACCACGCTTCGGTTACACTTAATAACTTTCATGATTAAGCCACTAAAAATGATTACATGCTTAGAAATGATATGATACGTGTTATACATGTTTATGAATTTAATGCTTACAATGCTTACAATTATATACTCATTTAATAATTGTATGTTCACTATTTAATGCTTATTCATTAAAATACTTGGGGGCTCCAAAGTGGCGCAATGGTCTAAGACACTGCATCTTAGTGCAAGAGGCGTCACTACAGGCGACCTGTTTCAAATCCAGACTGTATCACAACCGGCTGATTGGGAGTCCCATACGGCGAGTTTGGCCGGTGTAGGCTGTCATTGTAAATAAGAATTTGTTCTTAACTGAATTTCCTAGTTAAATAAAGATTAAATAAAAAAGAAAAGTGTTTTTTCCAGTCTTCGTCCTGGTGATTGGTTGTGTTTTATTTTCCAGGTGGAGGTTGTGATGTCACTGCTGGGGCTGGTGTGCCCTCCTCTCTTTGAGACTATTGCGGAGCTGGAGGAGTACCACCCTCGTATCGCCCTCAAGTGGCAGCTGGGCCGCATCTTTGCCCTGTTCCTTGGGAACCTCTACACCTTCCTGTTCGCCCTGTTTGACGATGTCAACGAAAAGGTACCAGACAGTGTGTCAGCGTCATGTAGCCGCAAATGCACGCTTGTGTGTTTATTCACCTGTGTGTGTGTGTTTGTGTTCAGTACATTTTGTATGAATGTACATTTTTCTTACTCACTTGAACCTGTCTTTGTCTGTTAACATGCGTACAGTTGGAACAGGAGAAGTACATTAAGAATGCCACTATCTGGGGTCTGAAGGAGTACTATTCCAACTACAGCTCCTACCACAACACTACTAACATCCCCCCTCCGGACATCCACCCTGCTGATGTCATCAGAGGGCCGTGCTGGGAGACCGACGTTGGCATAGTGAGGATTACCAACGTTGTTCCTCCTTTTCCCCGTTGTTACTAAACATAGCGGTGGCAGAAGTCACCCTTTTTCTCTCTTTCGTTTTTTTCCTCCACCTGACCCGAGCAGCCCATAAGGTTCCCGCCCGTTGTGCACCAGCGATGAGACTGAGGCTGTGTGACATTGCTCGGTTTTTCATGTTTTGTTTCCTTTCTGTGTCGCCCCTCTAGGAGTTTGTGAAGCTCACCGTCTCTGACATCCAGGTGACATATCTGACCATCCTCATTGGTGACTTTGTGCGAGCCGTGATCGTGCGCTTCCTCAACTACTGCTGGTGCTGGGACCTGGAGGCTGGATTTGTACGTGCTAGGCTATCGTAGCGTAACAGAACTACTGTTCTACTGTGTGTGTGTTCCCATTTTATCGTAATACTTTTTGGTAGCACTTTACATTACAGTATGGGATAAAGTGATAATAACATGTATGGTAGTCTGGTAACAAGGTACAATTACTCACTATCAATACATTACAGCACTACCATATAATTCTTTAATTAGTTTTTCTTTGCTTATTGTATGTGTGAGTACATTCTATGTTTGTCCCAAGTAAACTTGATACCACACAGCGACATCTGGCACGATAGGTGATCCTTCACATTCACAATGACACAGGACACTGCCCTGTGAAGTTAATTACTGTGGCGAGAAAGAGGAAGAGAGAAAGGGGGGACGATGACGACGTGTGAACAGAATTACGTTTACATTATTTATGTCATGCATTGCACTATTTTTATTTATTTATATGTGATTCTAGCCGTCTTATGGAGAGTTTGACATCAGCGGCAACGTGCTTGGATTAATCTTCAATCAAGGAATGATTTGGTGAGTAAATATGAGACACCACATAAACCATCAACACATTTCCACACACACTGTAAGTTGTGTTTATCACATATTTCTGTATATGTGTTTGTTTCAGGATGGGTGCGTTCTACGCCCCTGGCCTGGTAGGGCTGAATGTACTGCGTCTCCTCTCCTCCATGTACTACCAGTGCTGGGCTGTGATGAGCTGTAACGTTCCCCATGAGAGGGTCTTCAAGGCCTCCAAATCCAACAACTTCTACATGGGCCTCCTCCTCCTGGTGCTCTTCCTCAGCCTTCTGCCCGTGGTTTACACCATAATGACCCTGCCGCCCTCCTCCGACTGTGGCCCCTTCAGGTGTCTCTCATGCACACACACACACACACACACACACACACACACACACACACACACACACACACACACACACACACACACACACACACACACACACACACTAGGCACACATCTAATGCTGATCTTTTGTCTACTAGCGGAAGGGCGCAAATGTATGATGTTGTCATGGAGACTATAGAGAAGGACCTACCAGCGTTCATTGGTAATATCTTCACCTACGCAACTAATCCTGGGCTGATTATACCAGCAGTGCTGCTGATGGTGTATGTACACACAAACACACACACACACACACACTAAAGCAACATGCATATGGTCATAGTAACATACACATGTTCATCATAACAAGAGTTCTGTGATCCTGTGTCAGGTTGGCCATCTACTATCTGAATGCGACCTCCAGAAACTATCAAAATGCCAACCTGGAACTGAAGAGGAAGATGCAAATGGTAAATGAGCATCAGCAACTGAACTGCCATCTCTCAGGACTTAAATCATATACTGTAAATGATGACATGTTATTCAGTACTGTAAGTTAAATGCATGTACGTAATGCTGAGAAGGTGTGTGAATATGAATGCAGCAACACCAACAGTATCATCTGCGGTTGTATTTAGGCTAGAGATGAGGAGAAGAACCGGAGGAACAACAAGGAGAGTACCAACCAGGTGATGCATGACCTGGAGGACCTTCTTCCCAACCGCTCTCTAATCTCCCCTCCTGCGGAAGAAGCGCCCCCACCAGGTCAGTTCACATTCCCTACTCTACCTTCCTACCATCTCCACTTAGCACCACCTAGTGGTTGGATGTTTTGGGGGCGTTTAGAAACAAATGTGAACCCACTTCAAAGAACACAACAGAAGAAACAGTTTGTTTTGAGTGAATTGTATCACAATATCGCTCCCAAGCAGAGCCTTCAGAAAGTACTTCACCTTTTCCACATTTTGTAGTGTTACAGCCTACATTTTAAATGGATTAAATTAAGATTGTGTGTCATTGGCCTAAACAATTATCATTTTTACAAATGAAATAATAATGAAAAGCTGAAATGTCTCTAGTCAATAAGTATTCAACCCCTTTGTTATGGCAGGCTTAAATACTTTCAGGAGTAAACATTTGCTTAAAGTCACATAAGTTGCATGGACACAAAAAGAGTATTTAACATGATTTTTGAATGACTACCTCATTTCTGTACCCCACACATACAATTATCTGTAAGGTTCCTCAGTCGAGCAGTTAATTTCAAACACAGATTAAACCACAAAGACCAGGGAGGTTTTCCAATGCCTCACAAAAAATGGCACCTATAGGTAGATGAGTAAAAATAAAAAAAGCAGATATTTAATATTTTGAGCATGGTGAAGTTATTAATTACACTTTGTATGGTGTATCAATACACCCAGCCACTACACAGATACAGGCATACTTCCTAATTGAGTTACCGGAGAGGAAGGAAACCGCTCAGAGATTTCACCATGGTGACTTTAGAACAGTTACATAGTTGAATGGCTGTGATAGAAGACTGGGGGCTCTGAGGATGGATCAACAACATTGTAGTTACTCCACAATACTAACCTAAATGACAGAGTGAAAAGAAGGAAGCCTGTACAGAATATAAATATTCTAAAACGTGCATCCTGTTTGCAATAAGGCGCTAAAGTAAAACTGCAAAGAATGTGGCAAATAAATTAACTTTATATCCTGAATGGAAAGAGTTATGTTTGGAGCAAATTCAACACAACACACCACTGAGTATCACAGTAGCGGTGCATGGAAAAATCACTAGGGAAGCCAAGACAGAAAAAAAGCCTTATTGCAACCTATGTGTTGTGATAATTGCATCAATAAATTCAACCACACCTTTGTTTCATAACAAAACTGGAGAGCAACATCTGTCTGGTGGAGTCCACAATACATATTGCATGTAACAAACAGTTACCTACAGCATGGTCAATCAAGTTAATGTTTCCGACATTTTCGGACTACTAAACAACTATTGATTTAGAACACCAGAGAGTTATCGCAAGTTGCAAAGAAAACAGGAGCTGCCTTCACTATTCCAGCACCATTTCAACTACAAAATTTCAACATCATCAAATCACCTATGCTTAGTCTAATACAGTGACAACTAACAGATTCCCAAAACAATTTAGTCCAATCAATGTACGCTAAATATCAGGTGGCTGTACATGTTACTGATTTCTGTGTGTGTGTGCGTAAGAACATGTTGACTCACCCTACTTGTAGAGAAATGCCAGTCTATGACTCTGTCATACAGTTCATGCTTTTAGTTTTTGTTGTCCTAGGCTACCTGGCTAAAATGCTTGCTCGCTAGCCTAACTTCATTTCATGGGCAAAGATGAGTCAGCTAGTTAACATTAGCCTACTACATCTGTAGCTACATGTTGAACTTCCATCCTCTCAGGCCAGGGGCACAATGTACGAATTTATACTTGGATCTGAATCGCCGTTATAATCATTGGCCAGTATGGAGAATTAAGCAAAACTGCAACTCCAAATCCCTATCTCCATCCATGGCTAATTTAGGAAAGGGACAATTTTTATTAGCTAGGTAGCCACCAGAGTACAACAACACAACGACATGCAAAAATTAAAGTTTTTTCTGTCAATGTGATTGGTGTGAAGCCAAATCCAAACTGGCTTCCCTTGACATTTTTTTGGGTGCGCCAGAACCATTCACAATTGAGCTCGCTCAGTTTAGCTCAATACTGATTGGCTATTAGTTTATACTTTTTTTATCAAGGGAGGCCAAATGCTTGCTGGATTCCCTTGCATTCAATGTTACTGGCGGCAACAATATCATACTCTTTTTAACCAGACAGCATCAGATAGATGGCTACACTTACAGAGACAGCGATGTTTCGCTCGCTTGGATGCTTTCTCCGGTGAGTTGCATTCAGCCTCTTGCGAATTGAAGGGAAATTATGAAACACAGAGAGACCAAAGATACAGTATTTGTATTTTGTATTTTTTTCTTAGTCTTTTTGGGTGGGAATCCATGAAAACACGCCACTGGAGTACCACTCTTCATATTTTCAAGCATGGTGGTGGCTGCATCGTGTTATGGGTATGCTTTTCATTGGCAAGGACTAAGGTGTTTTTTTGGGGATAAAAATAAACCGAATAGAGCTAAGCACAGGCAAAGTCCTAGAGGAAAACCTGGTTCAGTCTGCTTTCCAACAAACACTGGGAGACAAATTAACATTTGAGCATGACTATAACCTAAAACACAAGGTCAAAAATACACTTGAGTTGCTTACCAAGACAGCACTGAACATTCCTGAGTGGCCTAGTTACATTTTTAACTTAAATCAGCTTGAAAATCTATCGCAAGATTTGAAAATGGCTGTCTAGCAATGATCAACAACCAACTTGACAGAGCTTGAAATATTGTACAATCCAGGTGTGCAAAGCTCTTAGAGACTTACCCAGAAAGACTCACAGCTGTAATCGCTGCCAAAGGTGATTCAAACATGTATGTGTGAATACTTATATATTTAATTATCAAAACCTTTTCAAAAATGCCTAAGAACATGTTTTCACTTTTTCATTATGGGGTATTATGTGTAGATGGGTGAGAGAAAAAATATATTGAATCCATTTTGAATTCAGGCTGTAAGTCAAGGGGTATGAATACTTTCTGAAGGAACTGTAGCTGTATAGGCACATCCACTTCATTTTTCTCTTTCGCTTTTTCAGACAACATGAGTGAGAAGGGCAGCAAATATCCCAAGGTGGCAAAACGTCCAGGAGCAGCAGCCAATGCCAAGGGTGTTAACCTTCAGAAAGATGTTTCATTGGCTGCACCAAATTCCAGAGCGGCTGTGACCCACCCTCCAGGCCCAAGGGGTCCACCTGGAAACGTCAGAGGACTACCCCCAGGGCCGGGAAGGGCCAGAGGGAGGGGTGAACCTCCAGCTAGACGCTAATTAGGTGAAAATCAGGGTGCTAAGATGTCCACACCACCCTCACAAATCAGGCTGTACACAAGCAAGAAATCTGACTAAATCACCTGTACTCGTCCAATAAGAAAAGTTCCTTGTCGTTTTCCATTGCAAAACATTTTGCGTTGCATGTCCTAATGAACAACACCCTAGGAATCTGGTCAAAGGTCTAAAGCCTGTAGGCAGTATTTGTAACACCCTCACATTTATGACATACCATCGTCCTAAATCTTATTTATAAACAATTATAAATTAATATTTAGGCTACTGAGTGTCTCAGCACACTGTAAAAAAGTATAAAAAAATGCAGGTTTCTGGTTTTACTTCAATATTTGAATAACTTACTTATTTTTTACGTGTTCAAAACTCATGACATTCAGAAATGTAAATTAAATAAAAAAATACTGCAAAATTTGAACGATTATTTTTGAGTAAAAACAACAACAAAGCAAATCGTGATTAATTTACTAATTTACATATTTATAATATTTTCTATCAACTTAAGAATTGTAAGTTCTTGCAACAACTTGCCATTTGGTTCCGTTTGTAAATGACTGTGGGTAATTCAAATTTGTTAGAGTATATGATACTTTTACACAACATTATATGCAAGTACAGTACCAGTCAAAAGTTCGGACACAGCTACTCATTCAAGGGGTTTTCTGTATTTTTACTATTTTATACATTGTAGAATAATAGTGAAGACATCAAAACTATGAAATAACACATCATGTAGTAACAAAAAATATAAAATCAAAATATGTTTTATATTTGAGATTCTTTAAAGTAGCCACCCTTTGCCTTGATGACAGCTTTGCACACTCATGGCATTCTCTCAACCAGCTTCATGAGGTAGTCACCTGGAATGCATTTCAAACGCGGTGTACCTTGTTAAAAGTTAATTTGTGGAATTTCTTTCCTTCTTAATGCGTTTGAGTCAATCAGTTGTGTTGTGACAAGGTAGGGTTGGTATACAGAAGATAGCCCTTGATAGCAAAAACTATCAAGCGCTATGATGGAACTGGCTCTCATGAGGACCGCCAAAGGAAAGGAAGACCCAGATTAACCTCTGCTGCATAGGATAAGTTCATTTGAGTTACCAGCCTCAAAAATTGCCAAAGCAGCGAATAGCTTTGACTGGGCTAAGCGGGAATTGTGCTTCCGTAGAGGTAGGGGGGCTAGCAGGCCAGAGGTGGATGAACGTAGTGTCCTTGTTTGGGTGTAGGGTCTGATCAGAGCCTGAGGTGCCATTCCCCTCACAGCTCCGTAGGCAAGCACCATGGTTTTGTAGTACATGCGAGCTTCAAATGGAAGCCAGTGGAGTGTGCAGAGGAGCGGGTGACATGAGAGAACTTGGGAAGGTTGAACACCAGACTGCTTCAGCGTTCTGGATAAGTTGTAGGGGTTTAATGGCGCAGGCAGGGAGCCCAGCCAACAGCGAGTTGCAGTAATCCAGACGGGAGATGGCAAGTGCCAGGATTAGGACCTGTGCCGCTTTCTGTGTAAGGTAGGGTCGTACTCTGCAAATGTTGTAGAGCATGAACTTGCAGGATCGGGTCGCCGCTTTGATGTTAGCAGAGAACGACAGGGTGTTGTCCAGGGTCACACCAAGGTTATTTTTACTCTGGGAGGAGGACACAATGGAGTTGTCAACAATGATGGCAAGATCATGGAGCGGGCAGTCCAGAATAGGAGAGGGCATAGAACTGAGCCCTGGGGGACACCAGTGGTGAGAGCACGTGGTGCGGAGACAGATTCTCGCCACGCCACCTGATAGGAGCGACCTGTCAGGTAGGACGCAATCCAAGAGTGTGCAGCGCCGGAGATGCCCAACTCGGTGAGGGTGGAGAGGAGGATCTGATGGTTCACAGTATCAAAGGCAGCAGATAGGTCTAGAAGAATAAGAGCAGAGGAGAGAGAGTTAGCTTTGGCAGTGCGGTGGCCTGGGGGGCGTTTTGGACTGCTGTGAATAGTCAACTTGACCAGCGATAATATAGCAGGCAGGAATGAGTTGACAGAGAATTCACACATCAGGTGCGACTCTCACTCTCTCGCTGTAGTGTCCCCGTGCCGAAAATGACATCTCAAAAATGACATCAACTTATCCACGACGCACATAGCAACCGTCTACCTGCTTCTCTACCGATTACATTTTTGACAATTCGCACGGCAAAATGGACGGTCAAAATAGGAAAGGTGGAGCAGAGAGGGAGAGAATAAAAAAGAGAAAGGCCCTTGCCACAGACGCAGCTAAATGCTGCAAAATAAGCGACATGTTCGCCAGTAAGGGCAAAAACACTAGCTAAATCACACACACTGACACACACAAACGACACCCAGCATGGCTAGCTAAGTAGCCTAGCTAGTAATAGTGACACAACGGCCGGTAGGCTGAACAGTTTGCACGTCTTACGTCTTCGTGGAGGAATTATATCATAGCAATGAGTGCAACATAGCGATCATAATATGACATTGAAGGCAAAAAAAAAGAGTAAACCTAGACTATGGACTTGCCAGCATTCGGTCATGACTCAAGCCACATAAGCTAGGGAAAGTGCACATACACTGTACAGCAAAACAGGCTACATTAACGTAACCATAATACATCCATGAATGTAACACAGTAGCCTGTGTGACACAGCACAGGCAATGACAAAGATCATTAGCGCCATTAGTGCCGGCATTACAAGTTACTACAATAATATACAGCTCTGGGAAAGATTAAGAGACTGATACGCTAATGATAGTGAGTCTGATAATAGAGTATTTTCTTTGCAAAGGTGGAGAAGGAAGCAGCAGCAGCTCTAGAGCTTCAGGTGCTCCTGCAGAACTGGAGATGGTGGTCAGTTCAGAGTCAGACTCAGAGCAGGAACCTTCAGGTACAACTTAAGAGCACAAACCTAAACATGTAGGCTAAGATTTTAGATTAATATGTGCTTCATTTATGAGATTATCAGTAGGACTGTAATCGGGGGGCATACAATCGATGACTGCATAAGTAATACAAGTTTAAGTTTAGGATATTTACAATGTTAATCTCATTCTGCAGAGCAACCAGATGTGCAGAGAGAGAGAGAGAGAGGTTCAGATCCCAGTTCAGGGAATGGAAAATAGAAAGGGACAGCGAAAGCACTGAAAATCCATTTGATTATTCAGTCTAAGGATGTTGACTTATTTTTTCAGTACCTCACAAAACAAACCCCTCAAAGAGTCATTCCCAATGTATTCCACTCCAAAGATGGCACAAACAGAAAATGGCTGACATACAACGAAGTAACTCACTCCTTGTTCTGCTCAGTATGTCTTGCATTCGCAAAACCTTCAAAGGAGACATGCAGGCCTGGAAACATGCCCTCCGAGAGTACATGAACATGAGCGAAGCAAGACCCATAGAGAAAGTGCAGAAGCTTTTTTCCTCAGAGCCAGCAAAGCAGACATCCGTACCCTTCTGAGTGATAAGCAAATGTCAGTTCAACGAGACCAGATCAGAAAGAGGAGGCAGGTCATGGAACGTGTGATTGATGTAGTTAAAGTTATTGGTAAATGTGGGCTTAGCTACAGAGGACACAGACACGAAGCTGCATAGAACTTGGAAAACATGGACATCAATCATGGCAAGTTTCTTGAGCTTATATTGTTGTAATATATGTCTGCCCACAAGAGCATGTTAGTGATTGCATTGAGAAGAGCAAGAAGCAGATGGGAAGTAAAGGAAGAGGGTCCTTGGTAAGTATGATGTCAAAAACAACAGCAAATAAAGTTATTTAAGTCATCAGAATGTTGATTCAGCAGACAATTGCTGTTGAAGTGAGAAAGGCAGGGATGTTCTCAATACAAATTGACACAACACCGGATTTAACATCCAAAGACCAGTGTGCAGTAGTTATGCGATATGTCACTAATGTTGTCCACGAGAGACTGTGAGTCATCGACTGGACAGTACTTTGTGGACCTTGTGAAACAGACCCTTGAGAAGATGGACATAGATATCAAACAGTGTGTTGGTAATGCAACAGATGGAGCAGCTAACATGCAGGGACAATACAGGGGCTTCTCTGCATTGCTCATAGGAGAGTCTCCTAACCAAGTACACATATGTGTCAGCCTGTTATGACACTGGCACAGAATTGGATTCACATCCATTAAATGTCATTAGTAGTCTATTAATAGTAGGCTATACAATGATAACACTTAAACTCCCTCTCCCTTTCGCTCTCAAACATGTTTTGTTACTATTTCATTGCTAATGTTAATAATAACCACTTTACTATCATTTGAGCCTGCGGCAACACTTTACGTTGCATTATGTTGCATTATTACATGATTATTACATGATAGTAAATGTTGTAATTATGCATTGTTACACTGTAACTGGTACATTTCTATTCAATGCAGGTACACAAATGCAATTTCAAGATACCTACACAAAATAGCTACATAAAATGCCCATCAAACTACTTCAATTCAAACTTGTACAGTCTCGATTTTTCATAAAGTGCACCAAATGTGAAGCAGCTATTAACTAATCTAATTCATAATCCATTTTAATCCATAATTGTTTGTGTGTGTGGGTGTAATATTATATTAACTCATATAATCCATCAATTATACCTTAACTGCAGTGGAATAAAACATTAACTACAGTGTAATAGTGCAACTTAATGTTAAGTGTTATCCACCCTGCTTTATATCCTATTATATCCTATTCTGTTGCTGACAGTAGCATGAAACCATGAAAACAATACCTTGCTTTTCTTCTGGCTAGTCTTTCCTCCCTAGCAACTGGATCTGCATTAATCTTTTGTCTGTGCCGTGCAGCCCTCTCCTTATCAGACAACGGCATCTACAGTATAAAGATAATGTGCCTTGAAACACCTTATAATGCCATAAAATAGTTTGCAGTGGTGAAGTTTTTAAATATTTTTTAGAAACAGTATGTCGCCCATTATTCTATATTGTTATATAGAATAATGGGCGACATACTGTTTGCCGTGGGTGGGTTTTCATTTATATTTTTAGGATGAATTGCTACATTTGAAAAACACTTTTGTCATTAGAATTATAACCCGGACATTTACACTTTTTATGTGAAATGAATGGCCTTTGAACACCAAATTTACACATCTCATCTTTGACCCAAGTATTACTTGAGTAAAAGTCTAAAAGTATTTGGTTTTAAATATACGTAAGTATCAAAAGTAAATGTAATTGCTAAAATATACTTAAGTATCAAAAGTAAAAGTATACATTTTCTTGTTTTTTTCAAATTTATGGATAGCAAGGGGCACACTTCAGACATCATATGAATATAAAGCATTTGTCTTTAGTGAGTTCGCCAGATCAGAGGCAGTGGGGATGACCAGGGATGTTCTCTTGATATTGGACCATTTCCCTGTGCTGCTAAGCATTCAAAATGTAACCAGTACTTTTGGGTGTCAGGGAAAATGTATGGAGTAAAAAGTACATCATTTTCTTTAGGAATGTACTTTAGGAATGTAGTGAAGTAAAAGTAAACTTTGCCAAAAAATATAAATAGTCAAGTAAAGTACTATAAAGTATTTTTACTTAAGTAATTTACACCACTGCTGGATCCCCAGGTCAGGGATGGGCATGGTCTGTTTGGCTGGTCCGGCGTCTCTGTGGTCTGGATCATGGTCCTTGTGGTTCTGCCCATTTCCTGGCTGGGAGCTCATGTTGCCCTGTTTTCCCACTGGGACAGCAACAGGGCAAATTGTATGACACTGGGCTGAACACATGCCCCTCTCCCATCCAACCTACCCTCTCCTGCCCCTTCCTCCAATGTCTCATAGGCAGGCACGTATTGGGCAATAAGCAAACCTGTGGAAGGTGGTGATTTGCATAGTTCAACCTGTTTGGAGGGATGGTGAGAACCTGTGAGAATGTTACAGTGAAAGGTTCTATCAAAGAGACGTGGGTGGTGGCAATTTAAGTAAATCACTCTGACCAATCAAGTTTTCAGAACTAAACAACAGAAAGGGAAAGGAGATATTAGTCAGTTGTACAACTGAATGCGTTTAACTGAAATGTGTCTTCCGCATTCAACCCTCTGAATCAGAGAGGTGGGGGGGCTGCCTTAATCGACATCCATGTCTTTTTACTGTCAGATCGAGTCATCACATGAAAGTAAAACCATAGTAAACAGTCAAATAAAATAAAAAGCAATACATGCAATGTAGTGTGTGTATGTGTGTGTCCGTTTGAGCATGCGTAGTACTCGGAAGAACAAGAGTGCAAAAGTTGTCATCCTTACAGAATTGTAATCCTTATAGAATATACAATATGAAAATGGTGCCAAATGAGATTTTGGCATCAGCCACTGCCTCACACTGAGGGGTCAGAGGTTGCGACTGGCACCGGGGCTGGCGGGGCCGGCTCCAGAGCCCTGATCTCATCTCATTAGGCTATTGAGGGAACCTGAGGACAGCAGTGCGGTGTTCATTATGCACCAAATGGAACAAAATAGAGTGAAACAGGCAGGGTCTACCTGCATGGACAAAACACCGATTTTTGTTTTCTGTTGCAAAATGTTTTTCGAGTCCACTTTGTCAACCATCATTATCATATTACCTTGGTCGTGTTCATTAGACACCAAATGGACTGAAACAGGGAGGGACTACCTGTAAAAAAGGTTGTATGTTGCATGTCCTAATCACCTAATAAACACAACCCTGTTTAGTTATTGGACAGAAATTACAAGTGTGTATATGGATTTTGTTGGACTGTAGTTGGCAAATATGTTGTTAGAGATATACACTGAATGCACAAAACATTAGGAACACCTTGTCCTCTTTTGCCCTCAGAACAGCCTCAATTCTCTACAAGGTGTCGAAAGCATTCCACAGGGATGCTGTCCCATGTTGCATCAAGTTGGCTGGATGTCCTTTGGGTGGTGGACCATTCTTGATACACACGGAAAACTGTTGAGCGTGAAAAATCCAGCAGCGTTGCAGTCCTTGACACACTCAAACACTCAAACCTACGACCATACCTCATTCAAAGGCACCTAAATATTTTGTCTTGCCCATTCATCCTCTGAATGGCACACATACACAATACATGTTTCAATTGTCTCAAAAATATTTATTTAACCTGATTGAAGTGGATTTAACAAGTGATATCAATAATGGATCTCTTGAGTGGTGCAGTGGTCTAAGGCACTTTAGGGACAATAGGTGTCACTAAAGTCCCTGGTTCAAATCCAGGCTGTATCACATCTGGCAGTGATTGGGAGTCCTTAACTGACTTGCCTGGTTAAATAAAAATATTTGCTTTCACTTGGTCAGTCTATGTCATGGAAAGAGCAGGTGTCCTAATGTTTTGTACACTCAGTGTAGCTCATCATTGTTAAATTACTGTTTGCTAATAAATTCAAAACACAATTTAAATTATGCTATTTCAGTGACCCAGGATTTCATTGCTAGTCATGTGTATAACATTTTCAATTTAACCAATAATTAAAATTGTGTCTTAAAAATGTGGATGTAATATTAAAATTAGACTACAGTATAAAAAGACTTCAAATCAGGTTATGACAGTAAAATTATTCAGGAGTAGATTAAAAATGCTTTAGAATAACAGCCTTTTTGAGTGAACTATAAATAAAATTGTATTTTCATCTACTCCTGAATAACTATTTTTTTAGTCAAATTTTAATATTACATCCAAATTGTTTCTAATTCTAAACTTGATACCTAACATAATTGTGGTATGTGAAGATAAACAGATTATTTACCATTTAAAAACAAATTACTCTAAGAATATGGTCATTTATTATAACTTAATTCACTTCGACTTGTGACATATGACATTAGCAGACTGTGAAAAACCAATAAAAGACTGAACAGAGTGGATACCCACTGGGCACACACTGGTTGAATCAACGTGGAAGTAAACATTTCACGGTAAGGTCTACCTACACTTGTTGTATTCGGAGCATGTGACAAATAGACATTTGATTTGATTTGATTGTCTGTGTCCAGTGGGTACAGAACTGAGCTTGGCTGTGTTAAAGGCACTGGCTGCATGGTCCAACATCTGCAGTGGCCACACAGCATTTACAGAGATAGGCCTTTGCAGAAGTCAGGGCATTCATATTTCTTGCGCTTCACTGAGCAGAGCAGGGCTGTTGTGTAGGAAGTTGTCAAGGAAGGGTGTTTGTGTTTATATGGTAGGGCTCCCAAGTGGCGCAGTGCTCTAAGACCCTGCATCTCAGTGCTGGAAGCGTCACTACAGACAACCTGGTTCAAATGCAGACTGTATCACAACTGGCCATGATTGGGAGTTTTCATAGAGTGGTTTTAGCCAGTGTAGGCTGTCATTGTAAATACGAATTTGTTCGTAACTGACTTGCCTGGTTAAATATAAAATACAGGAACTTCAACCAATTATGTCAATGCGGAGAGCTTTCACCTGTGCATGCAGATGGTGCACTGAATGTGCTCAACTCCAATCACTGGCATTTCCTCAACTCTCCTCCTTACAGCCACAAATTTGAGAAAGTCAAAAGTACGCAATGCAGACCCCTCTTTGTAGCTGCACAGCACTCACTGGTAAAAGCCCCACTCCTTACTAGGACCAACAGAGAAACGCGTAGCTGTCGCACCAACCAGGAACCCACGCCTTTGGGCCCATACGCTAATCACTGTTCCAATAGCTATTTTCCACTTTACCCACCATTTTTATTGTACACTGGCTGCTAGGCAGGCGCATACACCGCTCAGTTTCCATGACTGTGAAAAGCAACTCCCTGTCACCTTTCTATTGGTCGAATCCACATATTTCTGCTGAAAGGGAAAAAAGGGATGGGTTTAACACTACTTAGGGATATTGCACGCCCGCTTTGGTAAACATAATACATTGGAAGATGTTAGCTTTGATAATGGACCCCCTGCTGGCTCGCTGGCTCCCAGGAATAATACCATCGCATAACTGTGTCTGGTGCGCCCCATATTTTAATGTAGCCTGTCTGGAAAGACCCAAAGTATTTTCAGAATTATCCCTGGGCTTGGACAACATAACCTTCATAACCCCTCGTTAAATAATGAAAAGCACCACAGAACTGCGTTTTGGAGTGTTGTAATGTACCGTGAAAAAGCTCCTTCAAAAATTGGATGACACTAGATGGTGTCCAGTAAAACTGAATGCCAGAAAGAACCAACAAGAGCCCATCAGCGCTATTTGCAACTAATGACTGTGTCCCAACCCAATACACATTTATACATCTTTGTGTGCTAGCGGAGGCTGCTGAGGGGAGGACGGCTCATAATAATGTCTGTAATGGAGTCAATGGAATGGTATCAAACACATCAAACACGTGGTTTCCATGTGGTTGATACCATTATATTAACTCCATTACAGACATTATTATGAGCCGTCCTCCCCTCAGCAGCCTCTACTGGGGTGTAAATGTGTATGTATGCATGTATTGTGTGTGTGTGTGAGAATGTATGCATGTGTTTTTGTTGTGTGTTGTAATGTGTGCGTTGCTGCAACCTGGACTTAGTAGTAGACATAACATAGTAAATGTAAATATGTCTCCCGCTATTTAGTATGATATTTTATGTTTTGTTAGTTATGGGTTGGGCTCCCGAGTGGCGCAGTGGTCTATCTCAGTGCAAGAGGCTTCACTACAGTCCCTGGTTCGTATACAGGCTGTATAGTTCACCCATATTTTCCTTTCTTTTTACACAGAAAGTAGTGTGTCGTTCCTGTAGTTAGTTGAGCTCCCAAGTGCCGCGGTGGTCTAAGACACTACATCTCAGTGCTCGCTGCATCACTACAGACAACCTGGTTCAAATCCAGGCAGTATCACAATTGGCCCAGCATCATCTGGGTTTGGCTGGGGTAGGCTGTCATTGTAAATAATACTTTTTTCTTTACTGACTTGCCTGTTTAAATAAAATATATTAATTTGTGGATTCCATTTGGTATGATATGTTACTTTGGTGCATCATCTTTGAAATGCAAGAGAAAGGCCAGGGAAAACGATGGATTTCAACACTTACTGCACAGTGCACACACTTGCTCAGTGTAACAGGTAGGGTTTCCAAATTCCGGGAACTTTCAATAAAATCTCTGGTCATCCCAAAATTCCAGTTGGAGAATTCCCGGAATCAGGAGGGAATAAGCAGGAAATCTGGAATCCTTCAACCAGAAAACCAGGGAATTTTGCAACACTAGCGACAGGATTAGTTACATGTTGTCTTGTAAATGCTCATCAGTAAGTACAAGAGCTGGACCAGCTCTTAGGGGCATATAGGTTTAAAACCAACCAGTGGTTCAAACTACTCCCTTTGCCATTGCCTACTACTACACTGCTGAATCTCACTGACTGAGTCTACCACCTTGTGGTATATAGTATAAACATGTGACAATAAATGACATTTGACATTTTAGTAATTTAGCAGATACTCTTATTAAGAGCAACTTATAGGAGCAATTAGGGTTAAGTTCAAGGGCACATCGACAGATTTTTCACCTAATCGGCTCAGGATTCAAAACAGTTACCTTTCGGTTACTGGCCCAATGCTACCTGCTGCCCCGAATATCATGAAGACCTGGGGCCTCTGTTCCATGGCACTATAGAAGATGCATTCGTTTGTCCAATTCAATTACAAGAGTTGTTGGACTTCATGAAATTGTTATGTATTGAAATATTAATAAAAGTTTGATGTGAAAGATATCAATTCAGACTAATCATACGATTTTCTCTCTTCATGTTAGTAAGACAGTCCATACATTTTTAGAGTGTGCTAATCCATCCATCAATTTACATACATTTACAGAGGGCCCATCGAATGTGTGCGGTCTGCAGCCGGTTGAACACACAATGAAGAGAGAATTACCGTACTGTCTGGACCTAAGCCAACACTCGATGTTGAGATCTGATATTTTGCCCAGCGCAAGATGAGATGTGGGCCAACGTCATCCAGCTATGTCAACAAATCATATTTCTGAATTTGGAGAGCACAGTAAACCTAACTACTTACAAAAAACATGCTTTTGAGGAAGTGCTACAAAAGTATGTAGACCTATATAGCAGTATTGGACTATAAGATATAAGGTAATTTCGTCAAATTCGTGAGGCTCATTAGTTTCTCATTCAACATATACAGTAGGCTATATAGTTGCTGCTACTTCACTCATTCTTAATCCCGTTTGAAAAGATCTCCTTTCCTAACTGTTTTCAGTCCCTGAGACCAACCAGAAATGTTTCCTTGGCCAAATATTCCCTGATTTTTATCAAATGGGCACACACACATGCGATCTCTCATTTCTGAATCACCAAATTCTGCCCGAGGCAACAATAAGAGTTGGCTAGTTGCGCTCATTCAGTGGGTGTAGTGCCGCACTTCTCACAATGGTGCTTGTTTAGTAAAGTTAGATCAAAGCTAAATCAATGCCCTGGAAGATCACATAATGATTCATTAGTATTCTACATAATGTAACCAAATATAATAGCATTATACAACGTTACTGTTACGTCAAAAACACCACCTCATTTCTTATGAGATTTTAGGATGGTTAGCTGAATAGTCCCAAAAAAATCTCACGCAGCCAAAACTCAAAACAGCACGCCACTAGGCAGAATGTGCTCTAATTTGCTCACAAAACAGTAATTCAAGAAGATCTAAATGCATATTCCCATAAAACTGATTGAGATCAAATGATTGCCATGCAGACGCAGTTTGGACTTTTCACTGTTTGAGAGTATTAAAAATATAAACATTTCTTGAGAATATGTGTGGGCATACTGTAGGCAGAAGTTGCAATTGGAGGATGCATTTTTTTCTGCAATGATATCCAATAGGGTACATCTGTCTCTACAAACGTTGAGAAATGTATGCCTAATAAAAAAAAAAAAATTGCACTTGTGTGTGTTTTGTTTGGGGAGGGGTGGGTGTTGGCACTTTGCACACACATTGGGCATGCACAATAATATCTCATCATGTTGAAATGAAGCAAAGAACAGGAGGACAATGGAATTCTCAACATGATATCATAGGAAAATGTCATCCTGACAATGTATTGAGAAAACATAAACCCTACAACACTCATATTTTCTCATTGACTGCAATGTACTGAGAAGAATGTCAACCCTGTGACACTCAACTTTCCCATTAACTGTATTGTATTCACTAAATCATCAGCTACTGTGACATTTGACCTTTTGACCTTTTAGCATAAACGTGCCAGGATGACGTTTTTAGGCTGAGAATGGGCTGGAATGCTAGATCCAGCTCTATGAAGCTGTTCAATTGACTGCCCACCAGTGTGCAGTCTCTGCTTAAATAGGCTGATCTTGCCGCTGCGTCTCGTGGTACTTGGCCCTGCCTAGTGCCAGTCCTCTTGCAGAGTGTATCCAGTCATTGCGTCCGCTGGCGATTTGCTTTGTGGTAGGTCAAACTGCACTCATTAGACAAGTCTCCAACTCAAGAGAACTTTCATTGCTGGCGTTTGGTGAGTAACATATCCTTTTCGTTTGGTTGTCAACAAATGTATACATTGACGGCTTGTTAAACAAAAGTAGGCTACATGTTGGTTGTTCATTGGGAGATACCACATTATTTTCTTATTGCCATAAAAGCATAGATTCCTTTCTGTGAAAGAAAAACCTAAACAGTTCAGTTTTCTCATACAGGACTATTCTGAACAGATCATGATTCATGTCATAATATATGACATCATTTTCTTTTTTTTTCTTTTTTTCTTTCATGTTTATGAAAGTGATGAACTATTTTCTTCATTCGTTTGAGCTATTCTACACTCTATTTTACACTTGAGCCAGCTCATGGTATCTCTTTGTTTACCAATCACTCTCTCGTCCAGATTCTAGTTTGTGTCTGAATGCTTCTGTCCTGGCTGGGGAGCTCTCAGACTGCAATATGAGGCTGACATTTGGGATATTCCCCAAGGAAGGCCTCAGTATGTCCCTCTCTGGAGTCACCGTGGCTCTCTGTACCCTCACCCTGCTTCTAGTGGCTCTCAGGGGCCGCAAGCGAGAGGGCGCGGGACGCCCCAAAGGCACCATGCCCCCGGGGCCAACCCCTTGGCCCCTGGTGGGTAACCTGTTCCAGATGGGCGACCAGATCCACTTGTCACTGACGCGTCTCCGGCTGCAGTACGGAGACGTCTTCCAGATGCGTATGGGCTCCCTTGTGGTGGTGGTGCTGAGCGGCTACGCCACCATTAGGCAGGCGCTGGTTCGGCAGGGCGAGGGTTTCGCCGGACGCCCTGACCTCTTCACCTTCTCTGCCGTGGCCAATGGCACCAGCATGACCTTCAGTGAGAAGTATGGCCCTGCCTGGGTGCTCCACAAGAAGCTGTGCAAGAACGCCCTGCGCTCCTTCTCACAGGCAGAGCCGCGGGGTCCCGACACCACCTGTCTGCTAGAGGAGCACGTGTGCGCCGAGGCAGCTGGGATGGTGGAGGCCATTTTGGAGCGCTCAGAGGGGAGCAAGGGGCTAGGTCTGGACCCTGTGGTCCCACTGGTTACGTCGGTGGCCAATGTGATGTGTGCTCTGTGTTTCGGGAAGAGGTATGACTACAATGACAAAGAGTTCCTCACTATTGTGCACATCAACAACGAGGTGTTGCGGATCTTCGCTGCAGGCAACATGGCCGACTTCTTCCCTGTGTTCCGCTACCTGCCGAGTCCGTCCCTGCGGAAGATGGTTCAGCACATCAGGAGAATGAACAGCTTCATGGAACACAACATCGAGGAGCACCTGGAGACCTTTGACAAGGTTTGAGCCACACCTTGGTCATGCTAATTAGAGCATGCCACAGAAAAATTTGTAGAAAGTTTATAAAGAGTGCTTCTTTTTCTGTTTGGTGCTTAATGAACAGACCTCGAAAGCAGACAGTATGATGATATTTCAATGTTGATGAATGAAAAGATATCCAAAGGATATTCAGCTGTTCTACTGTTACAGCTTGAGGCAGGGGTAGGATATGTTGATAGATGTGCTATTAAAACTATGGCCTAGAGGCATATAATCTATAATGTGTATAAACTGAAACAGAAAGTTAACGGTAAAAGTTTTTGCAGACATATCAACTTGGGGAGAAATCTTTACTTTCATGTGTGACATTTAGGCTGACTTTGGTAGATAAGTAAACTGTTAGATTAGATATGATCTGTGCAAACAGATTCTGGTACAGAGGCACAATAAAAACAGCCAGCCATTGAGGGATTGGTTTCAGTGCTGGAGGGATAGACAGAGAGAGAAGGAATAATGCGGGGGAACAAGAAAGGAATAATGAGGTGTGTATTATTTAAAATATTGAAATAGTTGAGTTACAATAAAATATACTCTAGGTAGGAGGACAGACCATGCTTATATATATCGGATGAGGCTAAAGTGAACCTTTGTTCTTGCGCAGAGGCTAAAATGCTCGCACGCACTCTTTAATGAGGAATTATCAATCTGGTGGAAGACACGTGCTCACATGTTTTCTAGAAGATTCTGCCATTTACTGTCAGTATCACTCTCAAAATGTGATGGTACATTTGATTAGTGGGTCGTGTATCAAGGTTTTGTGAATTTTAAAGGATTACATTTAATTGGAAATCATTATACGGAATATGGCACAGATTTAACCTGGATGGGCTAGATTAGGACTCCCCCTACACATTTATAGGCTTACTCAGAGAGACATAACATATAAGCCTTATTATTAGACATTATAAAGGCACATACATGCTTTTAATAAGTTATAAAGCATGACAGCTGCAGGTATTAAGTAGTGTGTGAAGTAAAGTGTTATGAAAAGTTGTGATGATGTATGTGTTTCCAGGACTGTATACGTGACATCACAGATGCTCTGATTGCACTTTGTGATGAGCGCCAGGAGAAGGAACACGTGGCAGTGCTGTCCAACTCCCAGATCATACACACTGTCGTCGACATCTTTGGAGCAGGTGAGAGAGACGGAACAGAGAAGTTTGGCAACACCTGATTTAAAGCTCTGCTTATAAACAGCATATAAACCCTAGGCACGTTAATTCTTTACAAGAAAACAGACCTTGGTGCTATGGCGATATTAGGGCTGTGGCTGTAGTATGTTTACTGAGGCTAGATTTCCAAATCCAGATGTATTTTTCTTCTGGAGGATCACCATTCCCAGCAGTGATGGGTTGAACAATACGTTTGTACAGACCAACTCTAGAGCAACTTCATTAAGTTCATAGCATAGATACGACGTTACATATTTGTTTTGTTTACATTACAGGATTCGATACCATCATTGCTGGTTTACAGTGGAGCCTCTTATACCTCATCAAGTTTCCTGGCAGCCAGGTCAAAATACACCAGGAGATTGGTACTGTACATCCTCTGTATATTTATAATTCCTCCTGTATGACTGAACAGTAATTTTCCTATAGAAAACTGTAATACTGTACAGTATGCCCTTATAGAGCTAAATGGACTTATACCTTGTCTCTTCGTGTGTCTTCACCTCCTATTAATAATCACTTTGTCTTAGAAAAATGGGTGGGAGTTCAGCAGTTTTATGAATGAAAGTATTTCCTGTGTTATCAAACAGCACATCCTAATGAGCAGAGTCCCCATCCCCCCCACCCCCCCCCCCGTCCCCGGTCCCCCCCCCATCCCCCCCCATCCCTTCCTCAATGGCTAGAAACCATTGCTCACCATGGTAACACGCAAAAGGTCACTAATTCACCAAAGCTATTTTTGAAGTGGGCTGAGAAAACTGGTGCTGTCTGTTCAGTAAGCACGATTCATTCACAGAGAGAGAGAGAGAGAGAGAGAGAGAGAGAGAGAGAGAGAGAGAGAGAGAGAGAGAGAGAGAGAGAGAGAGAGAGAGAGAGAGAGATAGAGAGAGAGAGAGAGAGGGGAGAAAAGAGAGAGAGATTTTGGATACATGGACAGTCTATTCTGGCAGGAACAAAGAGGATCACACGCAGGGGTAATGCATCGTACGAGGATCACGCCACACAAATCATCCCCTTATTTGAGAATGGAAATGTAAGAAGAGATGGCAATAGGTCAACCGTCTTTCTTTCTTATTTGGTCTCCCTTTTTCTGATCGTCTCTGTAATGTCTCTGATCCCTTTCTCTGTATTTTGACTTTCAGGTATTTTGTATGTGCCTTTCTCTGTTTCAGACGACCACATTGGCCCAGCCAGACTACCTCGGTTTGAAGACAAGCCCAAGATGCCTTTTACTGAGGCCTTCTTATACGAGGTGTTCCGTCACGCATCCTATGTCCCCTTCACCATACCACACTGGTGAGGCTCTGATAACAGTTACAGTAACACTTTGTGATGTTTACATCTGCATGGTGCCTGTCTGTTCGTATGTTCAGGTCAAAGCGTTATCTCTGTGAAAGTTGATATTTACATCGTCTCTTTTCTCCATTGCTTTTCTTCCCTTTAGCACCACACAAGACATCACACTCAATGGATACTTCATTCCAAAGGACACCTGTGTCTTCATCAATCAGTACCAGGTTAATCATGACATGTGAGTGTTTTAAAGCATACATCTCAATTTATGTTACATTGTAGTCCTTTGAGGGGGTGCAGTGTTGGGGAAGACCAATAACTCCGTACTCTGAAGATATAGCCGACCAAGTTACCAATTACTTCACAATGGAAGAGGTTAAGCTACACTAAAGCTACCCTGAAGGAACATATATTTTACTACAAATTGCAAGAATAGATAACTCTGGAGTCAGATTTAATCTGATTTTAGATGTTAACAGAATGTGTAATTTAGCCTATTAAACAGAAAAACTATGTTTTAAGTGAGAATTAGGAAGGTCTGATGCTGAAAAAGAAAGGAAATTCTTGCCTACTTCACCCATATTTTCCTTTCTTTTTACAAAAAAAGTAGTGTGTAATTCCAGCAGTTAGTTGGGCTCCCAAGTGGTGGAGTGGTCTAAGACACTGCATCTTAGTGCTAGAGGTGTCACTACAGACAACTTCTTTCAAATCCAGACTGTATCACAACCAGCTGTGAATGATAGATAGATAGGTACTTTATTGATCCCCCGGGGATGGGAGTCCTATAGGGTGGCGCACAATTGGCCCAGCGTCGTCTGAGTTTGGCTGGTGTAGGCCTTCTTTATAAATAAGAATTTGTTCTTAATTGACTTGCCTAGTTAAATAAAAAAAGTTATCTACACTGCTACATGGCAAAAAATGAATGAACTACTGAAAACACTACCAAGATTTGAAATGAGTTAAACTACCAGCAAGCTACTGCAAAATGTTGTCTAATTATTATTATTATTATTATTGTTTTTCACTACTCCCCAACACCAGTGGTGGAAAAAGTACTCAATTGTCATACTTGAGTAAAAGTAAAGATAGCTTAACTGAACATTACCCAGTGAAATACTACTTAAGTAAAAGTGTAAAAGTATCTGGTTTTAAATGTACTTAAGTACAGTGGTAGAAAACTAACTCACTTGTCATACTTGAGACAAAGTAAATGCTAAACATCAAATTCCTTTTATTAAGCAAACGAGACGGCACGATTTTCGTATTATTTTTAATTATGGACAGACAGGGGCACACTCCAACATTCATCATTTACAAACACAGTATTTGTGTTCCGTGAGTTCGCCAGATCAGAGGCAGTAGGGATGACAAAGCGTTATATTGATAGGTGCCATAATTCTGTGCTGCTTGAGCATTCAAAATGTAACGAGTACTTTTAGGTGTCAGGGAAAATGTATGGAGTAAAAAGTACATTCTTTTCTTTAGGAATGTAGTGGAGTAAAAGTAAAAGTTGTCAAAAATATAAATAGTCAAGTAAAGTACAGACACCCCAAAAAAACTACTTAAGTAGGATTTAAAAGTATTTTTACTGAAGTACTTTACACCACTGCCCAACACTGAGGAGGTGACATGACCATTTGGAGATGTCAGCTCTCACACAATCTGTTTGAATGTGTTTGAGTGTTCATCTGGTCTTGGTCATGTTCACTAGGCACCAACCAGAAGGGAGGGACAGAAGTGAGGGACTGACTATCTGGACTTCCAAGTTACGAAACGTTTTCCTTTGTGTGCTCTAATGAACACAACCCTGTTGTGGTTGTCAATGGTTGGCTGTCATTTTCCTCATTTGTAGAGATCTGTGGGGTGACCCAGACGTGTTCCGTCCCGAGCGCTTCCTGGGTAAAGAGGGACTGCTCAACAAAGACCTGACAGAGAAGGTCATGATCTTCGGGATGGGGAAAAGGCGTTGCCTGGGTGATGGGTTCGCCCGGTTGGAGATGTTTGTATTCCTGACCACACTGCTCCACCGGCTGCGTATCGAGAACGTTCCGGGACAGGAGCTGGACCTCAGTACCGACTTTGGGCTCACCATGAAGCCCCGCTCCTACAGGATCAATGTCTCGTCACGCCTCTAGATCTGTCCTGTCCATTAAGCCATACAACACCAACTACAATAAGGCCACAACTGGCTTGACTGGGCAACATCTCTCAACTCAAGACAGAGTTAAGCCGATACAAAGTGTGCAATAGTACTAAGCAGCCATAACCAAGGATTTGTTCAGAGCCATTTCCTCATTGGTCATCAAATGGATTGAAATTTACCTAGAAGCTGTTAAGATTTTAGTTGAAGTATGTTATATCCTATTGTAGATGTTTAAGATAGATCTATTCTATATGTAACTTTAGCATTTTTATGATTTTTTTTTTTTTTTTAATTTCACCTTTATTTAACCAGGTAAATCAGTTGAGAACAAGTTCTCATTTGCAACTGCGACCTGGTCAAGATAAAGCAAGGCAGTGCGACAAAAACAACACAGAGTTACACATGAGAAATAAACAAACATACAGTCAATAACACAATAGAAAAATCTATATACAGAGTGCAAATGTAGTGCAAAATGCAGTAAGGTTAGAAAGACAATAAATAGGCCATAGTGGCGAAATAAATTACAGATTAGCATAATCACTGGAATGATGGAATGTGCAAATGATGATGTGCAAATAGAGATACTGGAGTGCAAAATGAGCGGAAGTTTAAAAAAAATCAAAAAATATGGGTATGAGGTAGTAGGATGGGCTATTTACAGAAGGGCTATATACAGGTGCAGTGATCGATAAGCAGCTTTGACATCTGATGCTTAAAGTTAGTGAGGGAGATAGGAACCTCTAGCTTCAAGGATTTTTGCAATTCGTTCCAGTCATTGGCAGCAGAGAACTGGAAGGAATGGCGGCCAAAGGAGGTGCTGGCTTTGGGGGTGGCCAGTGAGATATACCTGCTGGAGCGCATGCTACGGGTAGGTGTTGCTATGGTGACCAGCGAGCTGAGATAAGGCGGGGATTTACCTAATAAAGATTTATAGATGACCTGGAGCCAGTGGGTTTGGCGACGAATATGTAGTGAGGGCCAGCCGACGAGAGAATACAGGTCGCAGTGGTGGGTAGTATATGGGGCTTTGGTAACAAAACGGATGGCACTGTGATAGACTACATCCAATTTGCTGAGTAGAGTGTTGGAGGCTATTTTGTAAATGACATCGCCGAAGTCAAGGATCGGTAGGATGGTCAGTTTTACGAGGTCATGTTTGGCAGCATGAGTGAAGGAGGCTTTGTTGCGAAATAGGAAGCCGATTCTAGATTTAATTTTGGATTGGAGATGGTTAATATGAGTCCACAAATTCTATGTCAGACCCGTCGAGGGTAGTGATGATTGTCCGGTGGGCGGGTGCGGGCAACGTTCTATTGAAGAGCATGCATTTAGTCTTACTAGCATTTAAGAGCAGTTGGAGGCCACGGAAGGAGTGTTGTATGGCATTGAAGCTTGTTTGAAGGTTAGTTAACACAGAGTCCAAAGAGGACTCTGTGTCCTATGATATCTCAATATACAGGGCTCCCGAATGGCGGAGCGGTCTAAGGCGCTGCATCTCAGTGCTCGATGTGTCACTACAGACCCTGGTTCAATCCCAGCTGTGATTGGGACTCCCATAGAGCGGTGCACAATTGGCCCAGCGTCGTCCAAGTTAGGTTAGGGTTTGGCATGGGTAGGCCGTCATTGTAAATAAGAATTTGTTCTTAACTGACTTGCCTAGTTAAAACATGTAATGTTAGAATATCTATGCACATTGGTACAGGGTCATCCCCAGTATTATTTTAACTAATAGACATAGTGATTTGTCCTTCCACCTTCATCAAGTGGAACATAATTACAAATGCCTTTTATTAAATTAATCCTTATCTGTAGTTATTAATTCAACTAAATGCTTAGGGAGGGAGAGAGGAAGGGTTGTTTTATATATAAGTGATCAGAGCCTTGGGCACTATGCAGCGTTCACTCAGGGTTCATTACTACTCAACTCAATCATCCACCCACTCCTCTTCATCTGTAACTCCAGGGTTTAAAAAGAAGATCTCTTTCCCCCTTTCTCTCTCCTTCCCCCTTCCTAAGTAGTTGCCAGAGCTACACTGAGAACCACTTTTATTTTTCATATGCTCTCCCTCTCCAACAGACTAGATTAGACACAGTCTTTGGATTCTACCAGACAACTACCAGAGGTTAGGAGGAGAGATGAGACACGTCTGTAAAAATCTAATGTTGATGCTGTGATGTTCTATTTTATGAGATAACACTAGTACTGAAAAGCCATGACAATAAGTGTTTGAATAAGATACGTTTCTTACATTATCTAAACTTGATTGCCAGTATATGTTCTAAGAGGATTTCCACAGGCCATTTGAGAGACATGCCATTATTCAGACCCCTTTTTGAAATATTAATGATATCTGTTAACACGTGTTTTCTGAAAATGACATTTTTTCATTTGTTAGTCCTTTTTGTCTGTAAACTCAACTGTCTTTTAGCATCTGAAATGTGCGACTGAGATTAAAAACTGATGGAAGTTTGTGTATGTGGTTATTCTTTGTTTGTTTTTTTGTTTTGGTCACAACCACAGGCATTCTCTGCAGAATTAAAGGGACAATCCTTAATTCGTGTTTCAGCCAAACGGCAGTCCTACCCAATTTGTTTGCTATAAAGCTGTGGGATGGGACTGGAGACTTTCAAATTCATAGATTGAGATAAAAATTATAATTTTTTAAAGTAATACACTGTAACAAATAATTATTCTTGAAGAATGTAACTTGCCTCATAAGCTTAGCATAACTGCCTAAACCCAACTGAACCCAAAATAAATCCATTGTTTATCGACAGTGGAATTCATCATTAAACTTTTTTTATTTTTTTATTTCATCATCAGAGCTGCCGCGACATCGAGCTATCCAGCTATGTTTTTAGCATTCCAGCTAGCGATTAGTGTCTGGTTAGCTAGCCAACAGACATTTAGAAGTTGCGCTTTAAATTCATGGACAATATAGAAGGAAGAGGAAAGATGAGGAAGAAAAAAGACATAAGTATAGTGGTATGTTTTTTATGGACATTTTTAAAAGCATCTGTCTGTCTCTGGTTTTAGCTATTTGAAATGTAGCGCGCTAAGCTAGCTAACTAGCTAAACCTGAACTAGAGTAGCATTAAAAACATAGTGGTAGCAACGCCTGTGGTGGCCCGGGCGCACGCATGCTGACACGGTCGCCAGGTGTACAGTGTTTCCTCTGACACATTGGTGCGGCTGGATTCCAGGTTAAGTGTGCATTGTGTCAAGAAGCAGTGCGGCTTGGCAGGGTTGTGTTTCAGAGGATGCACGGCTCTTGACCTTTGCCTGTCCCGAGTCTGTATGGGAGTTGCAGCGATGGAACAAGACTGTAACTACCAATTGGGGAGAAAAGGGGGTCAAAAATAAATGCATGATTGGAGTGGAGCATGGACTCAACTTTAGACCACTTTTAAGGTGAACATATAATTGCTTTCCTTCAATTTGGACAAAGAAAGGCTCTCAAACGTTTGACCCTAAGTGAGTTTTAACCACATTCCTCAATAAAGCCGCATACAAACATTATTTCTTTTTTGCAGCTCCAAAATGTTTCAGCCTAGCTGAGTGCTTTCTGTGGTGGAGGGGCAGCCAGCGGAAAATACAGAGCGTAGGATTTGGTAATCTTCTCTAGTTGAGCGACGTGATTGGCTCAGTTTTCTGTCACTCATGGGGACACTACGTCGCAGATTGGTCACAGATAAAACTATGTTAATTCACATTATATCTACAGTAGCTTTGATTGGACTGATCATGCCAACATCAAATTCAACCATGAGTGGTTTGTAAGGAATCAGTGGCTAACTGCAAGCATTGCAAAGCAATCCCTATTTTGCTTCCCCTGCCTGCTATTCGGTGGAGAGGGTGCCTGGCCCAAGTCTGAGTTTAAGGGTCTCTTTTCCAAGCTTAAAAGCATAAACATTCACATGCAACACCATGAGCCAGAAAAGGTTGAATACATTGGCCATGCTGTCAAACCAGCATGACTTCTACCGTGTTCAAAACAACTGGAAACTCAGAACTGGGAAAGCTCCGACTTCAGTGAGTTCAAAACAACTGGGAACTCTGACAAAAACGAGCTCCGACTGGGAAAATACGCTTTGAACCGTCATCCAACTAGGAGTTCCAAGTCTGGAACTCAGGGCTCTTTCTAGAGCTCCGACTTGGAGATCACTGACATCCTGATTTTTTCCAGAGTTCCCAGTTGAAACACCATAAATCCAGTGAATGCCAGACTTTGATGACAAAGTTTCATGAAAAAATTTGCCAACAAGAAGGATCGCCGTGTCCTTCCTGTTCAAGTGAGCACAGCACAACTGTGAGTCCAAAAATGTATTGATGCTGCTGCATAAATTATGTATTATGCCAGGGAGATATGTAAACTGTAGCTAAGAAAGTAAATCTAAGTGTATGTTGTGTAGTAAGCTGTTAGTAGCCCATGTGCCTCATCCTAAAAATGTGGTTCCTTTCCCCCTCTTAACTTAGCCTACTGTTCTGACTTGGTGGTGCACATGTAGCCTATAGCCTGTTTTACAGAAATTTCATAATTAAACATAATCAAAGAGCTTTCATTGTCTGATTATATGCCCCCCTTTATTTATCCTACAGTTCTGACTTGGTGTACAGGTAGAATACTGTAAGAATGGCCCATGTTCTGAAATCTGCTGCTGAACAAATAGTTGCATTGACTACGTCCGTCTTAGCTCGCTCATTAATGTCTTAATCGAAATTACGGATTTCGATTAAGGACTGGGCTCCACCGGTGCCCAGTCCGGGTCTGGCAGTCTGCTACACTCCAGTGCGCCTCTCCAGTCCGGTAAGCTCAGTACCGGCTCCCCGCACTCGCCCTAAAGTGCGTGTTATTAGTCCAGTGCCGACTCCACGCACCAGGCTTCCAGTGCGTCTCTCCAGTCCGGTACGTCCTGTGCCTGCTCCCCGCACTCGCCCTGTAGTGCGTGTTATTAGTCCGGTGCCACCAGTGCCGACTCCACGCACCAGGCCTCCAGTGCGCGTCTCCAGTCAGGTACGTCCTGTGCCTGCTCCCCGCACTCGCCCTGAGGTGCGTGTCATCAGTCCGGTGCCATCAGTGCCGACTCCACGCACCAGGCCTCCAGTGCGCGTCTCCAGTCAGGTACGTCCTGTGCCTGCTCCCCGCACTTGCCCTGAGGTGCGTGTCATTAGTCCGGTGCCACCATTGCCGACTCCACGCAACAGGCCTCCAGTGCGCGTCTCCAGTCAGGTACGTCCTGTGCCTGCTCCCCGCACCCGGAGCCTCCCGTGATGGTCGACAGCCCGGAGCCTCCCGTGATGGTCGACAGCCCGGAGCCTCCCGTGATGGTCGACAGCCCGGAGCCTCCCGTGATGGTCGACAGCCCGGAGCCTCCCGTGATGGTCGACAGCCCGGAGCCTCCCGTGATGGTCGACAGCCCGGAGCCTCCCGTGATGGTCGACAGCCCGGAGCCTCCCGTGATGGTCGACAGGCCGGAGCCTCCCGTGATGGTCGACAGGCCGGAGCCTCCCGTGATGGTCGACAGCCCGGAGCCTCCCGTGATGGTCGACAGCCCGGAGCCTCCCGTGATGGTCGACAGCCCGGAGCCTCCCGTGATGGTCGACAGCCCGGAGACTCCCGTGATGATCGACAGCCCGGAGACTCCCGTGGTGGTCCACAGGCCGGAGTCGCCTGCCACACCGGTGCCCAGTTCTGGCCCGGTTATTTGCCCCGCTCCATGGCCTGAGTCTTTTTCCCCACCGGTGCCATTTTTAGGACCGGTTGTGTACCTCTTTGAAAGGCCGGAGTCGCCTGCCATACCGGTGCCCAGTCCGGGCCCAGTAGAAAGGAGGAGGAGGAAGATATCCACTTCGCCGGGGCCAGAACCGCCACCGGCGATGGTTATTGTGTGATGTTTTTCCCTCCCTGACCCTTCCCTCATGTTTTTGTTTGTTTTTCTTGCGCCCCGCTCCATGGCCTGAGCCTTTTGCCCCACCATTATTATTTCCAGGACCGGTGGGTTGCCCCTTTACATGGCCGGAGTCGCCTGCCACACCGGTGCCCAGTCCTGGCCCGGTTATTTGCCCCGCTCCATGGCCTGAGCCTTTTGCCCCACCATGGTCATTTCCAGGACCGGTGGGTTGCCCCTTTAAATGGCCTGAATCGCCTGCCACACCGGGGCCCAGTCCGGGCCCAGTAGAAAGGAGGAGGAGGAAGATATCCACTTCGCCGGGGCCAGAACCGCCACCGGCGATGGTTATTGTGTGATGTTTTTCCCTCCCTGACCCTTCCCTCATGTTTTTGTTTGTTTTTCTTGCGGCCGGGAGTCCGCGCCTTTGAGGGGGGGTACTGTCAGGCTCTGGCCATAGAGAAGCTTTGCTTCTCTATAGTTCTATGGTCAGAATCTGGCAGATCTAGTATTTCTACGTCTGTGTGGTGTTGTGTGTGGGATCCCTAATTAGAGGCAGCTGCAATGCATTACCTCTAATTAGGGATCCTACTTATATGTCTGTGTTCCACTCCCTTGGCGTGGTTCATTGTTGTATGTTGTCCCGTGTTCGTGCTACGTGTGTTTCTATTATTATATTGCATTTGTTATTTTGTATGGTTCGCATCAGTATAGTTTATTCATTTAATAAACGATGTCGAACTATCGCTACGCTGCGCCTTGGTCTCTCTACACACCCGAACGTGACACTTATGCCATATTTTGTACATCTCAATTGTCAGTAGAAACCACATTTGTTTAAGCAAGTCAGCCATATCAGCTATGTTTTTGAGGCTGGTTCACTGCCAAACAAGGCTCCGCTGATAGCCAGGTGTAGTAGAGTAAGGATTTACTCAATTGTGCTTAAAATAAAGCTCTGCTGTTGGGACAGCTTTATGTAGGCCCTAACAATTAGTGGGCACTGGTTGTCACCGTTATAGTGCAATTCATGTATTGTTTAGTGTTGGGAAGTGGCTTTGCTGGCATGAATATAAAACTAAAATGTTGAGTTTGCCCCACCAAGATTTAAAAGATTTACATGCTAAAATGCCACTGAGAGGCACATCGGGATATGCAACTTGATCTTATAACCAACACTCACATTGGTCAACAGCCATAGAAATGCTCATGCTCTCTGAATTGCAGATGTACAAGCATGGCAGTCCAGGAGCATTTTGTCTTTATTTTATTTGAAAGGACATCCGGAAATGGAGAGAGGAGATACAAGGTTTAGAGGGGCATAGACTGAAGTGGCCGATACGGGGGGCTTGAACCCCCATCGGGACGGGGGCTTGTGTGGTCCGGAGTAGGGAGTGTTATCTGCTACCGTACCTCAGACTCTGGCAGACAGTTTTTAAATGTGTGGTCATAGTAGAGACTCCAACAATGTCCGTTACAGCAGAGATCGTTTGGGCGGGTGAAAGAAGGGTTGTTAATTAGCAAAATAGCTGTCATACTCGCTAGTGAACGAGACCGCCACCTCATCCAATTTCCCTGACAGCCTCTGCTCTGTGATCAACCATTTGTCTCTCACTTAGTTGTAGTCCACAGAGCACATTGTGTGGATTAAACTATGGAGTTATTAAGAATAACAAACCAGGGTGAGCGTGTGTAGACGCAGCTCTGATCTGAAGGGGCAAATACAGCAGAAATGCATGAAAGGAATCAGTAGGCTAATGTGGTGATAAACACTCACGGTTAAAGTATGGTTTAAAAATGCTAAGCAATTATGATCGGACCCATTTACGACAAAGGGACTTCTACTTTTAGAATGGTGGCCTCCTGGCTCGGTATATGGTTCTTATTTACACTAGACTGTTCTAGGTTAGGGTTTGATCAGGGTTAAACACCAGGGCTCCTAAAGCATGGTAGTAATACATTTCATTTAACTTCAGAAAAACCCTCCCACTTTCTGGTCAACAGATTTATTTTGAGGGAATTTTCATTCAATAGAGTTTTCTATTGAAGGTGGATGTCCTGAAAGAGACTTGCAGCAAGATGACAACAAACTGTAAGTCCACGCGAGATGACGTCAGCACTGTCTGTGAATCATAATTACAGACTATCTAGAGAGACAATCCAGGAGGAATAACATTGTTGTGGGTGGCATACCAGAGTCTTCACATGAGAACTGGGCAGTGTCTGAGGAGAAAGTAAGACAAATTATCACTAAAAAGCTGCAGATGGATCATAGAAAGATTGAGGTGCATGAAGCACACCCACAGGTCTGGATAACTTGTAACCAGCCCAGATGACAGACCCAGGCCAATAGTGATCATGTTCTTAAGGTTTAAGGACAAGATGGCTGTTCTGGAGAGAGACTTGAGAAGAACCAACATATTCCTTATTGAGGACTACTCGGAAATAACTTATCCCAGCCATGAAAGCTGCCAGAGAGCTTCCGGTTCAATAGCTTCAGCCCCCTATCACACACATACACCAACTGACACTCACAAGTGCATGATTGACTGACTGTATTAGCCAAATAATGTTCTTGTCATGCTTTGTGAGTTTTTTGTTTGTTTTTTAAGCTACTCAGGAAAGGGCAAACAATAGCCCATATTAATAAATGTAACCTTAGAAATAAAGTTTATGAAATCAATCATTTTAAATCAATATCATCAGATAACAATTATATATTGGCCATCTCTTAGATAATTCCTTTGATGATACAGCAGTAACAATACAGGGATATACCAACTACAGAAGAAGCAGGAATGCCTATGGTGGAGGTGTTGCTGTGTATGTTCAGAGCCATGCACTGAGTATACAAAACAAAAGAAACACCTTCCTAATATTGAGTTGCACCCCCTTTTGCCCTCAGAACAGCCTCAATTCGTCGGGGCATGGACTCTACAATGTGTCGAAAGTGTTCCACAGGGATGCTGGCCCATGTTGACTACAATGCTTCCCACAATTGTGTCAAGTTGGCTGGATGTCCTTTGGGTGGTGGCCCATTCTTGATAGACACGGGAAACTGTTGAGCATGAAAAACCCAGCAGCGCTGCAGTACTTGACACACTCAAACAGGTGTGCCTGGCACTTACTACCATACCTCGTTCAAAGGCACTTAAATCTTTTGTCTTGCCCATTCACACTCGGAATGGCACAAATGCACAATCCATGTCTCAATTGTCTCAAGGCTTCTATAACCTGTATTTTCCCCTTCATCTACACTGATTGAAGTGTATTTAGCAGGTGACATCACAAGGGATCATAGCTTTCACTTGGATTCACCTAGTCAGTCTATGTCATGGAAAGAGCAGGGGTTCCTACTGTTTTGTACACTCAGTGTACATTCCTGTAAAGCTTAGAGGACCTCATGTCTAATGCTCTTGAAGTGTTGTGGTTGCAGGTTCACCTGCTTCATCTAAAGCCTCTTCTTTTGGGGTGCTGCTAAAGGCCACCAAGTGCTAACATTCATTATCTGGATAATATGTGTGCAATGCTTGACAATGTGTGATGTTAGCAGAGAGGTCTATTTTCTGGGGGACCTGAATATAGAAAAGGTTTTCATTATCTGATTGGCAAATGTATTGTAAATTGAGAAATTATGTGACTAAACTGAACAAAAAAAAGAAGAAGTTGTATTATGAAAGCACGATAAATGACAAAGCATGATGGAAAAAAGCTTTATGAGCAGAAAGACTAATTCAACTCCATCTTTCATTGAATCAGATGGCTCATTTATCACAAAACCTTTTAATGTTTTAAATTACTTTAATGACTATATAATTGGCAGAGTAGCACACTTAGGCATATTCATGCATAAAATACCTAATAATGACCATTATAATTTAGTGTGGGTGAGGTGGTAAAATTCTGGTTGTCCATCAATAATTGAGAAACCACCTGCTATTGACAACTTAGATGGAAAGCAAACTATGGCAGCAAACTATGGCCACTTTTGGAAAGAAAACTTGTTTGACCAGATACAATGCTATTTCTCTGTAAACAAATTAACAACAGACTTTCAGCATGCTCATTGCGAGGGGCATTCAACATGTACTGCAATGATACAAATGACTGATGATTGGTTGAAAGAAATTGATAATAAGAACATTGTGGGAGTTGTACTGTTAGATTTCAGTGCAGCCTTTGATATTATTAACCATAACCTGTTGTTGAAAAAACGTATGTGTTATGGCTTTTCAACCTGTGCTATATCGTGGATTCAGAGCTATCTATCTAATAGAACACAGAGTTGTTTTTTTTTTATGGAAGCTTCTCTAATGTTAAACGAGTGTGGTGTACCTCAGGGCAGCTCTCTTGGCCCTTTCCCTTTTCTATTTTTACTAATGACCTGCCACTGGCATTAAACATAGCCCGTGTCTCTATGTATGCTGATGATTCAACCCTATATGCGTCAGCATTGTATTTGGTACAAATCATTCCCTGAGTTCTAGACCTCAAAATGTATTGATTGAATGGTTGTGAGGTTTGTCCATGATAAATAGATGCTCTGCTTTTTTGACAACAGACTCCACAAAGCAGGCTCTAGTTTTATCTTATCTGGATGATTGCTCAGTCATATGGTCAGGTGCTGCAAATAAGGAACTAGAAAAACTGCAGCTGGTGCAGAACAGAGTGGTATGTCTCGCTCTTCACTGTAATCAGAGGGCGACTATCAATACTATGCATGCCAGTCTCTCTTGGTTTAAAGTAGAGTAGAGCATTGCTTCTTGTTAGTTTAATTCAATCTAAAAATTGCAACATTCAGTTCTTTATCCCATGGTAATGTTGGAAGATTAGTGTACATACAATTACAATAAGGAGAATAGTTTACAATAGTAGGCTATACCCTTGTCTATTGCCTGCACTAACCATGGAATTGTGTGTTGAGATGGCAAGTATTGTGCCATGCATCAGGTTCAAACTGTTATGGCTTGGTCTGTGCTCTGCACCATAGCGATTTAATTAGCCTACCTGTCTTTTATTAAATATGATCAACTGTTACTAATGATTCTCAGCAACAACCACCACGGCTGTGATGACGTTTACTCAGGAAGTAAATGAAGGTAAACAAAACAATGTAATTAAATGATAGTGTAGGCTATACCAACTGAAGCGAATTAACAGTGAATTGGCAATTGAATATGTGTTGTTTTTAGGCCTACTGACGGTCGATACCGATAGTGGCTAATATTTAACGTGACGGAAACAGGAAACAGGCTTTAACTTGCGACATATAGTTAAATGCCCTAAAGAGGAACAATGGGTAGATATTGAAGATGTGCATGCTCATCCCCAGAATATTTGTATCTGTCTATTTTCAAAGGATAGAGCTAAGAACATTAACAACTTCATAGTTAAGAACACTATAACAATATGGAAGAAAATTAAACGTATGGAACAATCCTTGGATAGTTTTTCAGAATTCGCAGATACACACAAACTAAAGGCATAGAAACCGTAAATGACTTGGTAACAGGAAATACATTTATTTCCTTGACAGACCAAATACATGCAACTTAAAAGTTACTAATCACAAAATGTCTATTTGAAATCTTTTGGACATCAGAGCAACTTTGAGGGAATCTTATTTGAGTCAAAAAAGGATGTTCATATGATAGGGAAGATAGCATATGCAACTGACAATCTCTTGAAAAAAAACAAAAAACGATTTGAAGCAAGACTGATGTTGGCACAAGACGGCAGGAAAGTTGGAGCATAACTAATAAATGGGGGTGGTCGGGAAAGGAAGAGGAGGAGCCCCGGCCACTACACTCGTGGGGGTTCATGGAGGAGCCCCTACAGCCATGGGTGTCGGATGACGAAGACGAGGTGCTCCTGTTCCCCAACTCGTGGGGGCTCATGGATGAGGACGACCGGAGGAGTCCAGTACCTCCAGCTCCGGTTCCCAGCCCGGTACGTCCTGTGCCGGCTCCACGCACCCGACCTCCAGTGCGTGTCATCAGCCCGGTGCAACCAGTGCCGGCTCCACGCACCAGACCTCCAGTCCGGAACCGGTGTCTAGACTAGCTCCAGGTTCGGAGCCCCTCCTGGTGCCGGTTCTCAGTCCAGTATTGCCTGTGCCAGCACCTCGCACTAGCTCAATCCTAACTAGTCTCCCGGTGTCTGCCGCTGAAAGCATCCCCACATGATGATCGGGATTGGTGGAGGACGACCGGAGGAGTCCGGTACCTCCAGCTCCGGTTCCCAGCCCGGTACGTCCCTGGCACCACTGTAGGGATGGTGCCAGGGTCCTCCAGATGTGACGCTTAGCATTCAGGCCAAAGAGGTCAATCTTGGTTTCATCAGACCAAAGAATCTTGTTTCTCATGGTCTGAGAGTCTCTAGGTGCTTTTTGGCAAACTCCAAGCGGGCTGTCTTGTGCCTTTTACTGCGGAGTGGATTCCGTCTGGTCACCCTTTCATAAAGGCCTGATTGGTGGAGTGTTGCACAGATGGTTGTCTTTCTGCAATGTTCTCCCATCCTCACAGAGAACTCTGGAGATCTGTCAGAGTGACCATTGGGTTCTTGGTCACCTCCCTGACAAGCCTCTTCTTCCCCGATTGCTCAGTTTGGCCGGGAGGACATCTCTAGGAAGAGTCTTGGTGGTTCAAACTTCTTCCATTTAAGAATGATGGAGGACATTGTGTTCTTGAGGACCTTCATTGCTGCAGAAATGTTTTGGTACCCTTCCCCAGATCTGTGCCTCGACACAATCCTGTCTCGGAGCTCTACGGACCTTATATAGACAGGTGTGTGCCTTTCCAAATCATGTCCAATCAATTGAATTGACCACAGCTGGACTCCAATCAAGTTGTAGAAACATCTCAAGGATGATCAATGGAAACAGGAGCTCAATTTCTAGTCTCATAGCAAAGAATCTGAATACTTATGTAAATAAGGTATTTCTGTTTTTATTTAATACATTTGAAAAAATGTCTAAAAACCTGTTTTATCTTTGTCATTATGGGGTATTGTGTTTAGATTGGTGAGTAAATTATTTTATTTCAAACATTTTAGAATAAGGCTGTAACGTAACAACATGTAGAAAAGGTGATAGGGTCTGTATACTTTCCGAATGCACTGTATAACATTCTGAACATACAAAATTCCAACTCAATGTATGAGTAAAGTTTAAAACAAGTGACATATTTCACAAATAGGATGAAATTACACTGACGTCAAAATGAGTTTAGCATAAAAAACATATACCATCTCCAATAGGAGCAGAAGGAAGGAGAACATCTAACGGGGATATAACAGGTTCACGGGAAACAGACAGAACCATTCTAGCCATTCTAGTCTTGATCGTAATATTGTTTAATATGAGCTCTGCTAAACTCAGATTACTTGACAGATTTGTATTTATTTTGGAGATAACACACAAAGAAAGATATGGTAAATAAAATAAAAAATATATTAATAAATAATAAAGCAATAACACCAGAAGAATATTCATTCAGAAATATAATTTTCCCTAAAGTGACCTGATTGACCCGGTCCACTCTAAGATCACTCTGCTATATTAAAGTAAGAGAGAAATGAGTGAAAGAGAAACAAGTGGAAGGGAAACCAGTGGAATCAAGCTCACCAGTGGTAGAACAGTTTCCAGAAAATGCCAGTTCGTACCCACTCCACTCCCCTCAAACTATTAAAACCCAGGCATCCTTTCAGCCCCCACTCACCCCTCCTCCTGTTGCCTGTTTCGAATGCTCTAATTTTATTGGACTCCCCGTCGTTCTCAAAACCAACATGACAGGGCCTTTGCGTGTTTGAGTGTGACCCTGTCTGTTCCCTGCTATGGGATCTGACTGCGTGACAGTGGCTGGCCATGGGCAGCTCAGTACGGGCCTCTACCTGCCAAGCGAACCCTAATGCACTCCACACTGAATGATTTTCCCACAATAGAAGCAAAAACTGGCCAAGTGACTTTCTAAATGCCCCGCTGGTCCTCCGGGGGCCCCTGTGGGCCCCATTCTGCTGCCCAGGGGCTCCCATTAACACCCTGCACGCAATGTCCCCCCCAGCCCTAAATCTAGCCCTAGCAAGAGAGTAAACATTCAGTACATGCTGTACACGCACGCACGCACGCACGCACGCACACACGCACACACGCACACACGCACACACACACACACGCACACACACACACACAGTACACATAGGTCCAATCCCAAATGGACTCGTAAGCCCTACACCCTATGCACTTGTGGAGATCTGAGAGGATTTGACAGGTGTAAGCAATAGCTCCACCTTGCCCTCTAATAGACTAGTGGATGTTTCATCATATTGTGCCTTGTACGGATCAAATTCTCTCATTATACATCATAAGGGGTTGCCTTTTCTGACAAAACCATGATACTATGTAGAATGGTTAACTACAGTTGAAGTCGGAAGTTTACATAGACCTTAGCCAAATACATTTAAACTCAGTATTCACAATTCCTGACATTTAATCCTAGTAAAACTTCCCTGTCTTAGGTCACTTAGAATCACCACTTTATTTTAAGAATGTGAAATGTCAGAATAATAGTAGAGAGAATTATTTCTTTTATTTCTTTCATCACATTCCCAGTGGGTCAGAGGTTTACATACACTCAATTAGTATTTGGTAGCATTGCCTTTAAATTGTTTAACTTGGGTCAAACGTTTCGGGTAGTCTTCCACAAGCTTCCCACAATAAGTTGGGTGAATTTTGGACCATTCCTCCTGACAGAACTGGTGTAACTGAATCAGGTTTGTAGGCCTCCTTGCTCGCACACACTTTTTTCAGATCTGCCCACACATTTTCTATAGGATTGAGGTCAGGGCTTTGTGATGGAAACTCCAATACCTTGACTTTGTTGTTCTTAAGCCATTTTGCCACAACTTTGGAAGTATGCTTTGGTTCATTGTCCATTTGGAAGACTCATTTGCGACCAAGATTTAATTTCCTGTCTGATGTCTTGAGAAGTTGATTCAATATATCCACATCATTTTCCTTCCTGCACCAGTCCCTCCTGCAGCAAAGCAGCCCCACAACATGATGTTGCCACCCCCGTGCTTCACGGTTGGGATGGTGTTCTTTGGCTTGCAAGCCTCCCCCTTTTTCCTCCAAACATAACGATGGTCATTATGGCTAAACAGTTCTATTTTTGTTTCATCAGACCAGAGAACATTTCTCCAAAAGGTACAATCTTTGTCCCCATATGCAGTTGCAAACCGTAGTCTGGCTTTTTTATGGCGGTTTTGGAGCAGTGGCTTCTTCCTTGCTGAGCGGCCTTTCAGGTTATGTCGATATAGGACTCGTTTTACTTGGATATAGATACTTTTGTACCTGTTTCCTCCAGCATCTTCACAAGGTCCTTTGCTGTTGTTCTGGGATTGATTTGCACTTTTCGCACCAAAGTACGTTCATCTCTAGGAGACCGAACGTGTCTCCTTCCTGAGCGGTATGATGGCTGCGTGGTCCCATGTTGTTTATACTTGCGTACTATTGTTTGTACAGATGAACGTGGTACATTCAGGCATTTGAAAATTGCTCCCAAGGATGAACCAGACTTGTGGAGGTCTACAATATTTTTTCTGAGGTCTTGGATGATTTATTTTGATTTTCCCATGATGTCGAGCAAAGAGGCACTGCGTTTGAAGGTAGGCCTTGAAATACATCCACAGGTACACCTACAATTGACTCAAATTATGTCAATTAGCCTATCAGAAGCTTCTAAAGCATGACATGATTTTCTGGAATTTACCAAGCTGTTTAAAGGCACAGTCAACTTAGTGTATGTAAACCTCTGACCCACTGGAATTGTGATATAGTGGATTATAAGTGAAATAATCTGTCTGTAAACAATTGTTGGAAGAATTACTTGTGTCATGCACAAAGTAGATGTCCTAACCGACTTGCCAAAACTATTGTTTGTTAACATGAAATCTGTGGAGTGGTTGAAAAATGAGTTTTAATGACCTAAGTGTATGTAAACTTCCGACTTCAACTGTATGTTTTGCATATCGGTACTACAGTTTTATCTGTTTTATTTCCTGGGGCTCCAGCCAGGTAAGGATGTAGGGATGTGATTTCAGCATTTTGTACCCATATATGGGCATGGGACATTTTTGTTTCTCTTCTTATAGCTGAGTGTGTCAGAGGTGTGTGTTGTCGGCCGGGTCTTTGGGGTTTGGGGTGTGTGTTTACCGCAAGAAGCCCAAACTGATATAACATTGGCCTAAATGTAACAATTTCAAACCTTGCCATTTGTATACAATCACATATATCTCTCTATTATGTGTGGGAATACTTGGAACAGGCGGGGCGCCAGTTGGGGAATCCTGCTATTGGGGATATGGGTCACCTCCGATGACATGGCCGAGATCACATCTCCCAGAGCACTCAGTGACTTGTTAATGGAGTTAGCCTCTTATAGAAAGAGTAGAGAGAGAGAGAGAGAGAGAGAGAGAGAGAGAGAGAGAGAGAGAGAGAGACAGAGACAGAGACAGAGACAGAGACAGAGACAGAGACAGAGACAGTCAAAAATGATATCCAAAACAGCATTATGACATGAGGTAGAATTAAGAAGGATGGTATCAGGGTTGTCACATTAACCCCTGAAGTACATGAAAGAGCCAGTCATTGTGCTAAGACCCCACAATCCCCTCTCTGAGCCTGGGTCTGTAATGACGTACCTACTATCCACTCACTCTTTGAAATGGGGTGTGGGCGTTTGGGTGTACTGGTGGCTGCGATATGGTGGTTGGCGCAGGCCTGCTGAAACATGGTGAAGAGCTCCCCGGCGCTGGGGACCTCCTTTGTCTCTGCTCCCTGGGCAAACACAAACCCCTTTCTGTTCCTCTTAATCGCCACCCGCCTGCTCAGGACCTCGGCTTGCTCACAAAGAGGTCCTGGAGCCAGTCATTATACAGCTCCAACATGTAGGCCGAGACCTAGAGAGAGAGTAGCACGAAGAGGAGAGGAGAGAGGAGACGAGAGGAAAAGAGGGGAGAGTGCAGGCTAGAGGAGAGAAATTGAGATGGATGTCCTTTATTGTTTACTAATACTATAAGGTATATTTGCTTCTTGTTGCTGATGTACAACAATTGTTTGTACAGATGAACGTGGTGCCTTCAGATCTTCCTATTCTCCTCTCCCATCTATTTTAGCTGCCAACATGGGATAGGAGAGACAGTAACACCAACAGTGAGACCACCAAGAGGGCATGTAGAGAGGATGAGAACCCCTCATGTAGCATTGCATTGAAGGTTACATTACTACTCAATGTTCTAGCTAGCTAGCTATAGACTAGCTGTTTGAACAGTCTCTGTTTGAACAGCTCAAGCCTCAAGTCTTCTTGGGTATGACGCTACAAGCTTGGGGTGTTTCTCCACATTCTTCTCTGCAGATCCTCTCAAGCTCTGTCAGGTTGGATGGGGAGCGTCGCTGCACAGCTATTTTCAGGTCTCTCCAGAGATGTTCGATCAGATTCAAGTCAGGGCTCTGGCTGGGCCACTCAAGGACATTCAGAGACTTGTGCTGAAGCCATTCCTGCGTTGTCTTTTCTGTGTGCTTAGGGTCGTTGTCCTGTTGGAAGGTGAACCTTTGCCCCAGTCTGAGGTCCTGAGCGCTCTGGAGCAGGTTTTCATCAAGAATCAAGATCCTTACTAGTCTCCCAGTGTTTCTCATGGTCTGAGAGTCCTTTAGGTGCCTTTTGGCAAATGCCAAGTGCACTTTCATGTGCCTTTAACTGAGAAGTGGCTTCTGTCTGGCCACTCTACCATGAAGGCCTGATTGTTTTTCTAAATCATGTCCAATCAATTGAATTTACCACAGGTGAACTCCAATCAAGTTGTAGAAACATCTCAAGAATGATCAATGGAAACAGGATGCACCTGAGCTCAATTTCGAGTCTCATAGCAAAGGGTCTGAATACTTATGTAAATAAGGTATTTCTGTTTTTCTTTTTGAATATATTTGCTAAAATATAGCTTTTTCATTACGGGGTATTGTGTGTAGATTGAGGAAGAAATTGTATTTAATCCATTTTAAGATAAGGCTTTAACGTAACAAAATGTGGAAAGGTCTGAATACTTAACTCAACCCTAACCAATTGGGATTACTTGCCTCAGAACAAGATTGAATAAGGAAGATCCCATGTCTGGAAAGGAAGCTACAGTAAGTCAATGGCATTTTCATGGGATGGAAATCAGCATTGTAGTTCGTATACTGACCATTCTGGGTCAGGATTGTTCTCCTCTTTGTGGTTGTGGTCATCTGCGGTAATATTATATAAAAAAAATTCCATTTTAGTTATTGAACAGACACTTTTATCTAGAGCGATGATTTTTCATTCATCTTAAGATAGCTACTCTAGGTGGGACAACCACATATCACAGTCATAGTGAGTACATTTGTCCTTAATAAAGTAGTTGTGACATATGGCCAAGCCACACGGTTCTCCAAGGGAAAGTTTTCCAGACACTAATTAAGCCTAAACCTGGACTAAAAAGCATTCACAAAGGATATTCTCCATTGAAAGTCCAGGACTAGGACTAATCTGTGTCTGGGAAACTGGCCCTCAAACACCTGCCTTTGTTTCTTTCCATAGCATCAATAATGACAATAATCGTTGACAGATTTTAGTTCCGGGTTACCTACATTAGAGACTGTTTTAATGGAGACATTTCAAGACTGCCTCACCTTCTCAATGACGGTGCAGAGCAGGGCAGCACAGGGGGGCTGTGCCACAGAGATAGGTGGGATGGTGTCTGCTCTGCATCCAGGAGCTTAGTAATCTCTGTGAATCCCATACCACCCCCTAGCCCCTAACAACTTGCTCGGAGGGGCCTCCATTGTCACATGTTGCTGACGAAACTCCAAGGGTGACTTCCAGACAGTGGCGATGGGATCAAAAAACCCATCAATTTCAGGACACTGAAATAATAATTCAAATTAACAAATCCTGTCTGTAATTTTACAAGATATAAACCTCAGTAACAGTTAAACATTTAATTTGGGAGGTATTTCATCTGTTACAGTACATGTCTCGAAATCGAACATAAACAAATGCAAATGACATATAATTTGCCACGCCTCTATTATTTTCTTTGAAATAACGCAAACATAGGGCAGTGCGTGTCGGGATAGCACTTCGCTCTGTAGCCTGCAGCCTTGCTGGCTCAGTGTAGTGGCTATCTGAGGGTCTAATTAGGCCGTACACTAGATAATTGTCACTCCCTCAGCTTTGGAGCACTTGTTCAAACGGCGGCAGTGCGTGTGAATGCACAAATTGAGGGCCGAGGGGCAAGGAAAAGGGGGTGATTTGGGATTTAGCCCCTTTCTCATTCTTATAGACTCTCCTTCTTCTCCTCCAGATGGGCTTGGGCCCCCTCCAGTGGCAGCACTGTGTCACTGCACACCTATGAACCACAAAGCCTGCTAAGTGCTAACAGTCACAACCCCACTACACTGAATGATTATGCCATAAATTGCCATTAACCACAGATCTAGGATCAGATTACTCTACCCATAATCCTTACCATAACAATTAGGGCAATGAAAGCAATTTGTGGGAACTCCTAGCAACTCTCCATAAAAATGAATAGCTGATCACAATGGAAAACATATACACTAGATAGATAGATAGATAGATAGGTACTTTATTGATCCCCCGGGGGGGAAATTTCATTATCAAGCAGCTACAACAAAAACACAGGGCAGGTGCAAAATGCCACAACGAAAGTACACAAAAGACAGATACACGGTACATGATACATAGAGCGGCAGTATGAAAAAGTATAGAAATACAGGATATCTGGAGTGCAAAAAAAAGCTATAAAAGGACATTGCGTAGTATGAGTGGTTGGCTGAATATGTACACTATACATTGGTGGATGTTGGATGGTTAACTATACTATACAGGTTGATGGCAGAGAAATACTTCAGTAGCTAATGCGTATGATATGAGCGAGGGTAATAATAGTTTACTTAATAGACAGACTGGGTAAATGAACAGGTAAGTGAACATTTTTCATGGTTAAATTAGCTGTACAGTTAGGTATACAGTTATATTTACAGATAAGTGAATACTTGCATGTTTACACAAACTGTACAGGTAAATGACAGGAAGAGATACTTTAATAAGAGATACTAAGAACACATGCTCTTTCTCTGGCATAGACTGACCAGGTGAATCCAGGTGAAAGCTATGATCCCTTATTTATGTCACTTGTTAAATCCACTTCAATCAGTGTAGATGAAGGGGAGAAGACAGGTTAAAGAAGGATTCTTGTATTTTTATACTTTTTCATACTGCCGCTATATTTTCGTTCTGGCATTTTGCACCTGCCCTGTGTTTTTTCGTAGCTGCTTGACTAAGAAATTTCCCATCGGGGATCAATAAAGTATCTATCTATCTATCCATCCATCCATCCATCCATCCATCCATCCATCCATCCATCCATTAAAACTCATTTTTCAACCACTCCACAGATTTCATGTTAACAAGCTATAGTTTTGGCAAGTCGGTTAGGACATCTACTTTGTGCATGACATAAGTAATTTTTCCAACAATTGTTTACAGACATTATTTCACTTATTGTGGGAAGCTTGTGGAAGGCTAACAATTTAAAGACAGTGCTACCAAATACTAATTGAGTGTATGTAAACTTCTGACCCACTGGGAATGTGATGAAAGAAATAAAAGCTGAAATGAATAATTTTCTCTCTACTATTATTCTGACATTTCACATTCTTAAAATAAAGTGGTGATCCTAACTGACCCAAGACAGGGAATTTTTACTAGGATTAAATGTCAGGAATTGTGAAAAACTGAGTTTAAATGTATTTGGCTAAGGTGCATGTAAACTTCCGACTTCAACTGTATCTATCTTGTGCAGGGGTACAGGTTAGTATAGGTAATTTGTACATGTACAGTCGTGGCCAAAAGTCTTGAGAATGACACAAGTATTGGTCTCCAAAAAGTTTGCTGCCTCAGTTTGATGATGGCAATTTGCATATACTCCAGAATGTCAAGTTAATTGACAGCATGCCAGGCGGATTGCAGAGGTCTTGAAAAAGACCTGTCAAATATTGACACTTTGCATAAACTGAATGTCATTGTCAATGAAAGCCTTTGACACTTATGGAATACTTGTAATTATGGCCTGCCATTAATTGTAATTCTACAATGTAAAACATTTTGAAAATAAAGAAAAACCCTTGAATGAGTAAAAGTCCAAACTTTTGGCCCCCAGTGTAGGTATTACAGACTCAATCAGGGAGAGGTTGAAAATGTCAGTGAAGACACTTGCCAGTTGGTCCGTGCATGCTCTGAGTACACGTCCTGATAATTAATCTGGCCCTGTGGCCTTGTGAATGTTGACCTGTTTAAAGGCCTTGCTCACATCGGCTATAGATAGCGTGATCACACAGTCATCCGGGACAGCTGGTAATCTCATGCATGCTTCTGTGTTGCTTGCCTCGAAGCGAGCAGAAAAGGTATTTAGCTAATCTGCTAGGCTTGCGTCACTTGGCAGCTCACGGCTGGGTTTCCCTTTGTAGTCCGTAATAGTTTGCAAGCCCTGCCACATCCAACGAATGTCAGAGCCGGTGTAGTACGATTCAATCTTAATCCTGTATTGACGCTTTACCTGTTTGATGGTTTGTCTGAGGGCATAACAGGATTTCTTATAAGCGTGTCCCGGTCCATGAAAGCGGCAGCTCTAGCCTTTAGCTCGGTGCGGATGTTGCCTGTAATCCATGGCTTCTGGTAGGGATATGTACGGTCACAGTAAGGATGACGTCGTCAATGCAATTATTGATGCTAAAATTCCTGCTTTTACTTCCTGGCATGGGTACACTCAATATGGCTAATCAAAAGAGAATGATTGCGCTTTCCCAGAAGCTTGGCTGGTGCGTAAAACCCGTCATATCAGATCGGTCAAAAATATAAAAAATCTGTCGCATATAGCTTACTTCATTATTCAATGTTTAATATAGATATATTTTTTTTACTGCATCAGGGATAACGTACACAGACGTTTTAATTATAAGCCGGTGACTGAGGTGGTATACTCCTCAATGCCATTGGATGAATCCTGGAACATATTCCAGTCTGTGTTAGCAAAACAGTCCTGTAGCGTAGCATCCGTGTCATCTGACCACTTCCGTATTGAGCAAGTCACTGGTACTTCCTGCTTTAGGAAGGTGTTCCTAATGTTTTGTGCAGTAAGTGTATATTCTGGATTCTCACATATGCTCTAATACATCTACTTTGGATTGTTATTTGTTGTTACATTTTTTGTATTATTTGTGTATTTGTATTGTATTTGTGAGACATTCTACTACACTGTTGGAGCTAGTAACATAAGCATTTCACAGCACCTGCTATAACACCTGCAAATCTGTGTATGTGACCAATTGTCTTTGATTTGATTTGGATCATCAGTCAATCAGCTGATAATATGCCAGGACAAATGTTAAAGACTCATATACACACAGAGAGAGTGCACCGCGCCATGACAGGCCAGATTACAGATTACACATTACATAGCGATAAAGATAAAGACTGATAAATCACAAACACCTGATCTGATATGCACACACACACACACACACACACACACACACACACACACACACACACACACGTGAGTAAAGAGGAGAACACAACACTATCTCTAACAATGAACTCACTGTGTGTTTCTTTTCCCACAGATCAACATCAGGCCTGTCCCTTAGTCACACATCTGACTATCTTAACCCATTCCTTCTCTATGTTAACCCATTCCATTCCATTATGAATACTGCTCTTGAACTCGATACTCTACTATGTGGCTTCACAGAAATGCTAAACACCTATACTACCATAACAACTCTCTGACATATGGACGTGACTGTACCTGAGTAATGGAGATATAGATCTGGACCTCCATGACCCCTCTGCTTGCACCCCCTAGGGGCTTCCCTCTCTCATTTGAGGGCAGAGATTCAGAGATGCCTGTCAGAGGTACAGAATCCACACACAGTCTAACAAAACACCCCAAATCTTCCTCATCCTGGCTCTTGAGTCAAGCCTTTCCTAAGCATTCTAGAAAGTGTCATAGTTTCATTTCCACCCACTCACTCCCTAATTCTCTCTACACCAAAATATACCAATCCACTCCAATCCCATAGAAATAGAGGGACTAGAATGGACATTTCCATTCAAGTCACAGTTCTGTGACGGGTGAACCTGTGGCCATATTGAGTGTAAAGCCAAAATGTCTGTGTACGCTATCCCTGGAGCAGTAACAAAAATATATATACAGCGGGTGAAATAAGTATTGAACACGTCACCATTTATCTCAGTAAATATATTTCCAAAGGTGCTATTGACATTAAATTTTCACCAGATGTTGGTAACAACCCAAGTAATCCATACCAAAACAAATAAGTTCAGAAATTAAGTTATGTGTAATAATTTGAAATGACATAGGGAAAAAGTATTGAACACATGAAGAAAGGGAGGTGCAAAAAGGCATGGAAAGCCAAGACAACAGCTGAAAACTATCAGTAATTAAAAAGCAATCCAGCCCCCTGTCAGTGCAAATTAATATCAGCTGGTTCAGTCCCAACTGATGGCCTACAAAAAGGTCTCATTGCCAAGGTGTCACACAAGACACATCTCATGATGGGTAAAAGCAAAGAGCTGTTTCAAGACCTTCGCAACCTAATTGTTGCAAAACATAATGATGGCATTGGTTATAGGCGCATTTCTAAGCTTCATTTCACCAAGACAATCATTTCACCATAAATGTGCCTCGACCAGGTGCTCCTCGCAAGATTTCTGACAGAGGAGTGAAAAGAATAATCAGAAGAGTTGTCCAAGAGCCAAGGACCACTTGTGGAGAGCTTCAAAAAGACCTGCAATTAGCAGGTACTGTTGTCTCAAAGAAAACAGTAAGTAATGCACTCTACCGCCATGGCCTGTATGCACGCTCACCACGCAAGACTCCATTGCTGAAAAAAAAGCATGTTGAAGCTCGTTTAAAGTTTGCTGCACAACATTTGGAAAAGCCAGTGAAATACTGGGAGAATATAGTGTGGTCAGATGAGAGCAAAATTGAACTGTTTGGATGTCATAATACACACCATGTTTGGAGGAGAAATGGCACTGCACATCACCCTAAAAACACCATACCAACAGTGAAGTTTGGAGGTGGGAACATCATGGTGTGGGGCTGCTTTTTCAATTCACATAATTGAAGGAAGGATGAATGGGAAAATTTACCGAGACATTCTTGACAAAAATCTGCTGCCATCTACCAGGATGATGAAGATGAAACGAGGGTGGACATTTCAGCAAGACAATGATCCCAAACACACAGCCAAGGAAACTCTCAATTGGTTTCAAAGAAAGAAAATAAAGCTGCTAGCATGGCCCAGCCAATCACCTGACTTAAATCCCATTGAGAATCTATGGAAAGAACTGAAGATCAAGATTCATAGAAGAGGCCCACGGAACCTTCAAGATTTGAAGACTGTTTGTGTGGAAGAATGGGCCAAAATCACACCAGAGCAATGCATGCGACTAGTTTCTCCATACAGGAGGCGTCTTGAAGCTGTCATTACCAACAAAGGCTTTTGTACAAAGTATTAAATAAATATCAGTAAGTGTGTTCAATACTTTTTCCCTGTGTCATTTCACATTATTACACATAACTTAACTTAACGTATTTGTTTTGGTTTCTTTGTATGTATGGGTTACTTGGGTTGTTACCAACATCTGGTGAAAATGTAATGTCAATAGCACCTTTGGAAATATATTTACTGAGAAAAATGGTGACGTGTTCAATACTTATTTCACCCGTTGTATATATTAAACATTGATTAATGAAGTAAGCTATATGCGACAGATTTTTTATATTTTTCAACACATTAGACCTCTTTGTTTGTCTGAATTGGAGGGTTTTACGCACCAGCCAAGCTTCTGGGGAAGCGCAATCGTTCGATTTTGATTAGCCATATTGAGTGTACCCATGCCAGGAAGTAAAAGCAGGAACTTCAGCATCAGCCTAAATAAAATGACTTAACATTCTGTTCATTTTATTTAGGCTGAGGCTGCATGACCGAATCAGACACCTCTTCCCCAGTGCTAAAAAATCACGTTCTGCATGTGTTACAGAGACTGTCATCGTCTCACTGTCAGCGCCTGCCGAGCACTGCTTTCCCACAGTTCTGTTAACGTTACCGCTAGGGAAGTACTAGCTAGCTAGTACTTGCCAAGGTGAAAGCTAAAGCACAAGAAACAGTGGTATGTCAAGTATGGCATTAACATTGTATCCAAAAATAAATAAACTAAATTAATCCTTAACACTTAGCTAACTCTCCCAACTTCACACACAGGAGGTGGAAGTAAAGTAGGGAATCCCGTACATGCGCAGAAGGTTCAACGTCCGATGTTTTCGTCAACACAGACACTCCAATGTATTTATATGGTCACCGCCCACCCTGCTTGACCTCTCTCCCATCCAGACATACTCTGAATCTTCCATCCCTCTGCCCTGTCTTTATACAGAACCTTTCTCCACAGTCCCACCTCCTGACACTTTTCTGCAGTCAGCTCTAATTCGGCGCCAAAATGCATCCCACCATTCAACAACAATTCTTTGTATTCAACCTCCACTTAAAAAGTAAAAAATTGTTACGGTTTAGATTGAGGTTATTGTTGAAGGTTGGCAATATATTGCCAACGTTTGTCTGTTGAGAACTGCAATTTTATCATGGTCGGACAAACATAGGGGCGAACTGATCTGTAATGTGCTGGACTGGATATTTTCTGACACACTGTCAGGCTCTGGCCATAGAGAAGCCTATTTGCTTCTCTATGTAACCATGGTCAGAGTCTGACAGGTCTATTCTTTCTGTATCTGGTGGTGGTTTGTGTGGGATCCCTAATAAGAGGCAGCTGCTGCGCATTGTCTCTAATCAGGGATCCTACATAGGTTTGTAGGTTTTACACTGGGGCGTGGGTCGTTAATTCTTCAGTCAGGGTGAAACGTCAGTGTGCTACGTATCGTGTACATTTCGAAGCTCACGGAACAGTAAGTGTGCCAATTTACGTTTGTATCGTGTTGTTGTTTTTGTGTTGGATAGTTTGTTAATGTCTATTATATACATAGTATTAAAACCATGTCGAACTATAATCCCTGCGCTGCGTCTTGGTCGCTCCAGCTTGACCATTTATTAATTTAGTTTAAAACATGGTTTACATGGCTGATAATAATGGTTGCAAACTTTGTATATTTACACAGATACAATTATGTTTTGTAATCATGAGGCACATCTACAGAACATATATGTTTAAAGGCTATGTTTTCAACAATAGATGTTTTATTTATATGCAGTTTTTATGCAGAGGTTAGTCCCTTATTATCAGGATTTAGCAAACAATATCAAACACATGGCTAAAGACCAGCAACACTGTGCATTGCTTGAGATATGGCCACCATTTAATGCTTTCTTCATTTTGTCTTTCATTCCTGCCCCCTTCCCTCTTTCTGGAGAAGAATGTTGGTATGACCTCATGTCGTAACTCTCCTCCCAGACACATCATTTTGTGGAGACAGAAATTACGTCATGAATAAGGTTAAGAGTTGGGGCTAAAGTTGAAGACAAACGTTGATTATGAAATGTAATATCACTTTAACATTTTACAATTTATGGTGTCATCACAGGGTTTGTGCTTGTGCTGACCTGTGTCCAGCTCCTGGTCCAGGTGTGTGTTGTGTACTACCCGGCATGGCCGCTGGGGCTTGGCCTCCTCCCTCAGGTCAGGGAAACTCCCAGGTAACTCCTCCAGAACTGCCACTGGTGCGTGCCCTATCCGTGAGGACCCCACTGTCACCTCAGGACATGGCAACCGAGTGGTCTTCTCCCAAGCGCCTGAGCAAAATACAACGCAGGATACTGTATACACCACCAAGAGATTAGAGACTAGGAGAAGAACAGATGTGAGGACAACATAGAGATGCCTAATGACTTGGATAAAGCAGACAGCGCAGGTCATTGATAGTTTATATCAGGGGCGCAGCTTTCACGTTGGGGGGACAAAAATGCAATTTCAGACATGTCCCCCCCTCCGTTTTATCATTGGAATGTGATACAAAAGGAGGCAACGTTGTGCTTTAGGACCATGCGGGCGCTCTTTGGAGTGTTTATTCGGCTGGATAAAAAAATGTAATAATAATAATAAGATGTCCCCCCCACTTCTAAAACCAAAGTCGTGCCCCTGGTTTATATAAACAGAACATCTGGACAGAAGGTGATGGAGTTGGCAGCTAGAGCACGTCTGTCTGTCTGGCAGTGAGGACAGCAAGAGAATAGAAATACGTGCACACGGACAAACACACAGATTTAATTAGATTTGAAACACACACACACACACACACACACACACACACACACACAGGTTCTCAGGGGCTCTGGTCCAAACAGAAGAATGCCACTGGCAGACTGAATGCTCCGCTGCCTCAAAATGGACCCAGTCAAGCAGCTAAAATTTTTATCTCTTCTGTCTTCACCTGTCTACACACAACACATTCCTGTAAGAAGAACCCAGGAATTCCTCAGACACACATTAACCAGCACCTCACAGTCAGGGTCCTGCCTAGAACTTCACAATAAGGATCCTCACTATTAATATACGTCTCCTAACCACATGCAAAACCTTATGCAATACCTATTATACAAAGACCATCAGTTGATTACACAACACACTCTTCGTGACCTTTGCGAGTGAGTGAGTGAGTGAGTGAGTGAGTGAGTGAGTGAGTGAGTGAGTGAGTGAGTGAGTGAGTGTGCGTGTGCGTGTGAGTGTGTGCATGCAAGAATGGAGCACACATGTCTATCTCACCAGCTAGCCTAAGCTACTTTACACTGAGGTTGGTCCAGACCACATAAAATTGCATGATGAGTCCTAGAGAGGCTTTGCGGAAATGCAAGATATTCCAGTCATGGAGTTCTCTCCATATCATTTAGCGTAGTACTTACAATTACACTGTCTGTATGCTCTAAGTGATTGACATTGTAAAACTATGCAATAGGACATTTTCAAATATTATCATCAATAACATACACAGCGTTCACACATTTAGCTAATCAATTACATTAAGCAAAATTAAGCGTCACAAAAAAACATAACTAATATGATTATAAATTATCACCTTCTTTAGATCAGATCCCAGCTGTGGCGATGTGGGAGACCTGCTGCTGTCCAGGTAGGGAGAGGGAAAAGCTAGAACACTGCTCGCCTTTCTGGGGACCCAAACTCTCAACACTTATATCTGTCGTATTCACAAAGCATCTCAGAGTAGGGTGGCAGGCAGCCTAGCGCTTAAGAGCATTGGGCCAGTAACTGAAAGGTTGCTGGTTCAAGTCCCTGAGCTGACTAAATGAAAAATCTGTTGATGTGCCCTTGACTAAGGCACTTAACCCTAATTGGATATGAGCATATGCATATACTTGTATTAATTACAATCTAAAAGGTAAAACTGATCCTTCTACTGAGTCTGAGAGGCTTTAGCCAACATTGTTGTTGCTGTGGTTGTTGTCATGCCAAACAACAGCAAAGTTGTCCAGAGCAGAAAGAGAGTGTGACCAGGCTAACAGGAAGGTCAGATGACTGTTAGTGACTTACTTTAAAACTTAAATCTTTAAGATTTCCAGTAATCACGTTTTTCTGGTCAGGTCACATGGCGTGTGAAACCGCCTATGAGCCATCTAAATAACTGAAAAGCACAAAGGGTAAGAGCACCAGCAAAGCATCTGATATAACCCAGATGCCCTAAATCCATATTGATGCCTTTTTAATGATCATCCTGACTCGCAGGAAATGACTAATAGCATCCCCGCTTCCGCTTCCACTACCCAAAATGCCCATAGGACATCCATAGCCTAGCAGACAGATACAGACCTGTCAGTCAGTCACTCACTTACTCAGTCACAGTTGACAGTGCATGCTAGGCACACATACATATATAAATATATAAATATGTTGTATTGCCATATACACTAAGTATACAAAACATTGGTCCACCACCTAAAGGACATCCAATCAACTTGACACAACAGTGGAAGCATTGGAGTCAACATGAGCCAGCATCCCTGTGGAACACTTTCGACACCTTGTAGTCCATGTCCTGACTAATTGAGGCTGTTCCGAAGGCAAAAGGTAGGTGCAACTCAATATTAGGACAGTGTTCCTAATGTTTCATATACTCAGTGTACACTGGATAGGTGCAGTGAAATTTGTTGTTTCACAGGGTTAGTCATAGTAGTAGTAAATTAGGGTTAAGTGCCTTGCTCAAGCGCACATCAACAGATTTTCACTTTGTCGGCTTGGGTATTCAAACCAGCAACATTTTGGTTACTGTCCCAAAGCTAACTGCCTCCCTGCCAGGGATCTAAATAGTAAGGGTGGAACAAAACTCTCCAAAGGCTGGCACAAGTAACAAAGTTATTTTGATGATGAAATAGGTAAACCAGGGATGGGTAACTACTGTCCTCGGGGGCCGGAGTGGTGTCACACTTATCCCCCCATCCCTAGCAAACACAGATTATTAAACTAATTGCATTCTAAACTGAAGATCATGAAAAGTGTGACACCAATCAGGCCCCCCGAGGACTGGAGTTGCCCATCCCTGAGGTAGACTATAATAAGTACATGTTTTGAAGAGGTTCTAGCCTAATATTTCTGAGTAACTTGTCCAAACATCTCCATTGTTTAAAGCATGGAATTGTTAAAATGTTGGGCAGGTAGCTTACAGGTAGTGACAGGTCCCAGACAGTCTTGTGGTGTTGACAACCGCAGGAGGTAGCTAGTAAACCACACCCAACAGCACACATTCACCTGTCACTCACCTAATTCAACTTTTCAACCAATCATCAAGCCCTGAATGAGTTGAATCGGGTGAGTTTGTCCGGGGTTACAACACAATCGTGGGCTGTTGGGGATACTGGAGGACTGGAGTTGGAAACACTGCTCTAGAAGAATCATTGCTTGCATAGTCAAGGATGATAGGCTTCCAGCAAAGATAACCAGGAGTGTTTGGTTTTTACGTACGCCATAGACCTGAGATTACAAAACCCTTGTGGCCAGGTATGCTCGAGCAGATCAGTGGACAGTGTCTGCTGGTTGCCTGCTTCAGGTGTGGATGGACAGTCATTCATCATGCACAGGAATGTGACGTGTTTTCAATTATGGAAAGCAGTGTCCGCAAAGATCAGTGAAAAAGGAAGGTTTCATCTCACTGACATGTAGAGATTTATCAAAACATTGGCACAGGCAATCCTCGTTACCTGGATACCTACCTTAACGAAAATAAACTGCATTCATTTGTATGAGTGGTGATTTTAGCATGTGTGTCTTGGTGGGGCAAACTAAAATAAATTTTTGGGGATGCATGCAAGCAAAGCTACTCAAACACACTAAACAATACATTATTTGCACTATAACAGTGACAAACGGTGCCTACAAACTGTTAGGGCCAACATAAAGCTGTCCCAACAGCAGAGTCCCAACAGCAGTCCCAACACCTTACCATGGCTACACCTGGCTATCAGCGGAGCCTTGTCTGGCAGCGAAACAGTTCATTCAGCCTCATTTACTGTCTTTTAAAACAACATAGCTGATATGGCTGACTTGCTTAAACAAATGTGGTTTCTACTGACAATTGAAATGTACAAACTATGGCATAAGGGAACGACAAGCAGATAAGAGGCAATCTGTAATTTTGATTAAGACATTAATTATTAGGGTGAGGCACATGGGCCACTAACCGCTTACTACACAACATACACTTAGTATTACTTTCTTAGCTACAGTATACATATCTCCCTGGCATATTACATCATTTATGCAGCAGCATAAAATATATTTTTGGACTCACCTTGTTGTGCTGTGCTCGCTTGAACAGAAAGGTGGCGCGGCGGTCCTTCGTGGGCAAATTCTGTCAGTATCTATTGTCAAAATGAATATATTGACATGGCTTAATTTTTGTACTTTAATGCTTCCCTTGTATCCCCCTTCTGGCTGTTGGGATAAAATCAATAGTGCAGTTTCAAAATGTATATGGAAAAGCAGGAGAGCCCAGATAAAATTAACAAACTTGCAGAGGGAAAGACGTAGGAGGACTAAACTCTAAATTGTTCTTTCCAAGAACTAGCATTTCGACCCATCCTAAATTGGTTTAGACATGATTCTTCTGCCCTCTGTCTGAGTATAGTGTAACGCCAGATGCAGGAGATGAGAAGCAGGCACAGGGAGTGAACATTTAATGAATATCTGTAATGCCAGACGCAGGAGATGAGAAGCAGGCACAGGGAGTGAACATTTAATGAATATCTGTAATGCCAGACGCAGGAGATGAGAAGCAGGCACAGGGAGTGAACATTTAATGAATACCCGACATGAAATGAAACAAGAAAAGCGTCTGGTCATGAACACATAACAACAATTAATGCGGACACAGGGAACCCCACAGAGGAACAGACAGATATACAGGGGGCAATCAACAACGTGAAGGAGTCCAGGTGAGTCCAATGAGTGCTGCTGCGCGTAATGATGGTGACAGGTGCGTGTAATGAAGGGTAGGGTGAGCGAGAGCCGTTACTCACTTGGTCGACGTGAAAATTGTGCGTTTATATGTTTTGTAGTAAAACAATAGGGGTCATCATTGGTGTGCATCGTGTGATTTTAACCAATTATGAGTAGGCATTGCCTACTAATTGTCTACTAATTGGTTGACGATGTCATTGTAAACACTTATCGCCCTCTATATGTTTTACTACAAAACATAGAAACGCGCCATTTTCACATATGTTGATGTTGGGGTGGTGCTAGAGATGTAAGGATTTATGTTCAGAGAGGTCTCTGGAAACCTTTATGTTTTCCAGGTTTAGTGTCCAGAGACCTCTCTGGAATTCTCTATGTTGGTGTTGGAATTGGTCGCTAATTAGAGGCAGCTGCGCCGCATTGCCTCTAATTGGGGAGACTATTTAAGTTCAGTTGTTCCACCTGTGTTTGTGGGTGTTCCTTTTGTTTTCACGCCGGTTCATGGTCGCTGTCACTCCTTGTTTTGGGATTATTATACTGGAATAAAGGAATGTCTTTGCACTACATCTCTGCGCCTCGGGTCCTGTTTCATAGCGACTGTGACAGAAAAACCCACCATCACGGGACCAAGCAAGGCTGTCCCACTGTTCTGGGACAAGGCTGGGTCCCGGAGCAGCAAGGATCGAATAGTCAGGCCCAGCCTAGAGCCCCGAAGAACCCCCATACATTTTTTGGGGGGGGTCTATGGGGGTAGTCGGGGAATGAAGTGTAGGAGCCCCGGCCACTACACTCATGGGGGCTCATGGAGGAGCACCTACAGCCATGGGAGCAGGAGTACGCCCAGGTGTCGGACGATGACTATTGGGGGCTCTTGGATGAGCCCCTGCAGAGCCGGGATCGGCGGAGGAGGGAGGACGACTGTGGGAGTCTGCAACCTACCACAGCAGGGGACCGGCGGCCGCCGGAGGTTTGACCGGTCCATGGAGGAACAGGGGAGGTGGTGGAGGTCTTGGCTGGAGCTGAGACCTCCCGGCCCAGGAGCAGGAACCAGCCCGAGGGAGGACGAGGCCGAATTCGAGGGCCGCAAGAGGATGTGGTCCGAACGACTGGCGACTTCTCTTCCCGAGGCTCCTGGGCTGGTGCCCAGTCCGGTACCTCCAACGCCAGTTCTCAGCCCAGTACCCCCGTTCAGGCTCCCCACACCCGACCTCCAGTGCGTGCGTCCAGCCCGGTGCCTCCAGTGCCGGCCCCATGCACCAGACCTCCGGTGTGCCTCCCCAGCCCGGTAAGCCCTGTGCCGGCTCTCCACACCCGACCTCCAGTGCGTGAGCCCAGCCCGGTGCCTCCAGTGGCGGCCCCACACACCAGACCTCCGGTGTGCCTCCCCAGCTCAATAGCGCCAGTACCAGTTCCTAGCCCGGTGGCGCCAGTGTGTGTCCTCAGCTCGGTAGCGCCAGTACCGGTTCCTAGCCCGGTGGCGTCAGTGCCATTACCTAGCCCGGTAGCTCCAGTGATGGTACCTAGCCTGGTAGCTCCAGTGCCAGTCCGGGACCGGTAGGTGCCAGGCACACCGGTTTGTGTCAAGAACTGCAACACTGCTGGGTTTTTCACCCTCAACTGTTTCCGGTGTGTATCAAGAATGGTCCACCACCCAAAGGACATCCAGCCAACTTGACACAACTGTGTGAAGTATTGGAGTCAACATGGGCCAGTATCCCTATGTAATGCTTTCGACACATTATAGAGTCCACTCCCAGATGAATTGAGGGTTGGATGGAGACATGGTGGCTGCGTAGGGATGGGATGGGAGGTCAGGGGTGAAGGCTCACTTCTTTTTGGTTTTCTTTTCCTATAAATACAAAATGTATTTAACCTTAAATATATTATTTAAAATGATGTACCTTCTGTATGTCAGGCCCTGATTGAGGCCAGGTCTCTGGCTCCTTTTAGTGGGAGTCGTATGGCCACAGTCAGGACCTGACAATAGTATAGGGAGTCTTGTTGAGTTTGGTTAATCCCCAATCAGAGGCTGCTGTCTTGAGTTGTCTCTAATTGGGGATTCTATTTATGTTCCTGTGTGTTCCACCTATGTTGTGGATTCTTGTGTGTGCTTGTGCATTTACTAGGCACCAGTTCACGGTGCTGTCTCGGTTTTGTGCTTTTGTTAATTCTGATTGAGTTAATAAACATGTTTGCACGCACCTCTCGCTCTGCGCCTCGTTCCCTCACCACTCACCGTAACACTGTAATGTTTTTTTCTCTTTCATTTACTTATTTCCTTCTTCTGAGTGGCAGCCCACAGGCACAATGTAGGAAGTAATGAATTGAAAATATATGGTATGAAACTATATTAATTTAAATATTGTGCCTGTAAACCCAATAAAATAAATACAATTTGGTCAACTACAAAAAAACATCAATTTAAAAGTAATCCAATAATAAATCTTCTGCTTTTTTGAAAGTATCTGTAGTGCATGTAATCAGTTAATCCTCCACCCTGGAGGTAGACTACAATATGTGCATGCTTTGCAGAGGTTGTAGTCTACTCTTTATGAGTAACTTCTCCAAACATCTCCATTGTATAAAGCATGGAATGTTCAAACAAATTGGACAGGTAGCTTACAGGCAGTGTCAGGTTCCAGACAGTCTTGTGGCCTTGACAACCACAGGAGATAGCTATTAAACCACACCCTTGAGCCACTCTTTACTGCCATCACTGTTCGCATAGTCACGGTTGATAGGCCTACAGCAAAGATAACCAGGCGTGTTTGGATTTATGTACACCATAGACTTGAGATGACATAAGTTTACATACACTTAGGTTGAAGTCATTAAAACTCATTATTCAACCACTCCACAGACATTATTTTAACAAACTATAGTTTTGTTGGTTAGGACATCTACTTTGTGAATGACACAAGTAATTCTTCCAACAATTGTTTACAGACAGATTATTTCACTTATAATTCACTATATCACAATTCCAGTGGGTCAGAAGTTTACATACACTAAGTTGACTGTGCCTTTAAACAGCTTGGACAATGACAGAAAATGATGTCATGGCTATAGAAGCTTCTAATAGGCTAATTGCCATCATTTGAGTCAATTGGAGGTTTACCTGTGGATGTATTTCAAGGCCTACCTTCAAACTCAGTGTGTATTTGCACAACATCATGGGAAAATCAAAAGAAATCAGCCAAGACCTCAGAAAAAAATTGTAGACCTCCACAAGTCTGGTTCATCCTTGGGAGAAATTTCCAAACGCCTGAAGGTACCACGTTCATCTGTACAAACAATAGTACGCAAGTATAAACACCATGGGACCACGCAGCCGTCATTCCGCTCAGGAAGGAGACGTGTTCTGTCTCCTAGAGATTAACATACTTTGGTGCAAAAAGTGCAAATCAATCCCAGAACAATAGCAAAGGACCTTGTGAAGATGCTGGAGGAAACAGGTACAAAAGTATCTATATCCACAGTAACATTAGTCCTATATCGACATACCCTGAAGCCACTGCTCCAAAACCGCCATTAAAAAGCCAGACTACGGTTTGTAACTGCACATGGGGACAAAGATCATACTTTTTGGAGAAATGTTCTCTGGTCTGATGAAACAAAAATAGAACTGTTTGGCCATAATGACCATAGTTATGTTTGGAGGAAAACGGGGGAGGCTTGCAAGCCGAAGAACACCATCCCAACTGTGAAGCATGGGGGTGGCAGCATCATGTTGTGGGGGTGCTTTGCTGCAGGAGGGACTCGTGTACTTCACAAAATAGATGGCATCATGAGGAAGGAAAATTATGTGGATATATTGAAGCAACATCTCAAGACATCAGTCAGGAATTTAAAGCTTGGTTGCAAATGGGTCTTCCAAATGAACAATGACCCAAGCATACTTCCAAAGTTGTGGCAAAAGGGCTTAAGGACAACAAAGTCAATGTATTGGAGTGGCCATCACAAAGCCCGACCTCAATCCTATAGAACATTTGTGGACAGAACTGAAAAAGCGTGTGCGAGCAAGGAGGCCTACAAACCTGACTCAGTTACACCAGTTCTGTCAGGAGGAATGGGCCAAAATTCACCCAACTTATTGTGGGAAGCTTGTGGAAGGCTACCCAAAACGTTTGACCCAAGTTAAACAATTTAAAGGCAATGCTACCAAATACTAATTGAGTGTATGTAAACTTCTGACAAACTGGGAATGTGATGAAATAAATAAAAGCTGAAATAAATCATTCTCTCTACTATTATTATGACATTTCACATTCTTAAAATAAAGTGGTGATCCTAACTGACCTAAGACAGGGACATTTTACTAGGATTAAATGTCAGGAATTGTGAAAAACAGAGTTTAAATGTATTTGGCTAAGGTGTATGTAAACTTCCGACTTCAACTGTATATATTATTTTTGCTCATTAACCTTGGGGGGTGAATTAAAACCACCCTTGGGCAAAATTTGGTTCTGCCAGTTGGGGAACCTTGCTTTACAGTGTTTGTTTAAAATAAATGTTTAATGTATATATGCCTTGAGTGTGAAAAGCTGTCATCAAGGCAAACGGTGGCTACTTTGAAGAAACACTTTTTTGGTTACTACATGATTCCATATGTGTTATGTCATAGTTTTGATGTCTTCACTTTCATTCAACAATGTAAAAAATAGTGCAAATAAAGAAAAACTCTTGAATTAGTAATATTCCAAACCTTTGGCCCCCAGTGTATATATATATATATACTGTATATTTATTATTGCTGGAAATAATTGACCAGAAAATCAGTGATTTTAATTCAAGAAATCTGTTACCAAGTATTCCCACGCATAATAGAGAGACACGGGATCGTATATACATAATAGCAAGGCTTGAAATTATTATGTTTTAGTCAAACATTATATCTGTTTGGACTTCTTGTGGTAAATTTGCAGTCTACGTTCAGGCCCCCCGACCATCCGCTCAAGAAAAAATAGGCCTGTGGCTGAATCTAGTTGATGATCCCTGCTGTAAACTTTTAAAACATGGTTAAAACTATCAATTTTATATCATGTACTGTATAATCTCATGTATAATCCTCCTTTGAGGCTGGCGGTAAAGAGTGCCTCAAGGGTGTGGTTTACTAGCTACCTCCTGTGGTTGTCAAGGCCACAAATCTGAGACCTGATGCTACCTGTAAATTGCCTGCTGAGCTTGTGCCTGCCTGCTTTTTTAAGAGTTACCTACATATTTGTTTGTTTTGATACATTTCTTTAGATTGCTGAGAGGAAACCGCCCTTTTTCACTGCTCTTTGCGGACACTGCTTTGCCTAATTGAAAACACCTCAAATTCCTGTGCATAATGAATGATTGTCCATCCACACCTGTACCACACATCTAGCAGGACACCAGCAGACACCTCCCACTGATCTGCTTGAGCCTACACTCTTACAAAAAAGGGTTCGACTGTCCCCATAGGAGAACCCTTTTTGGTTCCAGGTAGAACCCTTTTGGGTTACCTCATGGAACCCGAAAGGGTTATAACTGGAACCAAAAGGGTTTTACCTAGTAACAAAAAGGATTCTACAAAGGGTTATCCTATGGGGACAGCCAAATAACCCTTATAAGTTCTTGATAGCACATTTTTAGGTTCTGGATAGCCATGAGTGTTATGTCATCTCAGGTCTATGGTGTACATAAAACAAACAATGTAGTAAAACAAGCTTATATTTTGGGCTCTGATGGGTAACGCAGCTAATGAGGTATTTATAGGTTATATTTTTCAAGACTCAATGGCTAAATATCATTCATTTATAAATCCAATAATTAATCTAGCAAATCACATTTAAGGGAACCCCTTTTGGCCTACTGGTAACCCCAACTTCCATAGTATAGTGTAGCAAAGTATAGTGTCTACATTAAATATTGAATGTGTTAACATCGACTCAAGAGGGAAACTTACTAAACATTCCACATCTGTTTTCATGTAACCAAATTGTGTCAGGGCTATCAGCTTTTTTCTACATGGCTTCTATTAATTTACTGACAACTTTATTGTGCTGCATGGAAACGTTTACTCGGTCTTGCAACCAGCAGTGCCTGTCCATTGGTAGCGTTGGGCGAGTATGGGCGGCTGCACGGTTGCTAGGTGTGGTTTTTCGTGTATATAAATACATGACTGTGCAAATTCCCAACCCCCCTGCAATCTCAGTCTGAGGAAGTTTCACAGTTCCTACCTTTGACCAGCTGGTAAAATATCCCATTTTGATTCAATAGACCTACTCCAGGAAATTGAGCACATCGACTTCCAATCCTAGGTAAAAAAAAAAAAATGTTTTTGTCATGAACCGTTATATTTTGCATTTAGGAACTCTCCTTTTTCGGGACTTTGAAACCGTGTTTAGATAGGAAACTAACTTCACCGCTGTATGAATACATTCTAAATGCTGTGTAACGTTACCCTAGGGAACTTTACCGTGCGTACATCCCTGTTTCTTTGTCACTCACGTCACTCAGATCAGGTAACCAGTGTGGCTGTGGCGTAGTGGTGACATTTCGATTTATTTTGATTCATACTTTTCTATAACGGATCCATATACCTCAGTGAGCAGATCCTGTTATGTCTTGAAAACCATTTTGAACTAACTGCGTAGAAGTGAGGAAACGGTTAGTTTGAGTGAGTTTTGAGTTACATTTTAGTCATTTAGCAGTCGACGTACAGTATTGAGTGTATACAATTTCATACAATTTCATACAATTTTCATACTGTTCTACATGATTCCAGTTAGGCGTGGTCATCACTAGATGTTTTTGCCAACATTGTGAAGTAGATGGGGGCAGTTTGTTCTGCAGTGACAAATAAGTAATCTGTGCAGCCTCAGTTGTTCTAGGGATATAATTATATTCTATGGAATGATGATTAGCAGATATAAGTGGCAGCCTATCATAGGCAGGGACATGGTTTACTTTTGTGTTGGGGATGAGTCCATGAAATACAGTTTGACAAAATATATGCATGGTCTGGTACTGTTACTGGCATCAAAGAATGAGTCTTTCAACCATATACAACCATGCATTTAAGAAATTCAATATACAGAGGATATTATTAATAATGTACTGGGGTTATAACTGAATCCCCCTATTCCTCTCTCTGCAGACCTGTGCCACCATGTCCTTCATTGCAGCCTTCCTGCAGCAGACCGTCTATCTGGGCATGCCCGATGACATGGTAGGGTTCTGTTCCACTTGCTTGAGGGATATCCTTAAATCTGCAATTTCTTCCATCTTGTGGTATGCATGTGTGGAAAAACTTACCAGGCTGTGTTTGTACATTTCCAGCCAGATATAGAGGAGGGGGAGGGGGGTAAAAGTGATGAATGTTGAGGGTAAAGAAAGCGGGTCAGTCTGAGATAGTCATGGGAGGAGAGCGGGATGACCATACTTATCTTGTGATTCATAGAAGGAATTTAATAGGTGGAGCCCTTCGGTTCAGAAACATTAGAAACCAAAAAAACAAACGGTACAATTCCTTCTTTTTCCCCCTCTATCACTATTCATTGTATGGGATGTTCCTCCCTTTGCTTCTAAACTATTCTCTACATTTTTTGAAGATATTAATTTATTCACTGCATGGCAGCTAAGTGAAATTGTTCTCTCTCTCAGACCTTACTCAATCAGGGCACTGTGATTCCCGACCCGCATTTCAGTGCCGATGGGGATGCAGGCATCTTGGATAAGGCCATCAAGGCCAAAGGTGAGGTTGACACACACACACACACAAACACACACACAAACACACACACACACACACACACACACACACACACACACACACACACACACACACACACACACACACACACAAATAAATGAATTTGTTTCTTAGCAGAGCAGTTGAATAGAACTCACTCAGTGTGTAACATGAGGCAGCATAGGGGGACATTCTGAGAGGGAATGTGTGTAGATGTCGGGTCGGTCCGTGTTTTCATTGTCTCTTGCTGGGGAGTAGTCAAAGGTTTCTCACCGTAAGCCTGTATTAGTAAAAAAATGGATAAGGGCTCATGGATTAGGGTAAGCAACAGTGTTTCCTAGAGACAGGTTGGTTGTTTAGCAACAAAACCGACGAGTGCACAACTGTGGCAAAACAGATGGGGTTGACTATATTTCATCTCAATGTCTCTCAAATACATTGTTGAAGTTGTTGGTTAGCTATCTAGCAAATTTTTGTCAAATTAGCATAGACATGACATTAGTCAAAACACTTCAAAACAAGACATGGTATCAAAAACCAGATACAACAAGATTAAACGAGACACCTACGATTCCCCACATGACAGCTTTTTGTCATTGTGGCTAGCTATCTGACCATTCAGAATCATAACAACGCACACCTTCTGGCCACACAAATGTGCGCTCATCATTTTCGTGATGTTGTCAGCCAACCCGTCTATTGAACAAGTCCTTCCATCTTGTCTCTGTGACGTAGGTGTTGATGAGAACACCATCATTGATGTGCTGGTGAAGAGGAGCAACGCCCAGAGACAGAAGATCAAAGCTAGCTACCAAAAGACTAGCGGCAAGGTAAGATGGGACACACACTAGGTGCGTTTGGTTTAGCATGTGCGGGTGGCGGCGCGTTGGTTGAGTTCGCACTTTAGGACCAATGGAACGATGCAAAATTTGCAAACTCCAGCCACTTGGGGCACCTGGGAAGCTAAAACAAACACACTTGTGTATGACTGTGGAAGTGTGTATCATCCCTCTATCTGCAGCCTCTGGAGACTGCCCTGAAGGCGGCCCTAAGTGGAGAGCTGGAGGATGTGGCTCTGGCACTGCTCAAAACGCCAGCCCAATATGACGCCCAACAGCTCAAACTGGCCATGAAGGTACACATGCACTCACTCACTACTACTCTGAATTTACAATACTACTTAGAATACAAACACTATACTACTTAGAATGCATCTTTACCTCTGTTCGGGTAGGCCTACAGACTGTAACAGATACTGAATAGTACAAATATTTATAAAGTAATGAATAGTTTCTAAAGAGGAAGTTGTGATGAAGTCATCCTGTAATCTTGTTCTACTGTTTAGTCAGACCCACCCACTTCCTAACACCCTACCCATAGTGACTCATTCTGCTTTATTATTGTGTTGTGTAATAATGGTGGGACTTTTAAAATGAGTGGGACAGTCTGTCTTCTTTTTTTACAATGGGTGTGACTGTTTTAATATGTGAGGAGTCGGTAAGAAAAGTGGTGATGAGTGCCTACTGTACTTTAAGTTTCACGGTACACAAGTCTGTGCATGTGCAGTGTGTGTGAGCCCAACTAGCACATTTGGTTCCTAGGAAGTTCTGGGAATGTACGTTTTTGGTTTACTATTGGTTCTGGGAACTAAGCCATACATTTCCTGACTGGTAAAATGGTTGCAAGGAGGTTCTGAGAATGATTTCCTATGGTTCCCTGAAAGTTTTCCTGGGAGGTTTTATTACATTATAGGTTATTTTAAGGTAATTAGTGTTAAGTAATAAATAGATAAGTTAAAAATTAAAAATAACAAATAATTAAAGGGCAGCAGTAAAATAACAGTAGCGAGGCTCTATAGAGGGGGTACCGGTACAGAGTCAATGTGCGGGGGCAGAGGTTAGTTGAGGTAATTAAGGTCATATGTACATGTAGGTAGAGCTAACGTGACTATGCATAGATAATAAACAGAGAGTTGCAGCAGCATAAAAGAGGGGTTGGGGGCACAGTGCTAATAGTCCTGGTAGCCATTTGATTAGCTGTTCAGGAGTTTTATGGCTTGGGGGTAGAAGCTGCTAAGAAGCCTTTTGGACCTAAACTTGGCGCTCCGGTACCGCTTGCCATGCGGTAGAAGAGAGAACAGTCTATGACTAGGGTGACTGTAGTCTTTGACAACCTTTAGGCCCTTCCTCTGACACCGCCTGGTATAGAGGTCCTGGATGGCAGGAAACTTGGCCCCAGTGATGTACTGGGCCGTACGCACTACCATCTAATGCCTTGAGGCCAAGCAGTTGCCATACCAGGCAGTGATGCAATCAGTCAGGATGCTCTCGATGGTGCAGCTGTATAACTTTTTGAGGATCTGAGGACCCATGCCAAATCTTTTCAGTCTACTGAGGGGGAATAGGCTTTGTCGTGCCCTCTTCACGACTGTCTTGGTGTGTTTGGACCATGATAGTTTGTTGGTGATGTGGTCACCAAGGAACTTGAAGCTCTCAACCTGCTCCACTACAGCCCCGTCGATGAGAATGGGGGCATGCTCTGTCCTCTTTTTCCTGTAGTCCACAATCATCTCCTTTGTCTTGATCACGTCGATCTCTGACCTCCTCCCTATAGGCTGTCTCATCGTTGTCGATGATCAGGCCTACCACTGTTGTGTCTTCAGTAAACTTAATGATGGTGTTGGATTTGTGCCTGGCCATGCAGTCATGGGTGAGCAGGGAGTTCAAGAGGGGACTGAGCACGCACCCCATAGGGGCCGCCGTGTTAAGGATCAGCATGGTAGATGTGTTGTTACCTACCCTTACTGCCTGGGGGCGGCACGTGAGGAAGTCCAGGATCCAGTTACAGAGGGAGGTGTTTAGTCTCAGGGTCCTTAGCTTAGTGATGAGCTTTGAGGGCACTATGGTGTTGAACGCTGAACTGTAGTCAATGAATAGCATTCTCACATAGGTGTTCCTTTTGTCCAGGTGGGAAAGTGCAGTGTGGAGAGCTATAGAGATGACATAATATGTGGATATGTTGGTGCGGTATGTGAGTGGGTCTAGGGTTTCTGGGATAATGGTATGATTAGCCATGACCAGCCTTTCAAAGCACTTCATGGCTACAGGTTACCTTAGTGCTCTTGGGCACAGGGACTAGTGGTCTGCTTGAAACATGTTGGTATTACAGACTCAGTCAGGGACAGGTTAAAAATGTCAGTGAGGACACTTGCCAGTTGGTCAGCGCTTGCTCGGAGTACCCGTCCTGGTAATCCATCTGGCCCTGCGGCCTTGTGAATGTTGACATCGACTACGGAGAGCGTGATCACGCAGTCATCTGGAACAGCTGGTGCTCTTGTGCATGATTCAGTGTTGCTTGCCTCAAAGCGAGTATAGAATTAATTTAGCTTGTCTGGTAGGCTTGTGTCACTGGGCAGCTCGCGGCTGTGCTTCCCTCTTTGTAGTCTGTAATAGTTTGCAAGCCCTGCCACATCTGATTAGCGTCGGAGCCGGTGTAGTACGATTCAATCTTAGTCCTGTATTGACGCTTTGCCTGTTTAAAGGTTCGTCGGAGGGCATAGCAGGATTTCTTATAAGTGTCCGAGTTAGAGTCCCGCTCCTTGAAAGCTGCAGCTCTACCCTTTAGCTCAGTGTAGATGTTGCCTGTAATCCATGGCTTCTGGTTGGGGTATGTACGTACAGTCACTGTGGGGACGACATCATCGATGCACTTATTGATGAAGCCAGTGACTGATGTGGTGTACTCCTCAATGCCAACGGAATAATATTCCATATTCCAGTCTGTGCTAGCAAAGCAGTCCTGTAGCCTAGGATCTGCGTCATCTGACCACTTCTTTATTGACCGAATCACTGGTGCTTCCTGCTTTGATGCAGTGTGCAGAGCGTGCAGTTGTTTCAATAAGACTTTTATACTGAACAGAAATATAAATGCAACATGTAAAGTGTTGGTCCCTGTTGCATGAGCTGAAAAAAAACCGGTTATTACCCTCAGATTTTGTTAGTGAGCATTTCTACTTTGCCTAGATTATCCATCCACCTGACAGGTGTGGCATATTAATAAGCTGATTAAACTGCATGATCATTACACAGGTGCACCTTGTGATGGGGACAATAAAATGCCACTCTAAAATGTGCCGTTTTGTCACACAACACAATGCCACAGATGTATCAGGTTTTGAGGGAGCGTGCAGTTGGTATGCTGACTGCAGGAATGTCCACCAGAGCTTTTGCCAGAGAATTTAATATTCATTTCTCTACCATAAGCCGCCTCCAACGTTATTTTAGAGAATTTGCCAGATCGTCCAACCATCCTCGACCGCAGACCACGTGTAAACACGCCAGCCCAGGACCTCCACATCCGGCTTCTTCACCTTGTCTGAGACCAGCCACCGGACAGCTGATGAAACTGTGGGTTTGCACAACCAAAGAATTTCTGCACAAACATTCAGAAACCATCTCAAGGAAGCTCATCTGCGTGCTCGTCGTCCTCACCAGGGTCTTGGTATGGGTAGTCATAAACTTCGGACAACGAACACAATTGCATTTTATCAATGGTAATTTGAATGCACAGAGATACAATGACGAGATCCTGATGCCCATTGTCGTGCCATTCATCCACTGCCATGTATTAGCATGATAATGCATGGCCCTATGTCGCAAGGATCTGTACACAATTCCTGTAAGTTAAAAATGGCCCAGTTCTTCCATGGCATGCATACTCACTAGACATGTCATTTGCACTTTTTGTATGCTTACCGTTCTTAAGTTTCATTTTTGCGTCTTTTACTTTTGGTTTTGTACCCCAGATTCAAACAGCTCAAAATATATTTGTGCCCCACAATCTCAATTCGGTCTTATGTAGCAACATTTTAAAATATGTTTTTTAAATTGGCTAAAAGTACAGACTCAATGGTATATCATACACTGCAGTTGAGGAAAAATGGGAAAGTAATTCCGCTTTGAGAAAATGGTCCTTGAATGTTTTGGTACACCTACTGGAGAGCTCTTTGTCTACACCCATTCAGCATTGTTCACACCCTCTTAAGCCCCATCCATCTCTTTATGGATTCACATGAGGCCATGTGCTAAACAGAGTGAGTAAGGTAGTGTAGTAAACATCCAAAGATTTCAAGACAAAGGGTGATGAAAGTAGTAGCAAAAATAGTAGTTAAAATGATTACCGTAATCACCCCCAGACACACCTGGCTAACTTGATGTGTCCTGTAATCATCTGGCGAAGTGCAGTCTTTTTTGTTTAGACAGGTAGGTAGGTAGGTAGGTAGGTAGGTAGGTAGGTAGGTAGGTAGGTAGGTAGGTAGGTAGGTAGGTAGGTAGGTAGGTAGGTAGGTAGGTAGGTAGGTAGGTAGGTAGGTAGGTAGGTAGGTAGGTAGGTAGGTAGGTAGGTAGGTAGGTAGGTATGTAAGTAGGTAGGTACAGTCCTAGTAAAAATAGCACCCCCACAACATGATGCTGCCACCCCCGTGCTTCACGGTTGGGATGGTGTTCTTCAGCTTGCAAGCCTCCCCCTTTTTCCTCCAAACGTAACGATGGTCATTATGGCCAAACAGTTCTATTTTTGTTTCATCAGACCAGAGGACATTTCTCCAAAAAGTACGATCTTTGTCCCCATGTGCAGTTGCAAACCGTAGTCTGTCTTTTTTATGGCGGTTTTGGAGCAGTGGCTTCTTCCTTGCTCAGCAGCCTTTCAGGTTATGTCGATATAAGACTCGTTTTACTGTGGATATAGATACTTTTGTACTTGTTTCCTCCAGCATCTTCACAAGGTCCTTTGCTGTTGTTCTGGGATTGATTTGCACTTTTCGCACCAAAGTACGTTAATCTCTAGGAGACAGAACGCATCTCCTTCCTGAGCAGTAAGGCAGCTGCGTGGTCTCATGGTGTTTATACTTGCATACTATTGCATACAGATGAACGTGGTACATTCAGGCGTTTGGAAATTGCTCCCAAGGATGAACCAGACTTGTGGAGGTCTACAATTTTTTTTCTGAGGTCTTGGCTGATTTCTTTAGATTTTCCCATGATGTTGAGCAAAGAGGCACTGAGTTTGAAGGTAGGCCTTGAAATACATCCAGGTATACCTCCAATTGACTGAAATTATGTAAATTAGCCTATCAGAAGCTTCTAAAGCCATGACATCGTTTTCTGGAATGTTGTTTAAAGGCACAGTCAACTTAGTGTATGTAAACTTCTGACCCACTGGAATTGTGATATATATGAATTATAAGTGAAATAATCTGTCTGTAAACAATTGTTGGAAGAATTACTTGTGTCATTACTTGCCAAAACTATAGCTTGTTAACATGAAATCTGTGGAGTGTTTGAAAAATGAGTTTTAATAACTTCAACCTAAGTGTATTTAAACTTCCGACTTCAACTGTAGGTAGCTAAACAATTAACTATAATCCCAACCCATAGCTACAGTAGAAACGGATTGTCATAGCTAGCCACCATGCATGAAATGCTGTAGTATGAATATGCTGGTAGCTAAAGCAAACCAACTAGGTTCAATGTTAGCTAGCTAGCTAGCTAACATTAGACTATAACTAGCAATGAGAATGGATTTCTGAGATACAAATAATATTACTACACAGATCGTCCACGTAACTTTAGCTAGTGAGCCAGAAACCTAACATTCGTTAGCTAGCTAACAGTACGCTTTAACTTAAAATGAAAACTACTTTCTGACTAAATTAGAAACATATAATGTAGCTAGACTCTTTCCCGTATACATGGATGAACACTTGTGTCAAGTCACTCCGGTTCACACTGACTGTGTGCAGAAAGTAGTCCATCAGAACCTTTTCCCACTGATCTTTGTCGATAGCGCCTGCTAAATTCAGAGCAGCAATGTTGGGAGCAGTTGCAACACTTTTGCAGTTCTCCAAGTCTAACGTTATATCTTTCAAAAAAGCCGTGGTAGCAAGGATTATCTACACATACTGAGCAGCTCATGTTATAGACTGAAGCATGCTACATATCAGACCTCTCCTCTCTCAGCCCATTCATTATCTCAGCCAATCATGGCAAGCGGGAAGGTTCCAATCTTTTTCCGGGGATAAACCAACTAGTCTCGTCATTTTTTTATTAAATTCGTATTTATAGGTGGCATACACATTTGTTATTAAGGTATGTGAAAGTTCACATGTTCCAGAAGGCATTTCTGCCCAAAAACGCATTTTGAGAAAATGTATTTGTTTACGTTCAAATGACTCTCCTGTGAATTAGCGATGTGCGACATATGCCTAGCTTCCTGAAACAGGTTACATTTCACCTCAGTTTAGATGGTACAATGATTCTCTACGCTATAGTTGCTTGTTTTGTCACATAAACTGAAATTAGGCAAACTATTCGAATTCTAGCAACCAGGAAATGGAGTGATTTCTCCATAGTCCATCTTTAACAAGATAGATGATGGAGAGAGTTTTGTTGATGCAGAGAAAGGAATGTATATGTTTTTTAAATAACATTCTTTGAACGTTACTAATGTTTTCTTGTGGTTTTTATGGAAAGTTTTCTTAATGTTCTGAGAACATGACTTTTAATAGAACCATGTGGAAACCTGCAGAAAACAAAATTATACTGAAGAACTGAAATTTTAGGAAACGTTCTGTAAAAGTAATGAAATGCCAAGAAAATACATTTATGATTTATTTTAAAAAAATTGTATACATTTTTTTGTCAAGTTCCTTAAATGTGCTGAGAATGTTCCAAAGCCAAGCAACTATCCTGCACCATTCCCTGAAGGTTGTATACTGGGCTCTTTTGTCTCAGCTTTATGACTAATGTGACCCTTTTGTCCTTGTTGACCCTTTCGCCCCTCTCGCCTATCTCTCTCAGGGATTGGGCACAGACGAGGATACTCTGGTTGAGATTCTGGCCTCCAGGACCAATAAAGAGATCAGAGAGATAAAGATAGCCTATAAGGAAGGTGTGTCCACAATATGTAGATGTCCTGTACGTGATGTGATAGTTACAACAAGTCAATAATCATGACTTTTTTTTTGCTAGAATACAAAAAAGAGCTGGAGAATGACATCAAGTCTGACACAGGTGGAGACTTCAGGAATGCTCTGCTCTCGCTCTGCAAGGTGTGTGTGTGTTTTACTTATAGTTTGTTTAACCTCGGATGAATAGTTTGGAACAATTAATCTCACTGCCCCCTCTATCTCCCTCACATACTGTAGGCTACTAGGAATGAGGACACCATGGTGAACCAGGAACTTGCTGACAGTGATGCCAGGGTATGGAGGAAAGAGAAAGAGAGAGGGAGTGTGTTTGTATCTGTATGTGAGAGAATTTAAGAAGTCAATGTGTAATGCGATCCCTGTGTGTGATGCCTGTGCCTACTCTATCGGTCCATAGGCACTGTATGAGGCTGGAGAGAAAAGGAAGGGAACAGACTGCTCTGTCTTCATAGACATTCTGACCTCCAGAAGTGCTCCTCAACTCCGCCAAGGTGAATATGTGACTGCACAGCTCTGTGAGCTTAAGTCTAATTGAAACATGGAACGTTATGCTGCTTTGAAAGTTGATAAACTTGTAAAACCACTAAGGCTGTGCCCGACAGAAAGATCTTGGTAGAACGAAAGACGTCTGTTCTTTCGACCAATCAATTAGTCAATATTTTTAAACATGTATTTTTCCGTATATACAGTGTAATTCAAATGAACAAGTACAAGGTTAATGCAGGTTTAATCCTCCCTTTAGGGCCAGGAGTTTTTCCAGGAGTTTAAAACTGTGACCTGATTAAGAAAAACTGCTTCTCTAATAGAAATCCCAGATCACATTTGTAGGTGATGCCATGGCAACATTGGCTATCTCATGTGTAGAAACAAGTCATCGGTTGCAGGCTGTCAATTCAAAGGCACTCCTATTTAAAGTGGTTTTTGACTAAAATGAAAACGTGTAGAGGTTGGAGTATTGACGTGTTCAACTACTTAAGACAATGGCTCGAATCTAGGTTGTGCCTTGGCTAAACTAGGCTTGTAATTTAACATGTTTCAGATTTATTCATGTTTACAGATCATATACACATTTGTTGTTAAGGTACATGAATGTTCACATGTTCAAGAAAGCATTTCTGAAGAAATAATAATAATCTATCATCGCTACTGTGAAGTTGGAACCAGCGCCAAACGACCAACTTCCTGAATCTTGTCACACACGCACACCGAGGTTGTCTCAGAGTTGGGATATGCAAAAAACACATGTCCAATTCACACATTCATCTAATACACACTTGTACATCTGTGAAATATGACAAATATAAACACCCACCAAATTATAATTATTTAATTACACACACACACACTTCTCTTAATTACGTTGTAGCCCTATCTTTAGGGTTCTTTGTTTTTGTCATCAGTTAGACACAGAAGTCAGGCGAAACGTTTGTCAACGCACCGCAAATGCTACTAGTATATAGATGAATGCTACTAGTATAGAGATGAATGCTACTAGTATATAGATGAATGCTACTAGAATATAGATGAATGCTACTAGTATAGAGATGAATGCTACTAGTATAGAGATGAATGCTACTAGAATATAGATGAATGCTACTAGTATAGAGATGAATGCTACTAGAATATAGATGAATGCTACTAGTATAGAGATGAATGCTACTAGTATAGAGATGAATGCTACTAGTATAGAGATGAATGCTACTAGTATAGAGATGAATGCTACTAGTATAGAGATGAATGCTACTAGAATATAGATGAATGCTACTAGTATAGAGATGAATGCTACTAGAATATAGATGAATGCTACTAGTATAGAGATGAATGCTTCTAGAATATAGATGAATGCTACTAGTATAGAGATGTGCGTGGCATTTTCCCTTTTTCATACACTGCATGTGCAACACCACATGATTTGATAGTGTGAGCATTTCAAGTACATCATTCTCTCTCTCTCTCTCTCAGCGTTTGAAAGGTACTCCAAGTACAGTAAGGTGGATGTGACAAAGGCTATCGACCTGGAACTAAAGGGAGACATTGAGAACTGTCTGACTGCCGTAGGTGAGATAGCACTGCCAGGACCAAACCTAGTAATGTTCTAATGTCTTCAGATAATCTGTGCATCACCCTCAATCCATGTCTTCTGCGGCATCACACCCTTCACTGGGCATCAGTCCTGTAACATTACACTATGGCCTCAATTTTCCTCATGCAGAAAAAGCACACGATGTGAGCAAATTAACATTGGTCTCTCGTTTTAAATAGATGGGATGGCACATTATCCAAGGCACATTCGCTATAATACAACTCCTGCAAAGCACTGGTCATCTTATGGCCATTCCGATACCCTTGCGACAGCTTTGGAGAATGCTGCTTATTGTCTATGCTGCTCTATGATGTCATCTGACTGGTTTTCCTATCTGTCTTTCAGTGAAGTGTGTTGGAAGCAAGCCTGCTTTCTTTGCTGAGAGACTCAACTTGGCCATGAAGGTGTGTTTACTATTAAACATACTTACAGTACGTTTTATGTACCAGATAAGATGTTGCACTCGGTCGTGTTCATGAGGGTACGCAACAGAAAATATATCTTCAAACATTTTTCATACTAAAATGAGTTTCTTGTTGGACAAATCCACGTATTCCCTACCTGTTTCTGTCCATTTCTACCTAATGAATACATCTCAGTTCTACAGAAGAACTATAGAAGAAAAAGTTCATGCACATACTGTACAACAGATCTGGGTTCAAGCTAAGAAGCTTGCACAATCTGGATATAAAGCTTCAGTTTCTGTGCCTGTGCAATACCCCAGGGTAAAGGAACCAGGACCAAGATTCTGACCCGGGTAATGGTGAGCCGGTCTGAGGTGGACATGGCCCGGATCAAACAGGAGTACAAGAAGACGTTTGGGAAAACCCTCTACCAGGATATTCTGGTGAGCAAACATCTCTGCCAAAGTAGCAATAAAAGAGAAGGAACCGTTTCCCCCGTCCTAGATTAAGCATAGTACTAGACTAAAAAGCTTAATCGGGGTCCCATGTCCTTAAAACTCGGGACCCCGATTAAGCCTAGTCCTGGATTTAAACTCATTCTGAATGGAGGATCTGTTGAAAAAGCTTTTTAGTCTAGTACTATGCTTAATCTAGGACGGGTGTTCCGATTGCTGGGTCCAATCCGAGGTAGGATAGAAGACTGACCATGTGTGAAATGGGAAAATATTTCATCTGAAAAGAATTGTCAATATAAATATTGTTATGTTATGGTGTCTAAACATGATTTAATATTTTGTAGAGTAACTCTGTGCTCTCTCTTACCCCTTTAGGATGACACCAAGGGAGACTATGAGAAGATCCTACTGGCCCTGTGTGGAAGTGACAACTAACTTCCTCTCCTATCTCACCAGGAGACAGTGACTACCACAGTGCATGAGTGGCAATGGAGAATACTGTATATGATGAAACATTCCCCTCCAATGCCTCAATATGCTCTTCCCAAATGCAAAATATAATCTTTCATGACAACTATCTGAAATGGCAGTCTTGATGTATTTTCGCTACATGCTAACAGCAGTGAGCACAGTAAGCATGTTAAGCAGCATCGCATAATTTAGCCTAGCTTCATCAGACTTGGTGATCCATTCCATAGTGCAATATATCGCACACTTAACCATTTGTGTGCCATAAATGTAGAACGGCATTGTACCCTGGTTGGATAACTGGTCCTTCGTGAAAATAAAGCTTTTTATGTGGATCCATATTATCTGTTGAATTTGTATGTGTATATATTTTTCATTCTTCGAAACATTGCATGTTAATAATTTGCATTATTTTTGCAATGCATTATGTAGCCTATCTATGAGAAGTTATAATTTGATAACGACCCACTGAGAATTAACCACCTCAGACCATGTCATGAGTTAAATTTACAACACTGTAAAACACAAACATGGTGTGTAATACAAATGAAGATTCATCTCACTCTAGACTTTAGATGGACTTATTACTATTAGGCCTACAGTAGCAAGACAGGATTTGGAAGCATGGTCACGTGAGATTACAGTTACAGTTGAAGTCAGAAGTTTACATACACCTTAGCCAAATACATTTAAACTCACAAGTTTTTCACAATTCCTGACATTTAATCCTAGTAAAAATTCCATGTCTTAGGTCAGTTAGGATCACCACTTTATTTTAAGAATGTGAAATGTCAGAATAATAGTAGAGAGAATGATTTATTTCAGCTTTTATATATTTCATCACATTCCCAGTGGGTCAGAAGTTTACATACACTCAATTAGTATTTGGTAGCATTGTCTTTAAATTGTTTAACTTGGGTCAAACGTTTTGGGTAGCCTTCCACAAGCTTCCTACAATAAATTGGGTGAATTTTGGCCCATTCCTCCTGACAGAATTGGTGTAACTGAGTCAGGTTTGTAGGCTTCCTTGCTCGCACACGCTCTTTCAGTTCTGCCCACAAATGTTCTATAGGGTTGAGGTCAGGGCTTTGTGATGGCCACTCCAATACCTTGACTTTGTTGTCCTTAAGCCCTTTTGCCACAACTTTGGAAGTATGCTTGGGGTCATTGTCCATTTGGAAGACCCATTTGCAACCAAGCTGTAACTTCCTGACTGATGTCTTGAGATGTTGCTTCAATATATCCACATAATTTTCCTTCCTCATGATGCCATCTATTTTGTGAAGTGCACCAGTCCCTCCTGCAGCAAAGCACCACCACAACATGATGCTGCCACCCCCGCTGCCACCCCATCACAGTTGGGATGGTGTTCTTCGTGTTTCAAGCCTCCCTCTTTTTCCTCCAAACATAACGATGGTCATTATGGCCAAACAGTTCTATTTTTGTTTCATCAGCCCAGAGGACATTTCTCCAAAAAGTACGCTCTTTGTCCCCATGTGCAGTTGCAAACCGTAGTCTGGAGCAGTGGCTTCTTCCTTTCTCGGTGGCCTTTCAGGTTATGTCGATTTAGGAATCGTTTTACTGTGGATATATATACTTTTGTACCTGTTTCCTCCAGCATCTTCACAAGGTCCTTTGCTGTTGTTCTGGGATTGATTTGCACTTTTCGCACCAAAGTACGTTCATCTCTAGGTTACAGAGCGTGTCTCCTTCCTGAGCAGTATGACAGCAGCGTGGTCCCATGGTGTTTATACTTGCGTACTATTGTTTGTACAGATGAACGTGGTACCTTCAGTCATTTGGAAATTGCTCCCAAGGATGAACCAGACTTGTGGAGGTCTACAATATTTTTTCTGAGGTCTTGGCTGATTTCTTTTGATTTTCTCATGATGTCGAGCAAAGAGGCACTGAGTTTGAAGGTAGGCCTTGAAATACATCCACATTTGAATCAATTGACATCATTGATTCAAATGATGTCAATTAGCCTATCAGAAGCTTCTAAAGCCATGACATAATTTTCTGGAATTTTCCAATCTGTTTAAAGGCACAGTCAACTTAGTGTATGTAAACTTCTGACCCACTGGAATTGTGATATAGTGAATTATAAGTGAAATAATCTGTCTGTAAACAATCGTTGGTTGAATTACTTGTGTCATGCACAAAGACGATGTCCTAACCGACTTGCCAAAACGATAGTTTGTTAACATGAAATCTGTGGAGTGGTTGAAAAATGAGTTTCAATGACTTCAACCTAAGTGTATGTAAACTTCCGACTTCAACTGTATATTCTTAATTTATTCCTTACTTAGATGTATGTGTATTTGGGTATATGTTGTGAAACTGTTAGACATTACTTAGTAATAAACTGTTCGACATTGCTTAGTTTTTCCCGCAATTGCATTTTTAACATTTTATATGATCAGAATGCATTTATCTCTCGAGCGCATGGGGGGAGAGGAGAGTGGCTCGCTCATCACAGCAGCAGGCCCCAGTGTGGGCACGGGCACAGGGTCAGACACTTTCATTAGAGGAATTATGAGTATAATGCACTTTACTGTTTCACCAAATCAATAGGATGTTTTAAGTGAGGTTACAATGTAAAATGTGCACTTTCTATGTTTATAGGCAATCTACGATCCATGATCTTGGCTGTCTAACTGATGACAGAGTTGGAGCAGGTCTCTTTGCTGATGCCACGTTTGACTTTGAATGTGAGTTTGCATGACCTCAGCTCAGCCAGAAAACTGAGCCGGCCTTTGCCCTCTGATCAGCCAAAGGGTCATTATAGATTAATATAACAGTGAAATTGCACACACACATTTTTTTATTATTATTACCAGGTCCACGGGGAGCTGGCCATGTCACCTTTTCCATTGTTTTATTTTGTTAAACATATATTTTTTAAATGTGAGTATGTGTCAATTTCAACCAGCCCACCCAACTAAAAAATGGTCTGGCCCATTTGCCAGAATTGCCAGATGGCCAATCCGCCCCTGGTTGCATCAACCATAAATGATTCCTCTACTGTCATTTATTCCAAATAGACTGGTTTGGATTTTGTAGTGTTTATTGGTAGTCAAACAAATCTCCTTTGAAATAAACGTATACACCTCACACACATGGTTATGGAGTTAAAAAAAAGAATATACCTGTACCATGTCATATATACATTTTGAGTTTGCATCCCAATATGACACTTTATATACACCACCGAAGACCTTTTGACATAGAAACAGATTTTTGAGGGGCTCTAGTGATTTAATAAGATCTCCATGCTCAGCATATTCAAGTATCCCCTTTTTTACCATCACCTCACCCATCTCTCGTCCCACCTAGTTCCAAAGAGTTAAGGCAAACAAGCATCTTTCACCCTTTAATCAACACTCAAACAAGCATCTTTCGCCGTTTAGGCCTAATCAAAACTGTTATAAGTAGCCTACATATGTGGTTAATGGCACTGCGTTCCTCCATGGCCGTGAGAATGTAGGCCTACTGTGTTGAAATTCATAAGTTTGAATGTCGTTTCTTCACTCACATGGTTACCAATGTGTTACTGATTAGACCAAATACATATTTTCGTAACCTTTTGCCTCTGGTGGTTCAATTGTTTTTAATTAGGCTTATGTCTATAAGATTGATGAAGATTGAAGTCAGTTGTTTGTTCAAAATGTGTCTTCTACTTTGTCTTCTTCAAGAATGGCCTTACATGTAACTAGTCTCACGTGGCCATCCATCCAAATCCTGTCTTGCTACTGTAGGCCTAATACTAATAAGTCCATCTAAAGTCTAGAGTGAGATGAATCTTCATTTGTATTACACACCATTTTTGTGTTATACAGTGTTGTAAATTTAACTCATGACATGGTCTGAGGTGGTTAATTCTCAGTGGGTCGTTATCAAATTATAACTTCTCATAGATAGGCTACATACTGCATTGCAAAAATAATGCAAATTATTAACATGCAATGTTTCGAAGAATGAAAAATATATACACATACAAATTCAAACGTTAATATGGATCCACATAAAAAGCTTTATTTTCACGAAGGACCAGTTATCCAACCAGGGTACAATGCCGTTCTACATTTATGGCACACAAATGGTTAAGTGTGCGATATATTGCACTATGGAATGGATCACCAAGTCTGATGAAGCTAGGCTAAATTATGTGATTCTGCTTAACATGCTTACTGTGCTCACTGCTGTTAGCATGTAGCGAAAATACATCAAGACTGCCATTTCAGATAGTTGTCATATACAGTATTCTCCATTGCCACTCATGCACTGTGGTAGTCACTGTCTCCTGGTGAGATAGGAGAGGAAGTTAGTTGTCACTTCCACACAGGGCCAGTAGGATCTTCTCATAGTCTCCATTAGTGTCATCCTAACGGGGTAAGAGAGAGCACAGAGTTACTCTACAAAATATAAAATCATGTTTAGACACCATAACATAACAATATTTATATTGACAATTCTTTTCAGATGAAATATTTTCCCATTTCACACATGGTCAGTCTTCTATCCTACCTTGGATTGGACCCAGCAATCGGAACACCCGTCCTAGATTAAGCATAGTACTAGACTAAAAAGCTTTTTCAACAGATCCTCCATTCAGAATGAGTTTAAATCCAGGACTAGGCTTAATCGGGGTCCCGAGTTTTAAGGACATGGGACCCCGATTAAGCTTTTTAGTGTAGTACTATGCTTAATCTAGGACGGGGGAAACGGTTCCTTCTCTTTTATTGCTACTTTGGCAGAGATGTTTGCTCACCAGAATATCCTGGTAGAGGGTTTTCCCAAACGTCTTCTTGTACTCCTGTTTGATCCGGGCCATGTCCACCTCAGACCGGCTCACCATTACCCGGGTCAGAATCTTGGTCCTGGTTCCTTTACCCTGGGGCATTGCACAGGCATAGAAACTGAAGCTTTATAACCAGATTGTGCAAGCTTCTTAGCTTGAACCCAGATCTAACTTTTTCTTCTATAGTTCTTCTGTAGAACTGAGACGTATTCATTAGGTAGAAAATGGACAGAAACCGTTAGGGGAATACGTGGATTTGTCCAATAAGAAACTCATTTTAGTTTGAAAAATGTTTGAAGATATATTTTCTGTTGCGTACCCTCATGAACATGACCGAGTGCAACATCTTATCTGGTACATAAAACGTACTGTAAGTATGTTTAATAGTAAACACACCTTCATGGCCAAGTTGAGTCTCTCAGCAAAGAAAGCAGGCTTGCTTCCAACACACTTCACTGAAAGACAGATAGGAAAACCAGTCAGATGACATCATAGAGCAGCATAGACAATAAGCAGCATTCTCCAAAGCTGTCGCAAGGGTATCGGAATGGCCATACGATGACCAGTGCTTTGCAGGAGTTGTATTATAGCAGATGTGCCTTGGATAATGTGCCATCCCATCTATTTAAAACGAGAGACCAATGTTAATTTGCTCACATCGTGTGCTTTTTCTGCATGAGGAAAATTGAGGCCATAGTGTAATGTTACAGGACTGATGCCCAGTGAAGGGTGTGATGCCGCAGAAGACATGGATTGAGGGTGATGCACAGATTATCTGAAGACATTAGAACATTACTAGGTTTGGTCCTGGCAGTGCTATCTCACCTACGGCAGTCAGACAGTTCTCAATGTCTCCCTTCAGTTCCAGGTCGATAGCCTTTGTCACATCCACCTTACTGTACTTGGAGTACCTTTCAAACGCTGAGAGAGAGAGAGAGAGAATGATGTACTTGAAATGCTCACACTATCAAATCATGTGGTGTTGCACATGCAGTGTATGAAAAAGGGAAAACACACTTATATCTAGATTATAGTATTCATCATTGTTTTTATTTTTTTTATTTGTACTTTTATTTAACTAGGCAGGTCAGTTAAGAACAAACCCCGGCCTCCCCTAACCCGGACGACGCTGAGCCAATTGTGCGCCGCCCTATGGGCCTCCCTATCACGGCCGGTTGTGATACAGCCTGGGATTGAACCAAGGTCTGTAGTGACGCCTCTTGCACTGAGATGCAGTGTCTAACGAATGACAAACTCAAAGAACGCTGCAACATAATTAACAGGTGGTGAGAAAAGTAGTGTGTGTGTGTGTGTGTGTGTGTGTGTGTGTGTGTGTGTGTGTGTGTGTGTGTGTGTGTGTGTGTAATTAAATAATTTGGTGGGTGTTTATATTTGTCCTATTGCTTAAATAAAGAGATTTTGTTTAACAAGTAGCTAGTAGCTCATTCTCAAAAAGGTAGGGGTCAAAATTATTGACACCTGACAGTTTTTGCCGTAATACTCCTATACTGCCCGTGTCTGAGTAATGGTAGCGTGGACAACAGGCTGTGGCTCTGGTGTCTGAGGTTCTTGATGATCTTCTTGGCCTTCCTGCAACACCTGGCGTTGTAGGTGTCCTGGATGGCAAGCAATGAGCACCCAATGGTGTGCTCGGCTGAGCGTACCACCCTCTTTAGAACCTTGCGGTCAGTGGCGGTGCAGTTGCCGTACCAGGTCGTGATGCAGCCCGACAGTATTCTCTCGATGGTGGTCCTGTAGGACACCGAGGGCCCTCGGGGAAATGCCAGATATCATTAGCCTCCTGATGTTGCCGTGCCTTTTTCACCTCTGTGTCCGTGTGTATATGACCATTTCAGCTCATCAGAGAGTTTTTGGCCGCAATCAGTTACTTTGCTTTGCTGACTTTGAGGGAGAGGATGTTTACCTGGCACCATACTGCCAGAGTGCCTACCTCCTAGGCTGTCTCGTAGTTGTTGCTATTAAGGCCTACTACTGTCGTGTCGTCTGCAAACTTGGTGATGGAGTCGTGGGTATACAGGGAGTACAGGCGGGGACTGAAGACGCACCCTTGTGGGGCTCCTCGTGTTGCGGATCAGTATGGTGGAGGTAATGTTGCCTGCCTTCACCACCTGGGGGCAGCCCATCAGGATGTCCAGGACCCAGTTGCATAGAGAGTTCAGTCCCAGGGTCGTTAGCTTTGTGATGAGCTTAGAGGGCACTATGGTACTGAAGGCCGAGCTATAATCGATGCACAGCAGACTCACATATGCATTTCTTTTGTCCATGTGGGCGAGGGCAGTGTGCAGGCGATTCCGTGGATCAGTCAGGGCGGTAGGCAAATTGGGAGTGTCAGGTGTGTCGGGGAGGGAGGTGGTGATGGGGCCTAGCCTCTCTTGGCACTACACAATGACGGAAATGAGTGGTAGGGTCGGTAACCATTCAATTTAGTTACTTTCCCTTTCTTGGGCACGGGATGATAGTGGACATCTTGAAACACGTGGCAATAACAGCCTGAGCTAGGGAGAGATTGAAAATGTCCAAAAACACAACAGTTACCTGGTCTGTACATGATCTGAGGGTGTGGCTAGTGATACCGTCTGGGCCGGCAGCTTTGCGAGGGTTAACGCCCTTGTTGTCCTCAGGGGCTCTCCTCGGCAGCTCAGAGTCGTTATGCTCGAAGCGGGAGAAAAAGGTGTTTAGCTCGTCCGGTAGGGCGCCGTTGGTGTCCACGACGTGACTGGCTTCCTATTTGTAGTCCGTGATCATTAGAATCCCCTGCAACATACGCATTATGTCCAACCTGCTGAATCGCTCCTCCACTTTCTCCCTATACGTGTGTCTCGACATCTTGATCGATCTGCGTAGGTCATCTTTGTACTGTTTAACCAGACAATTGTACCAGGTCTCTTGTCGTGTTGATAAGCAGCATCTCTCTCCTTCAGTTTCCCGACAAGGCTGCCATCAATGCACGGGTAAGTTTCACATCATCTATGCATTTATTTATGAATCCGGTGACTGAGTCTGCGTATTCATTGATGTTATCCCCAGAGGCGCTCCGGAACATATTCCAATCCACATATTCCGATCAAAACAGTCTTGAAACATGGATTTTAATCACAGGTTGATGGCACCTTAATTTGGGGAGGACGGGCTCGTGGTAATGGCTGGAGTGGAATCAGTGGAATGGTATTCAATGGTATCCATTTGCTCTGGAACAGAGCAAATGGAATGGCATCAAACACATGGAAACCATGCGTTTGATGCCATTCCATTTGCTCTGTTCCAGCCATTATTATGAGCCGTCCTCCGCTCAGCAGCCTCCACTGATTTAGATTCTTATAAAGTAGTCAAAAGTTTAGTATTTGGTCCCATATTTCGAGCACTCAATGACTACATCAAGCTACAATCTTGTTGGATGCATTTGTATTTTGTTTTCAGATTACTGTGCCCAATATAAATGAATGGTAAATAATGTATTGTGTCATTTTGGAGTCACTTTTAATGTAAATAAGGATATAATATGTTTCTGAACACTTCTACATTAATGTGGATGCTACCATGATTACAGATAATCATGAATGAATCATGAATAATGATGAGTGAGAAAGTCACAGAGGCACAAAGATCATACCGCCACAAAGATCATACATGCTAACCTCTCACCCAGAGGAGGCACCACATGTCCCAGAGTGGTGGGGCTATTTTCTTTTCCTGATGGTTACTTGCAGGTAAAACTCTTGAACCTAGTTGTAGCAGGGACCTTAACAGTTGCCATATTACCTGAGGCAAGTGAAATGAGCAGTCGGGCAAGTTGAGCCTGCTCTAAAGTTGCCCCAGGTGATTTTTTAAACTGAAAAACAGCAAAACTGCAAGGAATTCCAGAAGGCCTATTCTAAACGATCTATGGCATTTATGGCAGCCAGGCAAGTTGGGCCTGCTCTGTGGCTGTCCCATTAGGCAGGGGATTTTCTAAAACTGAAAACAGAATTCCAGTAGCCTAGCATAGCTACACTGGGGCGTCGCCAAAGCGGTCTTTTTTAAACCTGCTACACTGGAAGCATAATTTTTGGTCAGGGTGAGCAGAGCGCAAGCCACTTTATCCTATTGCTCTACAGCAGGGTTTCCCAAACTCACCTAGGTGGGCGTTTTGATGATGAGTTGGTTATTTGAATCAGCTGTGTAGTGTTAGGGCAAAGACCAAAGCGTGCACCCAGGAGAGGCCGCTGGACTGAGTTTGGGAAACCCTTCTCTACAGTGTGAGCACACACACACGATAACCTGGAGTACGCTGATGAGAAGGACATAGGCTACTAATTGTGCGTGAGCTGGCATATTATGAGGCAAGGCAAGTCAGTCAAAAAAACAGTTGGCCTACTTTTTCAACGCATTTGCGTAAAAAAAAATGTATTAAACCAAATCAAAAGTGGTGGTGCACTACCCATCTAATTGAAAAGTGCTGAGGGAAATGCCTGCTCGCCACACGTTTGGCGGCCCTGCTCTTCCCATTACCAATAACGGGAGGTTAGCATTTTTGGGGGGGGTATGATATTTATGCCTCTAACTTTCTCACTCATCTTTATTCACAATTAATTAATGATTATCTGTACTGGTCAGTATACAGTTAATATTTGCTACCGCAGATTTTTGGAAAGATATAGCTATGGACAACTGCAAAAGTGCTGCTACAACTCTCAACAACATTGCTGCCCTGAATTTAGCAGGTGCTATTTATCGACAAAGTTCAGTGGGGTTCAGTAGCGAGACTAGTTTCTGGAAGACAAGGCCATGCTGACTTACATGCGCTTACACGTGAATTCTTAAATAGGTGTGGCTAAAGCTTAAGACGGTGTGAACGATGCTGAATGGGCATAAACAAAGAGGAGCACTCTAGCATGGACATTCCTTCTACTTGTCTCTTAAGCTGTTTTACAAGTTTATGAACTTTCAAAGCAGGATAACTTACCATGTTTCCCCAAACTACAGTGTATGGTATACCAGAAGCTCTGACTCTGTACTTTTATCAAATTAGACTTAAGCTCACATACATACAGCCGGGAAGAACTATTGGATATCAGAGCGGCGGTAACTCACCAGCACTACCAGCATTACAAGCATTTCTCTACACCCGCAATAAACATGTGTATGTGACCAATGTGACCCATAAAATGATTTTATTATTTAGAGCTGTGCAGTCACATATTCACCTTGGAGGAGCTGAGGAGCACTTCTGGTGGTCAGAATGTCAATGAAGACAGAGCAGTCCGTCCCCTTCTTCTTCTCTCCAGCCTCATACAGGGCCTATGGACCGATAGAGTAGGCACAGGCATCACACACACAGGGATGACATTACACATTGACTCCGGGTGCCAGTGCCCAACGTTTATTTTGTACAAAATTCAGACTCTCGCTCTCCTACATACCTTGGCATCCCTGTCAGCAAGCTCTTGGTTCACCAACGTGTCCTCATTCCTATTAGCCTACAGTATGTGAGGGAGATAGAGGGAGCAGTGAGGTTAATTGTGCCAAACTATTAATCCGAGGTTAAACAAAATATAAATAAACACACACACACACCTTGCAGAGTGAGAGCAGTGCATTGCTAAAGTCTCCGCCTGTCTCAGACTTGATGTCATTCTCCAGCTCGGTTTTGTATTCTAGCAAGAAAAAAGTAATGATTATTGACATGTTGTAACTATCACATCATGTACAGGACATCTACATATTGTGCACACACCTTCCTTATAGGCTTTCTTTATCTCTGTAATCTCTTTATTGGTCCTGGAGGCCAGAATCTCAACCAGAGTATCCTCGTCTGTGCCCAATCCCTGAGAGACATAGGTGAGAGGGGCGAAAGGGTCAACAAGGACAAAAGGGTCACATTAGTCATAAAGCTGAGACAAAAGAGCCCAGGATCGGATGACACAAACTCAAAGAGGAGGGCCATGTTCATTATGCCCCAAATGGAACAAAACAGACTGAAGCATGGCACTACCTATACCTACAGTTCTACCGCTATGCCAAACACCTCCCAGCTAGCACATAACGTTCTGAGAACCGTATGTTTCTTAGAGCTTGGTGAGACCGTGGTTTTCCTATGGTTCTTTTGCATACAACCTTCCCTTACCTTTCTGTGAATGGTGCTGGATAGTTGCTTGCCTTTGAAACATTCTCAACACATTTAAGAAACTTGACAAAAAATATAATTCCATTGATAGAGAACAAAAGATCATAGGTTCAAGTTTCACTGACGCTGTGCCAAAATAAAAAATACATGCGTTTGCATTGCTAATGCTTAAGCAAATGATTTTCCATGTGTCCCAACTGTGCTTGGAGTTCAAAACAGTTCATAATGTTCCCAGAACTAAAATGGTAAGTTCCCAGAACAGGCCAAATTTAAAAAAACGTTGTGGGAACCGTTTTACCAGTCAGTTCCCACAACTTCCAAGGAACCAAATGTGCTAGCTGGGCTCACACACACACTGCACATGCACAGAGTTGTGTATTGTGAAACCTAAAGTACAGTAGGCACTCATCACCACTTTTCTTACCGACTCCTCACATACTAAAACAGTCACACCCATTGTAAAAAAGAAGACAGACTGTCCCACTCATTTTAAAAGTCCCACCATTATTACACAACACAATAATAAAGCAGAATGAGTCACTATGGGTAGGGTGTTAGGAAGTGGGTGGGTCTGACTAAACAGCAGAACAAGATTACAGGATGACTTCATCACAACTTCCTCTTTAGAAACTATTCATTACTTTATAAATATTTGTACTATGTCTGTTACCATCTCTAGGCCACCCGAACAGAGAGAAAGATGCATATTTGTTTGTATTCTAAGTAGTATTGTATATTCTGAGTAGTAGTTAGTGAGTGAGTGCATGTGTACCTTCATGGCCAGTTTGAGCTGTTGGGCGTCATATTGGGCTGGCGTTTTGAGCAGTGCCAGAGCCACATCCTCCAGCTCTCCACTTAGGGCCGCCTTCAGGGCAGTCTCCAGAGGCTGCAGATAGAGGGATGATACACACTTCCACAGTCATACACAAGTGTGTTTGTTTTAGCTTCCCAGGTGCCCCAGGTGGCTGGAGTTTGCACGTTTTGCATCGTTCCATTGGTCCTAAAGTGTGAACTCAACCAACGCGCCGCCACCCGCACATGCTAAACCAAACGCACCTAGTGTGTGTCCCATCTTACCTTGCCGCTAGTCTTTTGGTAGCTAGCTTTGATCTGCTGTCTCTGGGTGTTGCTCCTCTTCACCAGCACATCAATGATGGTGTTCTCATCAACACCTACGTCACAGAGACAAGGCCCCGGGCTTACGTTTAGGCAGCTCTGACTACTCCCCAGCAAGAGACAATAAAACACAGACCCGGACATGTACACACATGCTAACATTCCCTCTCAGAATGTCCCCCTATGCTGCCTCATATTACACACTGACTGAGTTGCTCTGATATGCTATGAAACACATTTATTTATTTATTTATTTATTTATTTATTTATTTATTTATTTATTTATTTATGTGTGTGTGTGTGTGTGTGTGTCAACCTCACCTTTGGCCTTGATGGCCTTATCCAAGATGCCTGCATCCCCATCAGCATTGAAATTCGGGCCGGGAGTCACAGTGCCCTGATTGAGTAAGGTCTGAGAGAGAGAACTATTTCACTTAGCTGCCATGCAGTGAATAAATTAATATCTTCAAAAAATGTAGAGAATAGTTTAGAAGCAAAGGGAGGAACATCCTATACAATTAATATTGATAGAGGGGGAAAGAGAAGGAATTGTGCCGTTTGTTTCTCAGACTCTCTTTGAACCTCTCTGTCTCCATCCTTAACATCCGTCTCATTTTTGCTCACTCTTTCTCTGTCCTCCCCCTCTCCTTCCCAATTGTCATACTTGAGCTACTAACAGTAAAGTAAAAGTAAAGATACCTTAATAGAAAATGACTCAAGTAGAAGTGAAAGCCCAGTAAAATATCACTTGAGTAAAAGTCTAAAAGTATTTCGTTTTAAATATACTTAAGTATCACAAGTAAATGTAATTGCTGAAATATACTTCAGTATCAAAAGTAAAACTACACGTTTCAATCACTTCAAAATTCCTTATATTAAGCAAACCAGACGGCACGCTTTTCTTGTTTTTTTTTACATTTATGAATAGCCAGGGGCACACTTCAACACTAAGACATAATTTACAAACTAAGCATTTGTGTTTAGTGAGTCCACCAGATCAGAAGCAGTAGGGATGACCAGGGATGTTCTCTGGTAAGTACATGAATTGGACAATTTTTCTGTCCTGCTAAGCATTCAAAATGTAACAAGTACTTTTGGGTGCTAGGGATAATGTATGGAGTAAAAAATATATACTTTTTTTTCGGAATGTAGTGGAGTAAAAATTGTAAAATAAAGTACAGATACCCCAAAAACCTACTTAAATACTTAAAGAATGCTTTAAAGTGTTTTTACAAAAGTACTTTATATCACTGGCTTCAAATGTACAAACACAGCCTGGTAAGTTTTCCACAAATGCATACCACAAGAAGGAAAAAATAGCAGATTTAAGGCTATCCCTCAAGCAAGTGGAACAGAACCCTACCATGTCATTGGGCTTGCCCAGATGGACAGTCTGCTGCAGGAAGGCTGCAATGAAGGACATGGTGGCACAGGTCTGCAGAGAGGAACATGGGGATTCAGTAATAACAACAGTACAGTATTAATAATATCCTCAGTATTGAACACCAAAGTCTATTGAATTTCTAAAATAATTAGATTATTGTTACCTAGGATTGGAAGTCGAGGTGCTCAATTTCCTGGAGAAGGTCTATTGAATAAAAAATGTGATATCTTACCAGCTAGACAAAGGTAGGGACTGTGAAACTTACTTTCTCAGACTGAGAATGCATGGGTGTTGGGAAGATGCACTCATGTATTTATATACACGAAAAACCCAACCTAGAAACGGTGCAGCCCACACTCGACGTTACCATTGGACAGGCACTGCTGGTTGCGAGACTGTGTAAAAGTTTCCTTGCAGTGCAATAAAGGTGTCAATAAATTAATAGCAGCCAGAAGTAGAAGAAAACTAATAGCCTGACAATTTGGTTACAGGAAAACAGATGTGGAATGTTTAGTAAGGTTCCCTCTTGAGTCGTTGTTAACAAATTCAATATTTAATGTAGACACTATAAATTGAAGTAAAATGTGATTTCTTAGGCTATGAAAGCCAAGCCTTGGATTTTTTAATTAATGGTATTTAGCCATTGAGTCTATAAATACCTCATTAGCTGCGTTACCCATCAGAGCCCAAAATATAAGCTTGTTTTACTACATTGTTTGTAAACAATGTCATTGTAAACAAACACTGTAGAGCTTCAAAACATGGTTAAAACTATCATTTTGATCTAATGTCTAATCCTCCTTTGCAACTGGTGGTAATGGGTGTGGTTTACTACCTCCTACGGTTGTCAAGGCCACAAGACAGTCTGGGACTGCCTGTCCAACTTGTTTGAACAATACATGGAGATCTTTAGACAGGTTCTCAGAAAGATTACTCTAAAACCTCTCCAAAGCATCAGATAACAGATACATTTGAAAAACGAAATGATTTCTTCTTGGATTACTTTTACATTCAGAAAGGATGTTTGAGGAAAAACACAATATGATGACACCTTTTCTGTTTTCTCAATGACATTCAATTCAGGTTTGAGAAAAGGTGCAGGTTTAAGTTTGTTCCACCTGAGCGAGTCTGGTCAAAGGTCAGAGACCACTGTGATGACACCAAATGCGTTTGATGAATCCTTTTTGTCTTCTTCTAATGCCTCTTAAGGGAAAAAATCCAAAAGGAACTGAAGGTTTTCAGATTGCGTTACTACATTTGGGTAATCCAAAAGTTACGTCACAAAGTTACGTCATGTAGTCTGTTACAGTTACTAGTTTGGACAGGTAAGTAGTAACTGTAACAGACTCAGGGATGGGCAACTCCAGTCCTCGGGGATCACACTTTTGCCCCAGCCCTAGCTAACACACCTCACTCCGATAATCAACCATGATCTTCTGTTTAGAATGCAATTAGTTTTGTAAGGGCCTGACTGAGTCCAGGTCTCTGACTCACTCTAGGGGGAGTGGGATGGCCACAGTCAGGTCCTGACATTCACAGGGTGGGTGTTGGGTTTTGGTTTATCCCCAATTAGAGGCAGCTGTCTTGTGTTGTCTCTAATTGGGGATTCTATTTAAGTTCCACTGTGTGTCACCTAGGTGTGGATTCTTGTATGTGTATAGTCGTTGGGTATTATTCACTTCACTTCAGCTGTCTTGACTTCACTTCACGGTCGCTACCTCTCCTTTGTTTTTGTGTTGTGTTTTTAACCAATAATAAAGGAATGTCGTTAACAATAGGCCGCTTGATCAGTTATCTCAGCAGGGTTGTTGTGAGAAGCTCTGTCGCTCTGAGTAACAATACTTTATTTTATTTCACCTTTATTTAACAGGGTAGGCCAGTTGAGAACAAGTTGTCATTTACAACTGCGTCCTGGCCAAGACAAAGCAAAGCAGTGCGACAAAAACAACAACACAGAGTTACACATGGGATAAACAAACGTACAGTCAATAACTAAATAGAAAATCTATGTACAGCGTGTGCAAATGTAGTAAGGTTAGGAAGGTAGGACAATAAATAGGCCATAGTGGCGAAATAATTACAAATTAGCATTAACACTGGACTGATAGATGTGCAGATGATGATGTGCAAATTGAGATACTGGAGTGCAAATTAGCAAAAATAATAAATATGGGGATGAGGTAGTAGGGTGGGCTATTTAAAGATGGGCTATGTACAGGTGCAGTGATCAGTAAGCTGCTCTGACAGCTGATGCTTAAAGTTATTGAGGGAGATGTTAGTCTCAAGTTTCAGTGATTTTTGCAATTCGTTCCAGTCATTGGCAGCAGAGAACTGGAAGGAATGGCGGCCAAAGGATGTGTTGGCTTTGGGGATGACCAGTGAAATATACCTGCTGGAGCGCATGCTACGGGTGGGTGTTGCTAAAGTGATCAGCGAGCTGAGATAAGGCGGGGATTTACCTAGCAAAGACTTATAGATGACTTGGAGCCAGTGGGTTTGGCGACGAATATGTAGTGAGGGCCAGCCAGCGAGAGCGTACAGGTCGCATTGGTGGGTAGTATATGAGGCTTTGGTAACAAAACGGATGGCACTGTGATAGACTACATCTAATTTGCTGAGTAGAGTGTTGGAGGCTATTTTGTAAATGACATCGCCGAAGTCAAGAATCGGTAGGATAGTCAGTTTTACGAGGGCGTGTTTGGCAGCATGAGTGAAGGAGGCTTTGTTGCTATAATGTGTTTGATAATGGGAACTAGTTCGTATAGTGAAGTACTAAAGTGAAGCTGGTTTGTAGGGAAACGTCCAATGAAGAGGGGCCTATAGAGTCCTTTCTGATGGGTGGAGATGTGACAAGCTGCCAGCTCATATGTTGTTTGTGGTTGAGTCACTTTACTGTGGGTCGCTGAACACTGCACATGTAATTGTATCATCGCTGTTATGTTAGAATTGAAATTGGTCTATTGATTACATGGTCATTCATGTAGTCATTCTTCCAAACTCTTGTGTTTTGATTCTCAGAGAGTGAAAGCCAAACATGATCAATGTGTGTTGAAAATGCCTATACCAGCTGAGATTTCTGAGAAATATCAATGCTGTACCTAGAATGTGATGGGTGTGTTGTATGGAGTAAGGGGAGAGGTATAGGAGAGAGATGGAGTCTCTGATGAGATATTGATTCAAAGTGATATAGGGTGTGTATATATGAGAGACGTGTTTCAGGAATTCATAATTGTGTCCCAAGATTTGGCATAGTGGAATGTCCCCAACAATGGCTAGCCTAAATCCCATTCAGTCCACTGGATATAATGGGTATGATATATTAACTATTCCCCTCAGATCTGTATCGAGGCACAGATCTGGGGAAGGGTACCAAAACATGTCTGCAGCATTGAAGGTCCCCAAGAACGCTGTGGCCTCCATCATTCTTAAATGGAAGAAGTTTGGAACCACCAAGACTCTTCCTAGAGCTGGCCGGCCAAACTGAGCAATCGGGGGGAGAAGGGCCTTGGTCAGAGCTCCAGAGTTCGACTGTGGAGATGGTTGTCCTTCTGGAAGGTTCTCCCATCTCTGCAGCACTCCACCAATCAGGCCTTCATGGTAGAGTGGGCAGACAGAAGCCACTTCTCAGTTAAAGATACATGACAGCGCGCTTGGAGTTTGCCAAAAGGCACCTAAAGGACTCTCAGACCATGAGAAACAAGATTCTCTAGTCTGATGAAACCAAGATTGAACTCTTTGAGTTGAATGCCAAGAGTCACCTCTGGAGGAAACCTGGCACCATCCCTACAGTGAAGCATGGTGGTGGCAGCATCATGCTGTTTTTCAGCGGCAGGGACTGGGAGACTAGTCAGGATCGAGAGAAAAATAAACGGCGCAAAGCACAGTGAGATTCTTGATGATCGCTCCAGAGCGCTAAGGACCTCAGACTGGGGCAAAGGTTCACCTTCCAACAGGACATTAACCCTAAGCACACAGCCAAGACAACACAGGAGTAGCTTCGGGACAAGTCTCTGAATGTCCTTCAGTGGCCCAGCCAGAGCCCTGACTTGAACCCGATCTAACATCTCTGGAGAGACCTGAAAATAGTTGTGCAGCAATGCTCCCCACCCAACCTGACAGAGCATGAGAGTGTGCCAAGCTTGTAGCGTCGTACCCCAAAAAACTCAAGGTTGTAATCGCTGCTAAAGGTGCTTCAACAAAATACTGAGTAAAGGGTCTGAATACTTATGTAAATGTGATATTTCAGTATTTTTTATTATACATTTGAAAAAAAATCATTATTATGGCCTATTGTTTGTAGATCGATGAGGAAAACATTATTTAATCAATTTCAGAATAAGGCTGTATCGTAACAAAATGTGTAAAAAGTCAAGGGGTCTGAATACTTTCCGAATGCACTGTATATAGTATGTATAAGCTGGAAGTAAAAGCCTAATTGTTATTGTCCATTAGTTTACTAACAATTAGGGGAGGGGTGGTAGGGTTAGGGGAAAATAATAATGGAAAATATATATATTTTTTTAAAGTAGTAGGGATTCATTTGTAATCGTCACCACAGAACTAGTACAAAAAGGAAACTGATATGACATATAGAACCATCGCTGGCTGATCCCTGGCTGTCACGGTGCGTAGATAAGGGACGGTAGACAGAGCGCTCGTGGAGTGTCATCCTTGTTTATTTTGTGAGATGTTCTCTCAAAGCACTTAAATAAACAGGAGAGTAAAATATTATAACTATTAACAAAAACACAGTGACTTACTTTGTATGCTGGCCGTGCAGCCAAACAAAACGAACAATGATCCACATGCAGGTGGATGTGGAGGACTGCTAAATACTCTCCCCAATCAGAGACAACACTAGACAGCTGTCTCTGATTGGGGATCATTAATCCTCCCTAACTGAAGTAAGGACTGGGTTGTGGCTCATCCACTCCCAATGATGGGAGTTAGCGGCTTCACCACTACCCAGCCCTTACACTGGCTAAGTATAACTGCTGGCTGGCTTGGCACAAATGACTCAGATGGTACTGTATGTCCTCCAACAACCCCTTAACAACTTTACCCTGTCCCTTATGCTACTGATCCAATCCCCCAACCCTATATAGCTACTCATCAGTGTCCTGGAAAAATCATGCATAAAAAAAAAGTTCACTTTTCAGGAATCTGAAACAAAGTTGTTGTTGCCATATATTAATGGGAATTCACAAGGCTTTTTGCATTACTTATATGAGTACTAGAATCATGAAACTTTCACAGAACATTGAGTGGGATGTTGAGAAACAGGTTTTTTCTAGGAGAATTCACTTCGCCCTCATGCAACACACTCCTTCCTCCTTCTCCTCAAGCTCAGTGATCACCATCCCTAGTCCTAGACACCTATAGGGTGTGGAGGTTTTTGTTCCAACCCCACACTCACACACCTTGTTCAATGACTCAACTGATAATTGACCCCTTGAGTAGCTTGATCTGACGTGTTAGTAAGGGCTATGTCACGGCTGGGTGTACGTAAAGACCAAGGCACAGCGCTATAATAGTTCGACATACTTTGTTAGAACTAAGAAAACAACAAATCGGAGCAAAAACAACTGTAAAGTGTGTGTCAGCACAAAATTACAACAATATCCCACAAAACACAGGGGAAAAAGCAAGTGCTTAAATAGGATCCCCGATTAGAGACAACGCATAGCAGCTGCCTCTAATTGGGGACCAAACACAAATTAACCCATAGAGTTCAATAGAACCAGAGGCCTCCCTATGCCAGAGGCCTCCCTATGGTCAGGACCTGATAGTCTGACAAAGGCGCGGACTACGGGCCGCATGATCCAGAACATACACTGTGAGGGTCAGGGAGGGAAACAAGACGTAACACCAGGTCCGGCGGCGGATCCGACCCCGGAGCATGACGTGGCACCCGGTCCGGCAGCGGCTCCGACCCCAGAGCAGGACATGGCACTGGCGCAGAGGGGAACTCAGAACCCAGACGGGACGCTGGTCCCGGACTGGACACCGGAAGGCTCCAGATCTGGAGCTGGACTGGACGCCGGTCCCGGACCGGGCAGAGGAAAGCTACGACCCCTGTTTAGCTAGCTACAGTAGATAGCTACATGTCTAAAAAAGACATCAAGTTAGCCAGTTGTGTCTGGGGGTGATTAGCCATCTATTGTATTTCATAAACATGTCTAGACAATAGTGACCCATCAACTAGATGTGGCTGGGGAGAGGTTATATCATTTATTTCACACGACCCATCAATGTAGTGTCTGAGTAAGCGTCATCTAATATTCATACAATATTTTTATCTGGACTCTTTCAAAGCCAGATTAGGATATGGTCCAAGGACTAGATAAAGTGTATTTTTTTCCTGGATTTTTTTCCTTATTGTAGGCTACTACTATCAACACTTTTAGTCTTGTAATCTTTGGTTGTTTACTACACTACCTTACTCACTCTGTTAAGCACATGGCCTCACATGTGACTCCTTAAAGAGATGGGTGGGGCTAAGGCTTAAGAGGGTGTGAACTATGCTGAATAGGTGTAGACAAAGAAGAGATTACCAAAAGATTCAAGGGTCAGTTTCTCAAAAGTTGGGTTACAAGTTTATCAACTTTCAAAGCATAATTACTTTCCCATTGTTACTCAACTGCACTGTATGATATACCATTTACTTTTAAATAATGTAAAAATCACAATTTGAAATCTTAACCGTAATTGCTAAATTATGTTAATGTAGAGGGTGACTCTGTTCTCTGTGTACAGTGCATCATAGTTGTGAGTGTGATGATGAGGCCACCCAGGAAGTGCTGAATGCTCAAACTCAACATGGCCATACCTGAGGGGCTGAGAAAGAGCCTTGATGCTGTCTCAACACAATAGCCCAATGTTGCGAGACATTATGTCACATCCTGTCCTAAAGTGGTGCTATATATCTCTTTCTTTTCACTCAGTGTTCCAGTGTTTATTTAACCTTTCTTTTATCAGGGAGTCATACTGAGACCAAGGTCAATATACCGTAAATACACACATCATTATAAATACACACATCAATATAAATACACGCATCATGATAAATGCATGCATCAAGATAAATACACACACCAATATAAATACACACATTAATATAAAAAAACATGGTCATAAAAACACATTCATCAGTAATAATATCCTCAATCGGCCTTCTGACCTAGAGGAACCAGAACATCACATTCATCAGTAATAAGATCCTCACTCAGCCTTCTGACATAGAGGAACCAGAACATCACATTCATCAGTAATAAGATCCTCACTCAGCCTTCTGACCTAGAGGAACCAGAACATCACATTCATCAGTAATAAGATTCTCACTCAGCCTTCTGACCTAGAAGAACCAGAACATCACATTCATCAGTAATAAGATCCTCACTCAGCCTTCTGACATAGAGGAACCAGAACATCACATTCATCAGTAATAAGATCCTCACTCAGCCTTCTGACATAGAGGAACCAGAACATCACATTCATCAGTAATAAGATCTTCACTCAGCCTTCTGACCTAGAGGAACCAGAACATCACATTCATCAGTTATAAGATCCTCACTCAGCCTTCTGACCTAGAGGAACCAGAACATCACATTCATCAGTAATAAGATCCTCAATCAGCCTTCAGACCTAGAGGAACCAGAACATCACATTCATCAGTAATAAGATCCTCAATCAGCCTTCAGACCTAGAGGAACCAGAACATCACATTCATCAGTAATAAGATCCTCAATCAGCCTTCAGACCTAGAGGAACCAGAACATCACATTCATCATTAATAAGATCCTCAATCAGCTTTATGTATTGACCTAGAGGAACCAGAACATCACATTCACATTTTGTTCCACAAATAAGGTGCAAGAAAACTCAAATCTGATTCACCTAACTCAGTAGAGACCAAAGTAGTGCCATCCCTGAGACTGGGTGTGGTAACTCGTATGTCTAAAGGTAAGAAATTGTGTTAGGTATAGTGGGACTTTTTGTAAAAGGGCTTTTTAAATGAAAACATAGCAATGTATCAACCTACATATTAACATATCACAATGTTTTTCGATTGTTTTGACTGTATGGCAGTATTTGACTATATAATATGTTTCTGAATAAATATGTTTTATGAGTAGTGCATAACCCTAGGATTGCAACAGAATCATTCTAATTGGTTTAATGGGCTTTCTCCTTTCTGATTGTCTTATAATCAACCAAACTAGGACAAAATTAATTTTTTTAGCACTGTAAAAACATATCGTTATAGACAGTATTATAAAAACACATACCGGTATAACTTCAAATATGATAAATCACCCAGCCTTAACTACATGTCACCAGTGTATTAACCAATGATTTATATCTAAGCTGTTGACAAAGAAAACAAACCTCTGACTATGCAATCCAGTGGAGCATCGTGGACAACCAAACATGGTCACTGGTTGGTTTGCTTCCAGTTTTGCTAAAGTAATATTATACCATCCTAATACTGTCCTCTCTCTTTAGACCTCTTTGCCTTTATCCCTCTCTGTCTCTGTCTCGCTCTGGGCACCATGTGGTGGTTCTTCATTAATTCATCTCCCCTTCAGACTCCCTGCCAACCTCCTTTTTCCCTCTGGAAAATTAACCCACATCCCCCCACACCTCTCTCTCCCCCCCACACTTCCCAAGCCCCCGTCTCTCTAACCCACGCTCTGCCATCATCTCTCCCGAGTCTCACAGTCTATCCTGCCAGTATGGCTGTGCATGGCAGAGGGGGGGACCAGTTTCCCACAGCAGGAAAATATTGTGTGGGTTATAATTAATAGCACAACATTTAAAAAAATTGCACATTTATGCAAATGTGTATAGAAAATGTTTTCCCACCACCCAAACAAACACACACACACCAGTGTGATGCTGAGTCTTCCATTTCAATTTCCATGAAAAAAACCACCACAGACACTCTAATCCTTACATAATCCCCTTCTGCTGCCAAACACCATATCAACTCTCGCTCACACACACAGTTTAACGCCAAACTGTGTTGATCATAAGTATTTTTTTCTAAGAAATATAAGCTTATGTACATGTTTCTTTGTACATACATTACATTGAAGTAATTTAGCAGATGCTCTTACCCAGAGCAACTTACATATAGTATGTATGTTAGTGCATACATGTTCATACTTTTTTGTACCTGTCCCCCTTGGCAATCAAACCCACAACCCTGGTGTTGCAAGCGTCATGTTCTACCATCTGAGCTACACGGGACCATGCTATTCACTAAGCTTAAAATGTGAAATTTTTCAACGACGGGACATTAAGTAGGCTAGATTCTGGACTCACTACCGTCCCTGGTAATAACCCACTCATTCCCTTTATTCATCAACAGATTAGTTGATCAGTCTAGGTCAGGGTCGTCACTAGCTACCACAGCCACAAAGCCATAAACCCTTCTTATTTCTACAATTTCTCTTCTTAAAATGTGATTTGAACACTAACCTTTACCACACTTCTAACCCTATGCCTAACCTTGACCGTAAAATTAAGACTTAAAAGCACATCTTTGTTTTAATAGCCAATATATTATAGCCAATTTTTACTGTGGCACCTAGTGGAAACCCCAGATCAGGGCCCACTTAGATATGGTAATAGGGACATCTAGCGGTAAGAAATGAGACCACAGCTGAATTGAGAAAATACGACTCAGTCTTGCTTACCTCACAATACATTTTTTTTAAACTTTATTTAACTAGTCATGTAAGTTAAGAACAAATTCTTGTTTACAATGATGGCCTAGCAAAAGGCAAAAGGCCTCCTGCGGGGATAGGGTGTGAAATTAAAAATATAAATAAATTAAATTAAAATATAGGACAAAACACACATCACGACAGACCTAAGACAACAACATAGCATGGCAGCAACACATGACAACACAGCATGGTAGCAAGACAACATGGCAGTAACACAACATGGCAACAGCACAAAACAGGGTACCAACATTATTGGCCACAGACAAAAGCACAAAGGGCAAGAAGGTAGAGACAACAATATATTATTGCTTTATTATTTAACTAGGCATGTCAGTTAAGAACAAATTCGTATTTACAATGACAACCTACACCCGCCAAACTCTGGGTTCAAACCAGGATTGCCCATGATTGAGTCATGAATGAGGCTACAGGTCATCTGAGTTGTGTTCATTTAGGCACCAAACAGAAGAAAACTGACTGAAACAGTGAAGGGATTACTTGGATTGGACCAATACGAAAGGCTTAATTTTGTTCACCATTGCAAACCGTTTTAAAATGTTTTATGTTGCATGCCCTAGTGAACACGACCCTGAGAATGAGATGTTTAGAATGGCAGGATCAGGACTGTATTCATTATTACCAAACGGAAGAAAACAGACTGAAACAGGGAGGGACGATGAGAGCTTGTTCAATTGAAACACTTGTTTTTGTTTTCTGTTGCAAAATGTTTTTCTACACTGTGCACTAATGAATATGAACCAAAAAGGTTTTGACACGTTCTTATAGGAGTCAAAAAAACACTACCTGTATTGAAAACTCATCTGTCACTTAAACTCAATGACCCAAACCCCACTTACATAGAGAATGAGTAGAGAACTCGTTAAAGACCATTTAAATGAACGATGTGTTCAAATGCTGGGAAAGTACTGATAGATAGATAGATAGATAGATAGATAGATAGATAGATAGATAGATAGATAGATAGATAGATAGATAGATAGATAGATAGATAGATAGATAGATAGATAGATAGATAGATAGATAGATAGATAGATAGATAGATAGATAGATAGATAGATAGATAGATAGATAGATAGATAGATAGATAGATAGATAGATAGATAGATAGATAGATAGATAGATAGATAGATAGATAGAGACTTTGATGGAACACAGGACAACTTCAGTCAGTTTATATGGTAAAGCTTTTCAAAATGGAGATACATTATGAAGTGATGGAGGGATTTTCAACATAGATATAAATATATCAACATAGATTTATCTATTTGCTTTTCAACACAGTCACAGCACATCGATGGAGTAATCGCCTAGACCTGTAGGACTACTATTAGAAGAAAACATGTTTTGGCTCAGTCATTTATGTACTACTCCTTCTTATGTAGTAGCCTTGTAGTGGATCAGGTATAGTTTTCAGTAGCTGAGAGTGGAGGTTAGTGTTAGGACTTTTAGCTCCTTCTCCAGTTGGTACAGTAGGTGAGTACAGTTATGGTCAACATTATTGGCACCCCAGAATTTGTACAATATCTCCTGAAAATAATTGTGTAGTGAAACAGCTTTGGTCTATATACGCTCACGTGTTTGATACAGAGCAGCACAGTATATAACAATAACAATTTAAAAAATTAATAGGAGGAAAACATTGTCATGTTATTGGCACCCTTTTGAGGAATACATCAGTTTAAAAAAATAACTAGATTAGACTCACCTGTAGTAAATTAGACTCACCTGTGATAAACTGTCAGTGCTCATATGACTTGAATTAACCAAAGAATGATGGCTCTCATGCTTAAAAGGGCCACTTTTATTCCCTGTTCCCTTTTCACAATGGTGAAGACAAGAGAGCTGTCTGAGAGCATCAGAAATGCTATTCTCACCAAACACAATAATTCTAAAGGGTACAAGGCCATCTCCAAAGACCTTGGCATCCCTGTTTCAACAGTTCTCAATGTTATTAAGAAGTTTGCTACTCATGGAACTATCAAGAACCTCCCGGGACGTGGTGGAAAGAGGAAAATCGACTGATCTTTGCCAAAACCTACCTAGGCAAACCACAATCCTTCTGGGAAGGGGTAGACTTGAAATTGAGCTCAGATGCATCCTGTTTCCATTGAGCCTTGAATGCTGATTGGCTGAAAGCTGTGGAATATCAGACCGTATACCACGGGTATGTCAAAACATTTATTTTTACAGCTCTAATTACATTGGCAACCCATTTATAATAGTAATAAAGCACCTCTGGGATTGGGGTGTATTATACCATGGCTAATAGCTGTATCCAGGTACTCCATGTTGCGTCGTGCATAAGAACAGCCCTACGCTGTAGTATATTCGCCATATACCACACCCCCTCGGGCCTTATTTAGGGATCCCTGTGTTGTATTGCATTGGGACTAATGGAGTGGGTGGTGTAAAAAGTGTTGCTGGGCATTTAGACCTCAGTCCACCATGACATAACACTATATATTATATATTCTACAGACCTTACTTAGTATTCCTTACAATGCTTTTACTGCGGCAACCAGAATAGTTTTTGCTCTAGAAGCCAATATGTATTCCATATACAGTGATTCACATTGTGGCCAATGGAATGGGTTGAGTAAAAGCCCAGCAACACTCTGTATTATTCAGAGCCCCATGAAATGACACCATATGTGCATTCTACAGACCCTACAGAGTATTTCCTACATAACTTTTACTGCGACACCCAGAATAGTTGTTGCTCTAAACCAATATGTATTCCATATGGTGATTCGTATTGAGCCATTTATTTGACCTTGGAAATTAAACACACATTTAATGCAAATGTCACTTAAATATGAACAAATATTAATCATTGTTAATGTTTAGACAATTGTTTTTCATATATCATAAATTAATGCAGATGATTGACACGTTTCTACGATTACTTGGGGGACCTTTACCCGAAATTCCGTGACCCAGAAGTACTTATTTAGTGCTGCTGACGAGACGCTGAAAACAGGTTCTCCCTTTCCAGTATGTAGCTAGCTAGCTAACGACACAACTATCAAAAGAGATTGCACTCAGATTAACGTTTTATAATATAATATTTATACAAATTAAACACCGAATTTGCTAGCTATTGGCACGCGCTGATACTTGTTCTGATTTGGTAGTGTGATCGCGTTAGCTTGAGTACTAGCTATTTGGCCATGCATGTTTAGTGGTTTTTGCTAGTGCTATAACTAGCCAAGTTACCGAGACATTATCAGTTTAGTTTGGTACTATCTAAAGGTCAAGTTTGGGGCGTAAAGGGATATCTACACTATGCCATATGTAGTACATTTAATTAAAAGGGAAAATTAACTAGTTAAAAGTTAATTATTGCTGGTGAATAAAGCTTGACAGCTGTCTGATGCATTAGCTCGCAAGAATACACTGAACAAAAATAGAAACGCAACAATCAACGATTTTACTGAGTCACAGTTCATATAAGGAAATCAGTCAATTTAAATAAATAAATTAGGCCCTAATCTATGGATTTTACATGACTGGGCAGGGGTGCAGCCACTCGGGAGACAGGCCCAGCCAATCAGAATTAGTTTTTCCTCACAAAAGGGCTTTATTACAGACAGAAATACTATGTCTGTAAATACTCTGTCAGTTTCATCAGCTGTCAGGGTGGCTGGTCTCAGAAGATCCCACAGGTGAAGAAGCTGGATGTGGAGGTCCTGGGTTGATTACACGTGGTCTGTGGTTGTGAGGCCGGTTGGTAGAGAAATTAACATTGAATTATCTGGCAACAGCTCTTTTGGACATTCCTGCAGTCCACATGCCAATTGCACGCTCCCTCAAAACTTGAGACATCTGTGGCATTGTGTTGTGACAAAACTACACATTTTAGAGTGGCCTTTTATTGTCCCCAGTACAAGGTGCACCTGTGGAATGATCACGCGGCTTAATCATCTTCTTGATATGCCACACCTGTCATGTGGATGGATTATATAGACAAAGGAGAAATGCTCACTAACAGGCAAATGAACAAATTTGTGCACACAATTTGAGAGAAATATATATATTTTTGAGTTTCCTTCATTTAATGCATATACTAAACCCCAAACTTTATTTTGAGGGCAATTCCATTTGCTCATTATTTTATTTTTATATACAGTACCAGTCAAATGTTTGGACACAGCTACTCATTCCAGGGTTCTTCTTTATTTTTTGTATTTTCTACATTGTAGAATAATAGTGAAGACGTCAATACTATGAAATAACACATATGGAATCATGTAGTAACCCAAAAAAGTGTTAAACAAATCAAAATATATTTTAGATTTTAGATTCTCCAAAGTAGCCACCCTTTGCTTGATGTCAGCTTTGCACACACTTGGCATTCTCTCCACCAGCTTCACCTGGAATGCTTTTCCAATAGTCTTGAAGGAGTTCCCACATAGGCTGAGCACTTGTAGGAACTGCTTTTCCTCCACTCTGTGGTCCAACGTATCCCTTTTTTTGGTTACTACATGATTCCATATGGGTTATTTCATAGTTTTGATGTCTTCACTATTATTCTACAATGTAGAGAATAGAAACGGGTACTGTATGTTTTAGTATTTATTGTTTAATGTACAGTTGCAGTCAGAAGGTAGACAAGGTGACATACAGAGGGAGACAGTATAGGGACCAAGGTGGAATTTGGAACCCTGTCACCAGCTTGCATGTGTGGTCTGGAGTCTGCAGGACTAACACTAGTCCAGACTGCTGCACCCATTTGCTCATGTTTTCTGTCATTGAAATGATCCCCTCTCTCTCTTGCCCATCTCTCCTAGGCTGATCGACCCATTTGATCAGCTCCTGGTGGAACATCGTCATGACCTGCCGAATTGTCCCTCCTATTGAATCATGAATGAAAAGCTGGTTTTCCTGGGCCTCCTGTACTTTGTGCAGGGGATCCCCTATGGGCTCCAGTCCTTGTTGCTCCCTGTCTACCTCCGTGGGGCGGGCCACTCCCTCACCCACATCGGCTTGACCAAAATCCTCTACTTCCCCTGGCTCCTCAAGGTCCTCTGGGCGCCCCTGGTGGACCGTGTGGGCACCAAGCGGCGCTGGCTGGTGGCCACGGTGTCTGGCCTGGCGCTTACCTGTCTCTCCAGTGCCGCTCTGGCCCCGGAGGCACACATCTGGGGTGTGGTGGGGACTCTGCTGGCCATGAACGCCCTGGCGTCGGTTCAGGACATCACAGTGGACGGGGCCGCCGTGGGACTGCTGAAAGGCCGCAGCGAGCTGGGCCTGGGCAACATGGCTCAGGTGGTGGGCTACAAGGCCGGCTCGGTGTTCGCTGGGGGCGGGCTCCTGGCTGTGATTGACGTGGCCGGGTGGGGCCCTATGTTCATGCTGTTGGCCTTTGTGTACTTCGGGGTGGCACTGTTTGTGTGGGGGGCCCCCGTGCTGGACAATGAGCTGTTGAGGGGCCAGGCAGAGGGGAGGAAGGGGGTTCAGTCGGACGCTGTCCATCCCTGGAGGGTGTGGCGGAAGCTTCTGTCAGTACCTGGGACGCCCTGGACCATGATCTACGTTCTCACATACAAACTGGGTAAGTCTGCTAGTCAGTCTGACAACCATGCACACTCACCTACTGTACCAACTGGAGAAGGAGCTAAAAGTCCTAACACTAACCTCCACTCTCAGCTACTGAACACTAAACCTGATCCACTACAAGGCTACTACATAAGAAACCCACTAGTACATAAATGACTGAGCCAAACACATGTTTTCTTCTAATAGTAGTCCTACAGGTCTGGGCGATTACTCCATCGATGTGCTGTGCCTGTGTTGAAAAGCAAATAGATAAATCTATGTTGATATATTTATATCTATGTTGAAAATCCCTCCATCACTTCATACTTTGAAAAGCTTTACCGTATATCAGTACATTCCCAGCATTTGAACACATCGTTTTTCATTTAAATGGTCTTTAACGAGTTCTCTACTCATTCTCTAATGTAAGTGGGGTTTGGATCATCGAGTTTAAGTGACAGAAGAGTTTTCAATACAGGCGAAGCACATCAATGTGGTGGTGTCTGTTTGACTCCTATAAGAGAACCTCCTTGGGCCATGTTCATTAATGCACAAAACAAAAACCTTTCTTATAGTCCCTCCCTGTCCGTCTGTTTTCTTCCATTTGGTGCCTATTGAATACAAGCCTGATGACCTGTAGCTTAATTTGTGAAGGGTTAATTTAAGGTTAGACATAAAGTTAGCAGTGTGGTTAAGGTTAGGGTTAAAATAACATTTTAAGATGATATATTGTTGAAATAGGCTGGGTTTATGACTTTGCGTCTGTGGTAACTAGGGCACCCGAGTCGCACAATGGTGTAAGTAAAATGGCAATGACCCTGATCTAGACTGATCATGTAGTCTGTTAAAGGTAATGAGTGGGTTATTACCAGGGACTTGGTTATGAGTCCAGAACCTACTTACATTTCTGTTGTTGGAAAATATGGCATTTTGAACTCTGTGAATAGCATTTATGTTTAAAGCAACAGGTACATATTAGGCCTAGTGAGATGTTAGGAATGTTGTCCTTTAAAATATGTATTTGTGTTCAAGTTTATTTGCATGAGAAAAATTGTTTTATGATACAGTTTGGTGTTAAGCACCGTGTGTGTGTGTGTGTGTGTGTGAGAGAGAGTTGATATGGACAGAGTTTGGTGTTTGGCAGCAGAAGGGGATTATGTAAGGATTAGTGTCTTTGTGTCTGTGGTGGGTTTTTTCATGGAAACTGAAATGGAAGACGCAGCATTACACACGTGTGTGTGTGTGTGTTTGGGAAAACATGTTCTACATACACTTGCATACATGTGCTGGTTTGTGAATGTGTGTGCCATTGTTTTTCCTGTGTATGTGTGTTGTGTGCGTATGTGTTTGAGAGAGAGTGTGTTAGTGGTGGCACAGTAATCGGATGATCCCAGGCAGACACTAGACAGGACATTAAGACTGGCTGCCAACCCCCCCCCCCCCGCCCAATCTGTTTTAGGGGTTCACTAGCATCATCATCATCACCACTGTCACCATCTCCTTAGCAATCATTGTCATCATCACCATTATCGTTAACATCCTCATCCTCATGTTGTTATCAATATTAACATTAGAATCATATCTAATATAATCAGCATTTCCAAATAACCAGCTTAGCTGTCTGCTTTTTTATTCAGAATAAAAAGGTCAGACAGTTTGTGTGCAACTCACGGGCGAAACTCAGTGATCCGTGTGAATGTGAGACTATTATGTATGTGCAAGGGTGTGTGTTTGTGTGTGAGATTTTGGAGTGAAAGGTCTGCCTTAACCCCCCCCCCAACACACTCATCTCATCTCAGTCCCCTCTCTCCCACACACTCTTAATGAACACATTGAGTTTGCTCTGTGTAGAACCGCACAACCAATGAGAGGGAGCCGTTTGGATGACCCCTGTGTCATCTGAGGTCGCGGCCATGGCACTGTCTGTGCAGAATCCCAGAGAGAGAGACTGGGGCAAAAGGGATAGAAGGAGAATGAACCTGTGTATTGTAGTCCAGGGAACACTGATGGAGGGAAAGGCTGGTATTAGTAGTTGGCAAAGGGATAGGACTGCTCTTAATGGGTTTAGTACCCACAGATCTAGGATCAGATTAACCTAGCCTACAATAATAACCTTAACCACTAGTCAAACAGCGAAAAACTGACCCTGTATCAGTCATTGGTTAACTTAGGGCCAACATCTACAGATGTAGGATCTTAATTTGATCACCCGGTTGTTGCAGGACATTTCCAAACTAAAGTTGGCTTCTAAAGTTGGTAAGTTTCACTTTAAAATTTCGGATTTGATTTGCCCTAATGAAACATTTATCAACCCTACAAAAATGTACATAAATTATAATCCACACAATAATTCAAATGTCCTGTTGTTGCAGGATTATTATCCTTCTGTGGGAAACTGCCCCCCACCCCCCTCTGCCATGCACAGCCATACTGGGAGGATAGACTTTGAGAGATGATGGCAGAGCGTGGGTTAGAGAGACGGGGGCTTGGGAAGTGTGGGGGGAGAGAGAGGTGTGGGGGGATGTGGGTTAATTTTCCAGAGGGAAAAAGGAGGTTGGCAGGGAGTCTGAAGGGGAGATGAATTAATGAAGAACCACCACATGGTGCCCAGAGCGAGACAGAGACAGAGAGGGATAAAGGCAAAGAGGTCTAAAGAGAGAGGACAGTATTAGGATGGTATAATATTACTTTAGCAAAACTGGAAGCAAACCAACCAGTGACCATGTTTGGTTGTCCATGATGCTCCACTGGATTGCATAGTCAGAGGTTTGTTTTCTTTGTCAACAGCTTAGATATAAATCATTGGTTAATACACTGGTGACATGTAGTTAAGGCTGGGTGATTTATCATATTTGAAGTTATACCGGTATGTGTTTTTATAATACTGTCTATAACGATATGTTTTTATAGTGCTAAAAAAATTTAAAGTCAATTTTGTCCTAGTTTGGTTGATTATAAGACAATCAGAAAGGAGAAAGCCCATTAAACCAATTAGAATGATTCTGTTGCAATCCTAGGGTTATGCACTACTCATAAAACATATTTATTCAGAAACATATTATATAGTCAAAATATTGTGATATGTTATTTTGCCCATATCGCCCAGTCCTACATGTAATGTTAGGATCCCTGGTTGATGGAATGTTGTGGGTCTCCTGGTGCTATGGAGCTCTGTAGTGCAGCAGCTTTCTACAGCTGTATGTAGACAGGTTAGAGAGGACAGTTCTAGTTCATGTGGTTATGGGAGTAAAACATAGTTGGTAACGTAAGAGCATTTTAGCAAAGTGACCCATCTGGGTAGGGTGGGTGGGGTTCAAGTTGCCTTGCTTTTACCCTTGGCCAATAGCAACATAGTGTTTTTTTCCCCATGCTTCAGCTTAGTTCCTTAGGGGTTCAACAACTCTGACACCCTGCAAAGTGCACACCTTTAGGGATTGCCCCCCCATGATCCCCTCTGATCCTGGCCTCTAGTGTCTGGGCTTCATGTGACCACTCTGTGACCCAACCATTCTGTGTCCTGATTGACCCTTCACCCCACCTACCCTCTCATGCTGAACCCTCCTCCTCTTCTCTCTCTCACTCTTTCTTTCTTTCTTACTCGTACACAAACACCTCTCGTTTCCCATCAGCAACCTGTCAGCCCCCCCCCCCCTGCACCAAATTCCTCACCATCTCACTCTTCCACGTTTTCCCTCTTTTTCTGCATCCCTCCTCCTCTGTATTTGTCCCTTTTCTTTCTCAGACCCGGTCTATAAACTGTATACTGAACAAGTTCCCCAACACCACAGAAAGCACTGAGCTTTTTTCTATTGTTTCGGCTGTCTGTATACTGTATACCGGTCTCTGTCTCTGTCTCTCTCCATAACTCATTGTCTCTCTGTCCATGTTTCTCCCTTACCTCTCTCTCTCTCTCTCTCTCTCTCTCTCTCTCCACCTTTTCTCTCTGTATGTCTCTCTGTCTGTCTCTGTCCATATTTCTCCCTCTCTCTGTCCATATGTCTCCCTCTGTAATTCTCTGTCTCACTGTCTCTCCATATTTCTCCCTCTCTCTATCATTCTCCCATACCCCTCTATTCTAGTTTCTTCTTTGTGGATGCCTAATGAAATCCCCACTGAAATGGACAATTGTTGCTTTGAGAATATTTATAGAAATGAATAATCAGCCGTGTTGTGTTTGTCTGCACTCCCCTTTTAAAGAAATAATGAGTTTGAAGCAGTGGGAGCACTGAATTCTGTAGAGACAGAACCACGGGTAAAGAATCAAGCATAGGAGGTTGGTGGCACCTTAATTGTGGAGGACAGGGCTCGTGGTAATGGCTGGAGTGGATTTGTGGATTGGTATCAAACACATGGTTTCCATGTGCAACAGTAAAATTTGATTAAAAAACAAACAAACAGATAAACACCTTAGGGAACAGCGGGGACTGTGAAGCAACACAAACATAGGCACAGACACGTGCATACACACACACGAGATAACATACGCACTATACACACACCTACACATGGATTTTGTACTGTAAATATGTGGTAGTGGTGGAGTAGGGGCCTGAGGGCACACAGTGTGTTGTGAATGTATTGTAATGTTTTAAAAATTTTATAAACTGCCTTCATTTAGCTGGACCCAGCAGCTAACGGGGATCCATAATAAATACAAATACAACAGTAGCCTGCGGTTTATTAGACATTATAAAGGCTTTAAAAGGACAATCTGTTGTTCAAAAAACAACAAAACGGTCACCCTTGCCAGTGTTTTGGTAAATAGCTGAGGGATGGGGCTGGAAGAATGTAACCACTCTCAAATTCCTAAACAGAGCTATGGGTGCAAGGATTGACCATCCATGAGTGACCAATTGCCCCTCCCTACCTTCAGGCTATGCTCTAACCCTCCACCCCAACCCGAGCACCTCTGGTGTCTTGGCCCCTCCACCCCTACGCTCAGCCCAGTCCAAACTCTTCTCTGTCCTGGCACCCCAATGGTGGAACCGGCTTCCCCCTAAAGCTAGGACAGCAGAGTCCATGCCCATCATCTGAAAACATCTGAAACCCCCCCCCCCCGTGCATAAAAATGCATTTTGTGAACTAGCACGCTCACTTGACTATTTCCCCCCCTTACTAACTCTGACTTTGCTGACCACTACTTTACTGAGGAAAAATTGTACTTACTATGACTGTGATATGTGGTTGTCGCACCTAGCTATCTTAAGATGAATGCACGTTCTGTAAGTTGCTCTGGATAAGAAAAAATTATGACATCAAAATCATAGTTTGGTGATAGGTGCCAGGCGCACCGGTTTGAGGGTTTTTCACGTTCAACAGTTTCCCGTGTGTATCAAAAATGACCCACCACCCAAAGGACATCCAGCCAACTTGACACAATTGTGGGAAGCATTTGAGTCAACATGGGCCAGCATCCCTGTGAAGCGCTTTCGACACCTTGTAGAGACCATGCCCCGACGAATTTATGGGGTGCAACTCAATATTAGTGTTCCTAATGTTTTGTACACTCAGTATATATTCTTCAAGAATCAATGGGTGTATATCGGATCATTTCAAAGTAAAAAAATGGATGGTGCAATCGCAGATTGCCCATTTAAGTAATGTCTTGCCGTAATGACAAATGCTCAAACTACCTACACTGTTGGATGATAAAAAGTTCCCCAGATTTCAACTGGTGATGGTGGGAAAATAGTGAGTACTAGAGTAGCTGATAGCTGTTGATGTTAGTGCTGCCTTGGAATATAGAATATTGACGCTGAATGTGATTAATATGTCATCATAGCGACCTCTGTTCATCCTGCCATACATTTAGCTTGGCTGTCACATAGCGTTGTCAGAACGTTTTACGTGTGCGTTGTCGTAGCGTTCCCGTGTGCCAGGAGGTTTTGAGCGTCTTCTCTGAGAACTCTTTTTGATTTCCTTCTTCGTTTCATGTGAAAGGTTCTCTCTCTTTTTGTTTTTCTTCTGGCCGTGTGTGTGTGTGTTGTCTCTTTGACAGCAGTCTCTGAGCTGTCACTCAACACTCCGTCTCCCTGTCTTTGTGAAGTCACTCTCCATTAATAATGGCGGCAGCGCTGAATATTTTACACCGTCGTTCGGCAGGCGCCTTCGACACCACACAGCGACAGACAGACTATTGTCTGACTGACAAACTTTTATTTCAACCGAAAGCTCTGTGACTGAGACTTGCGTTACGTGAGGAAGTTTTACATTGTTTACGTCTATTATTGACCCTATCTAGGAATAGTGTGTGTTGTGGTGTTAGATATAGAAAAGATGTCAGCACCAATATAACATTGTCCAGTCTGTTAAGCAGGTAACTGCTTTGTGCACAGTGTTTAAGAAGATTGGAGTTGTCGTCGTACACAGTGAAGACATCCACTACTGTTTTCTTCTTCCTTTTTTCCTTTAAATAGCTCTGTCACAGGAAGGTGGATTGTGGGTGTTTTTGAGTCTGTTTATTTCCAACAATAGCTAATCCATCGTATTTGACTCTGAATTAGGCCATGTTGAGGATAGAATGACTGAAACTACAGAGGAACGGATTTATGTTACGCGTCTAACCCTCTCTCTTGTCGAACCTGAACTGCAACTGGTTTGTCCTCTCTCTCTCTCTCTCTCTCTCTCTGTCTACCTCTCTCTCTCTCTCTCTCTCTGTCTACAGGTGAGCAGGGTGCGGTGACCATGTTCCCTCTCTTCCTGTTGGACCATCACATGACAGCGCGGGAGCTGGGGTTCTGGAACGGCGTGATCGCCATGGGTTTCTCCATCTGTGGCTCCTCCCTCGGTGGCCTGCTGCTCTCCCAGTTCAGGTAGCGTTCAGAGGCAGCACTCTCCCGGTAGCATTCAGAGGCAACACTCTCCCGGTAGCGTTCAGAGGCAGCACTTTATTCCTGCTCTCCCAGTTAAGGTAGCGTCCATAGGCAACACTCTGATTTTAGTCATTTACCTAACTTGCATGCTTCCATGACTTGTTTTGTAACTCAATACTCACCATCTGTTTATTAGTTTTTAGTTTTTTTGTCTATAGTGCCCATTTTAGCATCCCTTTCTGAGGCACAGATATCACATCACCCCATCACCTCCACTCCCCACACTGCGGTAGGCTTAGGGGAGTGTGTGTCTATAGCCCTTAGTGTGTGGTAGGAGAGCAGCAGAGGGAGATGCTTTGTAGCCTCCAGTGAAGCAAGTAGACAAGCCCCAAAAGCAACACTAGGTCTTCTGTCTTCTACAGCTGAAAATTCAAGGCATCCAATAATCAACCATTTCTATTGACCTAACATGAAGTGAACTAAAACAGTCTTATTTTTGAGAGAGATCACAAACTTTAGCCTAAAAGTCATTATAATCTGCAGAAGTGCCATTTGCTCGTGAACAATGTCACCCCTAGTATAAATTCTTATGGACTCTCCTTGACGTCATCTTATTTTCTACCAATAATCTGAAGTTCCTGGCAAGCGGTAGTAGAACATACGTTTTGAAAGGCAGCACCTGCACACCACAAGCAAGGTTCCCTCCGCTCTAGAGATGAAAGTTTTCCTTTCAATTGCTAGTTAACCTTACATTTTCACCAACTGTCATTACAGCACATGCTCTACCCTAACTCAACCTCCATTGCATAAGACAATACATGTGATGTAATGCAATCTATAAATAACTAAAATGCGTATGTATTTTCCCACACAGCATGAAACATACACTATATATACAAAAGTATGTGGACACCCCTTCAAATTAGTGTGCACAAAGCAAAATGGTTTGTCGAGATTGGTGTTGAAGAGCTTGACTGGTCTGCACAGAGCCCTGACCTCAACCCCATTGAACACCTTTGGGATGAATTGAAATGCCGACTGCAAGCCAGGCCTAATTGCCTAACATCAGTGCCCGATCTCACTAAATCAGTTGTGGCTTATGTTCCAACGTCTAGTAGAAAGCCTGGAGGCTGTTATAGCCGCAAAGGGGGGACAAACTCCATATTAATGCCCATGATTTTAGAATAAGATGTTCGTCGAGCAGGTGTCCACATACTTTTGGTCATGTAGTGTAAATCACCCATCACTAGCACTCACAAAGATAGATTGGTTAATGATAATACTACCATTAGCATCAAGCTGAAGAGAATACCAATATCTTGTCTTTGTATAAAACGTCTGCAGAAGACTGGTCTGTCTCTGATGCTGGCTCCCAGGTATTTGTCACACTACCCATAAAGTCATACGACCAAATACAATCTGTTTGGAATCTCTTTCATTAAAGCTCTGTCATAGTTTTGGGGTAGTCCTACTCTTCCTTGTAAAGGACTCATTTTCACACACAGAGGTGGGTTCACCTGACACTGCACACCCAGTCCAGATTCCCAGAGAATGACTCCCCACCACTCTCTCCCACTTCCCAACACGCATGCATGCAAGCACACATACACACACTACACAAAGCCCATCCACTAGGCCGTCTCAATGCTCTCAAATCTAATTTGGACGTTTATGCCGGACCCCATCAGAAACACCTGAGTGACCAGAGACTGACCCCCTCACACAGATGGTCATCGGCAACCCGAGAGCCTATATGGTACCGGCGCCCGGCCCGTGTGAGGTGTCAGTAGCGAGGCAGGTTCTCCTCTCACCCCATCACTACGGCAACTCCCCAGAGAGACAGATCTGAAAGTGTCATTGAGAAGGAAGAGAATAAAGTGAGAGAGAGAATGTCTTGAGCATGTGAATGATAGCAGATTGGTTTTCAGGTGGAAAGGGTAAAGAAGGAGAAATGAGAGAGGTGTAGACGTACAGAATGGACAGTAGAGCCTGTAGACGTACAGAATGGACAGAAGAGCCTGTAGACGTACAGAATGGAAGTAGAGCCTGTAGACGTACAGAATGGACAGTAGAGCCTGTAGACGTACAGAATGGACAGTAGAGCCTGTAGACGTACAGAATGGACAGTAGAGCCTGTAGACGTACAGAATGGACAGTAGAGCCTGTAGACGTACAGAATGGACAGCAGAGCCTGTAGACGTACAAAATGGACAGCAGAGCCTGTAGACGTACAGAATGGACAGTAGAGCCTGTAGACGTACAGAATGGACAGTAGAGCCTGTAGACGTACAGAATGGACAGAAAGGAGACCGATCCTATTTGGTATCAGATTTGAATATAGTTGGTTTATTGCTCATGTCCGAGTTAAACCATACTAAGCTGTGGTAATGTCCATGTGGTAATGTCCATGTCAGATGGTATAGATTTCAGATATCAGACAGCGGCACGTGTCTGATTGAAAGGGTCCTTAGGGGACTGATTGGCACAGTGCTAATCCCTGGGCGATACACACACACAACATAATGCTCTAAGGGGGTGAGACGACTGATGGTCATTAATTTACCACGCTGGGGAGCTCCTTCGGTTATTGATTACCCCATCAGCCATGCCTACCCGGAGACACGGCTCTTAGACTAACAAAGAATCAATTAGTGTCTGGGGACACGTTGTGGGTGGGGGTGTGTCAGGGATTCTGTTAGCTGGTATATGGCCAATATGTTTTTTAAGATGATAAATAACATTTGTACTGGCCAATTGTCCGGGAGAATAATAAAATCCCATTGCAAAATGATGCCTTCTAGCCTTTTAATTGATGAAAATACCAGTCGATGTAAATACATTTGACCGGTCATGCTTATCGGTCTATGGTTTAATTTGTATAATTTAGTTAAATTAAATTGACACGTGTATTTTTTCACATACATATACAGAGCCTTTTTTAAGCAAAACATCTTTGACAGCACAAGAGCTGCTGATTTAATTTAACTAGGCAAGTCCGTTAAGATCAAATTCTTATTTACAATGACGGCCTACCTACAGGGTCAGCCCCTGGAGCAAATTAGGGTTAAGTGCCTTGCTCAAGGACACATCGAAAGGCTTTTCACCTTGTTGGCTCGGGTATTCGAACCAGCGACCTTTGGGTTACTGGCCCAACACTCTAACTGCTAGGCTACCTGCCGCCCGCTACTACAGATCCTGGTGCTGCTGGATGAAACGTGCTTTTATAAGCCCAATCGTTGTGCAACAATTCTAAATTAAAATTGCGTGTTAAAAACAGTTTTGATAGCACGATAAAAAAGAGCCACTATTTTTATTTCTCAACTGGTATTTGAGGCGCACTTCCCATTTGCCATTTAAGTGCGTATAATGGTAGGTAGGCTTCAGTGTGTCACACACCACTTTGCAAATAGTTTGAAACCTGAACATTTTTACTACATATTATGAGGCATGTTTACCTTGCTTTAAAGTAGCCTAGCCAAAATGAGACCAAATGTGTAGGCAATTATTTATTTAATAAAGACTATATAATTTAAACCAGTAACCTACAGTGAACTCCAAGTATCGGGACAGTGATACTTTTTGTAATCCAGCACTTTGGATTTGAAATGATACAATGACTGAGGTTAAAGTGCAGACTGTCAGCTTTAATTTGAGGGTATTTTCATCCATATCGGGTGAACCGTTTAGAAGCACTTTTTGTACATAGTCCCCCCATTTTAGGGGACAAAAAGTATTGGGACAAATTCACCTAGTGTATTAAAGTAGTCCCATATTCCTAGCACGCAATGATTAGATTATTTACCGTTCATTTCTAAATGGTTCACTCGATATGGATGACAATACACTCCAATTAAAGCTGACAGTCTGCACTTTAACATCATAGTCATTGTATCATTCAAATTCAAAGTGCTGGAGTACAGTGCCAAAACAACAAACTAATTGGGGATAGTAGATTGACATAGGCTAGTGGTTTGGCTGTTCATCACTCGTCTTGTTGGCTGAGGAGAGTAAATGTGGTAGTTCTAACATCTGGTTTCCAAAGGACCCACACCTTTTCATCCCCGAGGCTCATGATTTGTTAAGATTAATTACTATAATATAAATGTGATTTCTGTCATTCTGAGCACCGTCGGGGGGTGCTCTGATCAAGTTACTTACAATTACAATTACAATGCGTATGGGTCCGGTAAATTTCTCAAATGTCCTGTAAATTAAAATCAGTCAGTCAAATGTCCGGTGCCACATTTTCCTAACGGAAACCCAGGAGTGTGGGTGTGTGTGCTACTGTAGAGGGAAATAGGTGTTTGTTTTTGTTAGTAGGTAGGGGCTCCCGAGTGACAGTCTAAGGCACTGCATCTCAGTGCTAGAGGCGTCACTACAGACACCCTGGTTCGATTCCAGGCTGTATCAGGACCAGCAGTGATTGGGAGTCCCATAGGGCGGCGCACAATTGGCCCAGCGTCGTCCGGGTTTGGCCGGTGTAGGCCGTCATTGTAAATAAGAATTTGTTCTTAACTGACTTGCCTAGTTAAATAAAGGTTAAAAAAAGAATACTACACACTATTCTTCGCCTGTGTGTCAAATGGCATTTGACTGGTTGTTTGTCTTGTGTGTCTCCACAGTGTTGGCTCTCTGATGAGGCAGGTGTTTGTGATGCGGACTGTCAGTATGGTGTTCCAGAGCTCCCTCCTGACCGTGCTGGAACCTTCCCCACTCATGAAAGGTGAGAGAAGACCAGACCGCACTCTGACCACAACTTGGGCAGCGCTGACCACGTTTACATGCGCACAGTATTCCTGATAGTAGCTCATATCCCGCTTAAGGTCTTATTCGGGATAAGGTGTTTACATGCACCTTTGAAATACCGCTCATTAGTATCCCTAAACAGAAAGTTCCTCATTTTAAGTTCATATGTAGTTAAATGGAATAGAAACTGAAATATAGACCCTGACTGTAGGCCTATAACGTCTCTCATGTAGCGTAGTATAATATTAACTCCATGCAGAATTATGCATTTCTTGCAGTGAAATTATACAACAAATGTTAATTTTGTCTCTGGAACAGGAGTAGAGAAATATGATTTATTTCTTTCAGCATCTCTTGAGAAAATGTGACTGCGCGTATAATGTGTTATCTTTGACACTGTTATGCAAGCTGATATTATTTCAACCACATAAAATATGCAGCCAAGACGAACTGAAGTCTTATCAGAAACTTGTTTAATTGTTTTGTCAGCTTTTCCTTTCCTTAAAACCGTTCAAACTGATGACATTTGGACAAGTCTTTCCACTGTTTTGGATTTTTCTCCTAAACGAAACAGACAACTTTACTGGTATCGATGTAAGACATTATTCTGGTGAGCACAACTTTATTTAGTCTCCTCGCAACAAGTTATGAATGAAGAGAAGCTGCATGTAGGCTATCAAACTACAGTTGACAAACAAATGGCCTACCAAATGTCATCAGAAACTTAATTGAAATGATAATAAACTAATTGTAGTAGGCAAAATTATTATGGAATTATTATGGTGGATCGAACTGCGCAAGTAACCTACTTTAAGTGATTTTAACTTTTTTTTTATAACCAGATGAAAACATCACACAGCACCATAGACTGCACAACACCATTGATATGCGCAACTGAGCCTGCTTGCGCAGACTGTGAAAAACAACAGTAAATGGGATAAGATGTTTACATGCTACAGTATCCCATCTTAGATCAGCATATCCCAGGCATCTTATCTGGGTTTCTTATAAACAGGATACAAGCTTTTTGGGGTTATTGTAAACGGTGATGTGATGTTTATATGCGTCAACTCAAAAATAGAATACTTGAGTATCCCGAATAAAAACAGGATATTGGTGTGCATGTAAATGTGGTCAATGTCATCAGTTCACACACACTCTAACCATGGACATACATAATTGACTCTAACCAGCCTGTCATTTTCCACTGATCTAGACCTCCCCAAATACAGGTCTGCCAAGCTTGTAGCGTCATACCCAAGAAGACTTATGCTGTAATCTATGCCAAGAGTAAAGGGTCTGAATACTTATGTAAATGTATTATTTAAGTATTTTGTAGTATTTTGTAATACATTAGCAAATAACATTATGGGGTTATTGTTTGAAAATACATTTTCGAATAATGCTGTAACATAACAAAATGTGGGAAAAAATCAAGGGGTCTGAGTACTTTCCGAAGGCACTGTAGATAAATAAGCTAGTCACATGTAACCCACCCACATTTAGGCCTATACATAAAACATTTAGTCACGTGTAACCCATACACATTTAGGCCTATACACAAAGCATTTAGTCACGTGTAACCCACCCACATTTAGGCCTATACATCAAACATTTAGTCATGTGTAACCCATTCACATTTAGGCCTTGAAATAGAAATCAATTTTTTAATAGACGGGTACATACGGCCTATACATACAACACATACACAACACATAATATTACTCATTCAAGGGTTTTTCTTTATTTGCACTATTTTATACATTGTAGAATAAAAGTGAAGACATCAAAACTATAACATAACACATATGGAATCATGTAGTAACCAAAAAATAACTCAAAATATATTTTATATTTGAGATTCTTCAAAGTAGCCACCCTTTGCCTTGATGACAGCTTTGCACACTCATGGCATTCTCCTATCACAGCCATTAAACTCACTAACTGTTTTAAAGTCAACATTGGCCTTATGATGAAATCCCTGAGCGGTTTCCTTCCTCTCCGGCAACTGAGTTAAGAAGGATGCCTGTATCTTTGTAGTGACTGGGTGTATTGATACACCATCCAAAGTGTAATTAATAACTTCACCATGCTCAAAGCGATATCCTGCTTTTTTTTCTAGCAATAGGTGCCCTTTGTGAGGCATTGTAAAACCTCCCTTGTCTTTGTGGTCGAATCTGTGTTTGAAATTCACTGCTTGACTGAGGGACCTTACAGATAATTGTATGTGTGGGGTACAGAGATGAGGTAGTCATTAAAAAATTCATGTTAACCACTATTGCACACAGAGGGAGTCCATGCAACTTATTTTGTGACTTGTTGAGCATATTTTTACTCCTGAACTTAATTAGGCTAGCCATAACAAAGGGATTGAAAACTTATTGAATCAAGACATTTCAGCGTTTCATTTTTAATTAATTTGTAAACATTTCAAAAAACATAATTCCACTTTGACATTATTGGATATTGTGTGTAAGCCAGTGACACATGTCAATTTAATCGATTTCAAACTCAGGCTGTAACACACCAAAAAAAAAAAAGACACTGTATGTGGTGGAAGAGGTCAGTTTACAGCGCTTTGATTATCTCTCTCAAACATCCCATTTTAATCTCATGACTAAAGTGAAGGAAAGCTGAAAGCAGAACAGAAGCTTTCTCTGACTCTGGAAACCTCGATGTGGAGGCCTCCATCTTAGAGCAGGAACAATGATGTCAAAGATCCAAAAATGTGATAAAAATGTTTTGCTGTAAAATGCTCAATATTACATGAGTTCCCCCTTTCCTCACTCATAAGATGAGTTAGTGTCTCACTCTCTGAATCCTGTGAAATGGAGAAGTCTTATTCTGCAAAACTCGTACGGTGAATAACTCAGCATCAGTGGGAGCTGAGACACGCTCTGTGTCGCCTGTGTTCTGCCGTCTTCTCCAGAGAGGGAACAACTTGTTAGGGGGAACGCGAGGAGACAGCGCCCCCCCCTCACTTCCACCTTTGTTGTCTCAGTTCAGCGACAGATCAGTCTCCACTGATATATGCTCTGCCACTGAGCTCTTCTCATCACGCCATCAATCCAGTAGGAACACTGAGTGAAAAGAAAAGGGCAGATTTATATAACACCACTTTAGGACAGGATGCAGCAGGTAGCTTAGCGGTTAGTGTTGGGCCAGTAACTGAAAGGTCACTAGTTTGAATACCCGAGCAGACAAGGTGAAAAATCTGTCTGTGTCCTTGAGCAAGGCACTTAACCCCTAGTTGTTCCAGGGTCGCTGTTGATAATTAGGAGATGCTTTTTTTTTTTAGGCTTGATCATTTTGTTGTATGTTTAATTCTGTAATGTATTAATTGCTGCTGCCTTCTTGGCCAGGTCTCCCTAGAAAAATAGATATTTGGATCTCAATAGGACTTTCCTGGTTAAATAAATGGCAGACCCTGGCCTTGACCCCACTCTCCAAGGGTCTCAGGAAGAGTGGGATATGCAAAAAACACATTTCCAATTCACACGTGTGAAATAGGACAAATATAAGCACCCATAATGTTTCGCAACGTTGTGCTATTGTGTTGAGTTTGAGACAGTGTCAAGGCTGTTACTGTGTTTGCCCCTCAGGTTTGGCCGTGTTGAGTTTGAGACAGTGTCAAGGCTGTTACTGTGTTTGCCCCTCAGGTTTGGCCGTGTTGAGTTTGAGACAGTGTCAAGGCTGTTACTGTGTTTGCCCCTCAGGTTTGGCCGTGTTGAGTTTGAGCATTCAGCACTTCCTGGGCGGCCTCATCACCACGCTCACCTTCACGACCATGATGCACTGCACACAGAGAGCGGAGGAGAGTGTACAGGTTAGAGTCACCCTCTACACACCTGTCAACCTAGAACATATTTTCTCATGGCCAAGTAAGGCCCTTCGTGTGAGAAACACTTGTTAGACACACATCCCCCCCAAAAATCTGAGATTTAAAAAAATCACATATACCCCTTGATTTTGGTGAATATGACTGAGATAAGTCCAAATTTCTAACATCATCAGTACATTATCTTTACATTATCTTTACCCGCAAAAAAAGGATATAGAACTCCATTGTTTACTTTTTGTCGTCATCGGACAATTTGCAAACAAATTATGTTCAACTTCAAATCATGTTTTAAAAGGTAAAGTTATTCCTTGAGATGTGTCATAGAAATCAAGTTCCATTTGCATGTGAAAATGTCATGGGGATGCATTTGCTAAATTGTTAACTTTTTTTGCATGTTTCCAACTTTGAGGGTATGCACACATTTACGGAGTGAGGTTCTCAGCCTTTTACCTCCACTTGGAGGAGAGGATTTCTATCTAAGAAGAAGAGATTCTCTGAAACCTGGCGGCCTCTGGGATGGTCTGTTATGTAAGCGAGCAAAATGGAAACTCCTCACAGCAACAACACCCACCCTTCAGCTGGGACTGATGAGACCCTTTTCTTCTCCTTGCTCACTCGCTCTCTCATCTCTCTCTTTCTCCATTTCTGTCTCACTATTTCGCTCTCTCTCTATCTCCTTTTACATCTCTATATTTCCCTCTCTCTCTCTCCCCCTCTTTTTTGACATAACTTCTTTTGGCCCTTTTAAACTGGGGCATCGCTGCCTGGAGGTGTTCTGTTCGCAGCCTCTCAAATGTCACTCAATCAATTCTGAAGGTGACGAGTTGCAGCGGTTCTGCCAAAGAGTCGTTGACTAGGAAAACTACAGTAAGGAGGATACAAGGCTGTATCTGGGCAATTAAGGAAGAAAAACTTAATGAAACAATTCTAATAACCTCTGGGGTTAATTTGAAATGTTCTCATGACAGTGACACATATAGCTACCTTTTTAAGGTCATATCCAGTGACAGAAAGCTGATACTGTGAGTGCTTTTCGTTGGCCCAGGAGAGAGAAACGGAATCTCTTAAGCAAGTTAGCCCAAATAAAAGCATTTCACTTAACTCTGGTCTACAGGCACTCCGACTGTGTGAACCTGGTTCAACCCAGCACTGTACTCAAAACTGAGACCCATCAACGATGCCTGGGAAATGTTTTGTCGCCAGTGACATTTGTCTGAGTCAAGTAACTGGCCAAGTTACTCTTAGCCACATGGGAGCTATGTCACTGTTCTAATGATCTAAGTCATCTGCTCACCATAGTCATTCAACTATGTTTTCACCCGGCAACCTTCTTCTGCCCCTCCCTCCCCTTATCCATCTTACTTTGATCATGTGGCTTTAGGCATAGCCAGAACTGTACTGATAACTCTGCATGCCACAGCGAAAGTCTTAGTGGTTTGTGCTGAAATAAATCCATTTCAGTTAAGTGGTTAGCAGTTTACATGGTTTAATTTGTAGAGGTGGTTAGTGGTTTAACACACTTGGAAGTCTTTATGTCTGTGTGTATGGAATAGGGTTGCCATGGTGTGAACATTTAGGAGTCATTGGGGGGTGGAGACCCACGGAGTTGCGTTGGCTATGTTGCCTTGTTGTGTTGCTGTGGAGTCTGGGATGTTAGGTGTTGGTCTGGTCTGGGCTCTTTCTCTTTCTCTTTCTCTTCTCTAATGTCCTGTTGTTTTTCTTCTCTCTGAGCTCGCCCCTACCTTACCCTCTCCTCTTCTCCCTACAGGCCACCCACTACAGTTTCCTGTCCACTCTGGAGGTGCTGGGGAAGCTGATGTTCGGTGCCCTGGCGGGAGGCCTGGTGGACTGGGTGGGTTTCCCCACCGCCTTCCTCCTTTTCCTGGTCCTCTCGGCGGGTACAGCCCTCCACATCTGGAAGGCCACGGACTCAGGGGCCTTCAGGGAACAGCCCAAGTGATCCGCTTTTTGTTCTAGCCCTTACTAACACATCAGTTCAAGCTACTCAAGGGGGCAATGATCAGTTGAGTCGTTGAACAAGGTGTGTGAGTGTAGGGTTGGAACAAAAACTCCACACCCTATAGATGTCCAGGACTAGGGATGGTGATCACTGAGCTTGAGGAGAAGGAGGAAGGAGTGTGTTGCATGAGGGCGAAGCGAATTCTGCCGTAGGTTGGCGTCCTAGAAAAACCCTGTTTCTCACTTTTTTAAACATAAATTGAACGTTTCACAGAACATTCCCCTCCATGTTCTGTGAAAGTTTCATGAATCTAGTACTAATATAAGTACTTCAAAAGGCCTTGGGAATTCCCATTTAATATATGGCAACAACGTTGTTTCAGATTCCTGAAAAGTGAACTTTTTTAATAAACAATGTTTCCAGGGCACTGATGAGTAGCTATATAGGGTTGGGGGATTGGATCAGTAGCATAAGGGACAGGGTAAAGTTGTTAAGGGGTTGTTGGAGGACATACAGTACCATCTGAGTCATTTTCATATGTGCCAAGCCAGCCAGCAGTTATACTTAGCCAGGGATCAGCCAGCGATGAAGGTTCTATATGTCATATCAGTTTCCTTTTTGTACTAGTTCTGTGATGACGTTTACAAATTAATCCCTACTACCTCTTATCAACACTGTAAGATACGCAGAAGAGGCTAGTGAGCAGTAAAGTACAGTTGCTAACTAGCATACGGTTTTGATTAGAGGTAGCTAGCTTGAACCATTACTCTGCTAGCCTAGGTTAGTTGTTAGCGCAATTAGAGAAACAGGTCAGACTTTATTTGGATAGTCGGTATTTTCCATCTGTAGATGCTCATACAATCTGTTGATAAGCAACTGCTTGCTATTGTTACGGTTAGGTTTAGAATAAGGGTTAAGGTTAGGGTAAGGTCTAAGGTTAGGGTTATGATAACAGTTAAAGTTAGGGTAAGTAGATAGTTGAAATGTTACTGATAGACTGTAGAGCAACTACAGATGGACTATGCAAATAGTGTTACCGAGAACCATATTGTAGCCTTACATTTTGTATGGTGGATAGTTATCCAGGATTAGTTATCCAGAGGAAATAAAACAAATATATATATATGAGTAAAACATTTTTGAAATGGTTTTTATGAATTCTGGGGAAAAAATGAATTATATGCAATGTTACATCGATGCTGGTTGTTTAACTACCTGCAGATATTACTTGTTTGAGTTGTTAAACAATGTCTACTGTTATAAAGAATAACACACCTTATCTGATCACAGCACTGCCCTACTAAGCAAAAAGGCAGTTAATGCTAATTTGGTCGAAAATTAGTTAGTCATGTTTGCTACATTAAATACATGCTTAAATCATGTGGACAAGTATTCTGCCTCTATTGTATTGTGTTTAGGAGAAAATGGGGGTCATGTTAGCAGTAACTGCATAAGGTTACTGTGAAACCAAGGTAAATATAAGCTATTTTACTCAGTTCCACGCAATGAGCAGTTACTGCCTTTTTTGCTTGGTAGGGCTGAGCAGTTGAAGCAACTTAGATTGTGGTGCGTCTACTGGCAAAAATAAATATTCAACCAATGACTCACACCGATTGAAAACCATCTGTCTTGTTTAAAGTATCGCTAACTGATGGCTGAATGACAATATAACAGATAGTCACAGGGATGACAAGTCAAAGGGAGGACAGTTCACGGAGGTGACATAGTGAATTGTCACGATCAGCGGGGTCACTGACCAATGTGCTTACTGTGACCATTGCAGCCAAGTCCACAATAATGTAAATCACCTGTTGCAAAGCACACCTCTGTCTCTGACACGTGCTGAGAGATTGTCACAAAATAAAGCTGCTACCTATAGGGCTGTGTGCGTGTTATTGTAGTTATGTCATATCCTGTAATAATCCTCTACCTGAACGTACCCATTTTTAATACTGTCACTTTGGCATCAGTCTAAAAAAGAACCATAGTAAACATCTGTACATTTTAAAGATTGAAGTATAAAGTTAATATATCATGTCCATTATATATCCTGCGGACTGAGTAAGATTTAGGCTAGCAATTGTTGGGGACATTCCACTATGCCAAATCTTGGGACACAATTATGAATTCCTCACACACTCCTCATATATCCACACCCTATATTACTTTGGATCAATATCTCATTACATCAGGGTCCTCCTGATAACCATAGCTCTTTGTGTGTGTGTGTGAGAGAGAAAAATTTGAACATAACATTGAGCGATGATATCACTACACGTGCAGTGTTCAGCTTTCCTGCAGTACAGCACTGTTGAGTATTACATTGCCTAATTTGTTTAAAGTCAGATGTAATCCTTGTATTTCCTACAGGTGTTATTTACCAGATTAGGGAAAACCCAACACTTGTCTGCCTCTGTACAATAGGTAACCTGGCAGAAAATCCAGACAAAAGACCTCTACCAGCCCCCCAAAAATTGTTTCCTTGCCATTTAAAAGGGCATGGCTTAACACAATCAAATATTAAATTCTCTGGGAAGTATTGAAAATTATACAAAGATTTCACAAAGATACATATTAATTTGACTCCCTTGAGCTTTATCAATGTGAGGCAGAGTATCCTGATGAATCACTTCAGTTCAATCAGTCATACAAAGGCAGTTAACCCCTTCAAATCCCTGGCCCCTTGTCTTCTCAGAGTTGTGGATTTGCCACAGCGCTGGCTGATGGACAGACATGTAATCATAGCATCGTTAGAGAGGCCTTTTCATAACACACCCTAAACACTGTGGTGCGGTGCAGTTAACCCTCAGCCAACGTGTCATGACAGGTTGTCTATGAGACACAGAGGGGGTAGTAGTAGATGGAAGAGGAATGAAGGGATGGGGTTGGTGCGGGGAGGGGAGGGTTGAAACGTGGGGCATCTTCTGCTATGGCCCTAATGGCTCAAACGAGGCTGTGAGAGAATGGGGTTGAGGCCAGGGATGGGGGACGAGAGGGGCCCGCGACCCACTGTGAAGTGACTCAACCACAAACACCATATGAGCTGGCAGCTTGTCACATCTCCACCCATCAGAAAGGACTCTATAGGCCCCTCTTTATTGAACTTTTCCCTACAGACCAGCTTCTATCACTTTATACAGTAATACTTCACTATACGAACTAGCTCCCGTTGCCAAACACATCACCCTAGACAGCAAAGACAACTAGGCGTTTGGTTTTACGTACATCATTGACCTGAGATTACGTAACCCTCGTGGCCAAGTAGGCTCGAGCAGATCATTGGACAGTGTCTGCTGGTTGCCTGCTACAGGTGTGGATGGAAAGTCATTCATCATGTGCAGGAAGGTGAGGTGTTTTTTTTGGAAAGCAGTGACCGCAAAGATCAGTGATAAAGGGATGTTTACTGTCACTAACATATAGAGATTTATCAAAACAGACATATATGTAGGTAACTCTTAAAAAAACATTGACACAGGCAATCCTTGTTACCTGGATACCTACTTTTGCAAAAATAAACTGAGTTAATTTGGACTCAGTAATTGCAGTATGTACTGCACTGTAACTACAAAATAACTGCAGTTGACCTACAAAATGACTGCACTACTGCAGTAACAAAAGGGAGGATGCAGTAATTATGAAATGTTAATTGATCTTTTGCTGCTGGGCATAGGGAGGTATGCCCCTTATTCTGTCCAATGTATCCCAGGTATTTTCAGAAAATATATCTGTCCATTAAAGGGGCAATATGGGAATCAAACTACAACAAAGCGGCCACCTAACCACTTTTTGGTAAATAGCTGAGGGGGTGGCAAAATTCATAGACAGAGCAATGGATTCAAGGACTGACCATCCACAGCTGTGGAATGTTGCTTTTTGGCGAGCCATCATCGGCCTGACTGCCTTTGCAATCTCAGTCTCATCCTCTTTGATTGTAACTGCCAGTGAAAGCTCTTTCACTTTATCTCGGATTCAGTCTTTTTACTCAAAGCGACAGAGCTTCTCAAAACAACCCTGCTGAGATACCTGATCATTACAACTGATCATTGATAGTTTTGTGTTCAGTAATGATTCTTATAACACTAAAGCGGCATATTCTTTCATCTGTTTGATAGGCTATTAATAGATTTTGTTTTCATGGAGTCGATTAAGCGATGACAGAGTTATCTTGATGATGAAATAGGTAGACTACCCCTTCCACATTTTGTTACATTACTGCCTTATTCTATTGATCTAGTGATAAAGCAAAAACAGGTTTTTAGAATTTTTTGTAAATATTAAATATAAAAACCGTAAATATTACATTTACATAAGTATTCAGACCCTTTACTCAGTACTTTGTTGGCGCACCTTTGGCAGCGATTACAGCCTTGAGTCTTCTTGGGTATGACGTTACAAGCTTGGCACACATGTATTTGGGGAGTTTCTCCCATTCTTCTCTGCAGATCCTCTCCAGCTCTCTCAAGTTGGATGGGGAGCGTCGCTGCACAGCTATTTTCAGATCTCTCCAGAGATGTTCGATCAGGTTCAAGTCCGGGCTCTGGCTGGGCCACTCAAGGACATTCAAGGACATGTCCCAAAGCCACTCATGCTTTTTCTTGGCTGTGTGATTAGAGTTGTTGTCCTGTTAAAAGGTGAGCCTTCGCCCCAGTCTGAGGTCCTGAGCGCTCTGGAGCAGGTTTTCATCAAGGATCGCTTGGCATTCAGGCCAAAGAGTTTAATCTTGGTTTCATCAGACCATTGAACCTCCCCCCGCGTCTTCAGACCCCCCAGCAGTGACACTTCTTCAGTGCCACACCCAGGATCTCTGGTCTCCCCCTCATTGACTTCCTCAAGTCATCACCATCTCCTGCTAAGAGTTATTAAATAGTCCCCCACCATCATAGCTGCACCTCCATGACATAACCTTAAAAATAAAAACATGAATCGACAACGCAATCCAAAACTCCTTTTAATATAAAGGACATGTATCGGCATTGATGTGAATGTCGTAACACCTTTCGTAGTTCGCACAGGGAAATCTAAAGGTAATCTGGTCCCATTGTGAACGTTTTTTTTTTATTAATCAGAAGAATACAATTAAGCTTCGGATTGATAAACACTTGGGAAGGAGGAAGGAGATGAGGATGATGAAGAGGATAAGGGGAGGGAAACAAAATGGGAGTGTGCTGGGATAGGATCAGACCTGGAGAGGTGTACATGTCTTTTATTATTCTACAAACAAACAAAAAGTCAACACCTGATGCTCCGGCTCGCCCCTTACCTCCCAGCTCAGGTTACCCAGCAGATCATTCTGCCGTCCGCGGGACAATAGCCGCGCAAAAAGATGACACCTCTTCCCCCTCGGGGCACTCCGAGGCAACAAAACAGAAGAAACAACACTTGTTGTTTGCTGAGATTAAAACATGTTGCAATCTCTACCTCACTGTTCCTTCCCCTATGGTAGAAGATGCAACAGTCAGAGAACACTCTCTCTTGTTTGGTTCCTGCGTTTTAAATTTGTTTTAATATTGTTTTGGGGAGTTATTGTATAGCTTATAGTTTGGCTCAGGCTGAATAGGGCCTGAATGGGATCTGAATAGGGCCTGAATGGGGCCTGAATGAGGCCTGAATAGGGCCTGAATGGGGCCTGAATGGAGCCTGAATGAAGCCTGAATGGGGCCTGTCCTTTCCCTGCACGTTTATGTGATACGCATATAAGGTTGGTGTTATTGACAACCTCTGTGTCCTGTCTTCATTGTTACTGTGTAAAATGAAATAGCTTCAAGATACAAAAGAATCACAGGCATCCCTTCCCTGAACTTCACAGACAGACACAAAACAGTTGAATTGCCATCTACTAGCAATACTGGTTTTTATATACTGCAATACCGTAATACTGTTTTTTATATATTGCACTACTGCAGTACTGGTTTCTATTTATTGCAATTTCGCAATACAGTTTTTTATATATTGCAATACTGCAATACTGGTTTCTATATATTGCAATATTGTAATACTGGTTTCTGTCAAACCAAATATTAGTTTCACCACAGATCTTCCGGCTTTATTCCATAATCAGACAGTTGTTCTATCCTAAAAGTAAATAACTCACTATAACTGTCAGTCTATAACCGTGTGACTAAATGTGTCAGGACAACATAGGGAAGATCTCAATTGGATACTCATTGTGTTCTCTCTCCTCTCTCCTCATCTCCTTCTCAAAACCCATTAGATGAGAAAGCCAGAGGTCCCTCCCCTTTGACTTCTCCTCCAATGGGTTTTGAGAAGGAGACGAGGAGGGAGGGGAGAGGACCATGCATCAGTCACAACAATGGTAACTGTGGCAGGAGGGTCTCCCCTTTGCAGGGGAAATCCTGCCAATCTGGCACCTGCAGTGGGAGGTCTCTCTCTTATCAACACTGGTGGGTGCAGACCACTCGTCTTTCTCTCCTTCCCTCCTCTGCTTCTCTCACTCACGTGAGTTCAATGACAACACAGTAAGAAAGAAAACAAACTGGCAAATGACATTGTCCACAGAGAAATGCATACGGTGCATTACATAGGACTATGTTTGTTTCATGTTGTCGTCTTTTCAATGGTCTCAAACTACACAGACCTGTCACTCTGCAATCTGTCCCATCACCGTGGGGCCGTATGGTCGCTGGTTCGAATACCTGAGCCGACAAGGTGAAAAAAACCTGCCGCTGTGTCCTTGAGCAAGGCACTTAACCCTAATTTGCTCCAGGTGCTGACCCTGTAGGTAGGCCGTCATTGTAAATAAGAATTTGTTCTTAACTGACTTGCCTATTTAAATAAAGGTTAAAGAAAATATATCTTCATCTGCTATACATACAGGCAGATAATGACGGAGGCAGAGAAAGTGCAAAGTGGAGGTCTATTGAGTGCACTGTAAGCACCTCTAATCCCCCTTCATGGCGCTTGTTGTGTCATTAAAACTCTTTGGAGCAGGAGGGATACGTTCCATTCACTAGAATAGCCCTCAGCCATCACACACTCCCTGACAAGAGGGACCTGCTCATTCCCCCTCTGCAGTCACTGATATCAGTAGGCCTGGAAAATCTTCTTCCATTTTGGCTCCAAAGGGGCAGTGGTCTTATGTAAACAAAGTAGAGATAATGAGATATTTACAATACACTTACAGCATGTGTGTGGGCTCGGAAACAAGTTTTATTAGGAACCAATGGATATTTAAGTGGTTGCAGGCAAGCATGAGGCATACACACACACACATACACACAGAGACTGACACAGACACGCACACACACACACACACACACACACACACAGGCAGATGGCCATTATTGTTTAGATTCATATTATCATTAATGGAAGTTTTGTTATTTTGCAATCTCTCGCTCTATACATGGATAACTGTATGTGTTTACACAGCCATGCTCAGAAAAACTTGACCTAATCTAATTCAGCAGCAAAAGCCTCTGACTGCAGTCGACAAACATCCAGCACCAAATAACATTCTCATGATGGTAACAATGCACACAAAAATAAAGATGGGATGGGATGACAGAGAGAGAGAGAGAGAGAGAGACAGAGAGAGAGAGAGAGAGAGAGAGAGAGAGAGAGAGAGAGAGAGAGAGAGAGAGAGAGAGAGAGAGAGAGAGAGAGAGAGAGAGAGAGAGAGAGAGAGAGAGAGAGAGATACTGTTTATATATATAGACCCAGAAAACCTGAGCCTTCGCCTTCACTATGGTGAATCACTAAAACAATACAGAAATACACTACGGAAAAAGAAGGAACAGCACGTCAGAAACCAGCTTAATGTAATTGAAGAATCCATAGACACTAACCAAACAACAACACGAAGAGCTATCTATTCAAAACAGAGATGTATGGGTAAACCACGTCTCCAATTTTTTGGGCCATATAACAAAGAACAAAGAGCAAATAAATATACATGATCAAATGCAAATCCTACAATCAACTATTAAAGACTACCAGAATCCACTGGATTCTCCAATTACATTGAATGAACTACAGGACAAAATACAAACCCTCCAACCCAAAAAGGCCTGTGGTGTTGATGGTATCCTCTATGAAATTATAAAATATACAGACCACAAATTCCAATTGGCTATACTTAAACTCTTTAACATCATCCTTAGCTCTGGCATCTTCCCCAATATTTGGAACCAAGGACTGATCACCCCAATCCACAAAGGTGGAGATAAATTTGACCCCAATAACTACCGTGGGATATGCGTCAAAAGCAACCTTTGGAAAATCCTCTGCATTATCATTAACAGCAGACTAGTTCATTTCCTCGTTGAAAACAATGTACTGAGGCTTTTTACCAAATTACCATACGACAGACCACGTATTCACCATACACACCCTAATTGACAAACAAACAAACCAAAACAAAGGCAAAGTCTTCTCATGCTTTGTTGATTTCAAAAAAGCATTTGACTCAATTTGGCATGAGGGTCTGCTATACAACTTGATGGAAAATGGTGTTGGGGGAAAAACATGCGACATTATAAAATCCATGCGGTTAAAATTGGCAAAAAACACACACATTTCTTTCCACAGGGTCGTGGGGTGAGACAGGAATGCAGTTTAAGCCCCACCCACGAATTGGCGAGGGCACTAGAACAGTCTGCAGCACCTGGCCTCACCCTACTAGAATCTGAAGTCAAATGTCTACTGTTTGCTGATGATCTGGTGCATCTGTCACCAACCAAGTAGGGCCTACAGCAGCACCTAGATCTTCTGCACAGATTCTGTCAGACCTGGGCCCTGACAGTAAATCTCAGTTAGACAAAAATAATGGTGCTCCAAAAACGGTCCAGTTGCCAGGACCACAAATACAAATTCCATCTAGACACTGTTGCTCTAGAGCACACAAAAAACTAAACATACCTTGGCCTAAACATCAGCACCACAGGTAACTTCCACAAAGCTGTGAATGATCTGAGAGACAAGGCAAGAAGGGCCTTCTATGCCATCAAAAGGAACATAAAATTCGACATACCAATTAGGATCTGGCTAAAAATATTTATATATATTTAGTTTCCCATTTGTTTTAACTAAATGTTTTAACTATTTGCACATTATTACAACTCTGTATATATATGTAATATTGGCGAGGGCACTAGAACAGTCTGCAGCACCCTACTAGAATCTGAAGTCAAATGTCTACTGTGAACTAGTCTGCTGTTAATGATAATGCAGAGTATTTTCCAAAGGTTGCTGTTGACGCATATCCCACGGTAGTTATTGGGGTCAAATTTATCTCCACCTTTGTGGATTGGGGTGATCATTAGAAATGTCTTTATTCTTTTGGAACTTCTGAGTGTAATGTTTACTGTTAATTTTTATTGTTTACTATCTACTTCACTTGCTTTGGCAATGTTAACATATGTTTCCCATGACAATAAAGCCCTTAAATTGAAATTGAATTGAATTGAGAGAGAGAGAGAGAGAGAGAGAGAGAATATAGAGAGATGGAGAGATATAAAGAGACATAGAAAGAGAGCGAGAGATAGGGAGAGAGAGAGAGAGAGAGAGAGAGAGAGAGATATATAAAGAGACATCGAGAGAGAGAGAGAGAGAGAGAGAGAGAGAGAGAGAGAGAGAGAGAGAGAGAGAGAGAGAGAGAGAGAGAGAGAGAGAGAGAGAGAGAGGGAGGGAGGGAGGGAGGGAGTGGAGGGAGGGGAGGGTTAAAAGATCACAGAGGCAGGGTTTTGCTGTTGTAGACAGCTGGGTTTCTAATCTGTCTAAATATGATGTACACAGAGAGGGCTTGTCTGAGTGAGCAGAAGGCCCAACCATGGGGTTGTGTCAGCCAGACAACAGAACGGGACTAGAGGTGCGCGCTGTGTGTGTGAGTGTGAGTGTGTGTGTGTGAGTGTGAGTGTGAGTGTGTGTGTGTGTGTGTCCACACTGTTACTGTGTAGGCTGTGTGTGAGGATGTCCTTCAGACATAGCGACGGGCCCAGTGCTGTAAATCAATGCCTCTAATGAGTAGGGTTGCTTCATGGGAGGAGTTACAGGGGCGGGCGTGTTTGTGTGTGTTTTAGGGGGGCAGCATGGGGGAAGGTGGGGGGCGGTGGAATGTGTACACAACCATTCAAAAGTTTGGGGTCACTTAGAAATGTCCTTGTTTAATTTTTGGTCCATTAAAATATAGTGTAAATACAGTGTAGACATTGTTAATGTTGTAAATGACAATTGTAGCTGGAAACGGATGATTTTTTATGGAATATCTACATATGTGTACAGAGGGCAATTATCAGCAACCATCACTCCTGTGTTCTAATGGCACGTTGTGTTAGCTAATCCAAGTTTATCATTTTAAAAGACTAATTGATCATTAAAAAAACATTTTGCAATTATGTTAGCACAGCTGAAAACTGTTGTGCTGATTAAAGAAGCAATAAAACTGGCCTTCTTTAGACTAGTTGAGTATCTGGAGCATCAGCATTTGTGGGTTCGTTTATAGGCTCAAAATGGCCAGAAACAAATAACTTTCTTCTGAAACTCGTCAGTCTATTCTTGTTCTGAGAAATGAAGGCTATTCCATGCGAGAAATTGCCAAGAAACTGAAGATCTTGTACAACGCTGTGTACTACTCCCTTCACAGAACAGCGCAAACTGGCTCTAACCAGAATAGAAAGAGGAGTGGGAGGCCCCGGTGTACAACTGAGCAAAGGGACAAGTACATTAGAGTGTCTAGTTTGAGAAACAGACGCCTCACAAGTCCTCAACTGGCAGCTTAATGAAATAGTACCCGCAAAACACCAGTCTCAACGTCAACAGTGAAGATGCTGGCCTTCTAGGCAGAGTTGCAAAGAACAATACATATCTTCCTCTGTCCAGTGTCTGTGTTCTTTTGCCCATCTTAATCTTTTCTTTTTATTGGCCAGTCTGAGATATGGCTTTTTCTTTGCAACTCTGCCTAGAAGGCCAGCATCCCGGAGTCGGCTCTTTGCTGTTGACGTTGAGACTGGTGTTTTGTGGGTACTATTTAATGAAGCTGCCAGCTGAGGACTTGTGAGGCGTCTGTTATTTTAATGGACAAAAAAATTGCTTTTCATTCAAAAACAAGGACATTTCTAAGTGACCCCAAACTTTTGAACAGTAGTGTATGTTCTGTTTCTGATGGAGGGTGTGGTTGTCTGGGGGGGATGTGTATATGTGGGAAGGTGGGGGGTTTGTGAGGGGGCTTGAGTTTGTGTGCTGGGAGCGAGTTTGTGTATCTATGTTGGGGGGGGTCAGCGTGGGCTAAGTAAACTGATTCAGACAGGCTTCTGTACCGGTGATGGGAACTGTTGGATGGTGATGGGAACACTACTTAATTGGGGTAATCGGCGGGCTTTTAGGGACCTGCTCGTTAGGGGCGCCCAGTCTTGTCCTCGCGCCTCCGTCACCACGGACAGACAGACAGCTGAAGTGACAGCCTCGTCTCTCCCAGCGCCTCTCCATGTCCAACGAGACTACCTCTGAGAGTCTCGCGCGTCAGGCCTGAGTTTGTCAGGGATGACTATGTCAGGGATGTCCTATAGTAACATTAGCGATGTTTAACAAGGCTTAATGTCTCCCACTCCAAATGATATTCATCCAGTGAGCTTGAGTGTTAACAGTCTCTCTATGATCAGTTTTCTATTGTGTATAATTTCTGTTAGCTATTTTCTATTGACATTTATTTGAATATATCCATAATAATGATTGTGTTACTTGATTTCGCCTGGCTCAGAAAAGTTGTTGTCTCGTCAGGACTACGTTCAGTCTCTATGGTAAAGGGGAGATTGCATTTCTAAATGGTAACATTGTTGCCAACCAAATACCAGGTTAGAAGCAAGGGTAAATAGTGTGCCGATAAAAGCCTTATTGCCTTTCTTTTGTCATTTGCCGTGGCAACAGCGTAGTGATACTTCAGATAGAACATTAATAGAACAGTATGTTTGCATTCATCTGATACACATGGCTGGAATGCTGTTTCTGCCAATCAGCAACCAGGATCCAGACTACCCGGTTTATAAATGTTACATACTGTATATGACACATGTTGTATACAACATATGACAAATATGACATATGGCATATATCTATGCGTTCTTTCGAAAGCAATGCTTGAAGTCATTGTTACACAAGTTATTGAAACATCTAAGTAAGCGTGAGTGGAGCTGTGCAAGAGCTGGTCTCAAGGAGATCACTACACAGGGAAACCTATACTGGCTGTGCTGTTCCTCCCTACTGTTTCTGAGATCGCTGTTGTGTTGTAATTGGACAGAAAGAGAGAGAGGCTCAGTCTGCAAGCTGCAAGAGGACGTCTTTTTGTTTTAAAAGCCAATACCAACCGAAAGCAATGTTGACTTACTCCATGGGCACGATGGCCTAACCTTGACCTTGTAGCAACATCCCTCTGCTTACTACATTCCTCCCTGTTGTCTATCCACATTATCACATTATCCATGCAGTCATAATTCTGTTTAATTCCGTGTCTCACCCTCGTCTACGGAATGGGAGAGAAGGAGGAGATGGGAAATTAGTCTCTGATTCCTGTCCCCCTCTCTTAAAACAAAAGGGGTTTTATCTGTGTTGTTATCTGCCGGTCTTAAGGCGTAAGTAGAGATGCCGTCCCCACTGACGCAAGGTCAATACATATTGTTTATGGAAAACAAAAGGATAAACGTGATGTCATGTCTAGACAAAATGCAAATTAATATGAGTTTATAAACCTCTGAGAGCGGGTATACAGTATTTACACGGCCACGCGACACAGGCACACACACACAGACACACACACACATACAGACGCACACATGTGTAGACAAAGTGTAATGATTATGGTAATGATAACAATCATCCTCTGCGATGTAAAACATTAATATGAATTAACTGTAATCCACAACTATTCATCAGATTACTTGTGGCTGGTGGGGGGTGGGGGGTCCATCTGTAAATCATTACGGTTTGGGACAGGGTTAAAACCCCCCAAAATTAAAACGGGTGCCTATTACTGGGATTGAACAAACAACCCTCGAGCTGGAGCTCACGGTTTACGGCCATCCGCCACACCCGTCCAGAAAGCCCTAGAAAGCCTACTTGATGGTAATGCCTCTCACCGTTGCCCCTAGAGGCCGGTTTTGAAGGCAACTCCTCAACAATCTACAGTACAAATTCTGTCTCTAACCAGAATAGAAAGAGGAGTGGGAGGCCCCGGTGCACAACTGAGCAAGAGGACAAGCATATTAGAGTGTCTAGTTTGAGAAACAGACACCTCACAAGTCCTTCATTAAATAGTACCCCCAAAACACCACTCTCAACGTCAACAGTGAAGATGCGACTCTGGGATGCTGGCCTTCTAAGCAGAGTTGCAAAGAAAAAGCCATATGGAGTGGGGCCTCCCACTCCTCTTTCTATTCTGGTTAGAGAAAGTTTGCTCTGTTCTGTGAAGGGAGTAGTACACAGCGTTGTACAAGATCTTCAGTTTCTTGGCAATTTCTCGCTTGGAATAGCCTTCATTTCTCAGGACAAGAATAGACTGATGAGTTTCAGAAGAAAGTTATTTGTTTCTGGCCATTTGGAGCCTGTAATCGAACCCTCAAATGCTGACACTCCAGATACTCAACTAGTCTAAAGAAGGCCAGTTTTTTGCTTCTTTAATCAGCACAAGAGTTTCAGCTGTGCTAACATAATTGCCAAAGGGTTTTCTAATGATCAATTAGCCTTTTAAAATGATAAACTTGGATTAGCTAACACAACGTGCCATTGGAACACAATGGTTGCTAATAATGGGCCTCTGTACGCCTATGTAGATATTCCATTAAAAATCAGCCGTTTCCAGCTACAATAGTCATTTACAACATTAACATGTCTACACTGTATTTCTGATCAATTTGATGTTATATTAATAGACAAAAAATGTGCTTTTCTTTCAAAAACAAGGACATTTCTAAGTGACCCCAAACTTTTGAATGGTAGTGTATGTAATGGACAGCAGGACTCATTGAGTCGAACTAAAGGCTGCACATTCAACCACAAAACATACACACACACACACACACATACACACAAACAAACACACACGTGTGGACCTAAAATGTATTTCCAATCAAAATCAAAATTTTCCTAACCCCAACCCTAAACCTTACCCCCTAATTGTAACCCTAACTTTGTCCTAGTGGGGATGTGAGAAATGAGGGAGAGTTTTCCTTGTTTTACTATCCTTGTGGGGACTGTTGGGGATTTCAGGTCCCTCATTTGTGTGTGTGAGTTGTATTGTGTTTAGAGAGAGAGAGAGAGAGAGAGAGAGCGAGAGCGAGAGCGAGCGAGAGAGAGAGCGAGAGAGAGAGAGAGAAAGAGAGAGAGAGAGAGAAAAAAAAAGAGAGAGGGAGAGAAAGAGAGAGAGAAAGCGAGATAGAGAGAAAAGAGAGCGAGAGAGATTGAGCGAGAGAGAGAGAGAGAGAGAGAGAGAGAGAGAGAGAGAGAGAGAGAGAGAGAGAGAGAGAGAGAGAGAGAGACTGAGAGAGAGAGACTGAGAGAGAAAGGAAGACAGAAAGGAGAGAAAAAGAGGGAATGAGAGAGACAGCCAGAGATAGTGAGATAGTGAAGAGGACTAGGAGAGACAGATGTAGAGAGAAAGACAGCCATAGATAGTGAGGTAGTGAAGAGGACAAAGAGAGACAGATGTAGATAGAGAGAGACAGAGAGAGGTCCTCCCTTCCTCCACGGGAGTCTGGACATCGTGCCCCCCGCCCCCCCCCTCCTCGCTGGCCCCGCCTCTCTTTGCGCAGCTCCCTAACCGTTCCTGACAGCCAGTCACTCATTAGGGCTGCCCCGCACTCTGTTCCTGTGTCAGCCGGCTTCCAGCCCCCGAAACAATGTCTCTCTGTGTGTGTGTGTGTGTGTGTGTGTGTGTGTGTGTGTGTGTGTGTGTGTGTGTGTGTGTGTCAGTACACAGAAGACTCAGCTCTGCACTGCTGCTGCCTGGGTTATGGCTGGCTGTAGTTGGAGATGAGGAGGGTGGGGGGAAATCAAACCCTATTCACTGGCACAAAGACATAATTAACCAAATTGGCAAATGGTACGCGAAACTGAATCCTGAACATTCTGTGCTAGTCAGAGGTTGCCATAGAAACTCTATATTTGATGTGTGTGTGTGTGTATGTGTGTGTGTGTGTGTGTGTGTGTGTGTGTGTGTGTGTGTGTGTGTGTGTGTGTGTGTGTGTGTGTGTGTGTGTGTGTGTCTGTCAGGAAATGATTGAGTCACACATGATAATCAATCGATTCCACTAAGAGCACACAGTCAGATTCACACACAGTCAGACAGAGACGAGTCATGTGCATGACTTTTATTTTGACTAACTCATTCATTTTCACAAACACATATGCTACTCACTCACTCACTCACTCACTGTTCCTTCACTCTCTTACTTACCTCTGTCTCACCTCTGTCTTTCAAACACACAACACACATTTACCTTTTCATGTATTAAGTGGTTATTCAAGAGCTTGGGACTATAAGGTTCTATCTGCAAAAAATATGATTCTGAGATAACTGGCTGTACATTTCCTGAACACTCATTGGTTTAAATGGTGTCAGCAATTTTTATCTTGTATTCTTTTGAACTTAACAACATGAATTCAAGTATTTAGACTACTGTATAGGTAGAGAACACTGAACACAACAAGGCTATGTCAATAACTATGTTTTTACAAAAATGCCGATAGAACCTTATAGTCCTAAGCTCTCGTATTGTCTTTTACGTAGCTTTTCCGAGAACACTCACAGTTGAAGAGTTTTCATGTGGAGAGCAGATTAAATGTGTGTTTAGTGTTGCGGTGAGTGCCCTTTGTGGTGATCCATGAATAAAAATGAGGATAGTTGCCCCCGGTCATCTCATTCATGGCTTCATTTGTTAGTAATTACACTACTGATACCTGGGACATGCTCCGGATAGCTTTTATCAAAGACGAGGTGAAACTAGAGCTTCTAGCACAACTGCCTGCTGCTGGGCAAAGAGGAAAGGAAAGTGGCATCTTAAACCAAGTGGTTTCCTACGAGCCGTTTGGTAGTCTCTTGGTAGAAATAATCTAGCTGGGCTCAACACTCATTGGCTAGGCCCTCAGGCTTTGAATAGAAGGCACCAGCAACAGTGCAAGCAAACTGTTCTGATGCAGAATCTTGCCGTAAAATGATGTGGTTGTTCTTAAGAATGCAGTAAACTCAGATGTGTGTGTTTTTGTGTATGTGTGTGTGTGTTTGTGTGTGTGTGTGTCAAATCAAATCAAATCAAATTGTATTGGTCACCTACACATGTTTAGCAGATGTTATTGTAGGTGTAGCGAAATGCTTGTGCTTCTAGCTCCAACAGTGCAGTAATATCTAACAATATCTAACAGTTTCATAACATATACCCAAATACACATAAATCTAAGTAAGGAATGGATTGAGAATATATACATAAATGTCAGGGCATAGTAAGCTTTATAGTATGCAGTATTACACATAAGAGATTGGTGATGCAGTATGTTAACACGATTAAGTGACTAAACTACCGAAAACAGGCAGTGGCTCGGGTGGTTGATGTCTTTGATGATCTTTTTGGCCTTCTTGTGGCAACGGGTGCTGTAGGTGTCCAGGAGGGCGGGAAGTTTGCCCCCAGTAATGCGTTGGGCAGACCTCACCACCCTCTGGAGAGCTTTGCGGTTGTGGGCGGTGCAGTTGCCGTACCAGGCGGTGACGCAGCCCGATAAGATGCTCTCAATTGTGCATCTGTAGAAGTTTGTGAGGGTTTTGGGTGATAAGCCAAATTTCTTTAGCCTCCTGAGGTTGAAGAGGCTCTGTTGTGTCTTCTTCACCATACTGTCTGTGGGTGGACCATTTCAGTTTGTTGGTGATGTGTACACCGAGGAACTTGAATCTTTTCACCTTCTCCACTGCGGTCCCATGGATGTGGATCGGAGGGTGCGCCCTCTGCTGTTTCCTGAAGTCCACGATCATCTCCTTTGTTTTGCTGACGTTGAGTGAAAGGTTATTTTCCTGGCAGCACACTCCGAGAGTCTCATCGTTGTGTTTTTGTGTGTGTTTGTGTGTTGTGTGTGCGTGCGTACATGTCTGTGTGTGTATGTGTGAATGTGTGTATTTGTGTCTCTCCCAGCCAGTCAATGAAATATCGATAACCTATGCTGAAAGAGGGACAGACTTCAAGGGCAATCAATGTGTGTGTGTGTGTCCAAACTTCATGCATAGACACCATGAACTCTTTTGCAGTCCCGACGGCACTGTAACTGTTTGAAAATATATTTTTGTTTTGGGTTAAGTTTAGTTTGAGTAAAGTTCTTATTGCCTTCAATACAGTCCTGAACTGATGTTTGTTTGTGCAAAGTTATAACTCTCTTATATTGTGTTTTGAGGTTAGTTTGAGTAAAGTTATGCCTTTTGGCACACAGCAGAACTGTGGTTTGGGACTTAGAGCATGGTTTCAAGATAAACTTCAGGTCTGACTGATGAGTTCACTCTTTCTCTCTCTTACCCTCCCTCTTTCTCTCTCCTTCCCCTCCCCCCATGTCTAAGCCCCCCTGAGTCAAAACAACAGGCACCAAACAGATTGAGCATCCCCTTACCAGGAAAAAATGCCCCATTTTCATGTCTTTGAATCTGACATTTTTGGCACATTAAATATTGGACAGTAATACATTAAATGTAATGAACTGACATGAAAGCATAAAAAGTGCAAGAAAAGTATAAAAGGGAGAAACATTTTTTGCTAAACTTTTCTTGAACTCCAATTAACTATTGCTTTCTTTAGTCATCAGAGATTATTTTTCATGTTCACTTATTCAAACAAATATTGAATAATTAAAAGCAGGGGGGAAAAAAACAAAATGAGAATCAAAAGGAAGGTTCATGCCAGCGGAGGCTCGCCTCTGAACTGAAAGATGAAGACCATTTGAATAAGTCAATTTTTTATTGGTCATTTACTCTAATTAGTTGTTCATCGGGTGTTTTTGTAACATTGAAATAATCATGTCTTCCTCTGTTGAGCACTTAGAGAATGTGTTTGCAGTCCAGAGGCAGACTGTTCTAGTAAGTTGTCTATTTCCAAGTCTGAAAACTGGAACCATCTACCTGTGAGGGCAGTCCACCTGGTAATAGTAACAGTTTTTTTTTACAGTATTAAAAAAACTATTTTAATGTGACCCTGGTAAAAATAGCCTCTTCATAACAAATGCACAATGGGTTTGATTGAATTGAGTCTAGATCAGCAGTAACAGACACATCACCAGAGTAGTGACGTTTGTATGTATACCGTATGCTGATCTGAAACACACAAAAATGTATACATTCTTACAACCAGCTGCCACCCTTTCTGTAATGATTAATTTCTGTAAGGGTTCTGTAATGTGCTTTTTTCTGGGTATGCTTTACGATGCGATATTATAGGTAATTGATGTATTGTTAAGTTAACATTCATGAGATTAGTTGTAAAGCATTGGCAGAAAAACATTTGTACAGCCTTTCAGGTGATTCCCAACACTGTCAAAATGGTGTTATATTTAGTAGTTTGTATGTACTATGTGTGGCAGCGTGTGTACGTTCAGAATGTACAGTATGAATGTACTGTATGTATGGCCAGAGCCGTATCCTGAGTTTCAGTGAGGGGGGGGCTCACTTTTCTATACAATTAAAATACTCTAAAAAGTACAGCAAAAACAAGCAAAAAGTACCCCAGCCAGCTTTATTCGCCTCAGTTCATCTACAATCACATAGCCTATTAGCTATAAAATTAGCCGCTACACATTTAATACATAGAGAGGGATATGTTTGTAGAAAAAGTATTTTATTAACAAAAGGTAAACAAATATGTTTGCTTTACAAAACTGTTTTTGTGGGTGCAGTTTTACAGCAAATTGCTTGAAATTCTACACATTTTGCAATGGGGTGGAGATTTATTTTTTGCATTTTTCAAAGCACATTTCCTGCAACTCTACACAGTTTGCCATGACTTATGCCATGTCAATGTAATATCCAGTGAGAGTGACTACCAAAATCAATGTGGGCCCCTTGGAGGTCAGGGCCCCTGGGCACGTGCCCTGCGTGCCTGGTCGGTAATTCAGCCAAGTTTAGATAGCTGGCTAGACCAAATAGACTAATCTAAATTACCAATCTAAAAAAATGTATATGACATGCGCTAATTGATTGACTGTCAGTGAGTGACATATAACAAGAGGAAAACTGCTGATGCACAACCACATTTCTAAGTTGCACTCTGTGCATTCTACTATTCTAATTCTGAACAGTAAATTGAGACGAAAATGAGAGAAAATGTTCTCTCTCTCTCTCTCTCTCTCTAAATGTACAGTGCATTCGGAAAGTATTCAGACCCCTTGACTTTTTCCACATTTTGTTACCTTACAGCCTCATTCTAAAATAGATTAAATAAATAATTTTCCTCATCAATCTAAACACAATATCCCATAAAGACAAACTGAAAACCGTTTTCTAGAAATTGTAGCACATTTATTACAAATAAAAAACAGAAATAGCTTATTTACATTCGTAGTCAGACCCTTTGCTATGAGACTCAAAATTGAGCTCAGGTGCATCCTGTTTCCATTAATCACCCTTAAGATGTTTCTACAACTTGATTGGAGTCCACCTGTGGTAAAAAAAAATATTAGACATGATTTGGAAAGGCACACACCTGTCTATATAAGGTCCCACAGTTGACAGTGCATGTCTGAGCAAAAACCAAGCCATGAGGTCGAAGGAATTATCCGTAGAGCTCCGAGACAGGATTGTGTCGAGGCACAAATCTGGGGAAGGGTACCAGAAAATGTCTGCAGCATTAAATGTCCCAAAGAACACAGTGGCATCCATCATTCTTGAATGGAAGAAGTTTAGAACCACCAAGACTCTTCCAAGAGGTAGCCACCAAGGGCCTTGGACAATCATCTCTGCAGCACTCCACCAATTCGGCCATTATGGTAGAACGGTCAGGCGGAAGCCACTCCTCAGTAAAAGACTCTGAATGTCCTTGAGTGGCCCAGCCAGAGCCCAGACTTGAACCCGATCGAGCATCTCTGGAGAGATCTGAAAATAGCTGTACAGCGACGCTCCCCTTCCAACCTGACAGAGGATCAGTAGAGAAGTAAGGGAGAAACTCCCCAAATACAGGTGTGCCACGCTTGTAGCGTCATACCCAAGAAGACTCGAGGCTGTAATTGCTGCCAAAGGTGCTTCAACAAAGTACTGAGTGAAGGGTCTGAATACTGAATGTGATATCTCAATTTAATCCATTGTAGAATAAGGCTGTAACGTAACAAAATGTGGGAAGTCCTTGGTGCATTGTATTTATTTTTTTATCCTGAAATATTACAGCGGTCCAGTCCTTGGTGTCCTCATATGTAGCTACAGTCCTGAGTATGGGATGCATGTAGGCATGTAGGGACACTCTGTCACACCCCTGGGATTATGTTAAATAAAATGTGTGCATACACTGGGCCGTCAATCACGTCACCTCTTAGCAGCCTGCTGCTGCACCTTCAGTTTACTCCTCTGTTCAATTTGGATCTTTATTTGTTTGCTTTTCTGTTTGCTTGGAGTTTTCTTACTGATAACTCATTTCAGTTACAAGCAGAAGGCTGACCGAGGGTCTCGTAATGGTCATAAATTGGGGGCTCGAGGACTAAAGGTTTAATGGGTTGACTGACTACATGACTTAGTGGGGAAGATAGTAGTGTAAATATACTGCAAATAGTACTGAGAATACTGTAAAAAATATTGTAAAAAAACGGGAAGAGGAAATTGAGGTGGCACCAAACCTCCAAAGATGAACGATTCCTTTGCCCTGAACACAAGAGCCAATTAGATGTCTCTAAAGAATTGACAATAACCAAGTGCCAAAAATAAAAGCGATACAAGTTCACTGTAAATGATGAGATGAATGTGCAACTCTGGAAATAACAAGTGTAACATGTCTCACTGACACTTGCATGTTCACTGTGAAATGAGGCCCTCAAGGCCCCATCAACAGCATCTCCTGACAGACAATGGCCCCCTTGCTGATGCAAAGTCTATCTAACTGCACCTTGAGTGTCTATTTGTATTGATTATAAAAAATCTGTATCTTTTTTTCTTTTTTTTACTAGGAGAAATTCCAATGTTACAAATGGCAAATAATTGAATATGGAACTTGAACTGGAGTGGGTAGGAAAAGTCGAATTGCCTGTCATTCAGTTCTCAAAACATCCACATGTTCATCTTGACTTTGTTAGGGCACCATACTTAATCAACCTTATACAGTTTGATGAGACTTCATGAGCCCTAATGGAAAGTTTCTTTATTAGAAGCTCACTGTGGATGATAGATTGGGCCTGTGCCAGTCACTGTGAGTGAGGGGGTTTGGCCCGGAACCACAGAGAGAGACACCAAACCAGGACTCCTCCTGTGGAGCAGCTCCATCCTCCAGTAAAGGATAGCAGAGAGCTGTGGGTGTCCGGGGAGAAGGGACAGGTCAGGTCGGCACCCCAGTGATGAATGGACCATAAGAGGAACCAGAGGGGAGGAGAGGAAGACAGGACCGGGAAAATGGGAGAAGGAGGACGAAAGGGAACGCGACAGGACTTCAAAACAACAACAAGAGAAAAACAAACAGGGGGAAAAAACAAGGCAAAGAGAAGGAAGGAATCCCAAGGTCCTCTGTCTAATTAAGAGCATTTGCATATATTAATGAGGTCTAATGAGGAGCTTTTCAATAGTTTGTTTTCCCCTAATATGAATATTTCCTTTTCATTATCACGTTACATACATACTGCTCCTGTAAATACAGGACTATAGTGTGTGTGTGTGTGTGTGTGTGTGTGTGTGTGTGTGTGTGTTTCAAATCAAATCAAATTTTATTGGTCACATACACGTGTTTAGCAGATGTTATTGCGGGTGTAGCGAAATTCTTGTGCTTCTAACTCCGACAGTGCAGTAATATCCAACAAGTAATATCTAACAGTTACACAACATATACCCAAATACACGTAAATCTAAGTAAGGAATGGAATTAAGAATATATACATATATGTACGAGCGATGTCAGAGCGGCATGGACTAAGATACAGTAGAATAGTATAGAATACAGTTTATACATTTGAGATGAGTAATGCAAGATATGTAAACATTATTAAAATGACTAGTGTTACATTTATTAAAGTGGCCAGTGATTTCAAGTCTATGTCTATAAGCAGCAGCCTCTAATGTGCTAGTGATGGCTGTTTAACAGTCTGATGGCCTTGAGATAGAAGCTGTTTTTCATTCTCTCGGTCCCAGCTTTGATGCACCTGTACTGATCTCACCTTCTGGATGATAGCGGGGTGAACAGGCAGTTGCTCGTGTGGCTGATGTCCTTGATGATCTTTTTGGCCTTCCTGGATCATCGGGTGCTGTAGGTGTCCTGGAGGACGGGTAGTTTGCCCCTGGTAATGCGTTGGGCAGACCTCACCACCCTCTGGAGAGCCCTGCGGTTGCAGGCGGTGCAGTAGCCGTACCAGGCGGTGACCACAGTCCGACAGGATGTGTGTGTGTGTGTGTGTGTGCATTTGTTCTAAACAAAATATTTTTCTTCATACATGCTCATTTAAAAAAAAAAAATATTTCTTTATTTTTGTGTGTCAATGTGTGCATGCGTGTTTGTGTGTGTGTACATGTTTACAGTATGAGAGACTTTTATTTCAAACCTAAAGATACAAAGTGATTGGTAAACAGCTAGTACAACAAATCCTACAGAGTCTGAACCTTTTGAAATGCATAAGTAGCCTATAGGATAACAGCCACAGCAGTAGTGGTCTCCTCCAGGTGTTGGACCTTTTCACAGGCATAATATTAACATGATGATTCTGCCATGTACGAGATGACCATCATTAGTGGTGGCCATATTAGCAGCCCATACTGTCTATATGCTACATTACCCTGCCTCTGGCTAACCTGAGTGAAAATGAATGAATGAGCGAGTGGCTGCACAGCCCACCCACTCATACAACATAAAGCCAAACCCTGACGGCCCAGCCAGCAGTCTACATCACCATATGGGGTTGTATAATTATACATAATGTAACCTCCATGTTTAGTTGCTATCCAGAGTGTTGCCAATGTAATTGCTAAGGGTGTGTGTATGTTCAATCTGGTATAGCTCTTGGCAGATGGAGATTATTGGGGTGATGGTATTATACTGTCATGTATGGGATGTTTAAAGGATAGTGGGCTATGTTGTACATCTGACATGTTTTCATTAAGCGTATTAGAATCGAATATGAATCTGTTCTGAACCCTGGTCTCAACATTCTTGTGTTAGACCAAGGGGAAACTCCCTCTTGGGCCGAGGGTGACACTGGATTTGAAGTCGCAGGTAAGGCTACCTCATCACAAGACCATGAGTCTGAATCATGCCAGCTACACAGGGAACAGGGTTAAATTTAACCCCTAAATCCAAATTAAAAGTAATTATGTTATACAACTTCTAATAAAAATGGCCGTCAAGACGTGGTGACTTCTAGAGACAATAGTAGACCAGACAAAGCTGTTGTTATTGATGATGGGTGGACACCCTGGCCTCTCCTGGTGTTTTGCAGCCTAAGCTGGTGATGGGTGAGCATGTGTGTGTGTGGGTGCGTATGTGCGTGAACACTCACGTGTGTGTGGCTGTCTTTATAGCAATGTTAGTTTTGGCACTCTTTTTTTGTTTGTTATTTGAGCCTTTTTTTGACAAAAATATCAGTCTTAGTCACATTTTTTTCATTTGAATAATAATTTAGTCCAGTTATTGTCAAACTTACGAATACAGTGGGCCATTTTAGTAAATCACACTTCACAAAAATATAAAAATGCAACAATTTCAAAGATTTTACTGAGTTACAGTTCATACAAGGAAATCAGTCAATTGAAATACATTCATTAGACCCTAATCTATGGATTTCACATGACTGGGAATACATATGAATCTGGTTGAGAGAATGCCAAGAGTGTGCAAAGCTGTCATCAAGGCAAAGGGTGGCTAATTTGAAGAATCTCAAATATAAAATATAGTTTGATTTGTTTAACACTTTTTTGGTTAGTACATGATTCAAAATGTGTTATTTCATAGTTTGAGTCCACTGTGTGTGCATGGTGTGTGTGTGTGTGTGTGTGTGTGTGTGTGTGTGTGTGTGTGTGTGTGTGTGTGTGTGTGTGTGTGTGTGTGTGTGTGTGTGTAGTTGTGACAGGTGTTGTGGCCGCTGGTGCTTATGGAGGCGGAGGGGAGGGGAGAGGAGGGGAGGAGGTGAGCAAGGGAAACACAGATGATTATTTAATTACTGTCTGATATGAAGTAGCCCTTGCCTCCCTCCCTCCCTCCCTCCCTCCCCTCTCTATCATTAATTCTTTCCCCTGCTCTTTCTCTCCCACTCCCTTTTATTCAGCCCCTCCCCCCTTGCACCCTGCTCCTATCTCCTTCCCTCCTTGCACCCTGCTCCTATCTCCTTCCCCCCTCGCACCCTGCTCCTATCTCCTTCCCTCCTCGCTACCCTGATCCTATCTCCTTCCCCCCTCGCACCCTGATCCTATCTCCTTCCCCCCTCGCACCCTGATCCTATCTCCTTCCCTCCTTGCACCCTGCTCCTATCTCCTTCCCCCCTCGCACCCTGATCCTATCTCCTTCCCCCCTCGCTACCCTGATCCTATCTCCTTCCCCCCTCGCACCCTGATCCTATCTCCTTCCCCCCTCGCACCCTGCTCCTACCCACCCCCATCTCCTTCCCCACTCGCTCCCCCTACCCCCTATCCACAAACCTCCACCCCTACTCCGTACCCCCTAGCCCCCCCCCCCCCTCACCTACCCTCACCCCTCACCCCCTACCCCCCGCTCCTAGTCTTATCCTTTCTTTATTAATGAACAATCCGGCCTCTCTGAAATCCACCAGGGATTAATGTACCTCCCCCAGACAGAGCCAGGGAGGAGGGGTGGATCCAGTCGGCTGCTCCCCCAGGAGTATGTTCTAACCACCCATCCTATACCACCCTCCCCCTCCTTTCCCTTATTTAACGTGTGTTTAACCGAGTAGTATAGCCAGTGGTGTGTATTCATGGATGCCAAGGGAAGCCGGACTTCAAAATGTATCTTTCATCTCTCTGAGGCTTCCGAGTGAGCGAAACAGCGCCCCTCTTGATTTGTTCTAAATTGTTTTTGGTATCTTTTAGTCACTGTATTAGACTAAGCAGAGGTGATTTGATGATGTTGTAATGTTGTAGTTGAAATGGTGCTGGAATAGTGGAGGCAGCTCCTGTTTCCTTTGCGACTTGCGTTAACGCTCTGTGGTTCTAAATCAATAGTTGTTTAGTGGTCAGAAAATGTCAAAAATATTAACTTGCTTGACCATGCTGTAGGTCATGTAACTGTCTGTTACTGAACATGCAATATGCTTTGTGCACTTCACAGGACAGAGTTTACTTGTGATAAAACAAAGGTGTGGTTGAATTTATTCTTTATTCTTATTCTTATTGTCTTGGCCTTTAGGTCACGGTCGCAAGGCGTATGAATTAACAGGTTATACAGCAAACAACACAATTATCACAACACATAGGTATAGCAAGTAAAAAATAAGGTACAGCATTTCAGACGTGGCACAAGTGTGTGTTTGTGTGTGTGTGTGTGTGTGTGTGTGTGTGTGTGTGTGTGTGTGTGTGTGTGTGTGTGTGTGTGTGTGTGTGTGTGTGTGTGTGTGTGTGTGTGTGTGTGTGTGTGTGTGCATGCGTTTGTGCGTGCGTGTGTCTGGGCTCTTATGTCTCTGAGCAGGTGCTGGACATCAAAATGTGAACAAAACATTAAGAACCCCTTCCTAATATTGAGCTGCACCCCCTTTTGCTCTCAGAGCAGCCTCAATTCGTCGGGGCATGGACTCTACAAGGTGTTGAAAGCATTCCACAGGGATGCTAGCCTATGTTGACTCCAATGCTTCCCACAGTTGTGTCAAGTTGGCTGGATGTCCTTTGGGTGGTGGGCCATTCTTGATACACTCAGCAAACTTTTTACATTATTTGTCTTCAGGAAGGCAGTGAATTACTGTGCAACAGCTTTAACTAAAATGTTTGAGAGGAATGGGGGACTCGATATAGGCCGATAGTTTTTAAAATTTTCCGGGTCAAGGTTTGGCTTTTTCAGGAGAGGCTTTATTACTGCCACTTTTAGTGAGTTTGGTACACATCTGGAGGATAGGGGGGCATTTATTATGTTCAACATAAGAGTGCCAAGCACAGGAAGTAGCTCTTTCAGTAGTTTAGTTGGAATAGGGTCCAGTAAGCAACTGGAAGGTTTAGAAGCCATTACTATTTTCATGAATGTGTTGAGAGATACAGGAAGAAAAAAAACTTGTGTCTCCATTGATTCTATGTCCTGGCAGTTCTGTGCAGACTCAAGACAACTGAGTTTTGTAGAAATACGCAGATTACAAAGAGGAGTCTGTAATTTGCTTTCTAACGATCACTGCTGAAGTAAAGGTCATCCGCTCTTTTTAGTTCGCTTTGCGACAGTATCAAAAATATACATTTCAAATTGTTTTTATTCTCCTCAATTAGGTTGGAAGAGTAGACTGATCGAGCAGCAGTGAGGGCTCTTTGATATTGTATGGTATTGTCTTTCCAAACTAAATACTTTTTGATAATCCTTGGTTGGGGTCTGAGCAGATTATTTGTTGCGATTCCAAACGTAATAAGATGGTGGTCTGATAGTCCAGGATATTTATTCAAAGGGACACGATCCACGGTATGACTGTGGCAATGCGTAGTTCCGGAGACATGTTGGACAAAACACACTGAGTCGATGGTGGCCCCGAAAGCCTTTTGGAGTGGGTCTGTGGACTTCTCCATGTGAATATTGAAGTAACCATTTAAATATTATCTACCATGACTACAAGGTCATATAATAATTCAGGAAACTCAGTGAGGAACGCTATATACAACCCATGAGACCTGGGAACAGTAGCTATATAAAATGATTGAGTAGGTTGCATAGATTTTACATCAAGGTTATGATCAGTGATTAGTTCATTGACTACGACTGCCTTGGAAGTGAGAGATCAAACATTAATATGTGTTTGACCACAATCTCTTTCAATAATGACAGGAATGGAGGTCTTTATTCCAGTGATATTGCGAACACTGCCATGTTTAGTTTTGCCCGACCTAGATCGAGGCACAGACACAGTCTCAATGGGGAAAGCTGAGCTGACTATACTGACTGTGCTAGTGGCAGACTCCACTAAGCTGGCAGGCTGGCTAACAGCCTGCTGCCTGGCCTGCACCCTATCTCATTGTGGAGCTAGAGGAGTCAGAGCCCTGTCTATGTTGATAGATAAGATGAGAGTACCGCTCCAGCTAGGATGGAGTCCGTCACTCCTCAGCAGGCGAGGCTTGGGTCTGTTTGTGGGGGAGTCCCAGAAAGAGGGCCAGTTATTTACAAATCTTTTGGGAGGGGCAGAAAACAGTTTTCAACTAGCGATTAAGTTATGTGATAACTCCCCCTAACTGGGAGGGGGCCAGAGACAATTACTCGATGTCAACACATCTCTCTAGCTAAGTTACATGCTGAAGTTATGTTGCACTTGGTGACCTCTGACTGTTTCAACCTAACATCGTTGGTGCCGACATGGATAACAATATCCCTATACCATCTACACTCGTCAGTTTTAGCCTCAGCCAGCACCATCTTCAGATTAGCCTTTACGTCAGTAGCCCTGCCCCCTGGTAAACAATGTGATCCCTGAACTATTATTTTTAAATCTAATATTGCAGGTAATATTGGAGTCGCTAATGACTAGGATTTTCAATTTCTCAGAGCTAATGGTGGGAGGCTTCGGGCAGCTCAGACCCCGTAACAGGTGGACGAGAGACCTGAGAAGGCTTGGGCTCTGACTCCGACTCGTTGCTTACTGGGGAAAACCAGTTGAAAGTTTCTATCGGTTGAATGAGAAGCCATTAGAAAATTGTCCGGCTACGGGAACTGTGCAAGGGGATTAACACTACTACCTGTATTTACTGGTGGCACAGACACTGTATCATCCTTTCCTACATTTAAATTGCCCTTGCCTAACGAAAGCATCTGAAGACGAGCTTGCAACTTGGCTATCCTCACCATAAGGCGATAGTTCACCTGTATATTAAGAGTAGAGCAACTGCAATGAGAAGGCATAAGGTTACTTTCTATTTTTTTTCGGGCGGAGGACAGGCCTGAAGATCTATGTCCAGATAAAAAGTATTGGGTGAAAAAGTTTAATTAAAAAAGTTGTGTTAGGACAAAACTAAGACCTTGGTAAACTTGTTAAATACAGAGTTTAATTAAATAGTTATTAAGGGTTAAAAGCTAAAAAGTGTGGCAGGTAGCCAAGTAGTAACAAAGAGTACAGCAGTACGGAGACCACTACTGTACTCTACTGAGCTCTACTGTGCTGTACATAGATGTTCAAACTTGTGAAGCACAGACGTCTATCACTGGTTCAGATTTGGTCCTATCTGGACCAAGCAAAGTTGGTCTTGTTTGGGGGCAGAGCTCATAAAAATAATAGCCAGTGTGTAGAATAATATCCAAATATGCAAAGGAGGATATTGCATATGTATACATTTGTGTACATGTTTAGGATACACTATGAAGAGTGACATTCATATCCATAATTATGCATTTCTGTGTAGTTCAGATCAGGGACCCATGATTAAATTCCGTTACTGCAATTCCATTACCGGGTCCACTTTACTTACTGTAGTTCAATAACCAATGTGTGATGTCATAGCAGACACCCCATTCTTTCTGCAGACATCGTTGAATCTTAATTCAGAGCAGATCTTTGGTAAAAGAGCTTGGTAAAACATGGACACAAAAAACTGAGGAAGACTTTACAGAAATTCTGTTACCAAACTTTGCATCTGCACAGTTCTTCCAGTACATGTGGTTTTGTAAAAGGTTCAGTGTAAATTGTTAAAAGTGGTCCTTGTGCATAGAATTGTATGGTTTGTTAAACTTTGAAATCGTTGATTTTTGTTTGGCATACATTGTCAGCACAATTTCATTACCGTGGAATTGCCATTCTCCAATGCAACACACAATCACGGAGATTGAATATCGCTTGTAAAATGGGTTAATTGCTACAGAGGAGCGATAAATGAATAAACAGATAAAGAGAGAGAAAGTCTAATGAATTATGGAAATTAGCAATACAATCTGAAAAGGATGTTCGAAGTAGCAGAGCACCAATGTTAGAAACACACCCCGTGCAAACACACACACACACACACACACACACACACACACACACACACACACACAGCAGATGTGTCTAAGTATTCAGTTCTCCTTCTGAGTATAAAGTCTCAGTCAGACTTCGGTCACTTTGAAGCATTTTCACTTTACTTCCCACTTTACTTCCCTCTTCTCCACTCTCCCTTTATCCCACCTCTCTTCTCACCTAACCACCCACCTCCCATCTTTATTTTCAACACCTCTCCTCCCCTACTCCAATCCTCCATCATCTCCTCTCCTCTCACCTCTCCTCTCCTCTCACCTCTCCTCTCCTCTCACCTCCTCTCCTCTCCTCTCCTCTCCTCTCCTCTCCTCTCACCTCTCCTCCCCTACTCCAAGCCTCCATCATCTCCTCTCCTCTCACCTCTCCTCCCCTACTCCAATCCTCCACCATCTCCTCGCCTCTCCTCCCCTACTCCAATCCTCCACCATCTCCTCTCCTCTCACCTCTCCTCCCCTACTCCAATCCTCCACCATCTCCTCTCCTCTCACCTCTCCTCCCCTACTCCAATCCTCCACCATCTCCTCGCCTCTCACCTCTCCTCCCCTACTCCAATCCTCCACCATCTCCTCTCCTCTCACCTCTCCTCCCCTACTCCAATCCTCCACCATCTCCTCGCCTCTCACCTCTCCTCCCCTACTCCAATCCTCCACCATCTCCTCTCCTCTCACCTCTCCTCCCCTACTCCAATCCTCCACCATCTCCTCTCCTCTCACCTCTCCTCCCCTACTCCAATCCTCCACCATCTCCTCTCCTCTCACCTCTCCTCCCCTACTCCAATCCTCCACCATCTCCTCTCCTCTCACCTCTCCTCCCCTACTCCAATCCTCCACCATCTCCTCGCCTCTCACCTCTCCTCCCCTACTCCAATCCTCCACCATCTCCTCTCCTCTCACCTCTCCTCCCCTACTCCAATCCTCCACCATCTCCTCGCCTCTCACCTCTCCTCCCCTACTCCAAGCCTCCATCATCTCCTCTCACCTCTCCTCCCCTACTCCAATCCTCCACCATCTCCTCTCCTCTCACCTCTCCTCCCCTACTCCAATCCTCCACCATCTCCTCTCCTCTCACCTCTCCTCCCCTACTCCAATCCTCCACCATCTCCTCGCCTCTCACCTCTCCTCCCCTACTCCAATCCTCCACCATCTCCTCTCCTCTCACCTCTCCTCCCCTACTCCAAGCCTCCACCATCTCCTCTCCTCTCACCTCTCCTCTCCTACTCCAAGCCTCCATCATCTCCTCTAATTTCTCTTCCCCTTCCCCCTCCTCTTCCCTCTCCTAAATAATTTATTGGGGATGCACACATGAGTGGTCATTGCAGGGATTCAGTTGGGGAATCTGGGGAACAAATTAACCATGATGACAAAAATGATAACTTCCCTGCAGCCTATTCAGAGGGGCTGAGGAAACCTCCGCCACTGTCCTTTCCCTGCCGGTAAATGTTAGCAGTCCTGATTTAAATGCTAAACATGCCCTGAGTGTAAGAGGTGGATGATTAGAGACCAGTGGTGACATTTAATCTGTTCACACTGCATGTACTCACATTAGGGGTGTACAGATATTGGGGCGATTTAACAAATTCAACAAATCTTAAGTTATTTTATTTTCTTCTTTTACTAGTCTCATACTGAAAGAAACACAGTATTTTAAAAGGCCTGATTGGTGGAGTGCTGCAGAAATGGTTGTCCTTCTGTAAGGTTCTCCCATCTCCACAGAGGAACTCTGGTGCTCTGTCAGAGTGACCATCGGGTTCTTGGTCACCTCCCTGACCAAGGTCCTTCTCACCCGATTGCTCAGTTTGGCCGGGCGGCCAGCTCTGGGAAGAGTCTTGGTGGTTCCAAATTTCTTCCATTTAGGAATGTTGGAGGCCACTGTGTTCTTGGGGTCCTTCAATGCTGCAGACATTTTTTGAAACCCTTCCCCAGAGCCTCGACACAATCCTGTCTCGAAGCTCTACAGACAATTCCTTTAACCTCATGGCTTGGTTTTTGCTCTGACATGCACTGTCAACTGTGGGACCTTATATAGATAGGTGTGTGCCTTTCCAAATCATGTCCAATCAATTGAATTTACCACAGGTGGACTCAAATCAAGTTGTAGAAACATCTCAAGGATTACCAATGGAAACAGGGTGCACCTGAATTCAATTTCGAGTCTCATACCAAAGGGTCTGATTACTTATGTAAATAAGGTATGTGTTTTTCTTTTTATATATTTTTTTTTCATTTGGGGTATTGTGTGTAGATTGATGAGGAAATTGTTTTATTTAATCCATTTCAGAATAAGGCTGTAACGTAACAAAGTGTGGAATAAGTCAAGGGGTCTCAATACTTTCCGAATGCACTATATGTATATGCAAATTTACAATTAACAAATTGCGTGAGACAGCGCTGTTTACTTGTGTAGTCTGACTCCTACTAGGCACACAACTGCACCACACACACACACACACACACACAGATACACACACGCACACACACACACACACACACACACACACACACACACACACACACACACACACACACACACACACACACACACACACACACACACACACACACACACACACACACACACACACACACACACACAGATACACACACAGATAATCAAACAGACACACACAGACGCCATACATGGCAGCAAAACGGAACTGGGCCTGCTGGATGGTGGAGGGCAACAGCAATACAGTGGAATACACAACAGAAACAACACTGCAGGACACACACACACACACACACACACACACACACACACACACACACACACACATACTGCAGGACACACACACACCTACTGCAGGACACACACAAACATACTGCAGGACACACACACACACACACATACTGCAGGACACACACACACACATACTGCAGGACACACACACACACTGCAGGACACACACACACACACATACTGCAGGACACACACACATACTGCAGGACACACACATACTCGGCACAGACGATGCAAAATACAAAAACTACGCCGTAGGACATTCAGCACAAACTAAGCTTAGGGAGTCGTACAACACAGGACAGAAACAATGCTACAGGACACACTACATCCTCAACAACAATACAAACATATCCACTAGAAGCACATTGCTGAGGGAGAGGTTAACAACCAAAACAAACAATGCTTAAGGAGGCACACATGACAGAGACATGACACAACCTATTGGTCATAGAGATCCCAGTGTGGGACAGACCAACCATTAGCAACGGTCATAAAAACATTTTATTGATTGAATTACAGCACATAAAACATTGTACTGGCACAGACAGGCATTGTGGTCGGAATGCAGGTATAAAAATTTTTACTATAACTTATAATGCATTATATATACACTGAGTATACCAAACATTAGGAGCACCTTAATATTGAGTTGCTCATTCACCCTCTGAATGGCACATACTGTATACACAATCCATGTCTCAATTGTCTTAAGGCTTAAGAATCCTTCTTTAACTGGTCTCCTCCCCTTCATCTACACTGATTGAAGTGGATTTAAAATAAGGGATCATAGCGTTCGCCTGGATTGACCTGTTCAGTCTATGTCATGGAAAGAGCAGGTGTTCTTAATGTTTTTTATACTCATTGTACATTTCCACTGTATTAAATCATTACCTTTTTCAATTTCAATTGAACTTACTGTTGAACAATTGAACTTACTGTTGAACAATTGAACTTACTGTCTTTCTTGTGATGTAAGTATCGAGATGGTGCGTTAAATCACTGACTAAGCGTTAGCGTTCTCAAAGATGCAACATTAAGCCAATGTATTCCAGTGACCGCATTTCAGCCATAACCAGAGTACGTTTTACAGGTCGTTGCAAACGTTTCTTCGGTCGTTACGTAAACAGGAAAAAAGGAATGGCACAAGCAAGAGGGAAAGAGTCACCAGAGTAAAATGAAAGCAATGAATCCAAGTAAGTGGCAAGTGGATTTTGCACCCCTCAAACACAGGAAATACTAAAGATGTCTGATAAGGACAGATTCTCAGGTGGGCGGAGCATTCGCATTGCTACAACCATTCCTTCGGAGGCTAACACATTTTCCAGGGCCTTGTTCATTAGGTACCAAAGAGAAAAAAACGGATTTAAAACAAGGAGGGACTACTTTTACATTAAAAAAAATACATTTTCATATTCTTTTGCAAACAGTTTTAAAACGTTTTCCATTGAGTGCCCAATTAACACGGCCCAAGTCTGTTCTGCTTGGTACGGTCACAGTACTACTCTGTCTTTCAAAGAGGGTGTCATTGAATAATGTTTTTGGAACGTCCTCTCTACGGCAACCTCGTTGTCCTCTTACTGCCTCCTGGTTAGATCCTATTCCTGAACCAATCCTCTCTGTGTCTGTGTCTGTGTGTGTGTGTGTGTGTGTGTGTGTGTGTGTGTGTGTGTGTGTGTGTGTGTGTGTGTGTGTGTGGTATTTGTATAACCGGTGGGACCACACAATGAATATGAGAAGTTGAATAGGAAATCTGAGAGTTGGCAAATATTGCTTCCTCACTGTGAACAAAAGCAACATTAGCGAAGAGAAACATGTTTTCTTATTTGCCCCAAAGAATAACAGGTATTCCTGTGTGCATGGCTTCCATCTATTTCAATAAATACAAAGAATTGGGCACTAGCTGCCACGTTGAGAATAATCTCATCCAGTAATCAAACCCGAGACTCCTGTCCTATTGTGGTGTGTTAGCATACAGTAGGGTGTAGCCCAAACATCGCCCCTCTACATTAGACTGGTGTCCTCAACTCACTAATCTATCAGACCTGCTCGGAACACCACAGGTCAGACGAGATCACCCTGCAGCCATCTTCCAAAGGACATTTCTTTATCCCAACATCACTATAACCTGGATAAATGCAGATAAAAGGAATGAATGAATGGGGAGAGGAAATGGTGTGATAGAAGGCTAGAGGGCTAGGTGAAAGGCTGAATAGAGAAGAAAAAGAGTGTGAAGGAGAGATGGGCATGGCTGGCCTTGGCCTCAGAACTGTGTTATTAGGCACAGCTCTCTGTGTGGTGACTGGGGAAGGCAGTGAGCACAGCTGTACACACTAAGGCTAAACACACTAAGGACATGTCTTAAGCCCTTTAGGCAGTAATACCCAGAGAGAGAGAGAGAGAGAGAGAGAGAGAGAGAGAGAGCGAGCGAGAGAGAGAGAGAGATAGAGGGAGAGAGAGAGAGATGGAGAGAGAGAGATGTAGAGAGAGAGATGGAGAGATAGGGAGAGAGAGAGAGAGAGAGAGAGAGAGAGAGAGAGAGATGGAGAGAGAGAGATGGAGAGAGAGATGGAGAGAGAGAGACAGAGACAGAGAGGGAGAGAGAGAGATGGAGAGAGAGATGGAGAGAGAGAGAGATGGAGAGAGAGAGATGGAGAGAGAGATGGAGAAAGAGAGAGAGAGAGAGAGAGATGGAGAGTAAAAGAGTTCCATCTTGGTGGGGTGATGGCTAGATATGGAGAGCAAGGAAAACTGGAAATTCTGTTCGGGATGGAGCACTTTTATTGTTTTGTACCATAAAATACCCGGGTAAACAGCATGGTAACTCTTATTTTACTTAAAAGGCTGAGAGAGAGGTAACGTGGAAGAGAGATGTAGTTAGCAAACAAGAGACAGACAGAGAAGGATGAGAGAGAGAAAGGTTTTTAAGAGCATCAGAATGAGCTTTACATGTAGGCATGTCTAGACACTCACCGTTATGCACAATGGAACACTTTACAAGTGGAGGACCCATCCCGAAGCGCTATCCTGCCTTATCTACTCACCCTCTCAGCACACAGACACACACACACACACACACACACACACACACACACACACACACACACACACACACACACACACACACAGAGCTCAAGGCTTCCACATGATCTGTCTGTTAGATTCTCTCTGCGGGCGATGTGGGGATGGGAGGAAGAGGGGAATAACTGACCTTGTGTACAACATTTCCATATTAATACCGTACACAATATTTTACAAAACAAATAGCAGTTGTTTGCCATTATTTGACTACCACTGATATTCCCTATCTAGCCCTGAAGGTACAATATGCTAGCATTAGCCTTAGTGTCCTTCCACGTCAAGAGGGCTCATTTGTGATGTTAGCGCTTTAGCCTCAGCTCTTCCACAGTAGTGTAGTGACCCTTGCTCAGCGAGGTTGGGGTGCCTAGCCTTCTCATTTGGGATCAAAGATAGAACATCAAAGAATAAAATGCAACGGTATGTTATGATTGGTTTGTATTTATCGTTTTACATTTTAAACCTCCTAAGCTTAAAACAGCACAGACAGAGGTTTTAAAGGAATGTTGTAATTTGTAGCATAAAATACTTGCGCAAAAACAACCTACATTTTCTATCTATATTTTCTTTACTTTGTGTACTAACTGTTGTTTGTACAACATTTTTTATTTTTTTACTTCACCTTTATTTTACCAGGTAGGTCAGTTGAGAACAAGTTCTCATTTGCAACTGCGACCTGGCCAAGACAAAGCAAAGCAGTGCGACAAAAACAACACAGAGTTACACAGTAAACAAACACAGCAGCTGTTGCAGTGAGAAAGGTGTGTGTATCCAATAAAATCAAATGATTTTGATTGATCACGTAAAAAGTTTAACGGATGTTATAGCTATAGCGGGTACAGTGATATGCTTATGTTACTAGCTCCTAACAATGCAGAACAAGTATATATCGAACAAGTACAAAAATAATCAAACATTTGAAAAGTAAAAAAAAAATGTATCCTGAAATGTTGGAACGAATAAAATTAACCCAAATAGCACTTTAACAGTAATCCAAATTAAAGCTATACGTATATACACCGGATTAAATTACAGTAGATATACTAAGAATGATATGTATAGCAGTAGAAACAGTGTGTAAAATAATAGCAAATACTTATGCAAAAATGCTATTGGGTATTGTGTGTAGATTGATGAGGAATACAATTTATGTAATCCATTTTAGAATAAGGCTGTAACGTAACAAAATATGGAAAAAGTCAAGGGGTCTGAATACTTTCCGAATGCAATGCATATTATAGTGCGCTATGTCAAGAATACAGTATATAAACAAATATGCGCAGTGTATAAACAGTGTAACTAAAATGTAATGTACAGTAGTAAAACTAATAGATGTCGAGAATACAGTATTTTAATACACAGTACAAAACTCCTTGGCAAAATGGAGAGAACTGCAGTGATTTTGCTTCCGTGCCCCCTCAGATTTGTCCTGTTTACATGTTGTTGTTGTTGTTTCTCTGTAATACTACTACTAGCCACAGCTAGCCCAGATAGGTTCCCCTCAGATATTTTCCAGAGTCCGGAATATAAATATATATTAATATATGTATGTGAATGGTGTGTCTAGACTGAATGGACAGTATGTGGTCAGAAATTATGTGTATAGGATTTGTGTATGTGTGTGTATGTGTATGTGTGTGTGTATGTGTATGTGTGTGTGTGTTTGTGTGTGTTCCCAGAACTATGATTGGAGTAATCCATTATTGATTATAATGTGATGAGATCAATCAATACAGAGTTTTTTGTTTCTGTGTTGTATCCAATAATTGCGTTATGACATACTAATCGTCCTGTCATTAATATTTAAATCACATGGAAATCGGCGTTCCATATTCATGACCTTTTTGTTTTTGTTTTGCTTTCCTTTCTGATGTTCTATCCCTTATTCACCAGTTAATTTCACCCGTTTGAACATATAGCATTATAAACAAGTCATATCAACATCAACTATAATAGTAGACATTCCTATTTTGAGATGAAAGAAAAAACGGACCATTAAAATTAAAAAAAGTATAATGAGTTTACATTCAAGAGGGAGAACTTAGGAGTTCCCTGGTTTTAAATGTTATTCTTCAGTGGCAGCCAATGGTAGCCTAGGCCGGGATTCATTCTGAAAACAAAATTACCGATAAACGCATCGCTCTTGTTTAGTCGATGTCCAAGGTGCCTTTTAAAGGTAATTTACGCTTGAACCAACATCCTCAGCGTCTATCATGAATGACATCTTCCGCGAACGTTGGGAAAATTCCCTTTAAAAAGCACATTGTGGGTAGTTCAGCGTGCAGTGGAAGAACACACTTTTGCAGATGTAGAACACACTTTGAATGAATCCCAGCCCTATATAGTGAAGCAGATCAGATTCAGATGATGTCTTTATTATGTCTGTGTAGCTGCTGTTTTTCTTATTTACTGTAGACACAATCCAAAAGGATGTGGTTATATTTATTCATAACTTCATACAAAGCAATGGCATGTGAAAAACACAGTTTCTTCTCTCCAAATGAATTCTCCTTTCAAAATGAGCTGTAGGCTTTGGTTGACCCCATTGGTTTAGAGCCTCTCAAACAGTAATTCAGATAAAAACAAATAAAAAACCCAAAAACAATATTGGTTGGCTTTACGCTGTAAATGCATTTGTTCCAGCTTATTTTCTTTTGAGGCAGACAGATCAGTAATAATTCATAAACAAAAGAGCTAACTCTTTTCATAATTCATAAATGGAGAAACATATACACTCCTAGGCTGGGCTGGTATTGTTCTGCAGTACGGTGAAACCCAAAATAAGCTGAGAGGGAGGGGGACAACACAGCAGCACCAAAAACACAAGGGGTTATATGAGTACTCAGGCAATCCTTTAGACCAGTGCTTACCAACCTTTTCGAAGTCAAGATCACTTCCAGAGTTAAATGCAAGCCTAGCTCTACCTCTACTCTCCTACCTATGAGCACATTTTCGGAAACTTGAAGCTCTTTTAATGCATTTCTAAGGGACCCCAAGTTTGGGAAACACTGTACTAACCGCTCTCTCTGCTTACTTCCGCTCTCTCTCAGTCTCCTATGTTTCCTCTTGCATTAATTGCAGCCTGCCTCAGCCTCAGCCTCACCACTGAGCGAAACATCACTGTCTGTCTCAGTAGTCTACTCACTGTAAAGCTAAGTTATTATGAGAAGTAGTATATTTTACCATAGTACCATATTTTGGCTCTGTTTAACGTTAACTTCTTACTTCATCCTTCTAGGTGGCTAAGTAATACTAGTTACTGCAATAGAAGTCTCTACCGGCAGATAGCCACCTGGCTGACATATATCGGAAATATATTGTAATGTATTATAAATACGTAGAGTGCCTTCAAAAGGTATTCATACCTATTGACTTATTCCACATTTTGTTGTGTTACAGCCTGAATTCAAAATGGATTAAATAAAAAACAAACATCTCACCCATCTACACACAATACCACATAATGACAAAGTGAAAACATGTTTTTAGAAATGTTTGCATATTTATTAAAAATGAAATAAATAAATACCTAATTTATATACACTACCATTCAAAAGTTTGTGGTCACTTAGAAATGTTCTTGATTTTGTCCATTAAAATAACATAAAACTGATCAGAAATACAGTGTAGACATTGTTAATGTTGTTAATGACAATTGTAGCTGGAAATGGCTGATTTTTTATGGAATATCTACATAGGTGTACAGAGGGCAATTATCAGCAACCATCACTCCTGTGTTCTAATGGCACGTTGTGTTAGCTAATCCAAGTTTATCATTTAAAGAAACGAATTGATAATTAAAAAACCCTTTTGCAGTTATGTTAGCACAGCTGAAAACTGTTGTGCTGATTAAAGAAGCAATAAAGCTGGCCTTCTTTAGACTAGTTGAGTATCTGGAGCATCAGCATTTGTGGGTTCGTTTATAGGCTCAAAATGGCCAGAAACAAATAACTTTCTTCTGAAACTCGTCAGTCTATTCTTGTTCTGAGAAATGAAGGCTATTCCATGCGAGAAATTGCCAAGAAACTGAAGATCTTGTACAACGCTGTGTACTACTCCCTTCACAGAACAGCGCAAACTGGCTCTAACCAGAATAGAAAGAGGAGTGGGAGGCCCTGGTGTACAACTGAGCAAAAGGACAAGTACATTAGAGTGTCTAGTTTGAGAAACAGACGCCTCACAAGTCCTCAACTGGCAGCTTAATGAAATAGTACCCGCAAAACACCAGTCTCAACGTCAACAGTGAAGAGGCGACTCTGGGATGCTGGCCTTCTAGGCAGAGTTGCAAAGAAAAATTCATATCTCAGACTAGCCAATAAAAAGAAAAGATTAAGATGGGCAAAAGAACACAGACACTGGACAGAGGAAGACTGGAAAAAAGTGTTATGGACAGACAAATCTAAGTTTGAGGTGTTCGAATCACAAAGAAGAACATTTGTGACCAAATGAAAAGATGCTGGAGGAGTGCTTGACGCCATCTGCCAAGCATGATGGAGGCAATGTGATGGTCTGGGGGTGCTTTGGTGGTGGTAAAGTGGATCTTGAAGAAGGAAGGCTATCATTCCATTTTGCAACGCCATGCCATACCCTGTGGACGGCGCTTAATTGGAGCCAATTTCCTCCTACAACAGGACAATGACCCAAAGCACAGTTCCAAACTATGCAAGAACTAGTTAGGGAAGAAGCAGTCAGCTGGCATTCTGTCTATAATGGAGTGGCCAGCACAGTCACTGGATCTCAACCCTATTGAGCTGTTGTGGGAGCAGCTTGACTGTATGGTATGTAAGAAGTGCCCATCAACCCAATCCAACTAGTGGGAGGTGCTTCAGGAAGCATGGGGGTGCTTCAGGAAGCATGGGGTGAAATCTCTTCAGACTACTTCCACAAATTGACAACTAGAATGCCAAAGGTCTGCAAGGCTGTAATTGCTGCAAATAGAGGATTCTGTGACGAAAGTAAAGTTTGAAAGACACAAGTATTATTTCAATTAAAAATAATTATTTACAACCTTGTCAATGTCTTGACTATATTTCCTATTCATTTTGCAACTCATTTCATGTATGTTTTCATGGAGAACAAGAACATTTTTAAGTGACCCCAAACTTTTGAACGATAGCGTAAGTATTCACACCTTTGGCAGTGATTACAGCTGTGAGTCTTTCTGGGTAAGTCTCATTATTATTTTATAAATTCTTCAAGCTCTTTTAAATTGGTTGTTGATCATTGCTAGACAACTATTTTCAAGTCTTGCCATAGATTTTCAAGAAGATTTAAGCCAAAACTGTAACACGGACACTCAGGAACATTCACTATCTTCTTGGTAAGCAAATCCAGTGCAGATTTGACCTCGTGTTTTAGGTTATTGTCCTGCTGAAAGTTTAATCTGTTTGAGAGAGTCGTGAATGTGCTGCTAAAAAGGCAAATCCGGGGGACGCAGGCAAACAAAACAGCAAACTTTATTTTATTTAACCTTTATTTAGCTAGACAAGTCAGTTAAGAACAAATTCTTATTTACAATGACGGCCTACCTGTTCAGGATTCCACTCGTTCCCAAAAAGAGGCAGGTGTGATTAGAACTCAGTCACATCAAGAACATAAGCGTTCTGAGCTTTGAGCAATTCTGCGAGCAATATTTAGATGTTGACCCATAATTGAATTTCTTTATTGTGTACAATATATACTGTATATACTGTATATACAGTTGAAGTCGGAAGTTTACATACACTTAGGTTGAAGTCATTAAAACTTATTTTTCAACTACTTCACAGATTTAATGTTAACAAACTATAGTTTTGGCAAGTCGTTTAGGACATCTACTTTGTGCATGACAATTGTTTACAGACAGATGATTTCACTTATAATTCACTATATCACAATTCCAGTGGGACATACACTAAGTTGACTGTGCCTTTAAGCAGCTTGGAAAATTCCAGAAAATGAAGTCATGGCTTTAGAAGCTTCTGATAGGCTAATTGACATCATTTGAGTCAATTGGAGGTGTACCTGTGTATGTATTTCAAGGCTTACCTTCAAAAGCAGTGCCTTTTTGCTCGACATCATGGAAAATCAAAATAACTTTTTTTTTTAGACCTCTACGTCTGGTTCATCCTTGGGAGCAATTTCCAAACGCCTGAAGGTACCACCTTCATCTGTACAAAAAATAGTAGGCAAGTATAAACACCATGGGACCACGCAGCCGTCATATCGCTCAGGAAGGAGACGCATTCTGTCTCCTAGAGATGAACGAACTTTGGTGTGAAAAGTGCAAATCAGTCCCAGAACAACAGCAAAGGACCTTGTGAAGATGCTGGAGGAAAAAGGTACAAAAGTATCTGTATCCACAGTAAAATGAGTCCTATAGCGACATAACCTGAAAGGCCGCTCAGCAAAGAAGAAGCCACTGATCCAAAACCGCCATAAAAAGCCAGACTACGGTTCGCAACTGCACATGGAAACAAAGATCGTACTTTTTGGAGAAATGTCCTCTGGTCTGATGAAACAAAACTGTTTGGCCAAAACGACCATCATTACGTTTGGAGAAAAAAGGGGGAGGCTTGCAAGCCAAAGAACACCATCCCAACCGTGAAGCACGGGGGTGGCAGCATCATGTTGTGGGGGTGCTTTGCTGCAAGAGGGATTGGTGCACTTCACAACATAGATGGCATCATGAGGAAGGAAAATTATGTGGATATATTTAAGCAACATCTCAAGACATCAGTCAGGATGTTAAAGCTTGGTCGCAAATGGGTCTTACAAATGGACAATGACCACAAGCATGCTTTAAAAGTTGTGGCAAAATGGCTTAAGGACAACAAAGTCAAGGTATTGGAGTGGCCATCACAAAGCCCTGACCTCAATCCTATAGAAAATGTGTGGGCAGAACTGAAAAAGCTTGTTCTGTAAGGAGGAATGGGCCAAAATTCACCCAACTTATTGTGGGAAGCTTGTGGAAGGCTACCGGAAACATTTGACCCAAGTTAAACAATTTAAAGGCAATGCTACCAAATACTAATTGAGTGTATGTAAACTTCTGACCCACTGGGAATGTGATGAAAGAAATACAAGTTGAAATAAATCATTCTCTCTACTATTATTCTGACATTTCACATTCTTAAAATAAAGTGGTGATCCTAATTGACCTAAGACAGGGAATTTTTACTAAGATTAAACGTCAGGAATTGTATTTGGCTAAGGTGTATGTAAACTTCCGACTTCACTGTATATACAGTGGGGAGAACAAGTATTTGATACACTGCCGATTTTGCAGGTTTTCCCACTTACAAAGCATGTAGAAGTCTGTCATTTTTATCATAGGTACTCTTCAACTGTGAGTGACGGAATCTAAAACAAAAATACAGAAAATCACATTGTATGATTTTTAAGTAATTAATTTGCATTTTATTGCATGACATAAGTATTTGATACATCAGAAAAGAAGAACTTAATATTTGGTACAGAAACCTTTGTTTGCAATTACAGAGATCATACGTTTCCTGTAGTTCTTGACCAGGTTTGCACACACTGCAGCAGGGATTTTGGCCCACTCCTCCATCCAGATCCTTCAGGTTTCGGGGCTGTCGCTGGGCAATACGGACTTTCAGCTCCCTCCAAAGATTTTCTATTGGGTTCAGGTCTGGAGACTGGCTAGGCCACTCCAGGACCTTGAGATGCTTCTTACGGAGCCACTCCTTAGTTGCCCTGGCTGTGTGTTTCGGGTAGTTGTCATGCTGGAAGACCCAGCCAGGACCCATCTTCAATGCTCTTACTGAGGGAAGGAGGTTGTTGGCCAAGATCTCGCGATACATGGCCCCATCCATCCTCCCCTCAATACGGTGCAGTCATCCTGTCCCCTTTGCAGAAAAGCATCCCCAAAGAATGATGTTTCCACCTCCATGCTTCACGGTTGAGATGGTGTTCTTGGGGTTGTACTCATCCTTCTTCTTCCTCCAAACACGGTGAGTGGAGTTTAGACCAAAAAGCTCTATTTTTGTCTCATCAGACCACATGACCTTCTCCCATTCCTCCTCTGGATCATCCAGATGGTCATTGGCAAACTTCAGACAGGCCTGGACATGCGCTGGCTTGAGCAGGGGGACCTTGCGTGCGCTGCAGGATTTTAATCCATGACGGCGTAGTGTGTTACTAATGGTTTTCTTTGAGACTGTGGTCCCAGCTCTCTTCAGCTCATTGACCAGGTCCTGCCGTGTAGTTCTGGGCTGATCCCTCACCTTCCTCATGATCATTGATGCCCCACGAGGTGAGATCTTGCATGGTGCCCCAGACCGAGGGAGATTGACCGTCATCTTGAACTTCTTCCATTTTCTAATAATTGCGCTAACATTTGTTGCCTTCTCACCAAGCTGCTTGCCTATTGTCCTGTAGCCCATCCCAGCCTTGTGCAGGTCTACAATTTTATCCCTGATGTCCTTACACAGCTCTCTGGTCTTGGCCATTGTGGAGAGGTTGGAGTCTGTTTGATTGAGTGTGTGGACAGGTGTCTTTTATACAGGTAACGAGTTCAAACAGGTGCAGTTAATACAGGTAATGAGTGGAGAACAGGAGGGCTTCTTAAAGAAAAACTAACAGGTCTGTGAGAGCCGGTTGGTAGGTGATCAAATACTTATGTCATGCAATAAAATGCAAATGAATTATTTAAAAATCATACAATGTGATTTTCTGGATTTTTGTTTTAGATTCCGTCTCTCACAGTTGAAGAGTACCTATGATAAAAATTACAGACTTCTACATGCTTTGTAAGTGGGAAAACCTGCAAAATCGGCAGTGTATCAAATACTTGTTCTCCCCACTGTATATATTTTTGTATTATTATTATTTCGGTGTCCTCATATGTAGTTAGGGCCATGCCTAGAGCTAGAGATCAGGTAGGATAACACTGTGAAAGCTGGAAACCAGTAGAACTGTTGTAGAACTTGGTGTAGACTCCAGTTCTACACTCTAGTGTTAGCTAGATTTAGCATGATTTCGCCCATTTATCATGACAGCCATTAAAGCAGAATCATTGAACGTTTTCATTATCCATAATTAAGTTTGATCAATTAACAGACACTATCATAACGTTTTTATGAAGCAGATGAGCGGAGCTGCTTTTAGAGAGCAGTGGTCAGAGTGTGTTGGGGCTGTGTGTTGAGTCCCTCTCCACATGAATGTTTCAGTGGCTAAATGGAGGCAGACAGGCTGGATTCCCTGTTCCCTCTGAGAGGCCTCTCTCTCTTTACCCCCAACCAACGCTACGGGGAAACACTGTATGGGAATGTTCACAGTGTATTAAAGAGTAATTCATTTAAATGCAATGTGTGTTGGGGGAGGGGGGGGGGATTTATGTCAGGGTGATGTTGAGTATGTCAGCCATAACATGACATCAATGTCTGATACTGATGATATTGTAAAGCATTGCATGGGTGAACAAGAAACCAGTGTGTGTGTGTGTTTGTGTGTTTTTGTTTTCCTAAGCTGTCTTTCTTCGTGCCAATGTGCTATGACTTTGTGTGTGTGCTGTATGTTTGTGTCTAGATGTGTATGCACTGTATGTTTGTGTCTAGATGTGTGTGTACTGTATGGCAGATCATCGTCCAAACATAAGCATTATAAGCAAAAAAGGAAAACCAGGCAAACTGGAAAAAAAGCAGTTCGTAATAGCTGTTTGGAACGTTAGAACAATGATTGACAAAAACTCTGTCCCACGTCCTGAAAGAAGAACTGCCTTAATGTCCATGGAACTGAGCAGATATAAGATATAAGATTGACAAGGCAGCTCTGAGTGAAGCAAGGTTAGCTGACGATGGCACCATCACTGAACCAGGAGGTGGCTATACGTTTTTCTGGAAATGTGAACCAAACGATGAGGACAGAGTACATGGGGTGGGGCTTGCCATAAGAACCAACCTTCTCAGGCACCTTCAAGACTTACCCTTCGGCATAAATGAGAGGCTAATGAAAATCAGGACTCCTCTCAACAAGACCAGGCATGCCACAATAAGTTGTGCCTACACACCTACAATACAGGCCCTGACAATGTGAAAGAGCAGTTCTACTCAATATCATCTAGTCAACTCCCCAGAGTGACAAACTAATCATTGCTGGAGACTTCAATGCCAGGTTGGGCAAAGACAGCACCAACTGGCAGGGAGTAATTGGAAAAGATGGAGTGGGAACCATTAATGGAAATGGGCTCCTACTCCTGATGTTCAGAGCATAGCCTCACCATCAACAACACCATCTTCAGGCAAGCAGACAAGTACAAAACTACATGGATGCACCTAAGATCCAAGCACTGGCATCTGATGGATTATGTCCTTGTGCGAAATTAAGGACATCAAGATTACAAGAGCAATACGTGACAAAGAGTGTTACACAGTCCATAGAATGTTCAGAACGATCCTTGGCATGCACATCATGCCAAACCACCCAAGGCGACACAGAAAAATCTAGACCCTCCCTAGATGTCCGGAAGCTGCAAGATGCACACCTCAGGGCTGAGTTGCAAGGCAGCTTGGAAACCTAACTTGCTGCATCATCCCCCTCAGATACGCCTTAGGAAAGATGAGAGAAGTTCAAAGTGACTGTGCAGGAATCAGCAACAAACATCCTTGGCACTAAAAAGAGAAACCATTAAGATTGTTTCGATGACAACAACAATGAAATCATGATGCTCCTGAAGGAAAAGAACGCTGCATTCCAAAAAACTGCAGAAACAGCTCTGATCGATGCAAGATCAATGGTGGGAGGGACTAACAGAACGCACACAAATGTATGCAGACACACACTGCACCAAAAGTCTTGCACATCAACTCTGAGATCACCAGATGGCCAAACCTTCCTAAGAGACAAAACCAGTATTGCAGGGATGTGGGTGGAACTTTTCAGCAATCTCCTGAACAAACAATCCACTGTTGAACCCTCAGCCATAAACCTGATGCCCCAAAAGGCCATCCAACATCACCTGGACAAACCACCGACACTCAAGAAAATTGAAAAAACTATTAGCATGATGAGCTCTGGGAAAGCACGAGGCAAAGACAGTATCCCTGATTAACTCTATAAGACAGCTGGCCCAATGGTGACAGAGGGGTGCTCCATTGCGGCAGAGAGGCCACCAGAGGCAGTGGGGAGGGGTGCTCCATAGCGGCAGAGGCCACCAGAGGCAGTGGGGATGCCTCATAACGCCTGTTGGTTCGCAAATCAGAGGTGGGTGTCTTATTTTTTACAGAGACATGGTTGGACTTATCTGTTTGTGACTCAAAAATGTAGATAGGCAATTACTCTGTTGTCAAGAAGCTCGAAATCGGAACGGTGGGAGGATATGTGCCTTTGTAAGATCGGACATTGCTTATAACGTCAGATCAGATTTAACCTATGATCTGGAGACTGTCTGGCTGGATATCTGCCTTCCCAAAACCAAGCCGATTTTGTTGGGGGGTGTGTTACAGGCCACCCAATCAGAGTGCATTCTATGAAGGTCTCGAAATTGTGCTGTCAAACTGTAATGATTCCCTGGTGAAGGAAATCATTTTGTTAGGGGATTTCAATACTGTTGCCTGCAAAAAGGATAGCCCAAACCACAATGTATTTATGCACTTCTGTAGATCATTTGCTCAGACCCAAATTATAAAATATCCCACCAGAATATGTGAAACAGTGCACAGTACAACTGACTTTATATTGGTGTCTGATAAATCCCAAATATCTTAGAGTGGAGTAATAGTATATGGAATCAGTGATCATTTTGTTACATTTTGCACAAGGAGGGTTTTAAAAAATATATTTAAGTGTCACAAAACTGTTAGAATCAGAGGACTCTATGTCTAGGGAGCAAGTGGGTAAAATGGACTGGTCACCTGTGTAGGGGTTGACAGTGTAGATTCCTTGGCTCCCATTAGACGGGGCAGAGTAAAGCAGAGATCTAGCCCTTGGTTTAATCATGAGATTCTAGAATCTATCAAAGCAAGGAATAAGGCCTTGTAAGAACTCTAAGAACTGTCAAGAGAAGCCTGATTTTCTCCTATAAAAACAGAAATGAAGCACAGAGCAGGATGGATGAAGCTAAGAGGGGTTACTTTGCTGATACAATTATTGAGAAGAAAAATTACCCTAAAAAGCTTTGGAAATCAGTGCTTTATCTGAGCCAGATCCTGCAGTTTTGGATTGTTTTGTTTCGGAACCTATTTGGCCGGAACCGGGACCTCACGTGGCATGAAAAATAATTGTCACTTCTTGCAATGTATAAATTCTAATAAATGTGATCAAAGTTCATTCGAGTTGCCCCCCCACCCGTATCTCTCACAGAACTAGAATGAGATTAACTTTCTATGATCTATCTCCCTCTCTCTGCTCTGATAGACATGAGCCTGCAACTCTCATCTCTTCAGCATTGCACTTCATAATTTATTTCCTTATATAGCCGTAAGAAGGGTTCTGGATGAGCTGCAGCACGCCTGATAAATTAAGTTCTAGATTTACTGCTGTCTGTTCAGAAATAAATGTAATAATTCAGTATAGCCTACAACCATGAGAATGCCAAAAATTTTGCCACAGAGGATAAATAGCTAATTTTTTAAATAGCCTAGCTGTGGAGTGTAGCCCAATAACAAGGTACAGCCTACAGTCGGGAATGCACGACAAATCTGTCAGTGAACAAACAGCATGCAGACAAAACTGGCCTTTCGCAATATTTCAAAAAGTCTACAATCATGGGAAAACAAAGGTTGGAAAGCAAATAGCTCATGTTGAGAAGACTCTTATCTGTCAGATGTAGGCTACCAAAATATTTGATCAACATCCAAATATTGTTTTACAAAGTAAAACAAGAGAGAAAGAGACTTTTGGCACGAGCGTATCGGACATGCAGCGATAGAGCTGCACATCATTGGGTGAGTCAGTGAAACTGGAAAGCATTTTTAGGACAATAACTTCCTCCTCATATTATAGCCTACGATATGTCTCCGTACACCTAGGCCTAGGCTATTGATGGATTCAAGACACGGTCATTTTCATTGATCTCAGATTCTCAGTTCGCCAGTGTCAAAGTAGCCTGTCATTTCGATCATTTGTACGGTATTATGGTGCTTTCAAGACAACTGGGAACTCTGAAAAAAAACAAGGTCGAATTATGACGACAGTGATCCTCAGGTTGGCAAGTTGGAGCTCTAGAAAGAGGCCAGTTCCCCACTTGGAATTCCGAGTTGGATGACAGTTCAAAACGAGATTTCCCCGCTCTGAGTTCCCAGTTGTTTTAAACGCGGCATTGAAAAGATTATGCCAGTCATGTAAAAAGACGTAGAATTGCATGAAATGCATTTATAAAAGGCCACAAATTTACCGGACCCTAGGCCACAATTTTTTTTCCCCATGTGTGCAATTTCTGTGAGGGCCTCTACTTTACTACTCTATGAAACTATGCAAATGTGATGATATGCATGCAATGCTTAATTATAAAGTTGATTCTTCTTCGTCAGGGTTTAGAAAAACATACTCCACTGATTCATGTCTACTTTACTTGACTGACTTCATCAGGAAAGAGACTGATGAGGGAAAACTCTGTGGAATGGCACAGCTTGACCTATAGAAGGCATTTGATACACTGCTTGACCTACTTGTCAGGTAGGAAGCAAGTGGTAGAGGTTGGTTCTGCAGGGGAGCGTGCTTGGGCCTCTACTGTTTTTACTGTATATAAACGATATGAAAGATGCCTGTTCTTGCCGTCTTTTCCTTTATGTGGATGACTCTACACTTCTGGTTCTAATAAAAGTAAAACTATGTTGGAGAGCATACTTAGCACAAAGCTTACTAACGTAAGCAAATGGCTTGGAGATAATAAGCACTAATCTCTGCACTTAGGTAAAACTGAGGCAATTATTTGTGGGTCCAGACCTAAATTGTGTAGTTCATCTGAAATCAGAGTGGAGTTAGTGGGTGAGGTGCTGACTAAAACCTATGTTGGCTGCCTGGGATGCATCCTGATGGAAGCTTGGGAGGTGTGAGCATGGCTAATAAAGTGCTATGGAAGGTTAATGCCAGAACTACGTTTTTGTCTAGAACGTCCAAGCTGCTTGGTAAGGACTCAATGAGAGTACTACCCACTGCTCTCATTCAATGCCATTTTGACTACGCTAGTACGTCCTGGTTTGAGGGCTTATCTAAGCTTCTTAAAGGGAAGCTCCAGATAGCCAAGAATAAGCTGATCAGGGTAGTATTGAAGGTGAGTCCACATACTCACATAGGCAGGAGCTGCTTTCAGGAACTCAACTGGCTGCCTGTTGAGGCTAGGGTGTCCCAGATTAGACTAGGTTTGGTTTACAGGATTATTTATCTGCGCCCAGATATCTAACTGATTACTTTCCCCATGTTAGGGATGCACACAATCACAGCACCAAATCAGGTGTTGCTAATGTGTGCTTATACAGGTTCGACCACTTCACGTATCACTCTGTTATATCTGGTGTAATTCTCCTGTCTTATCTGGTGTCCTGTGTGAATTGAAGTATGCTCCCTCTAATTATCTCTCTCTCCCTCTCTCCCTCCCCTTCCTGGAGTACCTGAGCCCTAGGACCATGCCTCAGCACTATCTGGCTTCATAACTCCTGGCTGACCCCAGTCCACCTGGTCATGCTGCTGCTCCAGTTTCAACTGTTCTGCCTGCGGCTAGGGAACCCTGACCTGTTCACCAGATGTGCTACCTTGTCCCGAACCTGTTGTTTTCGACTCTCTCTCTCCCTCACTCTCGCTCTCTTTACCGCATTTGCTGTTTTGACCTCTGAATGCAAGCCAACTGACATTGAAAAGCCAACTGACATTTACTCCTGAGGTACTGACCTGTTGCACCCTCTATAACCACTGTGATTATTATTTGACTCTGCTGGCCAACGTTTGAATGTCTTAAAGAACAATCTGGCCTTAATGACCTTGTACTCTTATAATCTCCACCCCTCAGAGCCTGGTTCCTCTCTAGGTTTCATCGTAGGTTCCTGCCTTTCTAGAGAATTTTTCCTAGTCTACATCTGCATTGCTTGCTGTTTGAGGTTATAGCCTAGGTTTCTGTATAAGCACTTTGTGACATCTGCTGATGTAAAAAGGGCTTTAAAATGCATTTGATTTTGATTTGATATCTGGGGAGCACCATCTCTAAGGACGGCTCACTCAACCCCCAAAAAACTAGCAGAATCCAGAAAGCAAGCAAGTCATTGGGAAGACAGGAGACTAAACCATCACACCATCACTCTTTCCACAAAGATGAAGATCTACAATGTGTTAGTCATCACAACAGTGTTGTATTGCTGTGAAACTTGGACGCTGTATAGTCGCCACGTCAAAAAGCTGGAGACATTCCATACACAATCTCCGAGATCTATTATGGGTATCCGGTGGCAAGACAAGGTATCGAACCTGGAGGTACTACAGAAAGCTATCATCACCAGCAATGAGGCTAAGATCATTAAGGCACAGCTCCGATGGACCGGCCACACCATCAGGATGCCCCAAAACCATCTGCTAAGAAGAATCTGCTTTGGCAAGCTGCAGCAGTGGCACCAAAAGGACAATGTTAAACACAACCTCAAGTTCTGCAATATCCACCCAAGCCAACTCACAGACATCACCTCTACCCGATCCATCTGGCACTCCAAAAAACTATACACAACTTAGAGCAGGACAGAAACAACTGTCTAATTGCAGCCAGAGCAAAGAGTAATTCCCTCACGCCTCAGAGTCTGCGCTTCAAAACTTGGACTTGGACTCAAGAACCCACAATAAACCGAAGTGACAAGCACAAGTCGTCATTGTCGAAACCTACGGATTACCAGAGAATGAGAAAGAGATGTGTATGTACTGTATATTTGTGTCTAGATGCGTATGTGCTGTACTGTAGGTGAGGGAGGGGGGAAGAGATGATAACAGTCACATTCTCTAAAAGGAGCTGTCTAAACCTCTTGGGAAACCAGCAAACATGAAAGTGGATTTTATTCATTAACCGCCCCCACCTCCAACCCTAATACCCAGGAACATTGCCAAAGAGCGGCCATTTCTCTCTCAGGCTGATACAAAGAGACTCATCCATGCTTTTATTCTCCTGTCTGGTCTACTCAAGAAAGCCATTGGTCAACTGCAAACATACAGAATGCTGCAGCACGGGTACTGACCAAGACCAGATGGAGAGCACATTAAAGGTCTTAAGGTCTCTGCACTGGTTGCCTGTGAGTTTAAGAATTAATTTAAAGATTCCATTTGTTTTTAAATCAATCCACGATTTTGCACCCCAATACATGTCAGACATGCTTTATGTACTCAGTAGGTCCCCCAGGTCCTCTGGCACTGGTCTTTTAACTATCCCAAAGCCTAGGACCAAGAGGCATGCAGAGGCAGCCTTTAGTTATTATGACCCCAGCCTCCGGAATAGCCTGCCAGAGGGGGGCCGAAACTGTGGACATATTTAAAAGAGATCTTAAAACACACCTATTGAGCTTTGATTTTCCTCAGGGTGCTTTTTAGTTGTTCAGTTTTTGGTATTTAGTTTTTTTATCCTCTTATGTTTGTTGTGTAGTAAATTTTTTATATCTTTTTATTTTCATTTATTTGTATTAGTTTTTTCCTCTGATGCACATTGCATTGCAATCCATGTCTGAAATGGGCTGTATAAATAAAGCTTGATTTGATGTTTTTGTAAGTTCTATATAGCCTACCCCCAGGCCCTGTGCAATAATATACAGACACAGTGATCAGTTGGATAGGGCCAGTGAATGGATGTATGAGAAGCGTTATAGTCCATGCTGACTGACCACGGTGTGTTACAGATTGACGCCCCCCGCCGCAGACCCTTTACACTCTCTCTCTCTCTCTCTCTCTCTCTCTCTCGGAGGTTATTGTAGACCACAGCTCTGTCAGTAAAGATACATCACAGCCCCCCATCACCCCCCCCCCCCCCCCATCCCAATAGGCCATGGGGGATTCCATTAGCCCTACCACCTGCTGTGACCCGAGCAGCCACCCCCTGTCTCTTGCCCCTTTGCCCCCCCCCACCCCCTATGCACACACACAAACATACACACAATGGAAAACAGACAAATAAACAAGAATGTAGAAACACACAGACTAAAGCTCCCCTGCAAGAAGGAACAGGAAATGTGAGACCCTTCTCAACTCATCCCCCCGCCCCCTTTCCTCTCTCAACTCTGTAGCGAAGACAAGGCGATGCGCTGCAATGACTCTAATTGGTTGTGATTTCTTAATTTACATGACAAGTGCATGCCCGGCCTGGGAACCAACGGCCTGCTCTCCCTGGTCAGCCAGGGCCGGGGCCTGAGTCTGGGGGCTTCCATGGGGCTCTGGGGGGTTTCAGGGGGTCTAGGAGAGAGAGAGAGCCTAGCCTGCCTGATGGGAGGGGGCATAGGCCTAGCCTGGTGGGAGGGGGCAAGAGACAGGGGGTGGCTCCTCGGGTGGACGCTGCTGAACAATATCGTCTGCTTCTCGGGGCATTCCTCCTCCTCATCGTCACGGCGATGTGTCTGTGGTCGTCAACACTAACGGGAGCGGCATTCATAAGCTGTGAAACCACTCATTAGTGTGTGTTGGTGCCGTCGCTGCCAGCCTCACCCGCCCTTGCCCACTCTGCCTGTCCTAATGTTAGTTTAACATTACCGGCACTCAGCTGAGCCATTCTTATGGTAATCCGGGAGTAGGTCTATTCTTCATTCATTTAGCTGTAAAAGAAAAAGTGTCTCTTCTTGAGAAATACACATTTATTTTCTTGTCTTGGCGATGACGTCCAGAGAACCCATCCACAACAAAGTGTAGAAATCCTTCTTTAGAATAGCCTTAACCCTAACGACCTGTGGGGTGACCCCATTGTCTTATTCCAGCGCATCGATTCCATCTGCACTGATCGAAAAGTAGTTCTGCTATAATGTGTTGTCTAAATTTGGAAAATATTACTTAGTTGACATCATCTGCTGAATGGCAAAAAAAAATGTCTGAATTGATCTAAACTAAAACAATAAATATTTAAATAATGTTGATGCTTTTTTGGTGAGGAAGTCTTAGCTGCCCCATTTAACATTTAGCTTCAATGAGCAGTTTTTCCTGAAGTCACAAAAGATAGCATACTTTTTTCCAACATTAATGCTAACGTTAGCTGAGCCTGTCAATAAAATCATCTTTGACTGAAACGATGCTGCTAACCTACCAACAGTCAGTTCCTCTTAATTGTGGACCTGCATGTCTACAACTTCAGGGTAATTTAAACAGGCTAAGCAAGCTTTTTATGTCAGTGAAGGAAGAGCTAACTAGCTAGCTAACTGTGTCAGTAAGCTAACTAGCTGCAACAGTTAGGTACACAGCTGATAAAGTTACTGCACTGCAGACCAATGTCCTGGCACAGACTTTGTGCAAGACATAGCCACTGGTTAAATCACTGTCACAATGTTTGTAATAATTTAACTCGCTAGTTATTCTGCCTATTTCATGATGAGTCATACAAGAGTGTATTGATATTGTGAAATTTTGATCTATGTTTTCATTTTTGATGGTGGATGCTCAATATTCAAATTTGAATATTAGTTACACGTCCTAAAAGATAGATTGGTTGAGGGACGAACGTTGTGGAGAAGTGACGCCATCTGACATGAGACAATGGTGTGACCCCTGACCCCTCCCGGAGTTCTAACAATGGAGGCTGACGTTCCGCCTCAGAGGTCAAAAGGAAGAGCTCAGGACATGTCCACAGTGACTGGCTATTTGATCTGAGGAAAACAAAACAATGTTATATGCTATTTTAACAAGTTATATAATGTCCCTCCAAAGGCATATGGTTTAGCCCCATCCAAACTTGAGTCTCTAATTATATTCTTTATCTTTCTTAAATGGTAAAGTGATTAAATATTATAGATGACGAGCCCGCTGACTTCATTTTGTCGACATGATACATTGTTGTGCGTGAGTCTGAGTGTTGGGACGTGTATGTGCATGCGTGCATGCATGTGTTGGGACGAGTGTGTGTGTGTGTGTGTGTGTGTGTGTGTGTGTGTGTGTGTGTGTGTGTGTGTGTGTTTTACGGTATTCAGCCATTATTGTCACCTAATAAGATGAATATCTAATTTAACATTTCTGAGATCCAATTAGACTATGATTGAACGCAACGTTCTTTTCTCCCAAGGTGACAACAGATTAAAAGTGGTAATTTCAGAAGCTATCAAGACGGAGCTATTATGAATAAGATCATCTGTATCTGTTTGTGACTTTGACCTTCTGAAGGATTGAGTTGCTTGACAGTTTTATCATATGACTGGGTGTAACTAGTATCCGACAAAAATGTGTGTAATTGACTTTCGCTATACCTTCTTGTACATATCAAAGGACTGTGTGTGTGTGTGTGTGTGTGTGTGCGTGCGTGCGTTTGTGTGCAGGTGTGTGCATGTGTGTGTCTGTCTGTGTGTTTGCGTGTCTCTCTATGTCTGTGTGGGGGTGTGTATTTAAAAACTATTGCTTGAGGTACAACACCAGCAGGTTATCTGGAATTTTAAAAAATCTAGTCTTCTTTCCTTACTTACCCTCCACTCCCAGTGGGGAGCTACTCACTCCTGTGCCAGCATTACACAACAACATATCACTTCATCCTGAGAGGGGCGTGTTCTAAGAGAGAGCTGTGTGTTCTCCAGAGGTGGGACCAAGTAACTATTATTCGAGTCACAAGCAAGTGAGTACCAAGTAGAACTGGTTTAGTCTCGAGTCCAAGTCGTACATTCTAAGAGCAAGTCAAGCCAATCTGTTGCAAGTTTTTTTTGCAAGTGCGATGCTGCGGCTACTGTCTCTGGCTGTGTGGAGAGTAATGAGTGACAAAACGTTACAAAACCTGTCCAGATACTTTCAAGTCATCAGTCTCAAGCAGGGTTGGGGAGTAACAGATTACATGATCCGTTACATGTAGGGTGTATCAGGGGTGGGCAGGAGGAGGAGTACAGGAGCACAATCAGTGACTCTGTGTTGTGGTGTGAGCAGAACCACCTTCAGCTCAACATCAGCAAAACAAAGGAGGTGGTGGACTTCAGGAGAACCAAGGCCCAACTGACTGCAGTCCCTATACAGGGGATGGATGTGGAAATGGTCGGGTCATACAAGTTCCTGGGAGTCCATATGGACAACAGGCTGGAATGGGCTGGTAACACCGGGGCCCTGTACAAAAAGGGCCAGAGCCGACTCTACTTTCTGAGGAGGCTCAGGTCCTTCAACGTGTGCAGTAAACTACTGCATACCTTCTACCAGTCTGTGGTTTTTTTGCAGTGGTGTGCGGTGGAGCAAACATCAAAGCCGGTGATGCTTCTCGGGTAAATAAGCTGATCAGGAAGGCTAGCTCTGTCCTGGGGATGAGCCTTGACACTCTAGAGGAGGTGGCGGAGAGACGGATCCTGGCCAAACTGCTGGCCATCATGGACAACGTCACCCACCCTCTGCACGCTATGGTTATGACGCAGAGGAGCACTTTCAGTCACAGACTGATCCCACCACGGTGTGCCAGAGAGCGCTACAGGAGGTCCTTCCTGCCGGCAGCTATTAGACTATATAATGCCTCACCGGGGTGCCGTGCCGTCGGCAACATAGATCTGGAACTGTTGGGGTGCTAGGACCTAGTTTAACAATAATGCATCCATCCGTGAGTAACTCTGGTCCGTCAGCACTCATTCACTCAGGACCTATTTATTCATGCAGGTCTGTATATACATACTCATGTACAGTTGTTATATCATATCACATGCAATATTGCTAGTAATTCTTGGACCTAACCTACGTAGGCATTCACTCAGGAATGCATATTAGTATCCTGTCAGTTGCACCTTTTCTCATTGCTTTTAGTATATCGAATGTGCAATACGTGCAGTTGTTTGTAATTAAACCCTGCGCACTAAGGACTGTATTTTAAGGGAATTACTATTATTACCCCAAATGATATCATACACACATTTAGCTATTAAAGTATCTCTTCCTGTCATTTACCTGTACAGTTTGTGTAACCATGCAAGTATTCACTTATCTGTAAATATAACTGTATACTTACCTGTACAGCTAATTTAACCATGCAAAATTCTCACTTACCTGTTCATTTAGCCAGTCTGTCTATTAAGTAAACTATTATTATTACCCTCGCTCATATCATACGCATTTCTAGCTACTGAAGTATTTCTCTGTATAGTATAGTTAACCATCCAACATCCACCAATGTATAGTGTACATATTCAGCCATCCACCCATACTATGCAATATCTTTTTATAGCTTTTTTTTTGCACCCCAGATATCTTGTATTTCTATACTTTTTCATACTGCCGCTATATGTATCATGTACCGTGTATCTGTCTTTTGTGTACTTTCGTTGTGGCATTTTGCACCTGCCCTGTGTTTTGTTGTAGCTGCTTGACAATGAAATTTCCCCCCCTGGGGGATCAATAAAGTACCTATCTATCTATCTATCTATGTAAGGGATTATTAAAAAAAACAGTAACTGTAATCCGTTACGTTACCAGCAAAAATATTGTAATCAGATTACAGATACTTTTGAAAAACTAGATGATTACTTCAAGGATTACTTTTTAAATTCAGAAAGGATGTTTGCGGAAAAATATCTTTGACACTTCTCTGTTTTCTCAATGACATTAAAATCAGCATTGAAAAAAGGCGCAAGTTTAAGTTTGTTCCACCTGAGCGAGACCACTATGAAACCAAATGTGTTTGACGGATCGAGGGAAAAGAGCAGGCTTGTAGGCTACAGTCCAAGCTATGTCTTCCAATGGTGCGACTGCTGGCGGCATCCAAAGATAAACTTGAATGAACGCTTCAAGGTAAGGATGACGGGGATCCGGATATCACTTATTATTGATCTACATTGTGCATTGATGTGAATCACACTGCTGCTCTCTCATTTAGCTATCTGTCTTACAGATTTTGGTGGTTGTGGCTGTTCACAAATCTAAATGTGTATTTGAACACAATAATGGTTGAATTCAAGAAGTTTAAGCTGCCCATCAATTATTGTTTTTGAAACCAGTGGACAGCCAGCTTTAGGCCAGTAACCGAAAGGTCGCTGGTTCAAATACCCGAGCTGACAAGGTGAAAAACCTGTCGATGTGTCCTTGAGCAAGGCACTTCACCCTAATTTGCTCCAGGGGCTGACCCTGTAGGTAGGCAGTCATTGTAAATAAGAATTTGTTCTTAACTGACTTGCCTAGTTAAATAAATAAAATAATATATAGTGCGGATCCAAGCCTATGGAATAAAAGTGGGTCCGCGTTTATTGCTCAAACGTTTGATAGACTTAAAGGGGCAATCTGTAGTTGCTACTTATGCTACTTATAAATTATATATACAGTACCAGTCAAAAGTTTGGACACACCTACTCATTCAATGGTTTTTCTTTATTTTGACAATTTTCTACATGGTAGAATAATAGTGAAGACATCAAAACTATGAAATAACACATAAGGAATCATGTAGTAACCAAAAAGAGTGTTCAAAATCAAAATATATTTTAGATTTTAGATTCTTCAAAGTAGCCACTCTTTGCATTGATGACAGCTTTGCAAACTCTTGGCAAAGCATGCCATTCCATGAGCGCAGCATTTATTTTTCAACTCGAATCAATGAGCTCAATCAGTGCTCCATGACAACAAAATCATGAACAACAGAGTAGGGCTGGCTAATAAGTCCTTAGTTTTGGGGTAATGCTCAGGTAAAACAATTTGGCTAATCTATACTTCCATATTTCCAAGTCCTATTCTTGAAGATCAAGGGGAATAACATTTATTGGAATGACTGGAATTCTGATAGACTTTGGTTTTTAATGTAAAGATATCATTTAATCGTATTATTATACGTAGTGGAAAGTGATGGGTTAGAAAAAGCCTACATAACCAACCCATAAATTAAAATTTAACATCCATGTATAGCCAGCTATGTAAACTTTAACATTGATTTATCCTGCAATAGATGTTGTTCAATTGGAAACATTTTTGTCTTCTTTTAATGCCTCTTAAGGGGAAAGTAATCTAAAAGTAACGGAATGTAATCAGATTACATTACTGAGTTTGGGTAATCCAAAAGTTACGTTACTGATTACAGTTTTGGACAGGTAACTTGTAACTGTAACGGATTACATTTAGAAAGTAACCTACCCAACCCTGGTCGAGTCCCGAGTCTTGAGTCACCAAGTCCAAGTCCAGTCTCAAGTCATCAAATTTGGTGTTTTTATGGAGTGAAAGGTACTGCCTTTTGAAGCTGGAGATACTGAGATGCATATGAGGTATGATAACACTGGATACACATACACACACACACAGAACAGGCTGCCAAATTCCCTCCAAACTATCCAAGGATGAAACCCAAAGCTAACGTGTGTGTTCACTGTCTGACCACAGCTGCTCCACTCTCTCACGCTCCATGAGGTCTCTAACACACAAACACACACACTCACACACACACACTCACAGACACACAGACACACAGACACACATGCACACAGACACACAGACACACACACAGACACACAGACACACAGACACACAGACACACAGACACACATGCACACAGACACACAGACACACAGACACACAGACACACACACACACACAGACACACATGCACAGACACACAGACACACAGACACACATGCAAACAGACACACATGCATTCTCACTAACACACACACCTAAGCAGACAGACACAGATAAGTAGAGAGTTAGATGGACAAATAGATAATAACTAACACAAATAGCACTGAGGAGTGGCACTGTCCTGTCAGTGACTGTCTCTCATGAACACCTCTACCCCAAGCAAGGTCATTACACACTGCTGGGACAGCAAGAGAACACTGGGGGCAGGGAGGGAGATTTGAGAGAGAGATGAAGAGAGAAGAAGAGAGAGAGAGAGAGAGAGAGGTGGGAGTATGGTTAACATATTAGCGGTTGTGCGTCTTTGGAGATTGCCTGTGTGATTGGCTCACAAGGCCTCTGTGGCACACAGCAATTAGGAACCAAATGACCCCGGGTCTCCACGGAAATCCCACCGGAGACTCCCGCTTGTGTTCTGCCATGCTATCGGAGTGCCGGCCCGCTCCCAGACAGGTTGAACATTCTGATATTCTGAGTATGGAGAATGGAGAGGGAGTCTGCCGGAGTTCTGGCAGAGGTTAATGGTTTTTCCCAGTCAGGGAGCATACAGTGAGTATCAGGTAATTATGGGTAATTGTTAAATGTTACCGTAATGAAACAATTACCAGCCATTCTAATGACACAGCGCACATGCACTCTGACTTAGACCTATAGAGAGGGAGAGAGAGAGAGAGAGAGAGAGAGATACAGAGAGAGATACAGAGAGAGATACAGAGACAGATAAAGAGAGATAAAGAGAACGATACAAAGAGAGAGAGAGAGCTACAGAACGATACAGAGATAGATACAGAGAGAGCGAGAGATACAGTGAGAGAGAGAGATACAGAGAGAGAGAGAAATACAGAGAGAGAGAGTGATACAGAGAGAGAGAGAGAGAGAGAGAGAGAGAGAGAGAGAGAGAGCAATACAGAGAGAGAGAGAGAGAGAGAGAGAGAGAGAGAGAGAGAGAGCAATACAGAGAGAGAGAGAGAGAGAGAGAGAGAGAGAGAGAGGCAGAGAGAGAGAGAGAAAGAGAGAGAGATATCAAAACAGAGAGAGAGAGAGAGAGATAGCAAAACAGAGAGAGAGAGAGAGATACAGACAGAGACAGAAAGAGATACAGAGAAAGAGAGATACAGAGAGATACAGAGAGAGATACAGAGAGAGATACCTAGAGAAAGAGAGAGAGAGATACAGACAGAGATACAGAGAGAGAGAGATACAGAGAGAGAGAGAGAGATAGAGAAGACAGAAGAAGACAGTGAAAGGGAAACAGTGTCAGCGTGTGATTGACAGAAACAGTGACCAGAGTCGACTAAAGAGTCAAAAAGAGGCAAAGTGAGATAAAGATTGAGGAAGAGAGGAGATATAACAAAGACAGAGAGGGGAAGAGCGATGGGACCCGGTATAGACATAGATAAGCATGAACCGTTTCATTTTAATAGAATGGCCTCCAGCTGTGAGTTAAAAGAGTCCCAATATAGCACACATTAAACTGCTGTCTGTGGTGTGTGTACGTGCGTGCACGTGTGTGTCATTGTGTTGTTAACTCTCTAAAGCACAAGGTGATCGATGTACAATTGTTTCAGAATGAATAAACACACAAATGTACAGTTTACTAGATGGAAGTTCCCAATGACACATGAAGACCATAACTGTCCCAGTTTTCAGACTAACTTTGTGTTTTGATAGGTTTGAGCCTTTTTACTTTGAACAGGAAAATAAAATGACACCATGCCTTATTGTCTGAAGTGAAGCAGTGACTGTGTATAGTAGAAAGAGGTGTTCAGATAAAGGCAGCTAACAGTCTGCTGAGAGAGAGAGATAGAGAGAGAGAGAGACAGTCGAGCTGACCAAAGGATGAGAGTCGGGACGTGAGAGAGGAAAACCATGCTGTAAACTAGAATGTGCGGTATCTCTATCTTTCTGACGGGGTGTGAGTCTGTCTGTCTTTTTGATTATCGTGTGTGTGTGTGTGTGTGTGTGTGTGTGTGTGTGTGTGTGTGTGTGTGTGTGTGTGTGTGTGTGTGTGTGTGTGTGTGTGTGTGGCTGCTCTTGTTCATTTCCAGTCAGAGAAGCCCTAAGGCAGTGTTATGTGGGCACGATAGGGTGTCCTGTCTCCTCTTCACTCTCACCCATCCACACTAACCTATCCTGACATATTCACAGCACTGCCTCTATATGTACATAAGTGAGTCTGGGAACTTAAATGTGTGCATGTTTATTTACCTCTAGCCTATATATTTGTAATTCTGTGTGTATGTGTGTGTGTGTGTGTGTGTGTGTGTGTGTGTGTGTGTGTGTGTGTGTGTGTGTGTGTGTGTGTGTGTGTGTGTGTGTGTGTGTGTGTGTGTGTGTGCCAGTGGAGGCTGGTGAGGGGAGGACGGCTCATAATAATGCCCGTAATGGAGTGAGTGGAATGGTGTCAAACATGTTTTTCGTGTGTTTGATACCATTCCATTCACTCAATTCCAGCCATTAAACTCCATTCCAGCCGTTATTATGAGCCGTCCTCCCCTCAGCAGCCTCCACTGGGGTGTGCGTGCATGCATGTGTTAAACCCAAATCGTAAATCGTGTGTGTCCTTGTTAACAGCAACATATGACCTTGATTTCCAGGGTGTTACTGTGACAAGGTCACGTACACACATGCGCACTAAAACATTATACTCGCTACTCCATTTTGAAATTATTCTGGGTCCGTCTTCTGTCTCTCGTCAGGCTTATAGTCACAATCCTTAATGTGTGTTTCAGCCCCTGTTAGGCAGCTACATCACTCTGTTAGGTATGAAGCTGAGGGATGGGGCTGGAGAAATGTAGCCAGGATTCAATCCAATAAGTTTTATAGAGAAGCACATTGTATTTGACTTTTAAAGGTAATTGATGCTTGAACCGACATGTACAACATTTTCCGTGAAAGTGATATCCGCAAACATCTAGGAAATTGCCCTTAAAAGGCCAATTGTCCGCTGTCCAGTGCTAGTTTATAGATCACACATTTCCATGCATAATCAAACCAGATCAAACATTTTTACTTCTGGTTCAAGGTTTATATATCACAATGTTGCAATGGATTTTGATGTCATTAGAACCTTTGAGGCCTATTTTGCGATAAGCAAAGTTTTTCCCCCTGAAAACCTAATCTCTAAAAGCAGAGGAGAAAAGCTGAGTAAAATTAGTTCAGAAACTGATCGGCAGCAAACTGCGCAAGTGAAAAAATAATGAGCGAACTTAGCAAACTGTCTTCATTTGAATACCGCTCTGTGAAAATGTGTTTTATTCCTTTATTCCTCCCTCTCTCCAGATACTAAAAGTTGCACTAGAAGTTTGCGCAACTCCTGTGGCTTGGGTGTTTTTTTTTAATGTTCTTTATTCATGTGTTATTTGTTTATGCAGATTAATTATTAAAAGTTTGCTGCATTTTACAAAGGTTCTAGTTTGCGGGTAATGATTCCTTCCATTCTATCCCAATGGTGTTGTGTTTGTAATTTTCTTCAATATAAAAGTTACATTATTCATGCGTATCAGCGGGCCGCATTTATTAATTATGTCTTTCTTTTAAGGTGCTCACGTCTTTACCACGTCATCTTTCTTTATCTCTCTCACTCCCTGACTCAAAACAACAAAAAGGGGTACATTACAACAACTTCTTTCTCTTCCTCCATCCCTCATTCTTTTTCGCTTTCTTTTTTTCTTCCTCAGCGCATTGTGTTCTCTCATAAGGGTCAGATACTTTTTCACAAAACAGAACAGAAAAAAAAGAAGAAGAGACAAAAGTTTGCTGTGGCGCTGTGATGCAAATGTCCTTATTTAGTAATTTATAGATGTGGGAATTGAGTCATCAACTATTGATGTTTCTAATCTTTCAGATCCTGCCAACATGAAAATCATGATGTGTGTTCGAGTGAGAGGCACCGTGCTAGCTCTCTCCTCCTTCCTCCTCATTGAGACTCTACATAGGCTTACTGTTTATATCAAATCTGTAATTCAGCATTTGCAAATGCGCAGTTAGTCCTCGCCAGCTAAAGCTAATAAATGTTTCTTTCCATGTTAGTTTGAGATAGAAAGGCAGGAGTATTATACAGTGCTAACAAGCTACTCTAACACCCAGCACACAACTACACTACTCAGTTTACCTTAAAATACAGGTAGAAAACTCATTATTTGAAAAATATTCAGATTCAGTTTCAGATTTAAAAATATGGAAATTATATGGACATACAGTGCAATCGGAAAGTATTCAGACCCCTTGACTTTTTTCACATTTTGTTACGTTACAGCTTTATTCAAAAATTGATAAAATTATTTATTTTCCTCATAAATCTACACATAATACCACATAATGACAATGTGAAAACAGGTTTTTAGAATTTTTCGCAAACTATTTACATGAGTCTTCAGACCCTTTGCTATGAGACTCGAAATTGAGCTCAGGTGCATCCTGTTTCCATTAATCATCCTTGAGATGTTTCTACAACTTGATTGGAGTCCACCTGTGGTAAATTCTATTGATTAGAAATGATTTGGAAAAGCACACACCATTCTATATGAGGTCCCACACTTGACAGTGCATGTCAGAGAAAAAACCAAGCCATGAGGCCAAAGGAATTGTCCGAGCTCAGAGACAGGATTATGTCGAGGCACAGATCTGGGGAAGGGTACCAAAACATTTCTTCAGCATTGAAGGTCCCCAATAACACAGTGGCCTCCATCATTCTTAAAAGGAAGAAGTTTGGAACCGCCCGGCCGAACTGGACAATCGGGGGAGAAGGTCCTTGGTTAGGGAGGTGACCAAGAACCCGACTCTGACAGAGCACCAAAGTTCCTCTGTGGAGATCGGAGAACCTTCCAGAAGGACAACCATCTCGGCAGCACTCCACCAATCAGGCCTTTATGGTAGAGTGTCCAGACGGAAGCCACTCCTCAGTAAAAGGCACATGACAGCCCGCTTGGAGTTTGCCAAATATCACCTAAAAGACTCTCAGACCATGAGAAACAAGATTCTCTGGTCTGGTAAAACCAATATTAAACTCTTTGGCCTGACTGCCAAGTGTCACGTCTGGAGGAAACCTGGCACCATCCCTACGGTGAAGCATGGTGGTGGCAGCATCATGCTGTGGGGATGTTTATCAGAGGCAGGAACTGGAGACTAGTTAGGATCGAGGGAAAGATGAACGGAGCAAAGTACAGAGAGACCTCAGTCTGGGGCGAATGTTCACCTTCCAACAGGATAAGACCCTAAGCACACAGCCAAGAAAAAACAGGAGTAGATTCGGGACAAGTCTCTGAATGCCCATGAGTGGCCCAGCCAGAGCCCGGACTTGAACCTGATCGAACATCTCCGGAGAGACCTGAAAATAGCTGTATAGTAACGCTCTCCATCCAACCTGACAGAGCTTGAGGATCTGCAGAGAAGAACGGGAGAAACTCCCCAAATACAGGTGTGCCAAGCTTGTAGTGTCATAAGACTCGAGGCTGTAATCTCTGCCATAGGTGCTTCAACAAAGTACTGAGTAAAGGGTCTGAACACTTATGTAATTGTGATATTTCAGTTTTTTTTTTTGTCATTATGGGGTATTAAGACTGTAACGTAACAAAAGGTGGAAAAAGTGAAGGGGTCTGAATACTTTCCGAAGGCACTGTATATGTATACAGTGGGGAGAACAAGTATTTGATACACTGACAATTTTGCAGGTATTCCCACTTACAAAGCATGTAGAAGTCTGTAATTTTTATCATAGGTACTCTTCAACTGTGAGTGACGGAATCTAAAACCAAAATTCAGAAAATCACATTGTATGATTTTTAAGTAATTAATTTGCATTTTATTGCATGACATAAGTATTTGATACATCAGAAAAGCAGAACTTAATATTTGGTACAGAAACCTTTGTTTGCAATTACAGAGATCATACGTTTCCTGTAGTTCTTGACCAGGTTTGCACACACTGCAGCAGGGATTTTGGCCCACTCCTCCATACAGATCCTTCAGGTTTCGGGGCTGTCGCTGGGCAATACGGACTTTCAGCTCCCTCCAAAGAGTTTCTATTGGGTTCAGGTCTGGAGACTGGCTAGGCCACTCCAGGACCTTGAGATGCTTCTTACGGAGCCACTCCTTAGTTGACCTGGCTGTGTGTTTCGGGTCGTTGTCATGCTGGAAGACCCAGCCAGGACCCATCTTCAATGCTCTTACTGAGGGAAGGAGGTTGTTGGCCAAGATCTCGCGATACATGGCCCCATCCATCCTCCCCTCAATACGGTGCAGTCGTCCTGTCCCCTTTGCAGAAAAGCATCGCCAAAGAATGATGTTTCCACCTCCATGCTTCATGGTTGGGATGGTGTTCTTGGGGTTGTACTCATCCTTCTTCTTCCTCCAAACACGGCGAGTGGAGTTTAGACCAAAAAGCTCTATTTTTGTCTCATCAGACCACATGACCTTCTCCCATTCCTCATCTGGATCATCCAGATGGTCATTGGCAAACTTCAGACGGGCCTGGACATGCGCTGGATTGAGCAGGGGGACCTTGCGTGCACTGCAGGATTTTAATCCATGGCGGCGTAGTGTGTTAATAATGGTTTTCTTTGAGACTGTGGTCCCAGCTCTCTTCAGGTCATTGACCAGGTCCTGCCGTGTAGTTCTGGCCTGATCCCTCACCTTCCTCATGATCATTGATGCCCCACGAGGTGAGATCTTGCATGGTGCCCCAGACCGAGGGAGATTGACCTTCATCTTGAACTTCTTCCATTTTCTAATAATTGCGCACCAAGCTGCTTGCCTATTGTCCTGTAGCCCATCCCAGCCTTTTGCAGGTCTACAATTTTATCCCTGATGTCCTTACACAGCTCTCTGGTCTTGGCCATTGTGGAGAGGTTGGAGTCTGTTTGATTGAGTGTGTGGACAGGTGTCTTTTGTACAGGTAACGAGTTCAAACAGGTGCAGTTAATACAGGTAATGAGTGGAGAACAGGAGGGCTTCTTAAAGAAAAACTAACAGGTCTGTGAGAGCCGGAATTCTTACTGATTGGTAGGTGATCAAATACTTATGTCATGCAATAAAATGCAAATTAATTATTAAAAAATCATTCAATGTGATTTTCTGGATTTTTGTTTTAGATTCCGTCTCTCACAGTTGAAGTGTACCTATGATAAAAATTACAGACCTCTACATGCTTTGTAAATAGGAAAACCTGCAAAATCGTCAGTGTATCAAATACCTGTTCTCCCACTGTATATATATATATTCATCTTCGGGAACTCTTTGAGAAGGGAACGGATCACTGCCGCTAAATGACTGTATATATGAATGGACAAAGCCATAGATCACGTGCCACAATTCGTTCCTATGTGAAGACTCAATAGCGCACTGAAGCCAAATTAAGCCGTTTACCCTGATCCTGCTTTAGCACCCTCTAGTGGCCCCCCAGGCGTCAATGTATTCGTATTTTTCATAAACTGTTATTTTTTTACTCAGAAAACCCTATTTTTACTTCAAACAGTCCCTCAGCCAGCCAAATCACCATTTGAGATCTTTATCAGCCTCTTTCCCCTCCAAAACATGGTCATAAATCAACAGCTGTCAGCAGGGGCCATAAATCAGTCTCCCTCACACCTACACCTCAAAAGCGACTTTAAAAGTGGAATTAAAAACAAAAAATTATACAACACCTACTCATTCAAGGGTTTTTCTTTATTTGTACTATTATCTACATTGTAACTACATCAAAACTATGAAATAACACATATGGAATCATGTGGTAACCAAAAAAGTGTTAAACAAATCAAAATATATTTTAAATTTGAAATTCTAGCCACCCTTTAGCCACCCTTTGTCTTGATGACAGCTTTGCACACACTTGGCATTCTATCAACCAGCTTCATGAGGTAGTCACCTGGAATGCATTTCAATTAACAGGTGTGCCTTCTTAAAAGTTAATTTGTGGAATTTCTTTCCTTCTTAATGCGTTTGAGTGAATCAGTGTTGTGACAAGGTAAGGGGGGGGGCATTCAGAAGGTAGCCCTATTTGGTAAAAGACTGCTCAAATAAGCAAATAGAAACGACAGTCCATCATTACTTTAAGACATGAAGGTCAGTCAATACGGAACATTTCAAGAACTTTTAAAGTTTCTTCAAGTGCCATCGCAAAAACCATCAAGCGCTATGATGAAACTGTCTCTCATGAGGACCGCAACAGGAATGGAAGACCAGATTTTTTGTTCATTGCTCTTTCTGAGACGTGGTGTGGGTGTAGCCAGGATTCAATCCAATACGTTTTTATAAAGAAACACATTGTATTTGACTTTTAAAGGTAATTTAAGCTTAAACCGACATAGCATTTTCCGTGAATGTGACATCCTTCAAACGCAGTGTGGGTGAACAGATGATCTCTGCATGTATTTCCCACCATAAAGCATGGAGGAGGAGGTGTTATGGTGTGGGGGTGCTTTGCTGGTGACACTGTCTGTGATTTATTTAGAATTCAAGGCACACTTAACCAGCATGGCTACCACAGCATTCTGCAGCGTTACGCCATCCCATCTGGTTTGGGCTTAGTGTGAATATAATTTTTTTAAACAGGACAATGACCCAACACACCTCCAGGCTTTGTAAGGGCTATTTTACCAAGAAGGAGAGTGATGGAGTGCTGCATCAGATCACCTGGCCTCCATAATCCCCCGACCTCAACCAAATTGAGATGGTTTGGGATGAGTAAGACCGCAGAGCGAAGGAAAAGCAGCCAACAAGTGCTCAGCAAATGTGGGAACTCCTTCAAGCATTCCAGGTGAAGCTGGTTGAGAGAATGCCAAGAGTGTGCAAAGCTGTCATCAAGGCAAACTGTGGCTAATTGAATAATATAAAATGGTCAAAATTTGTTTAACACTTTTTTGGTTACTATGTGATCCCATATGTGATAGTTTCATAGTTTTGATGTCTTCACTATCTACAATGTCGAAAATAGCAAAAATAAAGAAAAACCCTTGAATGAGTAGGTGTTCTAAAACTTTTGACCGGTAGTGTGTATTTTCCCTGCTCACATGTCAGCCAATAAGCCAATGCACATCCAGTGTTATCACAACAATACTTTTTCCAATAAAACACCAATAAGCCATTGGTTAAAAAACTGCTTCACTTACCTTTTATTGAAGCTTTGGTTATTATGTAATTAATCCAAGGAGGCTCTTTGTAATTCCTTTCAAGCAGTACCGGAGAAACAAATCTGAAACCAACAGGCTCCTGAACAGCTTCTATCCCCAAGCCATAATACTGCTAAATTGTTAACAAAATGGCTACATGGACTCTATTTTATTTCTATTTTTGCAGTCTCTATGCACACTCACTCACAAACTCACACGGACACTCCAACACACACACATACACACACACTCACACACTTAATTTGCTCACATACACATAATGTGCACACACATATATGCTGAGTCTACACACACACACACACACACACACTCACATACAATCATCATGTATGCTGGTTCCACTCTGTTTATCATATATCCTGATGCCTAGGCACCTTACCCCTATGCATATCTAACCCTACCACTCCAGTATCCCTGCCCATTGTAAATAATATTTATGGTATTGGAACTGACCCTAGAACTGACCCTTTAAATAGCTTACATAGTTTCTCATGTTCTTCTTATTTCTATTTATTTTTTTACAGAGGAAAACTTTTTTATAGTACTACTGATATTCATTACTGCATTGTTGGGAAAGAGCAAGCAAAAAAGTAATTTCATGTGCACATGACAATAAGAACTTGAGAACTTGAAACACGCACACACAAGCACCCTGAAATCTGAGGCATGACACACTCAGGATAACTCAGAAATGACTCATACCTACACTACCGTTCATAAGTTTGGGCTCACTTAGAAATGTCCTTGTTTTTTAAAGAAAAGCTATTTCAAATAGCATCAAATTGATCAGAAATACAGAGTAGACATTGTTAATGTTGTAAATGACTATTGTGTTTGGAAACAGCTGATTTGTTATCGCATATCTACATAGGCGTACAGAGGCCCATTATCAGCAACCATCACTCCTGTGTTCCAATGGCACGTTGTGTTAGTTAATCCAAGTTTATCATTTTAAAAGGCTAATTGATCATTAGAAAACCCTTTTGCAATGATGTTATTTCAGCACAGCTGAAAACTGTTGTGCTGATTAAATAAGCAATAAAACTGGCCTTCTTTAGACTAGTTGAGTATCTGGAGCATCAGCATTTGAGGGTTCAATTAAAGGCTCAAAATGTCCACAAACAAAGAACTTCTTTCTGAAAATCGTCAGTCTATTCTTGTTCTGAGAAATGACTGGCCAATAAAAAGAAAAGACTAAGATGGGCAAAAGAACATCAGCTTCTTTAATCAGCACAACAGTTTTCAGCTGTGCTAACATAATTGCAAAAGGATTTTCTAATGATCAATTAGCTTTTTAAAATGATAAACTTGGATTAGCTAACACAACGTGCCATTGGAACACAGGAGTGATGGTTGCTGATAATGGGCCTCTGTACACCTATGTAGATATTCAATAAAAAAAAATCTGCCATTTCCAGCTACAATAGTCACAACATTAACAATGTCTACACTGTATTTCTGATCAATTTTATGTTATTTTTATGGACAAATACACTTATTTTGGGTTTTTTAAAACAAGGACATTTCTAAGTGACCCCAAACCTTTGAACGGTAGTGTACGTCATATATTGACGAACACAGTTAGGTTGAACCATTAAGGTTAACACTGTCCATTGGGTTATTTGTGAAACACAGATGCTTTCAAATGCAGTGATGCAAATGAACACACACACAGAGACAGAGACAGACAGAGACAGAGACAGAGAGAGAGAGAGACACAGAGAGAGAGAGAGAGACAACTACCAGTATGCATTGACATAATGTAAAGCAAATAGAGTCATTCACATTAATACTGGAATATATACTGGAATACACACATACACACACACCTGCTCTAGAGAGAGGTATTCTGTCAGTCCTTCTCTCTCCTGGAGACATCAACTGGCATTGTGCTTTTTTTGTCTTTGCCACTGGCATGTTTACTCGTAAGAACACGTCCTCACACACACACACACAAACACCACACACACACACACACAGTAACCGTGTGTCTTTGCCACTAGCCTTGTTGGCAGGTTTTATTGTTTTGTCAAAGTGACATGACTTTGCTTTAACAACATGGCTCTCTCTTTACTTCAGAACAGAGGACATATTACCATAACTACAGTTATTTACGTTTATTCTAGTATTGCATGCATATATCATCAAGGTAACCCAGATAGCCATGGGGTCATAACCTTTCCTGTACAGACGCGTGCCTGCACACACACACACACGCATTCAGGTTCACACATGCATGGGTTTCTCACTATCTCTCGCCCCTTTTTCCCTTGTACTTCTCTTCCTCCTTTTCACTTATCCTCTCCCTCCATCTCTATCTCTCTCACACTCGCTCGTTCTGTTTTTCCTATTCTCTACTTCCCTCTCTCTCTCTCTCTCTCTCTCTCTCAATAGGAACATAGGAAGTGTTATTCATGCTGGTAAATAAATGTCTCTCTTTTGTTATGGCAGCCGTTAATGGATGGACAAATTATGTAACTACCTCTTTATGGAAGTAATAGCATTACACGACAGTGGAGCATATCAGCATCTCTCTCTCTCTCTCTCAATTCAATTCAATTCAAATCACTTTATTGGCATGACGCAACAATGTACATATTGCCAAAGTATCATACATAAATAAATAAATCTTTTTTTTTCTATATATTTATATATATTTTTTTTCTTCTATTTTATATATATATATACATACATATACACATTCACATACATATATATATACACATATATACATACATACATACATACATACATACATACATACATACATACATACATACATACATACACACATATATATATATATATTTTTTTTTAAATATAATTACATCCAAGAATAAATAACAACAGGAAAAAAATAAAATAAAGGCATTAAATATGTCAGGCACTGTCCCTCAACTTGTGGCAGGCAGCAACATAGCATGCTGCCAGCGCACAGCTGGTCATGTCTTCCCCCAAAAGGATCGGCAGCCTTTCTATGTCAGAGAGGTCCTCAAAGCACCGGACTACTTGTTCAAATTTGGGGATGTGACTCTCTCTGATAGTTTTATATTTTTGACATTTGGTCAGGAAATGCAGCTCTGTCTCTGGTTCTGCTGTGGTGCAGTGGTTGCACAGCCTTTCCTCTACAGGGAGCCAGGTTTTCCTGTGTCTACCCTTCTCAATAGCAAGGCTGTGCTCGCTGAGCCTGTACTTTGTCAAGGTTTTCCTGAGGTTTTGATCAGTCACCATGGTCAGATAGTTTGCCATGGTGTACTGTCGATTTAGGGCCAAATAGCACTGCATTTTGCTTTGTGCTTGTGTTTGTGTTTTCCAATAGGTCATGTAGTTTTGTTTTAGATGTTTTGTAATTTGGTTAATTCTTATTGATTGGATGTTCTGGTCCTGAGGCTTCAGTGTGTTAGTGGAACAAGTTTGTGAACTCAGCCCCTGGACCAGTTGGATGAAGGGACTCTTATCTTTGCTCAACTCTTGGTATTGCAGGGCTTGGTAATGATATGAGAGGGGGTCACTGTGTTTTAGGTGTTTCCAAAACTTAATTGCTCTTTTTTGAGTTTTTAATATTAGTGGATATCGGCCTAATTCTGCCCTGCATGCATTGTTTGTAGTTTTCCTCTGGACATGTAGGAGAATCTTACAAAGTTCCGCGTGCAAGGTCTCAATGGGATGTTTGTCCCAGTGGGTAAAATCTTGTTTTGTAAGTGGACCCCACACCTCGCTGCCATAGAGTGCGATTGGTTCAATCACACATTTAATTCGTTTTTGCCAAATTGTAATAGGTATTTCAATTTGGATTTGTTTTTTAATGGCGTAGAATGCCCTGCGTGCTTTGTCTCTCAGTTCATTCACTGCATTATTTAGGTGTCCAGTCAAACTTATTTTTAAACCTAAATAGTTGTATTGTGTGCAATACTCTATATGTTTTGCACCAATTGAGAACTTTGGTTTTATTCCCTGGGATCTGGAATTTGTCTGGAAAATCATTATTTTGGTCTTTTTGGGGTTTACTGTCAGGGCCCAGGTCTGACAGTACTGCTCTAGCAGGTCCAAGCTCTGCTGTAGACCATGTGCTGTGGGTGAAAGCAGGCACAGGTCATCTGCAAAGAGCAGGCATCTAACTTCCGAATTGTGGAGACTAACACCAGGGGCTGAGGACTTTTCTAGAATCTCTCTCTCTCTCACACACACACACACACACACACACACACACACACACACACACACACACACACACACATAACAAAGACACAACACCGGCCCAGTGACACCGAAAACACACACACACACCAACGTACACTCATTCAAAAATCCAGAGAAATAAGCCATGCAAAATGCTGCATGAAATATGGATGGTCTGAGCCAGGCTTTAATGTTTTATACTCCTCTGACTTCCGGGGCAAGGAGACAAGTGACAGTAGAGGAGCACTGGTTCCCTACTGCTACACACAGAATCACATAGTGTAGAGGGTTGACTGGATGGATGGGAGTATGGTTAAAGGGATGGATGGGGGTATGGATAAAGGGATGGATGGAGATATGGATAAAGGGATGGATGGAGATATGGATAAAGGGATGGATGGAGATATGGATAAAGGGATGGATGGAGATATGGATAAAGGGATGGATGGATAAAGGGATGGATGGAGATATGGATAAAGGGATGGATGGAGATATGGATAAAGGGATGGATGGAGATATGGATAAAGGGATGGATGGAGATATGGATAAAGGGATGGATGGATGGGGGTATGGATAAAGGGATGGATGGATGAATGGATAAAGGGATGGATGGATGAATGGATAAAGGGATGGATGGATGAACGGATAAAGGGATGGATGGAGGTATGGATAAAGGGATGGATGGAGATATGGATAAAGGGATGGATGGAGATATGGATAAAGGGATGGATGGAGATATGGATAAAGGGATGGATGGAGATATGGATAAAGGGATGGATGGAGATATGGATAAAGGGATGGATGGAGATATGGATAAAGGGATGGATGGATGAATGGATAAAGGGATGGATGGATGAATGGATAAAGGGATGGATGGAGATATGGATAAAGGGATGGATGGATGAATGGATAAAGGGATGGATGGAGATATGGATAAAGGGATGGATGGAGATATGGATAAAGGGATGGATGGAGATATGGATAAAGGGATGGATGGATGAATGGATAAAGGGATGGATGGAGATATGGATAAAGGGATGGATGGAGATATGGATAAAGGGATGGATGGATGAATGGATAAAGGGATAGATGGATGAATGGATAAAGGGATGGATGGAGGTATGGATCGGCCCATGATGGATGGATGGATGGCAAATTGACCATCATTGATTAGAAACAGCTGGGGTTTTGCTGTTGAGCTGGAAGTGAGAAGTAAAGGAATCAATGTGCTTTTTTGCTTTGCAGTGCTCTTGTCATATTGACTACACAAGGGTTTACGCAAATGCTTACACAATGTTGTTTTCACACAAGTGCAGAAAGCTGAATGGAGAAAAGAGGAGACAGTGTAACAGTTCATTAGCAATAATCATCAAACAATAATGCATTGAATGAAAGACATTGCTGAAATATGTCCCTGACACTGACTGTGTAGTTCCGTCCACTTGGAAGCAAATGTTTGTTTTTTACTGCACTAATAGTGCAGGTTTTAATGCCAGAACTGTAGTGTTGCCTGTTTTCCTCTGTAGAAATGTGTAATGCACTAATGTATAGTGATAGACTAAGGGATAGAATGGAGAGTAAAGGCTGAAGCATACATCCAGAGAGTGCTTCCTTAGCAACGCAGCACTCCTACTACTGGAGCACGGCATGATGGGAAGTGACAGCAGCGCCCGGGGCAGCCACGGAGAGGGCGGGGTCTAAGAGAGGGGGCCAGGAGGGGTGAGCCCTGCTGCTTCATCAGTGTGTGGAAGCACACTCACACACCCTGTATACACACACACACTTAGAAATACACACACACACACAGACACGGACACACAAACACACACAAATACACACACTCACATACACTTACAAATACTCACACACTTACAAATACACACAGACACACACACAAGCCTGTCCACATGCACATACTGCATCTCTTCCTCCACCCAGAGAGTAGAGTAGGATGTGCTCTGTTAGTAACCCACCGGGATAGACCACAGAAACATGGCACGTCTGACATAGTGGCGGACAAGGCAACGCCCCAGACATTTCTTCTGCGTTCGTGTGATTCGTATGATTAACGCGGGCTGAACTAGAGTGGTGTTTGTGGGACAAGGGCCCCCAAGGGGTCAGGGCCGGCTCTTTTTCCAAAAACATCTAAATGGTTTGAGCTACCTATGAAAAGCTGAGACTCTCACAAACACACTTGTGTCGTTAGAAGGTAAGGGGTTCTTCTACATAGAAGATCATAGAAAATCCCAGTACATAGTGTCTATAATACTGTAATAAACTCACATAGTTGCTCTCACAAACTCCAAACTCCACACAGTTGTCAATGACTAGTTGGATATTATTTCCCCACTGAGCAAACAATGTCTGTACAGCCTTCATATAAATTCATTTTTATCAGGTTTTTGCTTTGGATTTGTCAATAAAACTCACGAATGCAGCTGTTGATGTCAAATAGTTTAGTGTTCTACTTGTAGTCCTGGTTGTCCTGAAGAGCATGGTGAAACATTTAATTGTGAGGCTGAATATGCGGGCTGGATATGCAGATAAATGAAAGTCAGAAAATGTGTTGTGTTTTGGTGGGGTCTCTGGACTGTCTTTTACTCAGAAAGTAAAAGACAGTGCTAACCACTACCTCTTTTGTAGAAGCTATGAGGAAGTTAGAAAGAGGTGTTAAGAATAACCTTATCTGTAATCTACAGACTTTCTCAAATTATTTGAGATTTAATAAAAAAAAAGGAAGAGATTTCAGAGATGCAAAAGCCATATACAGTCAAAATATCAAGAGGAGAGGCACAGCGATACAACTCAGTTAGCAGACACAGCAGTGGAAGAACTCCAGGTCTTCAGTCCATTGGACACGCAATCCCACCAACGCCTCATCCTATTGGATAGAGGAGTATTCTGATTATCAATCTGCAAACCCAGACAGATTTGTTAATCAACCTACACTGGATGACAACATCTCAACTGGATAAGAAACTGGATGCTGAAAGTGATTTCCTTTGGACAAACTACAGACTCACTTCACATCATCCTAGCAGACCAGTGTCTACTTCAAAAGAAAGATGAGGCTGGTCTCTGCTCAGTTTGGACTATTGGTGGTTTGGATCATCGGCTCCTGGGGTTGGCTAAGTAATAAATGCGTCCTCTATGACAAGAACTTCCATAACTGGTTATTCATTCACACCAGTTCCTGCCCTCACAGCAACCTAACTGCCGTTTGCTGGGATTTATCCGATCTCAAACTCAACCTTTCTATTGTTCCATCAAACTATCAGGCTCTCTGTCTCGAGATCAGGAGTGGGTCTGTGATGCAGTCTGGAGCTCTCTCTCGATTCTCTGTCCTTGAGACCATTCACATACGTGGGTGTCTGTCCACGATTCTCCGTGGAACCTTTAAGGGGCTGTCCAATGTGAAGAAACTCTATCTGTTGTGTGTGGGACAGTGTTACAATTCATCACTTCTACCTAACACATTCAGTGACCTGACGAATCTTGAGGAATTGTCCATTGAGAACTACAGGCTTTCTGTGATAGCAATGGACGCATTAGGAGGGATACCTCTTCTGAAAAAACTCACAGTCGATAGTTGTACACAGGAACTCCATGATTTCCTATGTAGGATAGTCAATATGTCACAGTCATTGACAACCTTGGACTTTACTTCAGATGGGATAGTAATTTTGAGGTACCCTAACTGCTCCGACACCAACGGAGCTGTTCTTGAGCTTCCTTATTTCTATCGTCTTCAAGAGGTGTTTCTTAACTTCCCTAATGCCCACCGCTTAGAAAAAAGAGCATTCAAATGCTTTGAAAACATCTCATCTCTTTCTTTGCCTGACAACGATGAGCTACAGACACAGCTTCTGCAGTCTGGTATCAGCAGATTGCGTCATTTTGTGTTCAACCAGAACATTTCTTTTGAATCTGTTTGTGAGACTGTATTCAAACTGTCAATCAGAGAAGTTGATATAAGGGAATGTAAAAGTGAGAACTACTCAGAGTCTGCAATAAGAAATTGTCAGGGGATCGAGGTGCTCAGACTCAGCATCTGGCATAGTGTTAAAGTCAACTTGAGCTTGATCCATTATTTGAAGAATCTCACTGATGTGTCAGTGTTAAGATACTGGGACGTTAAACCTGAGCTCATTGAGCTTTGTGACACTCATAAGGGCCCAATCACATGGCTGAAGAGACTTTCTTTGACCCTGCCCATGCAAAGTACCACCTCAGAGCAGTTCATGTGCTTGAAAAATCTGGAACATCTGAAACTAGAATCCTGTGACATAATCAATATTTGTGACTTTACATTTAAGGGACTTGGTAAATTGAGGTTCCTAAATTTAAGGGGTAACAATATCTCTCATATTACAAAGAACAGTTTATTTGGCCTGCACAATTTAGAGACCCTAACACTGGAACAAAACCCACTTGTACACATTGAAGCTTTTGCGTTCATTCACCTCACTTCACTGAAGAATGTAGATTTAGGGGACATTCCCCATCCAGCCAGCCAGTGGGAGAAGCGTGTGACTTTAAATCTGACGCACATATTTGGGGTCTTCCCTCCAGAATTGATGTACATGAACATTACCTCCTTTTTCAAAAGTATCAACATCATCATTGGCAGCAACAGCACCCCTAAAGCCGGCGTGGCCCTTCAGGTCCGTGCCAAAAATGTGTCTTTCCAGGACTGCTGGAGGCCATTCTTCAAGTCCGTAGTCAGCCTCACAGCCATAACAGAGAACCTCCGGTGTGGATCTCACTTCGCTGCAAAGTACTTTCCCTCTCTGGAGTATTTTAACTTCCAGTCTATGCTCTATGCAGAGTTTGTAGATATGACTGACCTGAACACACTTGTGCAGCTGAGGTATCTTAAGCTAATGAGCGTTGACCTCATCCTGCAACCAGGGCTGGCCATCATGTTCCACAACCTGACCAGACTGGAGAGCCTGAACCTCATCTCCTGTAGGATCCTCACTCTGGAGGAGGAGCTGAGCAGAGACCTGCACTCCCTCAGGCAGCTGTCAATCAAAGTCGAAGAAGAGTTCAGTATGTTAGAGAGCTTTCCAGAGCCCCTGACCAGCCTGAGCTACCTGTTGTTCTACAGACCCCGTCTGCACTGCAGCTGTGACAACACCTGGCTGGACAACTGGGCCAGGGGTCAGAGGCATATCCAGGTCATCATCTGGCACCCCGATGAGGCTGATCTGACCTGCAAAGATGAGACCGGCATCCAAAACTTTACCAGGTACTCAGAGGCCAACTGTTCCCTGGACGTGGGCTTTGTCCTGTTCCTCTGCACCTCCCTGGGCCTGCTCCTCTTTATGCTGGTGGTGGTGCTCCATCAGCTGGCTGGGGACTACCTGCTGGCTTTCTGCCACATCCTCCGGGGCTGGCTGGAGGAGGCCATGCGGAGGCCCAACCCCAGAGGGCGCCACTGCTATGATGCCTTTGTGTCGTACAGTGGTAGGGACGAGCACTGGGTGGTGGAGCAGTTGCTGCCGGGCCTGGAGCAAAAGGGGCCTCCCTTCCTGCGTCTCTGTCTGCATAGCAGGGACTTCCAACTGGGGAAGGACATTGTGGACAATATTACAGACAGCCTCTACAGCAGCCGCCACACCCTGTGTGTGTTGAGTCGTCACTACCTACGCAGTAGCTGGTGCTCCCTGGAGCTGCGACTGGCCACCCTACGTCTGTTGGTGGAGCACAGGGACATCCTTATCCTGGTCTTCCTGGAGGACATCCCTCCTCGTCAGCTGTCTGCCCACCACCGCCTGGCCAAGCTGGTCAAGACCAGGACCTACCTGGACTGGCCTCAGGAACCGGCCCTGCAGCCTGCCTTCTGGGACCGTTTGTGGATCAAATTGGCCCCTCCTGAACCAGATCCCAGACAGTAACATTTACATTACATTTCACTCATTTAGAAGACCCTCTTATCCAGAGCGGTTTTTTTTTTCATAATTACACAACACACGAGATATACATGACTACCTTTACCATGGGTATTTTGAATTTACAGACATGGTAACTTTTTAACTTTTTACGTTTTGTACCATACTGTGCTACCTGCATTGCAACAGATTTGGGTTTTGTCTTATTCTTTGAGTTTATTTTATTCAACATTGCAGATACATTTGTGTTGTTTGATATATTGTGTTATTATTGTTTTTCTTTGCCTCGCTTTCATTAAAGTTCACTGTTAGAGGGAATGTATACATAGTATGCCTTGATAATTTGAGACCACACACACACACACACACACACACACACACACTAGAGGCCAGTCTGATATTGTGTACTGAATGTCAAGCTGTCCATACCTTAAGAGGAGGAACATTTTTCACGTACACTGTGTTGTTTATTGCATTGTGCAAAATATAACACAATGTCCTCTTGTGTCACGATTGATAGATTTGAGAGATAATCCACTGTTGTAGAGTAATCAAAATGCCCCTCTGTGTATTTATGCCCCATAATGAGATGTTCAGTCATCTGAGCATCCATTTCAGTTTTCCAACACCTTTTCAAACAGAAAGGGAGGACAAATAGGTTCAGGCAACAAGAGATACTGAACAAGCCAGAGACAATATGTCATAGAGAAGACAGCGGCATCTTAAATGAAGTGTTACAGAAATGTTAACATATGCAGTAACATATCAGTGTTTGCCAGATAAGACGTCTTTCTAAAGGACCATGTTTTGCTGTGTCTTCTGCGTGCATGCATGTGTGTGAATGTGTGTGCATGTTTGCATGTATAAGGTTGTATGTATAAGGTTACATGTATAAGGTTTGCATGTATAAGGTTGCATTGTTAAGGTTGTATGTATAAAGCTAAGGGGGATGTCTGAGGTCCAGAGATTTGATTGACAAGTGGGCATTATGGACAGAGGAACTTTTAACCAAGAGCCTTTAATGAAAAAGCTAATTATATGACACTAAATAGGGAAGTGAACTGAGGTTATCCTCTAACACACAATCCAATTTCTTCAGGATCAGTGTGTGTGTGTGTGTGTGTGTGTGTGTGTGTGTGTGTGTGTGTGTGTGTGTGTGTGTGTGTGTGTGTGTGTGTGTGTGTGTGTGTGTGTGCGTGTGTGTGTGTGCGTGTGTGTGTGGTGTGTGTGTGGTGTTTGTGAGTGTGTGTGAGTGTGGTGTGTGTGGCGTCAGTATGCATTTGTGTGCATGTTGTGTGTGTGCGTGTGTGTGAGTATGTGAAGATGAGAGTCTCTACATTAAGGTGGGTTGATGGGTATTTTACTATTGTGTTGCCCATTGTAGAGTGAAGTCGGAGTTCAGGGCAGGTTTACTCCATTAGCACTGAAAAAACTTGTGTTCCATAAATAAAATATCCAAACATACAGTATGTCTGATTAGAGCTTTAATAGTTTTAACCCATGAGACACGGGAGAGAGAGAGGGGGAGAAAAGACGGAGAGAGACAGACAGAGAGGCAGAGAGAGAGAGACAGAGAGAAAGAGAGAGAGAAAGACAGAGAGAAAGAGAGAGAGACAGAGAGAGACTTAGAGAGAGCGACAGAGAGAGAGAATGTGTGTGTGTCTCTCAGGAATGGACGCTAATAGCTTGCCTTAGGCCACAATTTAACTGAGGGGAGTCTACAGTAAAGTAGACATCACAAGAGTGCTTGTGTGGAGGTGTTGTTGGTGGAGGTATTGGAGGTGTAGGTAGTGGTGTTGGTGGAGATAGTGGTGTTGGTGGAGGTGGAGATAGTGGTGTTGGTGAAGGTAGTGGTGTTGGTAGAGGTGGTGGAGGTGGAGATAGTAGTGTTGGTAGGGGTGGTGTTGGTAGAGGAAGTGGAGGTAGAGATAGTGGTATTGGTGGAGGTAGTGGTGTTGGTAGAGGAAGTGGAGGTAGAGATAGTGGTATTGGTGGAGGTAGTGGTGTTGGTGGAGGTAGTGGTGGAGTTAGTGGTGTTGGTGAAGGTAGTGGTGTTGGTAGAGGTAGTGGTGTTGGTAGAGGTAGTGGTGTTGGTAGAGGTAGTGGTGTTGGTTAGGGTAGTGGCGTTGGTGGTGGTGGATGTGTTGGTGGTAGAGGTGGTGGTGGTGGAGGTGTTGGTAGAGGTGGTGAATCCACGATCTGACAAAGTTTGAAAAGTCATAAAACATAAGTTCTCAACAACAACTTATGGTCAATAATATCAAAGGCTGCACTGAAATCTATCAGTACAGCTCCCACAATCTTCATATTATCAATTTCGTTCAACCAATCATCAGTCATTTGTGTCAGTGCAGTACATGTGTGCCTTTCTCTTTAAGCATGCTGAAAGTCTGTTGTCAATTTGTTTACAGAGAAAAAGCATTGTATTTGGTCAGACACTTTTTTTCCCAACAGTTTGCTAAGAGCTGGCAGCAAGCTGATTAGTCTGCTGTTAGAACCAGTAAAGGCCGCTTTACCACTCTTGGGTAGCAGAATGACTTTGGCTTCCCTCCAAGCCTGAGGACAAACACCTTCCTCTACTGTCAGATAAAAGATATGACAGAGTGGCCATAGAATCAGCTACCATCCTCAGTAGCCTTCCATCTAAGTTGTCAATGCCAAGAGGTTTGTCATTATTTATCAATAATGACAAACCTTTATCTACACCCATTCAGCATCGTTCACACCCTATTAATCTTTAGCCCCACCCATTTAGTTTTGCTCTCGGAGCGTTCAAAGTGGATACTTGACGCTCTGGCCGATGATTTGTTTACCTCTGGATAGCATTAAAATAGCCTAACCAGCTCTGCTGGCAACAATTTCATTACGCTTTTTTGCCGACGTTTACTGACACTGGCCAGATAGATAGATAGATAGATAGATAGATAGATAGATAGATAGATAGATAGATAGATAGATAGATAGATAGATAGATAGATAGATAGATAGATAGATAGATAGATAGATAGATGATAGATAGATAGATAGATAGATAGATAGATAGATAGATAGATAGATAGATAGATAGATAGATAGATAGATAGATAGATAGATAGATAGATAGATAGATAGATAGATAGATAGATAGATAGATAGATAGATAGATAGATAGATAGATAGATAGATAGATAGATAGATAGATAGATAGATAGATAGATAGATAGATAGATAGATACTTTATTGATCCCCCGGGGGGGAGATTTCATTGTCAAGCAGCTACAACAAAACACAGGGCAGGTGCAATATGCCACAACGAAAGTACACAAAAGACAGATACACGGTACATGATACACAGAGTGGCAGTATGAAAAAGTATAGAAATACAAGATATCTGGAGTGCAAAAAAAGCTATAAAAAGATATTGCATGGTATGGGTGGTTGGCTGAATATGTACACTATACATTGGTGGATGTTGGATGGTTAACTATACTATACAGAGAAATACTCCCTGTCACAGATTCCATGCCAAAGTTGCCCTTAATTTGAAGATGTAACCCGTTTTTTCCATCTCTTTAGCTATCATATTCTAATTCCACTGATTTCAAAACTCGGTCCTCCAGAAAGTGGAGAGCAACACTTATGCAGCTCCACTACCCGATACATAGACAGAAGCCTTCTATAAGGCAGACCAATCCAAACTCCTCTCTAAGGCATGTCCAGCCCACTCATTATCTCAGCCCATCATGGCTAGTGGGAAGGTTGCTCTCTTTTTCTGTGGCTTAACCAACAAGACTTGTAATTTAAGAATTTTATTCGTATTTACAGATGGCATACAAGTTTGTTATTAAGGCACATGAAAGTTCACATGTTCCGGAAAGCATGAAAAAATAAAAACTTAAAATTTCTCTACTGTGAAGTCGTTACTTGCGACATATGCCTAGTTTCCTGAAACTGGTCACAATTCACCTAGCAATATTTCACCATGACATTAAGGGGCGACTGCTGTTGCTAGGCAGAATAGCAGACCCTTGATTTTTTTTCAATCACTTATTTTCTCCTGTTGTCACCCTGATTGTAGTCAAAATTTTTAAAAAATATCATTAAATGGGGAACAATGTATAAATACATTGTACACTCACCCACTCACATACACACACACACACACACACACACACACACTGGGGATCACATCTGGACTACACAATTGGAGGGAGGAGGGAAGGAAAGGGGGATGGGGTTAATGAATCATTGCCCACACACATGCCCCCCCCCCTCCCCTCCCTCCTCATTGCCCCCCTCTACCCTTCCCCACAGCATCCTACACCCTGCAGCACCCACTGCCATACAGCTGCCCCCCCCCCCCCGCCCCTCCACACACACACACCTACAATATTACTCTCTTATATTATACTATTCACACGTGTTCTGTAGACTTGCAGATTTCAATGTATTAATTTAAATAGCTGTGTTGTATTTCTATTGCCATTCAAACAAAATGGAAAACACTTTCATGAATATATGTATATTTGCAGGGATGCATTCTTTGAATTTCATATCACTTTAAAGACTGCCTGTAGTTATGTTAGCCCTGATGTAAATATCAACTAATGGCATTTGACTGACATTTCACTGGGTACATTTTTGTCCTCGCAGACGGTGTGAATGTTCTTGGTAATGCTCAGTGTGCTGTGAGGCTTCCTAACGAGCACTATCGCCCTGTGTGTGTGTGTGTGTGTGTGTGTGTGTGTGTGTGTGTGTGTGTGAATGCGTGTGTGCGTTAAATGCCTGAGTGTGTAAGTGTTTGTTTGCGTTTGTGCAGATGTTTTGGGTGCCTAGTACTCCCTCCTGTTTCTGTTTAGGGAAGTGAGTTTAATGCATGTCAGACACACACACATAGTGGAGTGTGCAGTGGAGCAGCTCTGTGCTTTGCTGATTGTGCTGGTCAATGTGCTTCACTGTAGGACTGCATGCCCCCAAGACTGAGGTTGAGTCTAGACACGAGCCAGCCAAGCCGCCCTTCTGACCTATATCCTACAGTTACACTGCACACCCGCACAGAGAGACAGAGTCAGAGTCAGAGAAAGAGAGGGAGCAAGACTGAGAGACAGAGAGAGAGACGGAGAGAGAGAGGAAGGGAGAGAGATGGAGAGAGGAAGGAGAGAGAGAGAGACGGAGAGAGGAAGGGAGAGAGAGACAGAGAGAGGAAGGGAGAGAGAGACGGAGAGAGGAAGGGAGAGAGAGAGACGGAGAGAGGAAGGGAGAGAGAGAGACGGAGAGAGGAAGGGAGAGAGAGACGGAGAGAGGAGGAGAGAGTAAAGTGAGATGGGAGATGGGAGATGTGAGGCTGAGAGGGAGAGAGGTGTACTGTAGACATGTAGACATGAGGACAGGAAAGAGGAGGATGAGAAGAGAGATTGGTATGGATAATTCAGAACCAAAGGGGGATAGCATGGTGTTGGGAGAGATGGAAGTCACTGAAGCCCTTCTGTACAAACCCTAGCGTGTGCTTTTTGTGAACTTTGAGCATGTTCATGGAGCCACAATGGTTTTGGGAGATAAATATTATTACCTAGATGCTATAACCGGTTTCCCTTGCATTTCCCATGAACAAGCATTGCGTTGGTCATTATGTTGAGCATTGCGCTAAGCATTGCGTTGAGTTTTGTGAATTGTCAAAGCGCCGCGTCCAAAAACTAGCGCTCAACGCAAATCGTCTCTTTTCTGAAATATCCCCAGAATCTCAGACTGCTCCTTAAAAGCGAAAAGTAATTATAGTTTGTTCAATTCTGATGCAAATGTATACTCAATGTACTACGGAAAATTCCCACATATTGTGACTTTAATATTAAAACTCACTTAACTGTCTTGCAATGTTAGAAGCCAATCAAGCTTGCAATTGTGCTCGAGCCGCGCTGTGTGGAGAAAATACAACACATTTTCAACTGGAAGCGAATCTGTGTTTAATAACATTTGTAAGAAGTTTAGAGCCAGACTTCCAAATACTTACACTTGATGTTCAGTGTTACCACATTCTTCATAGAGTAACTAAACAGTTCAAACAATTTTGTAATGATATCTAGAAAACCATAATATCCTATTATTCAAATACTTGTTAAAAGTCTATAATCTAGGTTACATGTTACTTAAATGAGGAGCAGCTGCATTTAATACAAATGTAATTGTGTTTCAGTGCAACAAAATTGTTACAATAACAACAAAAGTTTATTTGTAAAGTGTGTACAGTTGAAGTTGGAAGTTTACATGCACCTTAGCCAAATACATTTTAACTACGTTTTTCACAATTCCTGACATTTAATCCTAGTAAAAAAATCCCTGTTTTAGGTCAGTTAGGATCACCACTTTATTTTAAGAATGTGAAATGTCAGAATAATAATAGAGAGAATTATTTATTTCAGCTTTTACTTCTTTCATCACATTCCCAGTGGTTCAGAAGTTTACATACACTCAATTAGTATTTGGTAGCATTGCCTTTAAATTGTTTAACTTGGGTCAAATGTTTTGGGTAGCCTTCCACAATCTTCCCACAGTAAGTTGGGTGAATTTTGGCCCATTCCTCCTGACAGAACTGGTGTAACTGAGTCTGGTTTGTAGGCCTCCTTGCTCGCACACGTTTTTTCAGTTCTGCCCACACATTTTCTATAAGATTGAGATCAGGGCTTTGTGATGGCCACTCCAATACCTTGACTTTGTTGTCCTTAAGCCATTTTGCCACAACTTTGGAAGTATGCTTGGGGTCAATGTCTGTTTGGAAGACCCATTTGCTACCAAGCTTTAAATTCCTGACTGATATCTTGAGATGTTGCTTCAATATATCCACATAATTTTCCTTCCTCATGATGCCATCTATTTTGTGAAGTGCACCAGTCCCTCCTGCAGCAAAGCACCCCCACAACATGATGCTGCCACCCCCGTGCTTCTTGGTTGGGATGGTGTTCTTCAGCTTGCAAGCCTCCTATTTTTCCTCCAAACATAACGATGGTCGTTATGGCCAAACAGTTCTATTTTTGTTTAATCAGACCAGAGGATATTTCTCCAAAAAGTATGATCTTTGTCCCAATGGGCAGTTGTAAACAGTAGTCTGGCTTTTTTATGGCGGTTTTGGAGCAGTGGTTTCTTCCTTGTTGAGCGGCCTTTCAGGTTATGTCGATATAGGACTTGTTTTATTGTGGATATAGATACTTTTGTACCTGTTTCCTCCAGCACCTTCACAAGGTCCTTTGCTGTTGTTCTGGGATTGATTTGCACTTTTTGCACCAAAGTACGTTAATCTCTAGGAGACAGAACGCATCTCCTTCGCGAGCGATATAACAGCTGCGTGGTCCCATGGTGTTTATACTTGCGTACAATTGTTTGTACATATGAACGTGGTACCTTCAGGCGTTTGATAATTGCTCCTAAGGATGAACCAGACTTGTGGAGGTCTACAATTTTTTTCTGAGGTCTTGGCTGATTTATTTGGATTTTTCCATGATGTCGAGCAAAGAGGCACTGAGTTTGAAGGTAGGTTGTCACGATCGCTATGAGACAGGACCCTAAGCGCAGAGCTGTGGTGAGAATACATTCCTTTTATTTACGATAAACTCAAAAATAACCAAACAAAAGGAGAGACAGCGACCATGAACTGGCGTGCACGAAAATAAACACACACACACACAAAAACCCACAAACACAGGTGAGAAACTGAACTTAAATAGGCTCCCCAATTAGAGGCAATGTGGCGCAGCTGCCTCTAATTAGGGACCAATTCCAAAACAAACATAGAGACTTCCAGAGAGGTCTCTGGACACTAAACCTGGAAAACATAAAGGTTTCCAGAGACCTCTCTGAACATAAATCCTTACATAGTCCTTGAAATACATCAACAGGTACACCTCCAATTGACTCAAATGATGTCAATTAGCCTATCAGAAGCTTCTAAAGCCATGACATTTTCCAAGCTGTTTAAAGGCACAGTCAACTTAGTGTATGTAAACTTCTGACCCACTGGAATTGTGTTATAGTGAATTATAAGTGAAATAATCTGTCTGTAAACAATTCTTGGAAGAGTTACTTGTGTCATACACAAAGTAGATGTCCTAAACAACTTGCCAAAACTATAGTTTGTTAACATGAAATCTGTGGAGTGGTTGAAAAATTAGTTTTAATGACTTCAACCTAAGTGTCTGTAAACTTCCGACTTCAACTGTACGTCTAGTGTACTTTAGGCGGAGTAGTGGTGTGTATTTGTTAATGAAACTACACAGTACAGCCAATGTAAAGTCAAGTGTTTACCACTTAAACCATAAACTTCAATGAATAAATCTGTCCACTTTTCCTTTTCCATCCCTCCTCCTATGAGCGAAAGAATGAATGAGCCAGACAGAGGAAGACAAAGACATGTTTTTCTCTCCTTTCTTCAGTGTATTAAAGGATCAGCTGGACTGTACTAATGGTCTTTGTGTGTGTGTGTGAATGGAACAGGGTGCTTTGTGTGTGTGTGTGTGTGTGTGTGTGTGTGTGTGTGTGTGTGTGTGTGTGTGTGTGTGTGTGTGTGAGTGTGTGTGTGTGTGTGTGTGTGTGTGTGTGTGTGTGTGTGTGTGTGTGTTCCAGACAGCAGCACATAAGGCAGGACTTAAGTAGCGTACGTAATACCAGAGAAATATCATGTAATCCCTGATGCGTCCCCTTCTCATTTGACAAAACTGTCACATTAGCAATCAATCCCAAAAACCATTATTACTGTGTCTTACTTAGGAACTTACCCTCAGTGTGGTCAGATGATCAACATACTGTAAATGAAACGACATTAAGAGTTATGTGAGGTCAAATCTCAACATCAGATCTCATGCCAAGAGTGAGAGCTGACGACACTGGGACTGATTTGTAAATATAAAATATTTTGCATAATTTCTATCTTTATTCTTACTATACATATTTCCTAAATGTACTGTATCATGAAAAGGTGGGGGAGTTTTCTACAGAAATTTAGTAACGTCATTAAATTCTCACAGACAGAAACACATAGACACACACACACACTCCATGGGGGATTGTTGTTGCTTCTTAATCTTTACAGATTAACAGACTAACAGACTCATTTTACGTCAGCCCAAACCAAGAGAGATGTCAAATCATCCCCCAACAGTTAATGGTGATGTTCGTATTAGCATGGTGGGGTGGATGTGCGTGTTGGGAGGGGAGGGGAGGGGGGGTTACCAGTGAGAATGAAAAGGGAGAAGCCAGATTCTCTAGTCTAGTGAGTGAGTTTTTTTTTTTTTCTTTATTTAACTGGGCAAGTTAATTTTTATTTACAATGATGGCCTACACCGGCCAAACCCAGATAATGCTGGGCCAATTGTGCGCCGCCCTATGGGACTCTCAATCACAGCTGGTTGTGATACAGTTTGAATTCGAACCAGGGTGTCTGTAGTGACACCTCTAGCACTGAGATGCAGTGCCTTAGACCGCTGCGCCACTTGGGAGCCACATTGATGAGCACACCTGTTGTTGACACACACACACACACACACACACACACACACACACACACACACACACACACACACACACACACACACACACACACACACTGCTGTAGACATACCAGAACCTGATGCTGCATGGTGGATGTCTGGAGGGATGCTCTGATTGCATGTCAAGTCATTAGCCTTAGCCACATGCTGAATGTAATATTCTCACAGTGCGGGAAGTGTAAACTGCTTATAGACGTAATCTTATAGATGTGCCATAAGAAACACTGCTTTCTGTCAAACAGTGGTGCGGCCCACTGACCTCTAATCCCCATGCTAGATTTAGGATTAAAGAGAGGGGCAAGCAAGGGGTTAAAAACATGAGCCCCCGCTCTTCTACCCATGCCCACCACCCACATCCATACAGTCGCTGTTTCCAGATTAAAGTGCTTAGTGCTGCCACTGTGAAACAGACAGTAAGAAGATTTTGGGACGTACCCCAGGGCTTTGTTATTGGTATCCTGTAAAGGCCTCTGGCCAAGCATCCCTCTGATAGGGTGGAGGTCAAAGGGTAAGGGTTGGGCAGGACTTGATGAAGATAGGGGCCTGTTTTATCAATCCAAGAATAAGGATGTATCATTCCAGGGAAAGGCTTAACATAAATGCCTTAAAGGCCCCAGTTCAGTCAAAAACATAATTTTCCGGTGATTTATATACACTACCGTTAAAAAGTTTAGGGTCACTTAGAAATGTCCTTGTTTTTGAAAGAAAAGCACATTTTGTGTCCATTAAAAAAAAAAAATGTCTTTGCCTCCCGGGAGTCGCTTCTCTTCACTGTTGATGTTGAGACTGGTGTTTTGCGGGTGCTATTTAATGAAGCTGCCAGTTGAGGACTTGTGAGGAGTCTGTTTCTCAAACTAGACACTCTAATGTACATGTTCTCTTGCTCAGTTGTGCACCGGGGCCTCCCACTCCTCTTTCTATTATGGTTAGAGCCAGTTTGCGCTGTTCTGTGAAGGGAGTAGTACACAGCGTTGTACGAGATCTTCCGTTTCTTGGCAATTTCTCGCATGGAATAGCCTTAATTTCTCAGAACAAGAATAGACTGACAAGTTTCAGAAGAAAGTGCTTTGTTTCTGGACATTTTGAGCCTGTAATCGAACCCACAAATGCTGATGCTCCAGAACTCAACTAGTCTGAAGAAGGCCAGTTTAATCAGCACAACAGTTTCAGCTGTGCTAACATAATTGCAAAAGGGTTTTCTAATGATCAATTAGCCTTTTAAAATGATAAACTTGGATTAGCTAACACAACGCCTATGTAGATATTCCATAAAAAATCTGCAGTTTCCAACAACAATAGTCATTTAAAACATTAACAAGGTCTACACTGTATTTCTGATCAATTTGATGTTATTTTAATGGACAAAAAATTTGCTTTTCTTTCAAAAACAAGGACATTTTTTAAGTGACCCCAAATGCCACAGATGTCTCAAGTTTTTAGGGAGTGTGCAGTTGGCATGCTGACTGCAGTAATGTCCACCAGAACTGTTGCCAAAACGTTTATGTTAACGTTTTGCAGCCTCCAACGCCATTTTAGAGAATTTGGCAGTACGTCCAACTGCCCTCACAACCACAGACCACGTGCATGGCATCGTGTGGGTGAGCGGTTTGCTGATGTCAACGTTGGTAACAGAGTGCCCCATGGTGGTGGTAGGGGTATGGTATGGGCAGGCATAAACTACGGACAATGAACACATTGTATTTTATCGATCACAATTTGAATGCACAGAGATACCGTGATGAGATCCTGAGGCCCACTGTTGTGCCATTCATCGGCCACCATCACCTCATGTTTCAGCGTGATAATGCACGGCCCCATGTCGCAAGGATCCATTGATCCTTGCGATAGTCTTCCATGGACTGTATACTCACCAGACATGTCACCCATTGAGCATGTTTGGGATGCTCTGGATCAACGTGTACGACAGCGTGCTCCATTTCCCGCCAATATTCAGCAACTTCGCATAGCCCACAATCAACAGCCTGATCAACTATGTGAAGGAAATGTGTCACGCTGCATGAGGCAAATGGTGGTCACACCAGATACTGATTGGTTTCCTGATTCACGCCCCTACTTTCTTTGAAGGTATCTGTGACCAACCGATGCATATCTGTATTCCCAGTCATGTGAAATACATAGACTAGGTTCTAATTTATTTTATGAACTTTAACTCAGTCAAATATTTTTTATTGTTGCATGTTGCATTTATAATTTTGTTCAGTACATACAGTATTTCCACACAATGAGGTTGGAATAATACATAGAAATTGTGAAAATTATGATAATGCCATTTTAGTGTAAGAACTGAAATTTCAGCCTGTTTTGGTGGGAGGGAGTTTTTGGCCTTCCATGGTGACATCACCATGCGATAAATTAGCTAATAGGCCAATAAGAAAGCATTTTCCAAAACCTCTCTGCCAATAACAGCGAATCTACTGTTTTCCCCAACCCACTCAAAACACTCCCAGACAGTCTTAGCAAAAAAATCTAATCCCAGAAATGATTTGATATTGACATAAAAACCGTTGTATTGGACTTTTATCTAAGGGCCCGGGTTTCTACTAAGTTAACATACAGAATTGTTTTAAGATGGTCAACCATGGATCATTTAGCTAATTGATTTTGAATTGCAGGACCCCTGTAAGTATAAAAACAAAAATATTAAAACAATTATTTGATGAAACATTGAATTTGGCCTTACTGTTCTTAGCCTGTAGAAACACATTAAATAACATATTCATACATGGCAAAATAGAGTCAAAAAATGTATCAAAAGGAAGTATGTTTTGAAGTCTGTCTTATATCTGAGAGATAAGAAAGATCAGGAAATTCTATATACACTACATGACCAAAAGTATGTGGACACCTGCTAGTCAATCATCTCATTCCAAAATCAAGGGCATTAATATGGAATTGGTTCTATAACAGTCTCCACTCTTCTGGAAAGGCTTTCCAATAAATGTTGGAACATTGCTGGAGGGACTTACCACAAGAGCATTAGTGAGGTCGGGTACTGTCTGGCTCGCAGTCAGCGTTCCAATTCATCCCAAAGGTGTACAAAGGGGTTGAGGTCAATGCTCTATGCAGGCCAGTAAAGTTCTTTCACACCGATCTCGACCATTCATTTCTGTATGGACCTTGCTTTGTGTACGGGGGCATTGTCATACTGGAACAGGAAAGGGCCTTCATCAAACTGTTGCCACAAAGTTATTTAATTGAACCTTTATTTAACTAGGCAAGTCAGCTAAGAACAAATTCTTATTTACAATGACGGCCTACCCCGTCCAAACCTGGACGACGCTGGGCCAATTGTGGGCTGCCCAATGGGACTCCCAATCACGGCCGGATGTGATACATCGAACCAGGGACTGTAGTGACGCCTCTTGCACTGAGATGCAGTGCCTTAGACCGCTGTGCCACTCGGGAGCCCAAGTTAGAAGCATAGAATTGTCTAGAATGTCATTGTATTCTGTAGCGTTAAGATTTCCCTTCACTGGAACTAAGGGGCCTAGCCTGAACCATGGAAAACAGCCCCAGACCATTATTCTTCCTCCAACAAACTGCTCCAGAGTCCATCACTCCAGCCAACGCTTGGCATTGCGCATGGGGATCTTAGTCTTATGTGTGGCTGCTCGGCCATGGAAACCCATTTCATGAAGCTCCAGTTGAACAGTTCTTGTGCTGACGTTGCTTCCAGAGGCAGTTTGGAACTTAGTAGTGAGTGTTGCAACCGAGGATAGACGATTTTTACGCACTCCGCACTTCAGCACTCGGCGGTCCCGTTCTGTGAGCTTGCATGGCCTACCACTTCGTGGCTGAGCCGTTGTTGCTCCTAGGCGTTTCCATTTCACAATAACAGCACTTACAGTTGACCAGGGCAACTCTAGCAGGGAAGAAATTTAACAAACTGACTTGTTGAAAAGATGGCATCCTATGATGGTGCCACGTTGAAAGTCACTGAGCTCTTCAGTAAAGCAATTCTACTTCCTGTCAGCAACGGGTGTGGCTGAAATAGTAGAATCCGCTAATTTGAAGGGGTGTCCACATACTTTTGTATGAATAGTGTGTATATATATATATATATATATATATATATATATATATATATATATATATATATATATATATATATTCAACCCCTTTTTTGGCACTAAATTACTTCCATACATACTTCAATACATTTTTTAACTGGTACTGGGCTACCTTCAGACAAGTCTTGTGAGCCTTGTGGCCGTCCTAGAGCGAAACCACCAACATCTATACACACAGTGAGGCATGGCTTAACGTGAGCACACCCCCGACTAGGGTACAGCAGTAGTGCACTCCCGTTACTCCTATGTAATTAGCCTTACTTTGCCGTCATCCTAAGCAAACTACTGACACTTTATTGGTAGTTTCATTACGTGTCGTTATTACAGGTTTTTAAAATCGCTAGGACCCATTTCGCAATACTTCATTTTTTCAAAACTTATCACACATTCCTTCTAACCAAATTTAAGCTTGGCACAGCAGTTAATTTCACATCCAAAATGCACAAAAACTACCAAAACACTTCATACATGTTTCAAATCAACTCATCCTTCCATAACACTACCAAAGGTTGTCACCCAACAAGCACACTTTGTCACTCATAAAACAATGACCTAAAAAACACTAACAACAGGTAGAATTACACAATGTTTTATTTTGTTACATGAATTAATCAGACATGATGCAATATGCTTCAATATGTTTTATGTCATTTTTTGGCATTGAGTGATTTCAAAATACAATCATTTGTATATACACCATCCACCGATACAGATACAGTAGCAATGCTAGTCAACCCTGTCTTCTGCATTTGGCCACAGGTTCTCATCTACATCTTGTGCAATACACCTAGGAAATAATCTTTTGGCATGCCTGGTCCATCCCTGGCAATCTTCTGCAGATATGTCCAGGCATCCAGCATTCATTGCGTCCAGGAGGGACATTTGATCATGTGGATGGTGGTCATAAACCTTCCACCTCCATGAGGAAAATAATTCCTCTATGGGGTTGAGGAATGGAGAGTAAGGTGGGAGGAAAAGTGACACCATCCTGGGTTGGGCTGAAAACCACTCTGTGACTGCACGGGAGTGGTGAAATGCCACATTGTCCTATACATTTACAAACGTTGGCCGATTTCGCCTCACTGCAACCCTTTCCTCACCTGGCACAACCCTTCCATAGAGGTCATCCAGGAACTAAATGAGACGTTCGGTGTTGCCTGGCCCAATTAGTGGTTTGTGTAACAGCAATCCATCAGAGGATATTGCTGCACACATTGTGATGTTGGCACCCCTCTGGTCCGGGACATCCACTGTGGCTCTTTCCCCAATCGCATTCCATCCGCACCCCCGTGTTGTGGCCAAGTAGAAATCAGCCTCATCCACAAAGATGAATATGTGGGGTGTTTGCCTGGTTTCAATCTCCATGACTCTCTAAAATAAATCCACAAGGCAACATAAGAGTTAGGCTATTACGGTAGTTTACCTTATACCTAAAAACATGCCATTGTGTGCCTCTGCCCTGTTTGGTTTTGTTCAAAACCAGTTCTGTATTTTATAGTCATCTTACCTGGACATATTGGTTCCTGAGTTGCTCAACTCGTTCAGAGTTCCTCTCAAAAGGGACAGTGTACAACTGCTTCATCCTGACTTGTTTCAGGACTCTAGAAAAACGTAGTTGTTATGCTTACATTGTGAATATTGTTTCTGATGACCATATCAATGATTGCAGTTTCCTGCACAGCAGTGAAAATCCTACCCCTCCTGCCTGTGGGAGGTAACTATTGGGTCCTAAGCAGAAAAACAAAAACAATTACACACAAGTGGGTTTGGAGGCTTTCCTCAATTTACTTCTGTAATGTGCAGTTCAGTCAGATGCCCTTGCAGAATACACATCTTACCTGTTGTTTTGCTGGAAATTTCTCACGATAGATGCCACTGTTGAGCGTTTCAGATTTGGCTGCACTCACAGACCAGCCTCTCTCATTGATAGACCATGATTTATTACATGATCAATTATAGTAGCCCTAATCTCATCTGAGACTACAGCTCTTGATCTTCCTCTCAGTCTTCTTCCACCACGCATACGTACTCCTCTCCCTCTCCCTCTCCCAGCCACTCTTCTTCCTCTGTCAGCTACTTCTCTATCTCTGGCTGGGTCCATGTTTACATTACAGTACAGCATTATTCCTAAGATGTCCCCTTTTGTATAGATGGTAATGAAATTGAAATATACTTCAGTACAGTATTACTGTAGAAATGTAGCAAATTGCTGTCTTATAAAATGTTGTGTTATGTTAGGTTTTGAACTTAAGTTTAACAGTTTTGAAAAAAGTATTTGGTGGTGGTTGTGTCTGAATGAGAAAATAATTCATGAAATTTGAAAGATGCAGTCATTCAATGCATTTTGTGCCAAAGAAATTAAAAATGATCCACAGTTCAGCCCACATAGACTGCTGTTGTGCTCACTGTGTGAAGAGATTTGAAAAAGTGACCTAAGTATTGAGAAATGGGTCCTAGCGATTGTAAAAAACTGTAACATACTTGGCTATCACAACAACAAATGATTTGCATGATAACCTTTCTGCCACTAATTTGTTATCGGACCTGACAGTATAGTTAGTAAAGCACGTAATACTTACGTCACTGTTTGTTTACCCCTAGCTTTTACGCTGTTTAGCGGACATTGGCTGGCTGGCTAGCGAGAAAAGTTAATCTTGATCTAATTTGCTAGTCTTGGATATGTCATATAACTACAGTACTTGCCTATATGTCCTTTCAACTTACCCTACCAAATGGCCCAAAGTAGCCTGTGGCGATATTTACACCTACTTGTAGGTAAACGTTAAAATGCAGAACAATATTATAGCTGTTATTTGGATGAATACAGATCACTAGTCCTTACTACAAGGTAACTAGCAAGCTTTGTTGAATACACATAGCTAGTGAGATAGACAAACAAGTGTTAGGGACTTATCGGTGAGGAAGTGCTTCAAACACACATAGATGTATCGAGTAACCGGAGCCCACAGCTTTCCATCATCACCAAGGCATAATAGCCTGAAACCATGAGGTTTGTCTATCCTGGTCCTTGGGCAGTTCATGAAACTTAATTTGGTGGTCTTTTCTCCAACTATTGTTCAAACAAAATGATACGCAACAGCTTATCAGCATCTTAAAAACAGGGCTAGCTAGCTAGCTAAGAAAGTCTGTTCATGCTAATATTTTAACGTTTAGAGTGAAAGTGTTTTCTGGTATGATTTTTTAAGAGGACATGGATGTATGTTCCAAATGGCAGACAGGCGGTACCGACTTCAGTTCTGTGATACTTGTGGGGCTCATAGAGCAAAAAGGAGAACACCATTGTGTTCATGAGAGTCTCATCTTCCATAGAGGGATCATATTAGTTAGGCCAAACCGTTCAGACGCCACAACGTTTTTGTGAGAAGACCAATTTTCGAAAATGTCCTGGTCTGACAAACACCGCTGTAGCTCTGCCACCTACCACCACATATGTGGAAGGCAGACATCGATGGATGCGGTGGATTGAGAAGCAGCCCATTTTAAAAAATATGTCTAGCTTAAACAGACAGATTTTGATGGGGATTGTTGTATTATGCTAATTAGATGTCAGCAGGACACAGACATCGACTCTAGGGAGTTAGGAAATAAGATGGATTGAGAGTGGGAATACCTGCTGCTACTGAAAGATGCAAACATTTAAATGTAAAGAAAAGCTTGTTGACCTTTTAATTACAGTCAAGCTGTCATAGCCAACATTACTATTGGAGACTGAATCATCAGAAACGTGTAATGATATACGGGAGACGCTGATTTGGATTCACGCACAGAGCGCTGTTCTTTAATGATAATCGGCAAAGGTGCAAATAGGAACCAGGCAGAGATCGTAGTCAGAAGGCAGTTAGAGTTCATACACGGAAGAGGCAGTGATCGGGGCAGAAGCACAGGAGGGTAAATCCGGGAATCAAAAAGGATCAGTAGACGAAGGTCATACACAAGGAGACTAAGAGAGAAGAACAATAATATGAAAAATAACAGGCTTAGTATGTCACGACAGCAAACAATACCTCACAGGTAAACAGGGACTGACGACTGAAATAAATAGGTTGTTGATGAGAAGCAGGTGTGCTAGGGGCAGGTGGAACTAGTAAAGGAAAGAACGAAAACCAGAACCGGGAATGGAATGAAAAAAATAAAAGCAATCAGAAAGGATGCAGACAGCAAAACCTCACAAAACGGTAATACTGGAGCCAGTCGTCTTGGTGCTTTAAGTTACTCAGAGATGCTATAGAGGATATTTTGAAATAAGGGCTGATGTGGGAACATTATTGAAGTATGATGCATTTTCAACCTTTAGAAACTTATCTGAGAGCAGTATGTATTGGGATTTGTCTCCCTTGCTAGAGCTGTCCAAAACGTATCACAGGCCCTGAACATGAAAGCTTCTGACTCTCTGATTGCTATTTCTCACAATTTCAACGTCAACGTTTACTGTATAAGCGCTCCGAACAAAATCAACGGCTAAATAATTTTCAAAGTGCGCCTCAGGCAATACAGGCATATTCTAATGCGTACCAAAATAAAGACAGGAAAACTACATTTAATATCTTAATGGCTTTGTGTGGAAAAAATAGGGATAAAACAGAAATCCAATTAAAATCAGATGATTGGTACTGTGAGGTATAGTGTGGGAAATAGGCCTGTTTTGTCTAAGTGACTGACTATTTAAAGCTTTGATGAGATTACGCTGGTTACCACAGCCTTTTACTGTAACTGGAGTGCAACACTGTTAAGCAAGAACAGGATTAAGCCTGTGCCGTGGCTATGCACAGATTTGACTATTGGAGTCAAATCCAATAGTCATTTTCATTATTCAATAATATTGATATGATTTTACACATATTGCAAACATAATGAAGGGCATACATGTACTTGAATGTTTATTTTCGATTTTTTTTTTTTATTCTTTATTTTTATGTGTGTGTGTGTGTGTGTGTGTGTGTGTGTGTGTGTGTGTGTGTGTGTGTGTGTGTGTGTGTGTGTGTGTGTGTGTGTGTGTGTGTGTGTGTGTGTGTGTGTGTGTGTGTGAACTGACATTTTCTCTAATGCTTCTCAAGGTGACACGGCCTTCTTCCTCCTTCAGGGCTTGCCTTTCAATTCTTTTTAGGATTGAAATGATGATGAAGTAATTTTTCTCCAGAAATTGCCTATGTCACTTGTGGTATCTCTCTGCACATTTCTCAAGTGTATTTTCAATCTCTCTCTCTCGCTCTCTCTCTCTCTCTCTCTCGTTCTCTCTCTCTCTCTCTCTCTCTCGTTCTCTCTCTCTCTCTCTCTCTCGCTCTCTCTCGCTCTCTCTCGCTCTACTTTGACACCAGAAAGTTCAAGGTGGATGATATCCCACCGACACCCATTCATACACAAAGACAGAAATGTTCCCTCACATAGATTTACACACACACACACACACACACACACACACACACACACACACACACACACACACACACACACACACACACACACACACACACAGTGAAAATCACCTGCTTGTTTCAGGAGAAAATAAAAGGCAATGTTGTACATGTCGTTTGAGACGAGAGGGGGAATCCTCAGAGACCACTGGCCTAATTTCTTATTTTCAGGAGGAAAATGATCTAATTATATGTAAGTTAACTTCCTGATGGTCGACTCAAGGGCAGGACAGAATTGTATGAATGAGTTCTATCCTCAAAAAACAGGACTATCAGCACACAATCCTGTATCTTCTTGTCTCCTGTCCCTGCTCACAGACAATAGCCCTCCCATTATCCAAAGTGCTTGGGTGAGATACAGAGAGAGAGAGAGAGAGAGAGAGAGAGAGATACAGAGAGAGAGAGAGAGAGAGAGAGAGAGAGAGAGAGAGAGAGAGAGAGAGAGAGAGAGAGAAAACACATAGGAGAAGATTTAAGAGAGGATGCAACTGGAAGAATCAGGAAGAGAATAAAACCAAGGAGGTAAAGTGAAGCAGTAGCACTGAATCAGGTAGAAAGACAGACAGAGAGAGAGACCTTGGATCCTGTCTCTGGTCTGAGTGCTTTTCAGTGCATTCTCCAAGCTAAGCCCTTGGGCATGACCCAGTCGCTTCCTTTCTCACTCTGCTTAGACAACATATGGCAGCAGACTTCCTCAGAATTACACATTTAGTATACCAGTAGTTGTACTTACAAGGAGGATTTGTCATAAGCCTATAGCTAGAATTAATATGATTTTATATATTTTCAACAGAGGACTATCTTCCGTTTCCTACCTAGAGGAACCTCCACCAACACAAGAATGTTATCCTCTATTTTTTTCCTTCTCAAGGAACAATGTGGTGTCACATCATTTCAGTTCCATGTCATCAATAGGTTTTCTCTCAGTTGATGTGGCATCAGTATGAGAGGTAATCCTGCTTAATGGATCCTTAGAGCTCAGATGGCTCCTGCTTACTCTGCTGTATGCCATTAAGATCACTGAAGCACACAAAGAGCACACGAGGACAGGTTGTATTGCCTGAACAAAAAGGAAAAGCTTTTTGTATTTCACACAGCCCTCTCCTTTCTTCCCTTATCTATCTGTCTGTCTGTCTGCCTCTCTCTCTCTCTCTCTCTCTCTGTGTTGTCTCTCTGTCTGTCTCTCTCTCTGTCTCTCTGTCTTTCTGTATGTCTGTCTCTCTGTCTCTGTCTCTCTTTCGCTGTCTCTGTCTCTCTGTCTCTGTCTCTCTCTCTCTGCCTCTCTGTCTCTGTCTCTCTCTCTGTCTCTCTTTCGCTGTCTCTGTCTCTCTGTCTCTCTCTCTCTCTCTCTCTGTGTGTCTCTGTCTCTCTCTCTCTCTCTGTGTGTCTCTCTGTCTCTCTCTCTGTCTCTCTGTTTCTGTCTCTCTTCAGGACCATCTTTTTGACCAGTCTAGCCTTTTGTTACACTTGCTTTGGTCATTACATCACAATTACGGAGCAGTTGGTACAAGAGAAATGAGAGATGAAAAAATAATAGATAAAAAAAAACGAGGGATGAAATGTAGGTCAGTGGAGATGTGCTTGGGGCGGTTTCTCTCGCTCCCCCTCTTTCTGTCTCTCTCTCTTTCCTCGCCTTGCCAGGTCCAACACTCTGACGCCACAACTACAGGGGTTATGGGATAGGGGCTATAGACTGCATTAAACAAACTAACATATACTATTGCATGTAAAGGTGCTTACATCTGTGGTCAAAGTATGTCCATCAAAAGCCTAATATTCTCCATGAAATAAAATTGGCATTTATTTACTTTTTACCTTTATTTAACTAGGCAAGTCAGTTAAGAACAAATTCTTATTTACAATGACGGCCTACCAACAGGGTCAGCCCCTGGAGCAAATTAGGATTAAGTGCCTTGCTCAAGGACACATCGACAGGTTTTTCACCTTGTCGGCTTGGGTATTCGAACCAGCGACCTTTCGGTTAATGGCCCAACTCTCTAACCGCTAGGCTACCTGCCTCCCTGGGCTACTCAGAATGAAAAAACAAGATGTGTTGTTAAAATATCAGTAAGGCAGTAAGTGACGAGGTATAGTCACTGTAATGCATGCTTGTGACATAACGGGTCAGATTGCAATAGAGTGAAACTGTAGGTACAGTGAGGTCAGACATAATAGGAAGTAATTTAATGTGGGGTCAGTCGGGGGTCAGGGGTCAGAGCTGGTCAGGCTGGGGTAAGAGTGGCATAATAACGTCTCCATAATCATCCCTGCACATGACCTTTAATCACTCTGCACTACACAGGGGCATATATAGAAATAGGCTTCATTTGAATGGGTTCTGTGTTACTTCCATATGAAAAGTTTGCAAACTTACCGGTAATTCCTTGTTATTGAAGAGGTGAATTGTTTGTTAATCTCTAATTGAATATGCCAGAATATTGTTATTGGTCATGTAAGTTGAGGGTCAGAGTACAGGTGGATGGATGACTTTCAGTAGGAGCAAGGACTGTATGGTCACCATCAGCCACCAGTCTGTCACTTCCTGTTTTAAATAAAGCTATTACCCCACAAGCAATGTATTGGCCAATCACCAAATAGATTATTAGTTACCAGGTAAAGAATTAGGTAAACACAATCATTTCCTAAAAAACAGATTCATCGCATATTAGTAATGTGTAAAATGCCATAATGAAAAAACAGGTTAGTTCAGTTAAACTAAATAAAATCCTCATCAAATAATCGTACAGTAATTTTGTGACTTTATTTTATGCCGCTGATTTATGATTTGTTAGTAATGGTATGGTCCAGGTGAAGACCATGATTTATGATTTGTTAGTAATGGTATGGTCCAGGTGAAGACAAGGATTTATGATTTGTTAGTAATGGTATGGTCCAGGTGAAGACCATGATTTATGATTTGTTAGTAATGGTATGGTCCAGGTGAAGACCATGATTTATGATTTGTTAGTAATGATATGGTCCAGGTGAAGACAATGATTTATGATTTGTTAGTAATGGTATGGTCCAGGTGAAGACAATGATTTATGATTTGTTAGTAATGGTATGGTCCAGGTGAAGACCATGATTTATGATTTGTTAGTAATGGTATGGTCCACGTGAAGACCATGTTGAAAGGGTATTTAAAGTCCTTCATTTCTGTCTTGATCAGACAGGGCAATGTTGGCATGCTGCCAGTTAGTGATTGAAAGGGAAAGGGGATACTAGAAATGTGTCTTCCGCATTGAACCCAACCCCTCTGAGCCCTGGTTATTTTTGACTACTATGATTTGAGTTACATTCAGTTTCTTACTTTCATCATCCAATTTGTGATTTTGTTTTTTACATATAGTTTGCCTGCTTCTAAATAAACACACTCATCCTGGGCATATGCTCTGGGAATCCCTGTATGTGCTGTGCAGAGGAGACATTAGTAGCCTAATGTCATCCTCTCAGTGACACATAAGCATTTGAACAGCAACATTTTACTGATTACCAATTGAATAGCCTATTTAAATACATATATATATATATATATATATATATATATTTCCATGGTTCTGTTTTACTATTTAATTCTCAGCCATTACAGTGTTTAACATCCAAGGAAGATATTAAATATTTACCAGCGAGAGTGTTGAACTGTGTATCAATAAACTCTTTAGATACAACCATTTATTAAATCCCAATTCTGAAAGATTTCAAAATGTGCTAATCTAACTGGTGTAGCATGGGCTATTATAACTGATCGTAAGAGATGTATATGCCTATACATTACAAAAACATTTATGTAACCTATTGCTTTGACTTAAAACTGTCTGTGAACTTAAAGAGACGTGTGATTTCCACGCCTTCCATAGCCAAATCTAAAGAAAACGTATTAACAGTTCAGTTATACATATGGCCGTTAGATAGTTAGGTTATGTATTATTGTAGGATAACTGACTGTTTGTAAACACAATTTATTTGGTGGGATGATATATCTTATCCTGACTGTTATGTAGTTGCGTTACGGATGACAGTGCCCTCACGCGCAGACGTATACTGTCTAGTATGGGCTACTACAATCATTATTGGGGACGTTCCAGAGTGGGAGGAGCAGAAAGTGTTAGTCCAATCCCTGCTCCTGTAAGCCTCTAGCGCTCTTGCCTCCGCCGGGGGGAAACAGTGAAAACCTCCGGTTGATGTGCAGGCGCAGATGTCATGTGAAAACCCGCATGCTCGCTGTGCGCACGACTCAAACCGTCCGACTACCGCTTCAGACTCCATCGCCCGCGCTCTGCCCAGAGCGTCACCAAACTCGAGCCCGTTCTGGTCTGGAATGCTTTTGCACAGAAAAAACACTCCTTGAATGAACGTGGACGACGCCGAATAGTAACATATTTTTTTTGCCCGAGGATATTGCTTTTTTAAGTCTTTATGTTTGTTTCTTCATGACTGCTGCATTCGGAAGCGAATCGCACCACAACCACCATGCGAGGTAAGGAGAATCCAACTGCATTTGACAGCTCATTTAAATAGCTGGCCATGGAGCGCGTGTGGCGCACGGCCGCTATATCCCTCTCATTCACTCACTCACATCACACTGGTATTCCGCACATCCATCTGTTACTGTAGTTCTGTTGTGTGTGGGTTGTGTAAACTTACTCGGGAAGTTGTTTTATCCTAACTTGCTCATACAGCCTCAGTCACACTATTAGCCCAAGTGTGAAGAAATCATGGCAACTTATTCTCATTATTGTAGCCTATTCTGATCTTCGTGTGTGTGTGTGTGTGGTCCATCAAACACCTTGCATAAAGTGAGTTACAGTGTTTGAGTTAACTCTGAGTTAACTCCACTCCACACTAGTTTGGAGGAACTTCTACTCACTACAGACAAATGTGTTACAAACAACCCAACCAGTAACCCACAAGACCTCTATTGCCATTGCCATAAACTACTGCCAGTGATGATTTAAAGAAACAACTATTTTCTCAGAGAGCAGCAGGTATAGGCTGTGTGTACTAGACCTCCATGGTGCTAGGGCCAAGCGTGGAGGTTCTGTGTTCCAATGTGTTATGCGCTCTACTAACCCATTTCCGTCAATCAAGCGCCGCACCGCGCCGAAAGCATCGAAATGCAGTGCCCCCTAGGTCCAACACACACACGCACGCACCACACACACAGACACACACACACAGGGCCGGCCCTGGGCATAAGCGATATAAGGGGTCGCTTAGGGCCCCTAGCCCCTAGCAGGCCCCCAACCCCCACACAATCTGCTTTAAAACCACAACATTTTCTCTATGCCTCATGGCAAAATGGACCACCACAGGTTTTACCCACGAGGTGGGGGGCCCGAAAACCAAATCTCGCTTAGGGCCCCCAAATAGCTAGGGCCGGCCCTGCACACACACACACACACACACACACACACACACACACACACACACACACACACACACACACACACACACACACCAGAGAGAGTAAGTTATAGAGAACTGTCCCCTGTCTTCCAGACGAAATTTCACTCCACAGCTCTCCCTCTTTCTCCCGGTCCCAATCATGTGCATTAGATCAAAGGCTTTTAATGCTGAATAGTCTATTTTACATCTCCTACAATTTATACCAGAATGGAAAAACAGTGTCAATGCATTTCTTCCCAGTAATTGAACAAATTAACATATCGATGATTACTAATTGTGGGCATATTACATAGGCTATAACATTCATTGTAAAATAAATATAATAAGTTAAAATATAACCCGTGAAGAAACAGGAATGACTATAATTACGTAAAAGTAGCCTATAAATTAAGTAACCAGGTTGTTTAATAAAAGACAGGTGACAGCCTCACTGAAAGCTAGACTGTTGCCTCTGTTGTTCAGGCAACATACTCAATCTACGTTGTGGACCTATAATCGCAAATGATAATAAAACATAATTCTGTTAATAATGAAGTGAGGTTTAACTCAACTGTAGGCTATTGAATTATATGCAATTTAACGTTAAACATTGATTATCAACGGGTAGCTTAATTTGAGTTTGTCATCATTCAATGTAAAACATGGGATGGTGCATACAGAAATTGCTGTTGTAATAATAACATTCAAATTATTATTATTATTTGCCTATTAATATTTGCCCATTGTTGAAGTTCTATATATTCTAGTCAATGTTTAGCCTATTTACCATTATTAATTTAGGCCACAACACTTTTGTAATATTAATAGTATTTTTCTTTTTTATCTCGTGACTATTATGGTGTCCATTTGCTATCTAATGCTATTTGTCTTTGAAAGTCAAGCGCTTCTTGGATAAACCTCAGTTTACATCTGCGATGAGCAACTTCAGCAATTTAGCAGACCTTCTCTTAAAACTCTGCAAAAAGAGGACGAAAACCACGGGGAGGCCAAAAACATCTCTCTCACTCACTCTAGCCCGGGCGTCTCTCACGCGCACCGTGCGATAACTGTAGCCTACACACACACTTTAAATGGGCCTTGCGACCACTCTCATACGTTGCCTTCTTGGGGAGATGCCGAAATCTCAGGCTTTTACTTTATAGCCGTGGCTTTCTCTCTCCCAGTCTTCCTCTCTCAATCTGCACGCCCCAAAGGGTTTTGTCATATATGATTAAATCAGTGTGCGCCGGGCGGCCCCTCTCCCAACCTTCGCGGCCTGTGGGGTCTACGCTGCTCACAGAGAAATGCACTCACATCCACGAGGTTATAAAAAATAGACGGCCACACAATATGCCTTGTTTAATTGTAATTTAGTAATAGACAAAATTCCTGTCCCGACTGACCGACGGACGAAAATGTAGCCTATGCTAGACTAATAATCACAACCAAACAAGGGAGAAATAAATGCTGTTTGGTGAAAAATAGAGAAGTTGGTTATCAAAGAATTCTCATTCTCGCTGCTCATATAGGCCTACTGTTAGGCTAAATGTACGTTATTCAAGGACAAGCATGTTGGAAACCCTCTGAAACTATTAGCCTATAGCAGGGGTGTCAAACTCATTCCACATGGGCCAAGTTTCTGCGAGTTTTTGTTTTTCATTTCAATTAAGATCTAGACAACCAGGTGAGGGGAGTTCCTTACTAATTAGTGACATTAATTCATCAATCAAGTACAAGGGTGGAGTGAAAACCCGCAGACACTCGGCCCTGTGTGGAATGAGTTTGACACGTGGCCTAAAGCCTAACCTGATCCACCCTACAACATAAAATAAAAGAATGGGCTCAAGTCAAATGTTTTTTATGTGCTCTTGTTAATATCTGCTATTTTTATTTCTTTATTTTGTATTTTATTTCCCTTCTTAGGATTTAAGGGTTGGGGTCAGACATAAACAAACATTGTCCTTTCAAATTGAATAATGTTTGGTTGATATTTGGTTTGTGTTCTGCATATTTCTCTAAGGTTTTAGACCTCAAATCAATTCACATTCTATAACCATATTGATGCAGATGGATTCGTTTCTTTCGGTTTGATTAGGCCTATGTTTGTTCATGGGGCATCAGGAACCACTTGCACCTTTGCATTGCACCTGCGCTTTACTGTACACTCCCACCTCCACACACACACACAGAGAACCCCTTAAAAGACACCTTCAATATAATACACACAATGATGCCGCCATTCATGCGCACATCACATGCAAGTGCACATGATCACACACATGCATGCTCACAGATATAGGAATACATGCATAAGCCTAATACACATTACCTGAATACACGACACACTTAAATTAATAATATATATATACTGTATGTGTAACGCCAAGGTGTGGGTTCGATGCCCAGGGGGGACCAGTACAAAAATAAAATGTGAAAATGTATGCATTCACTACTGTAAGTCGCATAGTGTCTGCTAAAATATAAATGTGTTCTGTTAGACAAGTAACATGCACGAATACATACAAATAAACACACACAGGCAGGGACACACTACTGCAATGCAATGCAATTTTTTACACCTCATACGATTACTTCCTGTGTGTGTATGTGTGTGTTCAGTCTTGTGCTTTGTATTGCTGATAAGATTAGGCTGCCGCAGCCAGTATTACCCAGGCTAACTCTCCCATAGACGGCATAGGTCACTGAGTTCAGTCCAGAGCAGAAGGAGGATGGATCAGGGGTCAGAGGTGGGCTATTTGCAGCGAGATCAAACCAGATAGACTTCAGTATTCAACATTTGTCCAGGTTCCCGGAAGTCGGGAGGTGCCTTCAATACGTCCACTAGGGGCAACGCCAACACCTATTACCATCTAGTACATTTGACATTAAAAAAAAAAATTAGTCATTTAGCAGACGCTCTTATCCAGAGCGACTTACAAATTAGTGCATTCAACTTATGATAGCCAGTGTGCCAACAACATCTCGATCACAGTAAGTACATTTGTTTAAACAAGCAGCTGTGAGGAAAGGCAGTGCTAGCAGGTGAAATAAGTAAAGTGTTAGTTTAGACAAAAGACAAGTGGTAGTAATTATTATTTATTAATTTTTCTAGTAGGCTTGCAGCTTACTAGGGCATTGTGTTAAACTGCACGCTTCGGCTCTGAGGATCGTGGGTTCAATCCCAGTTTATTTCTGTTATAACAACCTTAATGAACCCTTACCTACCCTGCCACTTCAGCCATAGACGGTTAGCCCCCCCGTTGAAGTGTGACCGTGAGAACTATTTGATCCTCTCTTTGAGGAATAGGTGTCAATCACAATCTTCCACACATACTCTCTATTGGAAAATATAGAATGACAGAGAAAGCGAGAGAAAGGGGAATGACAACTGGGGTGTGGTGGAGAGATGTGAGAGAGGAAGATTGTTATATATAGAGATAGAAAGAAAGAAAGAAAGAAAGAAAGAAAGAAAGAAAGAAAGAAAGAAAGAAAGAAAGAAAGAAAGAAAGAAAGAAAGAAAGAAAGTTGGGGGTATATGAAATCTGAAGGATGTGTATTATCAACATATGATGTGTATTATCAACATAACACAAAGCCGTGCAGTATAACTATACTGGGGATTCTGTAGGTATCACTTCTGTGCACCCCCTTTCTGTTTTGTGTTGGGGAAAAATACTCTCTGAAGGTATTTTGTATCTGGTCAACCTATGCACAATAATCTCAATCTAGTAATCCAATAGCTATATTCCCAAACTGCTAATTTCTGATGTACGACTAGTTAATATTTCCATCAATAGAGTTTTACCAGTAAACTACTAGAACTTTGTTAACTTTCAAGGAATGTATGGCATTTTATCACATTATGTCTAGTTACCTTTTTGGGTACTTCAGATTACCAAAGGTGTCATTAATTATCTCTGGCCCTATCACATGTAAAATATATTTAAAAAATTAAATAAGATGATTTAAAAATACAAAATAAAATGACAAAGCTGTAAAACATTATCATAAATATAAACCGTAAATTTACTGAATACTATTGGTGTTTAATATGAGGGTTTCAGCATGAAATATCCTTTATATTTTTACACACTTTTAGTTGTTTTGCTATTCCAATATGTGTTTGTTGTAAATGTTTTGGGGCCAAACTGGTGGCAGTTGTGAAAAATACAATAGTTGGAAGAGTTGCAGCATTATCTTAAAATAATGCCATTGTTGATTAGATTTTTTTATTTTTTTTATTAGGCTATTTTCTCTTAAACCATATGATTTATCCATAAAAACTCATGAAAAATATGGACACAGATTGCTATAGATTCCGGTAATTTGTTATATTAAAAGGTAGCTTTGCAACCCTAGTCCTCCCTCTCTCTCTCTCTCTCTCACAGGGAGCATTTGAGAGGATCACTTTTCTCAAGTCGGTGACCAGCATTTCAAAGTGTGTTGGGTTATGGGGATACAAATTGTCAGACTTGTGCTTACATGTCGACTGCATGAACAACAACCATGTGATCAAATGTCACGACGTTTCGACTCCAGTCGACTTCAATTTTCTGCAGTTGCTCCTCACCAGCTGCAACTTCCAGTCATCGCCTGCATTGTGGGAGGCACTATTTGTCAACCAATCATTAGTGTCGATGTTTGACCCACATGAACGGTATCAAAGACTTGACTAAACAGCAAGCAACTTTGAGCAAATCAAATGTATAAAGTGGATATGTACAAACTAATGTGGTATTTGAGGCTCTCTCTCCCCAACTGCAATGTACACACATACTGTATATTTACAGTTTGTAAGTGTGGGATATGGGGGTTGGATACATGTTTATTTCGACATTAGGGTTAAGTGCTTTGCTCAAGGACACATCAACAGGTTGTTTTTCACCTTGTCGGCTCGGGTATTCGAACCAGCGACCTTTCGGTTACTGTCCCAACGCTCTAATTGCTAGCCTACCTAGCAATTAGGTAGGCTAGCAAAGCTCCCAATTCACTGCTTTATTGACAACAAGGTCAAACGAACAAACACTGCCGTGTTGGACTGAGCCTTGCTGTTGGAAAACCACATCAGTGTCTGACTTTCGGCTGTTGCAGAATCACCTCCTCCGACTTCACTCCTCCACTTTGGTCTACAGTTGGTTGCTTCAGCCTTACCACTAAAGAAGCACACAGTCTCTCTTTCCTCCCTCTCTCTCTCTCTTCCCTCTCCTCCCTCTCTCTCTCCTCCATCTCCCTTACTCTCTTTCACATCGCTTTATCTATCGCTTTTCTCTCTCTCTGTTTCACGCTCATGCCAAGCGCACGCACGTACACACACACCGTGCTTTGCTCTGGCTTGTAAAACACAAATAGCCACAATGTCATGCATGAGGTCCAAATGCCAATAGAATTAGAGGCATCCTGCATCTGCATTGATCACTCAGTCCCAGCGTGATCAGGGGATCGATGCTTCCTGAAGCTCTACGGAAGCAATCTCCAACATAATCTATGCTGTAGCGCATAGTTTAATCATTTACATAATCTATACTGTAGTGCATTGTTTAATCATTTACATAATCTATACTGTAGTGCATAGTTTAATAATTTAAATAATCTATACTGTAGTGCATAGTTTAATAATTTAAATAATCTATGCTGTAGTGCATAGTTTAATCATTTACATAATATATGCTGTAGTGCATAGTTTAATAATTTACATAATCTATACTGTAGTGCATAGTTTAAGCATTTACATAATCTATACTGTAGTGCATAGTTTAATCATTTACACAGTCTATACTGTAGTGCATAGTTTAATCATTTACATAATCTATACTGTAGTGCATAGTTTAAGCATTTACATAATCTATACTGTAGTGCATAGTTTAATCATTTACACAGTCTATACTGTAGTGCATAGTTTAATCATTTACATAATCTATGCTGTAGTGTATAGTTTAATCATTCACATAATCTAAACATAATTTCTCATCACTTCATCAACATTACCCAAAGCATGATAAACATTCTTTATACAATGAACAAAAATCCAAACGCAACATGTAAAGTGTTGGTCTCATGTTTCATACGCACCAAAAGAAATGTTCCATACGCACCAAAAGCTAATTTCTCTCAAATATTGTGCACACATTTGTTAACATCCCTGTTTGTGAGCATTTCTCCTTTGCCAAGATAATCCATCCACCTGACAGGTGTGGTATATCAAGAAGCTGATTAAACAGCATGATCATTACACAGGTGCACCTTGTGCTGGGGACAATAAAAGGCCACTTTAAAATGTGCAGTTTTGTCACACAACACAATGCCACAAATGTCTCAAGTTTTGAGGGAGTGTGCAATTGGCATGCTGACTGCAGGAATGTCCATCAGAGCTGTTGCCAGAATTTAATGTTAATTTCTCTACCATAAGCCTCCTCCAACGTCGTTTTAGAGAATTTGTCAGTACGTCCAACTGGCCTCACAACCGCAGACCACGTGTATGGCATCGTGTGGGCGAGTGGTTTGCTGTGAAAAAAGTGCCCCATGGTGGAGGTGGGGTTATGGTATGGACAGGCATAAACTACGGACAACGAACACAATCTGTATTCCCAGTCATGTGAAATCCATAGATTAGGGCCTAATGAATTTATTGCAGTTGAAATCTTTGAAATTGTTGCATGTTGTGTTTATATTTCTGTTCAGTATATTATTGTCTTAGTTAGGAACATGAAACTTACTTTCATTGAGTATCATTCATTGTGGTGAAGAAGCATCCCTACAAACCTTGGTGGTGGTGAAATGTTTGTCAATGAACAGATAAAAGAAAGGAAAGAGTAAAGAGGAAAATATTCTTATCAAGTGTGCTGCTGAATAATGGTCCAATGTTATGTAACTGGGGGAAAGATTACTCAAAGCCCGGGCCAGGAGAGCTAATCCTCCGCACTGAGGCGTTGCACCACAACACACACACACACAGACACACATAGACATACACACACAGAGACACACACACAGAGAGAGAGACACACACACACACACACACGTATGACTATGTATAGTCTCTCTCTCTCTATCTCTGTGTTCCTCTAGCTCTTCTCTATATTTCTTTAACCCTGTATCACTGTCCCTCCTGTATCACTGTCTCTCCTGTATCACTGGCCCTCCTGTATCACTGGCCCTCCTGTATCACTGGCCCTCCTGTATCACTGTCTCTCCTGTATCACTGGCCCTCCTGTATCACTGTCTCTCCTGTATCACTGACCCTCCTGTATCACTGAACCTCCTGTACCACTGTCTCTCCTGTACCACTGTCTCTCCTGTATCACTGTCTCTCCTGTATCACTGTCTCTCCTGTACCACTGTCTCTCCTGTACCACTGTCTCTCCTGTACCAATGTCTCTCCTGTATCACTGTCTCTCCTGTATCACTGTCTCTCCTGTATCACTGTCTCTCCTCACTCCACTTGCCTGCTCTTCTTTCACTTGTACTTTCAACTCAAATGAAGAAAGGTGGTGTGTGTGTGCATGTCTGCTGTGGCATGTTTGATTTATCAGTTTATTTTAGATAATGTAGCCTGTAGACCTTGTGTCTGTATCAGTGTGGTTCCCAGTGGAATCCAAGCGTATTTGCTTAGTGACTGCTTCGTGTTGATTTTATTTGTCAGTTTCTGAGAGCAATGGAATTGTTCAGTAGCACCTGACTGTGTCCCAAGTGTAAGCTTTAGATGTTGTGGGTGGTGGTCATCATGATGTGAATCACAGAGAACAAGTAACTGGCAAAGGAAAAAGAGAGGGGAGAGGGAGGGAGAAAGAAGCAGAGAGAGAGAGAGAGGGAGAGAGGGAGAGACGGGGGACAGAGAGAAAGAGTTATGTAATGGTGAAATTCTGATCTTGTGAGCAGTTGATTTGGGTTTCTGGATGTGTACAATTCACCAGCTGTTTGTGTGTGTGCGTGTGCGTGCGTTAAGTGTGATGTGTCTTACTTACCAATTGAACAATGACAATGACTAAACAGCCATTACCATACTGCACTCACAGCTATTATCCTACTGCACTCACAGCCATTACCATACTGCACACACAGCCATTACCATACTGCACACACAGCCATTACCATACTGCACTCACAGCCATTACCATACTGCACTCACAGCCGATTGTGTTGAGTTTCCCTGTTACATTCCACACTTTACTATGTGCTAGGAAGAAAATAGGTGTAATGTCTGTCATTGTATAGTGCACTTGTAAGCGTGCTACAGGAGCTTACCATAGCTACCACAGATTTATAATGACCTAAAGCTATTTCCTGAAGACTAATCGATATTATGCATTTAGCATGTATTCCACAGCACAATTAGATGCTTTAAAAAGGCATTGCCCACCATCGTATCCCACAGGAGGTTGTTTATGGTGGCATACCTATAGCACTTATTTGTGTTGACTATACAGATGAGCTTCAGATAGGGGTTAGCGTCAGTGTGGCATGTTTTGTGAGTGGCAAAGATTAGGCTGTATTAGCGTCAGTGCCTAATCTCATTGAGGAGAGTCTCCAGTGCTTTGCTGCAGTTACACATCTTGAACCACAGTTCCAGACCTGCTCGGTTCAAATACTATATCTGTGCTTGATTGAGATTGCTTGTTGCAGATGGGCTAAAGCAAGCGCCCAAAGTATTTGAACGTTTTCAAATAGTATTTGAACTCAGATCTGATCTAGCCTCAGTACTCCATGAATAGTGTTCATATCTTTTCTAGAATCATACAGGATAGCATAATAGCCTTTTTGTTTTAAATAGTGTCTTTATATTCAAGTTTGATGAAACACTCATATTGTGTACTGTATGTGTGAGAGAGAGAGACAGAGCTTTTTGATTGTCTTTGAGAAAGATGCCCCTGGGGCCACTTTGGGGAAAACCTTGTTAGACAGTTAAATTGTGGCCTAAGGCGAGCTATTAGCGTCCATCCCTGAGCGCGCGCTCTCTCTCTCTCTCTCTCTCTCTCTCTCTCTCTCTCTGCAATTCTACACATTTTGTCATGGGGTGCAAAAAACAATGTTGACGTTTTAAGCAAATTTTCTTGCATTGTCTATTAGCTCTCTAAGGTATGCAATGACTAACATGACAAGAGGAACTGATGGTGGGGACCACTGACTTATATTGTTGCCATAGCATTTCTAAATCCTATGTATTAACTACTGCTGTGTGTGAGTGTACAGTACGTTCTGCGCACTTATGTACACTTTTGTGTGTGTGTGTGTGTGTGTGTGCGCACGCATGTGAGCGTGTGTGTATGTGAATCAATGCGTTGGACGTCAGCCAGTGGCCCCCTTCTGTTCACTCTCTGGGGTGTCCAATCAGAACACAGAGCTGGATTCCAGGAGCCAAACGCAGCTGATCCCAGAACTGCCCCATGAGCAATTACCCAGAGTGCACTGCAGCCTTGCGGCAAGCTGGGATAGCTTGTGCCTTCTGACATATGAGGTGGGGGGGGGGGGGATGCATCATGGCTACTGTTCAACATGACTACTGGACAAAGACATGTTTGCCCCACAACACACAGCCCCTGCTTGCCCTGTGTTTGTACGGACCCCATGGAGACAGTGCCAACCATACAAACAGGTCTGAGTAATTACCCATAATACCCGGCTGCTTTCACGATTCCAGAGCCGTCTAAGTGAGTCAATGTAGGCATTGTTGAACCTAGTGAAAACACAGGTGCGAGGGTCAGGCTGTGTGTGTGTGTGTGTGTGTGTGTGGTGTGCATGTGTGTGTGTGTGTGTGTGTGTGTGAGCAGCAACACTAGTAACAACATAACCCCTGTTGCTGCTATTCCATGGCAACAGCATGCTGAACACAGTATAGCCCTGGGTGTGTTTTTGTAACTAGCCCCCTCTAGCTAATGGATGAAACATGCATGTCCAGTCTGCCCCTTCTGTTCACACTTACATAACAAATAGCCCTTATGGCTGTTGAAATACAGCAGCACCTAGTGGTAGCAAACATCAGCACACCGTTCGAGAGGTGCTCAGGGTAAGGACGACTGCTGGTTGAACATTGCGCTTACTATTGATGTTGTCTTGCTGCTTTGTGCTCATATCCCTTTGTGTGTGTGTGTGTGTGTGTGTGTGTGTGTGTGTGTGTGTGTGTGTGTGTGTGTGTGTGTGTGTGTGTGTGTGTGTGTGTGTGTTCACTACAAATTGAGTTATGGTAAGCCTGTGCTCATGTGCGGATGCTCCCATCTCCTCTAATGAAGCTAATTAAGGCTCTATTTAGAGAGTGGGAGGCCCAGGAGACCGAGCGGAGTTCCTCACTTCATTAAAAATCAATTAACACACTCCACGTGCCAGTTCACTACACATCACTCACTGCACCAACCAGACACCCACAGTCCACCTCACAAAACTCTCTCCGTCACATGACTGTAACACGTCTGTCTGTCTGGCTGTGTGTCTGTCTATCTCTGTATCTCTCTCTATCTTTGAGAAGATTGTGGGGCTGAGTTCATCTTGGCCATGGAATCGCCAGCGCTGCACTCTGGCTCTTACATAACCTCAGGATAAATCAGGACAGCCAGTCAGGGCCTAGCCCTCACCCACACAGCCAGCCAGTCAGAGGGCAGCCACACCCACGCAGGCTGCCAGTTAGAGGGCCTAGGAATCATTCATGCAGCTCTATACACCACCCTTCTATCTGCAGCTCTCTATCTGCTACCTGTATGCTATCTATCTGTTCTAAACATTGCAGACTCATTTAGAATAAGCTCCTGAAGCACAGGTGTTCCATATACAGTCGTCACAATGTACCTGTCTGTGTTACTACTATGTAAATAGACAGTTTTAGAACAACTTGGTGTAAAGTATGACCATAGTGTGGCGCCAACACCAAGTGATTGGAGGCAGTAAGAAAGATTGTACTTAGAATGTGATAGTAAGCAAGACATGCTCCAGAGTTTGGTGATATCACTTCCTGTAGGCGTGTGTGTGACTGCTCAGCAAATCATTGCTCTGACAGCCAGACGACAGGAGCAAGTGAGTGGTTGCCTTAGCAACAGCCAAACTGTCATGACTGGCTCCTTATTCCACATGACAGGCACGGTGGCTATGCACACACACCCTGAAACACACCCACACAAACACACAATTTGAAACACACACTCTCTAACACACACACACATTCTGAAACATACTCTATAACACACACTCACACAAACACATACACTCTCTGAAACACACCCGCACAAACACACACACACACACACACACACACACTTTGAAACACAAACTCTCTAACACACACACACACACATTCTGAAACATACTCTCTAACACACCCTCACACAAACACACACACACACACACACACACACACACACACACTGAAACCCTCACACACAATCTGAAACGAGCACTCTCTAACACAAACACATGCACACACATTCTGAAACACAGACACAAACACTCTCAAACACACACATATAACCATACAGACGCCTACACACACACACAAACACAGAAACACAGACAGCCGGATTATAATATTTGTCGGTCCACACACCCCTCAAGCCGTTATTCTAAACTTTAGACTGGTCAGTTGATAAATCCTTTTTGAACATGTTCATCCTTGAAGTCCAAGTAGTTGTTCTTGAAGGATCTACAAAGAGACATTCTGGGATGTATAGCAGAACAAGGTTGTACATGGCACTAAATGAGAGGGGTGGAAAACACACACACACACACACACACACACACACACACACACACACACAAACACAAACACAGAGCTTTGCTCTCTGTTTACTGGTTATAGTCAGTCTCTGTTAATTACCTTCACGTCCTGCAGCACAACTGACCTGTTCTCACTATAAATATACTGTTAGACACTCAGTGTGTGTATGTGTGTGTTTGTGTTTTCCTCCCCAGTTCAGCCCAGTCCAGCCCGCTGCGCTGTGCTGCTCTGACCCAGTTTGGCGCTGGCCAGGAACTGGGTCACCTCTAGAACCAACCCAGAGAGTACTAACTTCATAACACTCACAGTCCCAGTCCACACTTGAAACATACACACACACACACACACACACACACACACACACACACACACACACACACACACAGAGAGATCCTGCTCAATATTTGTTGGTTGTGCTTTCGTTCATGAATGTGGAATCTGTTCATTAATGTTGAGTCTGTAAGAGATGCTTGTGGTGGTTTTCTAGGGGGTAGGGTTATTCTCATTCACGGTGGGTACGTAGAGCTTGTATATCGATTAGAGAAAAGAACAGGTAAAAGATGATATGAATGGGGGTTTGAAGAGGGTCAGTAAGTACAATCTGTCCTGTCTATTCTGACTGCTAAGGGTTTTCAGTTCTCTAAGACGGCCTTGTCGTACCCCCTACTCTACCTCCTCTCCACTCCCACATGAGTGGCTGACCAATCATGAGGCAGAAATAATGTTACAAAGACTGTTACAGTATACAGAGTCTCCATAACCATACATGAACTCTGACATTCTTATCTTTAAATTTCTCTCTGTCAGTGTGTCTGTCCGTCCATCCGTCTGGCTAGTATAGTGTCCTGGGTCGGGTGGGGTCAGGATCAAACTGACCTTATGTCAACACATGGTCTTGGGCTCAGGGGTCACAGAGGTCATGGTCATTAAGACCCCCAGTTGTACCCTCTCTTACTCAGGCTTTATGGGGGGAGTGGGACGTCCCTCCCTGGGTAAAAAGGTACAAGGCTGCCCCATACAGCTTAGACAGCAGACACAACTCTGAGTATAGTCATCATCTTTCTGCGCTAATCCCATTATGACACTGCACACACAGATCACATACAAACCACATACACACACTTCATAAACACTGCTGATCAGACCAATTAGGTCCTAGACGTAAACCAATCAGACACACAAGACATACCTACGGACACATTCATTAGCACACACACATTGAAACACCTGTCATCCTATTGCAGCTGCAACACAGAACGGTGTATGTACATGCGTGTTTGTCTCCACCGAAAATGAAAACGGATGTCGTAGGTAAGACATACTTTTGGACATTGCCTTTTTTACCTAAATGACTACATTAATATCACAAGCTTAGGTTAGAATGTTAGAAGATTAAGCCTTACAGTCATTTCTTGGTGTACTTTGCAGCTGTTATGTTATTGCTCTACAGCTCGGAATGAATCCTTGGTTGTGTTAATAGGGCACATGAAAAGGAATGATTGCGATGTAAAACAAAAAACGAATGTTCCTTATTGGACAAATCCAGGTAGTCCCTCTCTGTTTCAGTCCGTTTGGTTCCTTATCAACATATCCCAGTTTTTGTCGTTTTGGGCTGTACTCAGGGTCATCAAAGTTCTATGTGTTATTTCTGTTTTCTATGTTTCAGGTTAAATCTGAAGAGTATTCATTTTTATAGATTTATGTAATATTACTATTTCTGAAACTGAAAATAGGACGATTTTTTGGTCTGTTCAGTCTGTTTGTAGCCATTTTATCAGATTTCTGGGAGAGTAGCGCAGTTGCAGGTGCAGATACACTCTTAGAAATAAGGGTTCCAAAAGGGTTCTTCAGCTGTCCCCATAGGAGAAAACTTTGAGGAACCCTTTTCGGTTCCAGATAGATGTAAAACCCTCTGGGGAAGGGGTTCTACGTGGAACCCAATAAGGTTCTATCTGGAACCGAAAATGGTTCTACCTGGAACCGAAAAGGGTTCCTAAAAGGGTTCTCCTATGGGGACAGCTGAAGAACCCTTTCAGGTTCTACATCGCACCTTTTCCTCTAAGAATGTAGGTTATTAGGGAACTGCTACTTTAGATTAGCCAGTGTGCAGAGCAGAGAAACAGCGTGAGAGGAAGGAAACGATGGAGGATTAGATTGTGCGTTTAATCTCCTTATAGTGAGTGTGCATTCTCAGCAGATATGTGCCATCTCTCTCTCTCTCTCTCTCTCTCATATATATATATATATATAAGTATTGAACACGTCACCATTTTTCTCAGTAAATATATTTCCAAAGGTGCTATTGACATGAAATTTTCACCAGATGTTGGTAACAACTCAAGTAATCATACAAAGAAACCAAAACAAATAAGTTCAGAAATTAAGTTATGTGTAATAATGTGAAATGACACAGGGAAAAAGTATTTAACACATGAAGAAAGGGAGGTGCAAAAAGGCATGGAAAGCCAAGACAACAGCTGAAAACTATCAGTAATTAAAAAGCAATCCAGCCCCCTGTCAGTGCAAATTAATATCAGCTGGTTCAGTCCCAACTGATGGCCTACAAAAAGGTCTCATTGCCAAGGTGTCACACAAGACACATCTCATGATGGGTAAAAGCAAAGAGCTGTCTCAAGACCTTCGCAACCTAATTGTTGCAAAACATAATGATGGCATTTTGGTCTGTTCAGTCTGTTTGTAGCCATTTTATCAGATTTCTGGGAGAGTAGCGCAGTTGCAGGTGCAGATACACTCTTAGAAATAAGGGTTCCAAAAGGGTTCTTCAGCTGTCCCCATAGGAGAAAACTTTGAGGAACCCTTTTCGGTTCCAGATAGATGTAGAACCCTCTGAAGCTTGTAGAAGCTTCTGAATGTTCCAGTGAGCACTGTTGGGGCCATAATACGGAAGTGGAAAGACAATCATTTCACCATAAATTTGCCTCGACCAGGTGCTCCTCGCAAGATTTCTGACAGAGGAGTGAAAAGAATAATCAGAAGAGTTGTCCAAGAGCCAAGGACCACTTGTGGAGAGCTTCAAAAAGACCTGCAATTAGCAGGTACTGTTGTCTCAAAGAAAACAGTAAGTAATGCACAACAGCAGTGAAGAATATAGTGTGGTCAGATGAGAGCAAAATTGAACTGTTTGGATGTCATAATACACACCATGTTTGGAGGAGAAATGGCACTGCACATCACCCTAAAAACACCATACCAACAGTGAAGTTTGGAGGTGGGAACATCATGGTGTGGGGCTGCTTTTCAGCAAATGGTACTGGCAAACTTCACATAATTGAAGGAAGGATTAATGGGCAGATTTACCGAGATATTTCAAGATTTCAAGATTTGAAGACTGTTTGTGTGGAAGAATGGGCCAAAATCACACCAGAGAAATGCATGCGACTAGTTACTCCATACAGGAGGCGTCTTGAAGCTGTCATTACCAACAAAGGCTTTTGTACAAAGTATTAAATAAATATCAGTAAGTGTGTTCAATACTTTTTCCCTGTGTCATTTCACATTATTACACATAACTTAATTTCTGAACTTATTTGTATGTATGGATTACTTGGGTTGTTACCAACACCTGGTGAAAATGTCATGTCAATAGCACCTTTGGAAATATATTTACTGAGAAAAAGGGTGACGTGTTCAATACTTATTTCACCCGCTGTATATATATATATCTATTGTATCTCTCTATCTGTCACAATCCTTATCCGTCTTTAACTATGTGACTACACTGTTTACTGTGGTCATGGACGCTCCTAAAGGTTTCTGTGTGTGGCTATTTCAGACCTACAGTACACAGTTCAGCCCTACAGTACACTACATGTACACTGCGAGTGAATGAGTGAGTGAGTGAATAAATGCTTTCACTCACTCACTCATTACTTTGGTGATGTAACCCCACTACAACCCAGGGACCACATCTAAGGACCCCTGCTCGTCCTCATGACAAAATGTCTGTCACAAGTGTTCCTGTCATTACCACACCATACAACACTGCTAAAATGAACAGGATGTCACAGAGTCCTGTTGACTGGAGAGGTTCCTTTTGATTGGGAGCACTGTTCCCCCTCACTGGGTCACATGCGACAGAAACACACAACCATGCACCCTAATGAGCCCCCCGACAATCGGGGGAACGTTGAGTGGCCATTAATACTGGTCCAGTACAGGCAAGTGTGTGTGACACAATGAAGCGGTTATGTAACCCAGGTGTGTGTGTTCCCCTCCCCATCTCTCTGTCCACAGCCCAAATCGAAGTTATACCGTGCAAAATCTGTGGAGACAAGTCATCAGGAATCCACTATGGAGTCATCACATGTGAGGGCTGCAAAGTGAGTTCTCCACATAGCTCTGATGTTCCCTCTGTCTGACTCTCTCCTCATCATTCTCCTCTGTCATTTTTATTCCATCGTCTGCCTTCTCCTCTCCGTCAGCTCTTTTCTTTTCTATTATTTCCTGGTATTTTCCTTATTTTCCAGATCCTAGACTGACTGTTAACTGATATCTCCTGTGTTTGTGGTTATCCTGTAGGGGTTCTTCAGACGAAGTCAGCAAAACAACGCTGCATACTCCTGCCCTCGCCAGAGGAACTGTCTGATCGACAGGACCAACCGAAACCGCTGCCAGCACTGCCGCTTACAGAAGTGTCTTGCACTCGGAATGTCCAGAGATGGTGAGACCGCTTACAAACACACACACACACACCTACGCACGCGCACACACACACACACACTTACGCACGTTGACACACACACAAGTGTAGACACTTACTTATTTAAGTTGTCACCCTACACAATGTCTAAAGCCCAGGTGAAGCTGAGAGAGAAAACAAACACAGTGACTAATAAACAAACTCCCTCTCTCTCTCTCTCTCTCTCCCTCTCTCCCTCCCTCTCTCTCCCTCCCTCTCTCCCTCCCTCCCTCCCCATCTCTCTCTCCCCCCCCCTCTCTCTCTCTCTCTCCCTCGCTCCCTCTCTGTGTGTAGCGGTGAAGTTTGGCCGCATGTCCAAGAAGCAGCGTGACAGCCTGTACGCCGAGGTACAGAAGCACCAGCAGCGGATCCTGAATGAGCGGCAGCAGCAGACGTGTGAGGCAGAGGCCCTGGCGCGCGTCTACTCCTCCAGCCTGACCAACGGCCTCAGCACCCTCAACCACGAGATCGGAGGCACCTACGCCAACGGCCACGTCATCGAGCTCCCTAAGGGCCAGGTGAACGGTGGTGCCCCGGGCGGCTACTACCACGGTATGGACTCCACCCAGCCATCTCCGGACCAGTCGGGCCTAGACATGGCGGGCATGAAGCACATCAAGCAGGAGCCGGTGTACGACCTGACCCCCGTGGCTAACCTGTTCAACTACAGCGCCTACCAGGACAGTCAGCTGGCGCACAGCAATGTCAGCATGGGAGAGCTAGGTAACTAAGGGTTACGGTTAAGTTCATTAACTGCCCCCTGAAAAACATGCATGATGATGTCTCTGTGAGTGAGTGTTGCACAGTGCAAGAAGATACCAGGCCTTAATTGATGATTTGAATAGGAGGGTGTCATGGCGAGGCTGGAGGAGTGTGAGTCAGTGTGATAAGCTGTGTGTGAGACAGGAGATCAGACAGGCTTAGGGAGAGAGGGAGAGGGAGAGGGAGCGAGAGAGCGAGAGAGAGAGAGAGAGCTTTCCATGCGTCCTATTTAAGCTCAGCCCATCAATGTAAGAAACACCCATTGAGATAGCAGATTAAATATTGAGTGTGGCCTGCTAAGGTTGGTTGTAATGTCAATTTAGCTAAACACAGTTTTACTACTGCACTCCATATTTGAGTTGTCACACATATACTCGGATGGGGTATACAATACATTTCCTGATTCTTGTAAAGATCAGTTCTGCTGTTTTCTATACCCCGCTTCAATTAGCGCCAACATTCAGACAAAAGAAAAAAGACATTTCTACAATACAGATTAAAATGATGCTACATAAAAAGCTACTGGTGGACGAGACCACATACAAAGTTGAGTGACAACTGAAACTTTAGGAGGTTGAATAAAGCTAAATAAAGGTGCGATAGTTTTCACTAAACGTATGATCGGTTCATCGGTTTCACTCTCCCATAGACAATGAATGTAAAGCTACCATTTTGCTCAAACTTTGATCAAAGTGTGTGTCTGTCTCTTCTCTGTCCTCTCCCCCTCTCCCTCCATAGATCGTATCGCCCAGAACATTATAAAGTCTCACCTGGAGACCTGTCAATACACAGCAGAGGAGCTGCAGCAGCTGGCCTGGCAAACACACTCCTACGATGACATCAAGATGTACCAGAGCAAAGTGAGTGTGTGACCAGTGTGTGTCTGTGTGTGTGTTCCTTGTGACCAGTGTGTGTGTGTGTGTGTGTTCTTTGTGACCAGTGTGTGTGTGTGTGTGTGTGTGTGTGTGTGTGTGTGTGTGTGTGTGTGTGTGTGTGTGTGTGTGTGTGTGTGTGTGTGTGTGTGTGTGTGTGTTCCTTTTGACCAGTGTGTGTGTTTGTGTGTGTGTTCCTTGTGACCAGGCGACTTTGCACTGCTCACTTACCTACAACCTCTGAGCACCCCCCCAACTCCATTGTCATCCAATGCATTTTTCCTGCCCTATAGTCACTATTTAAATGTATTTTTCCTCCCCTATAGTCACTGTTTAAATGTCTTTTTCCTCCCCTATAGTCACTGTTTAAATGTATTTTTCCTCCCCTATATTCACTATTTAAATGTCTTTTTCCTCCCCTATAGTCACTGTTTAAATGTCTTTTTCCTCCCCTATATTCACTATTTAAATGTATTTTTTCTCCCCTATAGTCACTATTTAAATGTATTTTTCCTCCCCTATAGTCACGGTTTAAATGTCTTTTTCCTCCCCTATAGTCACTGTTTAAATGTCTTTTTCCTCCCCTATAGTCACTGTTTAAATGTCTTTTTCCTCCCCTATAGTCACTGTTTAAATGTCTTTTTCCTCCCCTATAGTCACTGTTTAAATGTATTTTTCCTCCCCTATAGCCACTGTTTAAATGTCTTTTTCCTCCCCTATAGTCACTATTTAAATGTCTTTTTCCTCCCCTATAGTCACTGTTTAAATGTATTTTTTCCTCCCCTATAGTCACTGTTTAAATGTATTTTTCCTCCCCTATAGTCACTGTTTAAATGTCTTTTTCCTCCCCTATATTCAATATTTAAATGTATTTTTCCTCGCCTATATTCACTATTTAAATGTATTTTTCCCCGCCTATAGTCACTATTTAAATGTATTTTTCCTCCCCTATAGTCACTATTTAAATGTATTTTTCCTCCTCTATAGTCACTATTTAAATGTCTTTTTCCTCCCCTATAGTCACTATTTAAATGTATTTTTCCTCCCCTATAGTCACTGTTTAAATGTATTTTTCCTCCCCTATATTCACTATTTAAATGTATTTTTTTACTGCCCTCATTCTTTCCCAAATGCTGTATATAGTATCATCTCACTTCCTACTTTTTCTCTCTGCTACTTTCTCCTTCTCTCTCGCTCGCTCCTCCTCTCTGCCTGTGTGTGTGTGTGTGTGTGTGTGTGTGTGTGTGTGTGTGTGTGTGTGTGTGTGTGTATGTAACAGAGCAGTAGTTCCTTTATCACCATGACCTCTCATTCCTCTGTGTCTAATGGATTATGGGTCATTACAGAAGAACCCTTTGAAATATTCTCCATGGAGATTAATTTTACAGCCAGAAATTATAGGACACACAAAGACAATTTGCTGATACTGTACTTTGGATATTCCGAGGAGCAATGGAGCTGACTATTTTACAAGCATTTTCTTTTTATAAAAATTCACGTCTTTGTATTGTAGTTCATTGAACAGCACAAAGGCATGACCCAAATACAACTCCTCTGCATGTCTCGTTGTGTACACGGTCCTTTGGCATGAACATGTGGGTTAAATACGGCTTGTATTTGCACTTGCTGAAGTGCTATAATAGTGTTTGAAAATTGGGTTTATGATATGTACACAGCTGTCATAACACACGTGTTGATTTGTCTGTCCCTAACATACCAAAGTGTGTGTTTCTTTGCAGACGCGAGACGTGCTGTGGCAGCAGTGTGCCATCCAGATCACCCATTCCATCCAGTATGTGGTGGAGTTTGCCAAGCGCATCTCAGGCTTCATGGAGCTTTGCCAGAACGACCAGATCCTCCTGCTCAAGTCAGGTGAGCTCACCCTGCTTGCCCATTGGACACAAGTTTCCTGTTTGAAACAACATTGTTTCCACTTCCTTTCAACAAAAATGTAAAAAAAATCAAAATAAATGTGACACAAGACGACATTGTATCAATGTGGGAAAAGGTATAGGATTTGCAAAAAGAATTCAACATCTCTCTCTGTCTCTCTCTAGGGTGTCTGGAGGTGGTCCTGGTTAGAATGTGTCGGGCATTTAACCCTCTCAACAACACAGTGCTGTTTGAGGGGAAGTACGGGGGCATGCAGATGTTCAAAGCACTAGGTAAGGCACTGCTGCTAGCGCTACTGTACCGCCTCCATATACGGCCATCTAAGTAGCATGATGTACTACAGTACCCATAATGCTCTGGACAAGATATTCGGTAGCCTCTGACCTGACATTGAAGTCTGATTTGTTACATATTACATTCATAGAAGTAACAGAGTTGCATACATAACTGTAGTAGGATGGGGAAACACTTGAGTGAATACTGCAGTAAGCATCAGGTTTGTATGAGTGAATACTGCAGTAGGCATCAGGCTTGTATGAGTGAATACTGCAGTAGGCATCAGGTTTGTATGAGTGAATACTGCAGTAGGCATCAGGTTTGTATGAGTGAATACTGCAGTAGACATCAGGTTTGTATGAGTGAATACTGCAGTAGGCATCAGGTTTGTATGAGTGAATACTGCAGTAGGCATCAGGTTTGTATGAGTGTGTTCTGTTTGCTGTATTCTTATTTTACATGAGACTACAGTATAACTATGAGACTACAGTATAACTATGAGACTACAGTATAACTATGAGACTATAGTATAACTATGAGACTACAGTATAACTATGAGACTATAGTATAACTATGAGACTACAGCATAACTATGAGACTACAGCATAACTATGAGACTACAGAATAACTATGAGACTACAGTATAACTATGAGACCAGCATAACTATGAGACTACAGTATAACTATGAGACTACAGCATAACTATGAGACTACAGCATAACTATGAGACTACAGCATAATTATGAGACTACAGTATAACTATGAGACTACAGTATAACTATGAGACTACAGTATAACTATTAGACTACAGTATAACTATTAGACTACAGTATAACTATGAGACTACAGTATAACTATGAGACTACAGTATAACTATGAGACTATTGTATAACTATGAGACTACAGTATAACTATGAGACTACAGCATAACTATGAGACTACAGCATAACTATGAGACTACAGCATAACTATGAGACTACAGCATAACTATGAGACTACAGTATAACTATGAGACTACAGCATATTGTTATATTATTCTATTTTGACCGCCCCGTTATTAACTCTCACAGGCTGTGATGACCTGGTCAGCGCTGTGTTTGACTTTGCCAAGAGTCTGTGCTCTCTGCAGCTCACTGAGGAGGAGATCGCTCTGTTCTCCGCAGCAGTGCTCATCTCCACAGGTTAGTACAGACTGCTGACAGCCACAGTTACCTTCTGTCTTTATTATAAGTAAGACAGACACAGTGATTGACATGTGATGTTTGTGTGTGTTCCCATGTCAGACCGGCCGTGGCTGATGGAGCCCAGGAAGGTACAAAAGCTCCAGGAGAAGATCTACTTTGCGCTGCAGCACATCATGCAGAAGAACCACATGGACGAGGACGCGCTGGCTAAGGTAGGGCGCATCATCGCGCCTCATACAGTACAGCTGTTGTGGGGCTTCACATTGGCATCGAAGGGCGTCACACCTAGGCACTGTTCGATAGAAGTGTATTTTAAAACAGTTTTCATGTACAGAGACTTTAGTTGGGTTATGATGTAGACTTCTTGACCCATCACCCATGACCTCTGACCCCTCTGTGTCCTCTGTAGCTGATTGGTCGGATACCCACGCTGTCGGCCGTGTGTACTCTCCACACAGAGGAGCTGCAGGCCTTCCAGCAGCTTCACCCAGAGACGGTGAACGTGCTCTTCCCCCCGCTCTACAAGGAGCTGTTCAACCCCGACCCCAATGCAGCGATCACCATGCCCAAGTGACTTCCTACGGTCCAACCTCAGAGAGTGGACCACAACGTGACCGCGGACGCATCATTACCGCAACTGCAAAGCCCGGACTCCAGGCCCAGGCCATTCAGACAGTTACAGCCACAAACACTAGGAATGTCCAGCAGTTATCCGACCCTATTCACCGATACAGTCTAAAGAATGTATATAACGCACCCATGACCAAGGGGCTCTTCAGAACTGACCAGAAATGTACAGACTTTAACTAACTAATTTAAACTGTCTTTTAAGTCAATTTGTTTATCTTAGATTTTTTTTTACATGATATTGTGATATTGAAGATGGGGGAGGGATTCGTGTGGATTCAGAAAAGCTATTGTAGATATTCTTTAGTGGAGAGCGGATTCCAGTATTACATCTTCTGTTAATATTTTAGTCCTAATTTAAAACTGAAGCAGCCCTATGTGGCTGATACCTTGTCTATGTTTTGTTTTTTTTGATAGATATGTACAGAATTTGTAAAGTTGAAAAGAGACTTGTTAAAGAATATTGGGGTAAACCTGGGAGGTAATTCTGGTACGTTGAGAAAGCCTTGTCTGGGCTCTGTTGATACGTGAAGAGGGTATTGAATCGTTCGGAACTATCAAACTGTAAAAGATTATGGCTACTTCTCAAGGTGAAGATATGTACATATATAGTATATTTTGGCAGATTGCCATCCTGTCAATAATTTTTTGTCGCTGCAATAACTCCGTCCATCGAAGTTGGACTGCTATTGAACAATCAGATCAAATTAGGGATTGTAGTAGGAGGACCCCCCCACACACAGCCCCCCTAAACCCACTACCACCTTTCACCACACCACCCACCTAGATACTACTGTGTTGGTCTTGGTGTCTTTTCATGAGGGCATACAGTACCTAGTCAGTGAATAAGACCCCAAGCCACCGCATGAACCTCTTCCTCCCCAATATACGCCCATTCTAATCACTGGGCTGCTTAAATGAAGCATTCTCTCTCTCTCTCTCAATTTTACTGACAATATTCAGACATTCCATCTTTCAGATTAAAATGGACACATGAAACTTATTCCACATTACAGAGTACTCTCTGGGACTGTAGATCTTGCACTGCTTATTATAGAACACTTTTCCGGATCCTATAGAAACAGGGTTAAAGTTGCAATACATTGTACAATCTTAATAGTAAACTATGATAGACAATCACTTCCATTTAAATGTTAGCGTTATAATGGACACGTTTCTGTGTTTCGCACAGTGAACATTATCATCCTCCATATACACAGAGGATAAGCTTCTCCTAGGCATAGTGCCCCCCAATCACCTCCGTTTCCCATACCATATCCTGCCCACCCCTCTGCCCAAAAAGGAGTGCGAGGTTAGAGGTCAGTGGCTTGTTAAAGACAATCACTTGTGTCTCGATGCACTACACAGCATCTCTCTCAGGGAGCAACTCTTTTTCTGTCTTTGCATAAAAAGACAGTTTTAATATTTTTGAAAAATGTAAGCGTTTTTTGGATATATAAATACGCTGGTGGCTCCCAGCAAAGGAACCTACCCAGACAAGGCTTTTTGGGGGGGGGGGTCCGCATATGTCTGCGTGTGAATGGATCTGTGTGTGGGGATAAATTCACTGTCCGGATGCATTTTGAGTCCATATAACGGGGAGAGCCTATTCTACAAAAGTCCCAGAAAATCATGTTCCTATTGTCCTGAAAATAAAATGTTCAAGTGCATTCAGCAGGGTGAGCCCCCCCCCCCCCCCCACCCCACCCCCGTTCTAGATGTACTGCTTGTTTTACAATAAAGAAAGACTATAACTTTGCTGGCGTCCACCCATTCCATGCCTATAGGACAGTGAATTCAACCCAACGTAGTTTTTATTTTCCCCTGCAAGACTGAATCAGGGGTTTGGGGTGGGGTTGGTAATCAGAGTGACAAATCAACACTGTCAGGTACTGTAGCAATAATAACTGGAAAGCATTTACTACTGTCATGTTTGCATTGTAAAATTATTTTTTATTTTATTACTACTATTATTATTATTATTATTATTGTTGTTATTGCTATTATTACTCCTATATTACTATTAGTCTATTGCCATTCTGTTATCTTTGCATGCACATTGGGGCTTTTGTGTTTTCTCATGCAATGTTGTGGGTCAGGGGTGGGTTGGGGGAGGGGGGTATTTTTTATTGTGAATGTTATGGAGTATTGTGTTCAGCGTGAGGGACTGAATGCATCATGCACCTTTTACGCCATCAACAGAGACACCACAGGGCGCAGGCAAAAGGTGGTCCTTACCCTAACGAGACCACAAAGTGCGCTGACATTTTATATATTAGTCAAAAACATTTCCTACACTTAGTCAAATACACCTCCTTGGAGAACCTGTGTGTGTGTGTGTGTGTGTGTGTGTGTGTGTGTGTGTGTGTGTGTGTGTGTGTGTGTGTGTGTGTGTGAGTGTGTGAGAGTGAATGAACAAGAGAGCAGTTCTTTACTCTATTAATGCTTTGTAAACATTCTTAATGCATTATACATGCGTGCAACTGGAGTACTGTTAAACATGTTTTATTTATTGATTAGAATGTCTTTGCGTCCCATGATGAGAAAGTACAGTACAGTAAGTGCAGCATCTGTGACCAAAACCTTAAAAAAAGGTACTTGGGGTACAAACACTTTTTTTTTTTTTTTTTTTAAAGGACTAATAAAAGCAAAAAAAGAAACACGTTTTTTCAAGTGCCATAGTTAGAGAGGAGCTGGATTGGCGAAATGGGAAATAGTTGCTTTACTGTGAGAGTTTACTTGAGAACCGATCAAAAAGGGGAATTTTGAGGCAAGTGTGTATTTGATTACATTGAATTGTTTGTTTGTATGTTTGCTTTTTTCACTTGGTGAGTCAGACCGAACCTCGGAACTTTGACCCAGCTTTATGTCTCCAAAGCTCACATGTAGACTTGCGTGTGTATGTGTGTGTGTATGTGTGTGTATGTGTGTGTGTGTGTGTATGTGTGTGTATGTGTGTGTGTGTGTGTGTGTGTGTGTGTGTGTGTGTGTGTGTGTGTGTGTGTGTGTGTGTGTGTGTGTGCCATAAATTAAGAGCTTTGATGATCCAGTTGTGTTGAAGTTCTGAGTTGTCTCCTACTTCGAGATGTAAATAATGAAGTCAAGGTCTGAAGTGATTTTTGTTAAATTCTATATTTTATCGCTTTTGTAGACATTTCTTTGTGGGAAGAAAAATAAATAAAATTTTATGGATGCATTTCTGTCTCGTTCTTTTTCCATTGGTCTGATAACACACACAAACACTCAAACAAAGTCAAACACGCATTTATGTTGAGTTTTTGTGGACAAACACAAACTGGCATTTTAAGGGTAAGATAATATTCAATGAGAACTGCACTTTAAGTGAAGCAGAACTATAGCAAAAATATATATATAAAGCATCTAAAAAGCTGTGTTCCAACCACCAAGAACCCTATTTTGTTATTATTGTATTAGCATTTTCATTCTGAATTTAAACCCTAACATGAGCTGTGTCAATGCTTAATTTTTGTATTTTTTTCATGTAATCACTTACAAACAGCATAACAATATATTTGAGCATTGCTAAAATACGAAAATATGATTTCACACATACACAACAGTGTTTGAAAACAGGAAAACACATATTTGATTAAATTGACAGGGTATGTTTTGCTGAAAAACAAATCCCAGATTGTAGTTTTGACTCTGATAAATAATTTTTTAAATCAAGTTTTGAATCCAGCCCAAGGAATAGGGTCTGTGACTCTGAAGATGGTTTCATTTCAAGGGTTTCAACATGTCAGTTAAATACATATTTTACTTGCTAACTTTGTTTTGATCACTGCAGTTCAGCTTTTAGCTGTGAATGTGTACAATATTAAATAAACAAAGCTATGATTGGTAAGCCTATTAGGTAAAGAGTCTAACACTTGACATACCCTGATAGTCTGGGGCCTTAACAAAAGATACATGTTACGAAGTGGATACAAGCATGACATTTGGTACAAACATTCCTCAGGTGTTATGAAAAATATCCCAGAAGGGGTGCCCATTTCAAACTTACCAGGAAAGTGAGTTATTGTGAAAGTTCTAAATGGCTGCCATAATAGCTGGTATTTGACCATAAAAACGATTATGCAACAGATAAAAGCATGACATTTGGTACAAACATTCCTCAGATGATATGAAAATATCCTAAATGGGGTGCTCATTTCAAAATTAACCAGGTAGCGGAGTGCTATGTATGAACATGAAATTCATTCGAAACGGAACATAGAACAAACAAATTATATCTTGCTTTACGGAAACACCTTCCTAGGATGCCCTCTGCATCATGTCTAATGATACATAACATTACAATAAGGCACTGCGTTTGATTGATTAATGGGTTACCTGTGGTACAACAGACACTGCGGCCTCTCTCCACTATGCACTCCATAGGTCGGAGCGAATGCAACACTGGCTTGCTGCTGAGACTAGCGCAATGTAAACCGCTGTTACAACCAAAGCCTTACCAGCCATCTAAGAGGTAGTCCACATAAAGCTACACAATGTACACGATCCCATCAAACCCCCCAAGTGAGTGCTTTCATCACTGTTAGAAGTTGCCCTTAAGCACACCTCTGGATTAGTTTAGCTTCCCCAAATCCTAACCATAACCATTTGGGGAGGAAAACATAAAATGTACATTAAATCAGTGTCTTTAAGGGAAACTTCATCCCACCTGAACCAGAGGTTAGGATGGCGTACTTCTGCTTCCGGATCAGAGGTTACATCCTAGTCATGATCAATCCACTCTCCTTTTCAAAAGATCTGTGTTCTGTTTTCCTGCGGCTGTCCGTGCTTCTCCTCAAATCTGACAACACAAACATTAATCAGCTACACGGTAGTCTACACAGTCATTACCACTAAAAAGAGAATTTGATCAGGCCGGAGAGGAAGTCGATGGATTTTTCATGAATCATTTGTTTTGATTTGATGGGAATCTTGGAGAGGACACAAGAAGAAGAAAAAAACAAAGCACCTTTGAAAAGATCAAAACAAGTATGGCTGAATGTTTGCTTGTGTTTGTTTGCTTGCGTGTTTGTTTTTGAGTTAATTTCCGAGGCGAGGCTCCCTCTAGATGCTGGTATCATGCATCTCGTGTCTACCCAGAGATTGCAATTAATATCTAATCAAAGCTAATTTCTCCACAGCACAAAGCCCTGTTTAATACGTAATCAAAGAGAGCCCAGCACACCGCACAAAGCAAGTCCCACCCCCCTGCCTCCAATACTCTGTTGTCATCGAAATAAATGCTTCCCTTGGCCTAATTAGCTGGTTCTTCATTTGAAGTTTGGGGCTTAATCTCAGAGCCAATGAACCTCCCGAGTGACGACATGCAGGTGACACACACGCTACAGGTCCCTTCTCCGACTACACAATCCTAACAGACCACAAATTCTCACACATTAGAGGCGAGCATACACACACACACACACACACACACACACACACACACACACACACACACACACACACACAATCCCTGCTAAAAGTAGTGGTTCTGAAGGGTTCCTTTCTCTCACCTGAGAGTCCGAGGTTCTCGCAGCAGGAGTTGCAGGTGTGCTTGACGACAAAGCTCTGGATGGCAGCGCCTCCCAGGTTAGCAGGACCAAACACCATGTCGTCTCCCAGGTTACCAAACACCATGTCATCGCTCGAGCTACAGGAAGGCAACAGGCAAAATAAATGTTTTCCAGATGTCTTTAGACCTCAAAAGAATGGATGTCAAGATGACAATAAGTGTCAGTGTCACACACCGAACATCCACCGTACCTTTTGTAACCTGCTCGGATGACCGATGGGTCTGTAAGCTCCGATCCCACTCCTGTGAAAGATTGAGGAGGAGAGAGAGAGATTTCAGTTCAATGTAGTAGTTTATAGGACAAACCCTGTGAAGGGATGTGGTTGCAAAATAAAGATCAAAGCATGGTGTCAAAGAAATTAAAATCTATCCATAGTCAGTCAGACAGACAGACAGACAGACAGACAGACAGACAGACAGACAGACAGACAGACAGACAGACAGACAGACAGACAGACAGACAGACATCAGAATGGGACGGACAGACAGACAGCTCAACAGAATGGGATGGACAGGCAGACAGGCAGACCCTGTATGTCCAGCACCAGTAGTTCCCTGCAGGAGTATTGGTAGGTCCAGTGGGAGAAGGCCAGGAGCGCTTCCTCCATCCCACAGCAGGGGGTGATCTCCTCTCCTGTGTTATTATTGTACTTCCTGAAGTCTCCCGTCATGTTCCTCTCTATGGTCAACCACTGGCCGTCTGAGTGCCAGTGAAGAAGAGACACGTCCAAGAACCTAGGAGGGAGACGCACATTCAGAACACATTTCACTTGCACACATTCTGCAAGTCCATAGACATACAGATATCATATGCACACATACTGCAAGTCTATAGACATACAGATATCATATGCACACATACTGCAACCATAGACATACAGATATCATATGCACACATACTGCAAGTCTATAGACATACAGATATCATATGCACACATACTGCAAGTCCATAGACATACAGATATCATATGCACACATACTGCAAGTCTATAGACATACAGATATCATATGCACACATACTGCAAGTCCATAGACATACAGATATCATATGCACACATACTGCAAGTCTATAGACATACAGATATCATATGCACACATACTGCAAGTCCATAGACATACAGATATCATATGCACACATACTGCAAGTCCATAGACATAAAGATATCATATGCACACATACTGCAAGTCTATAGACATACAGATATCATATGCACACATACTGCAAGTCTATAGACATACAGATATCATATGCACACATACTGCAAGTCCATAGACATACAGATATCATATGCACGCATACTGCAAGTCCATAGACATACAGATATCATATGCACACATACTGCAAGTCCATAGACATAAAGATATCATATGCACACATACTGCAAGTCCATAGACATACAGATATCATATGCACACATACTGCAAGTCCATAGACATACAGATATCACATGCACACATACTGCAAGTCCATAGACATAAAGATATCATATGCACACATACTGCAAGTCCATAGATATACAGATATCATATGCACACATACTGCAAGTCCATAGACATACAGATATCATATGCACACATACTGCAAGTCCATAGACATAAAGATATCATATGCACACATACTGCAAGTCTATAGACATACAGATATCATATGCACACATACTGCAAGTCCATAGACATACAGATATCACATACACACATACTGCAAGTCCATAGATATTGTGACGAGCGTCCTGGTATCTCATCAGCGTCGCCCTGGAAACGGAGGCAGAACACCTGCACTTCCTCGTTACCGGCTGATCGGTCCCAGCTGCAGCTCGTCAGCCGGCAGCATTATAAGCCCAGCAGTTCTTGCCACAGGGAGTTCGACCTCCAGAAAGACTGCAGCTAATCTCTCTCTCTCTCAATCCCTGTAGACAGCAGCGTGTGACCGGATAGCCGCCATCGAGCCCGAGCACGAGCACCCTGCACAAGGATCAAGGCGGAGAGCACAGACTGCACCAGCGCACTTCTACACCTGTTTGTCACCTTTTCACTAATTGTGTGTCAATAAATCCACCCTCTGGGCATTTATTGAAACAGTCCTTGTCGTGTGATTCTTCACCCCGTGACAAGTGGTGGAGAATGCGGGCAAGTCAGCGAAGAATCACCGACAAGCAATATCACCTTCTTTGACTGTTCTCATCCCTTTTCCTGGATTTTATCCTCTGTCACAGGTGTGCGCTCCTCCCTTTCCCCAAAAATGGAAGAACTCCTAAAGCATCTCACCGAGGTCAGCATCCGCCAACAACAGATAGTGGAACACCTGGCCACGCGGCAAGGACAGACCGAGCAGGAGCTCGCAGCTCTCCAGGCTGCCGCCGCCCCACGCGTTCTGCGACCAGATGCCCAGGTACAAGCAACCAAGCTGCTCCCGAAAATGACCCCTCATGACGACGTGGAAGCATTCCTGCAGGTGTTCGAGAACACCGCAACCATGGAGAGGTGGCCTGAGGGTGACTGGACACGGGCTCTGGCACCCCTACTGACCGGTGAAGCTCAGCAAACGTACTTCGCTCTCCCCGCCGCTACCGCTGCCCAGTACGCCGAAGTAAAACGAGAAATTCTAGCCCGGCTGGGCTTATCCTCTACCTGCGCGGCTCAGCAGTTTCACGAGTGGGAGTACAAGTCTCGACTGCCCGCCCGTGCTCAAGCTGCCGAGCTCACGCGGCTCGCGCATCACTGGTTGCTGGACGGATCCCCCTCGGCCGCCCAGGTAGCGGAGCGCGTAGTCATCGACCGTCTCCTCCGGGCTCTCCCCCGCTCCCATCGACAGGCGGTCGGCATGAGAAATCCGACCACAATGCTCGAGCTCGTGGGGGCCATAGAACTGGCGGATGCGGCCCAACAACGGGACGCTGGGGAGAGAGCACCACCGTTTCCCCGGAGGGTGGGCCAGGAGCGACGTGCGCCGGAGGGCATCCAGCGACACCAAAGCAGGCCGGCGGTCCCCTCCCCACGGGATGAGCCCATGCCAACCGAGCCGCCAACACCTCCTACTCGAACCTGGCTGACCGGCTGCATCGTGCATCATGACCTTCCCGCTGGGGCCCCTGAAGCGGAGGTAAAGGTTAACGGGAAATGGCTCCGGGCCATTCTGGATTCTGGCAGCACCGTCAGCCTGGTCCAGTCTCACGTCCTTGCCCCTCGCACTGAATACAAGTCGTTCCTGCCGATCACCTGTGTCCATGGGGACACTAGGCACGTCCCAGCCCGCCGTGTGACCATCGCCGCCGCTCCAGGATCCTGGCCAGTGGAGGTTGGAGTAATGAAAGACCTCCCGGTACCGGTGTTGATCGGCTGAGACTGGCCCGGGTTTGACCGCCTCCTAGCTTCTCTCACCCAGCCTGCCAACCCGGGGAGCGGCCGTCGTAAACGGGTGCCCATGAAGCGGCATCATCAACGGCCCGTCCTTCTGGCCTCGGATAGCGGGAGAGATGGTGAGTCCCCCTCTCAAAATCCTAATCTTTTCCTTGATGTGTTCCAGCAGGTGACGGGAGGGGGTTCATTTGGCCGGGAACAACGTGAGGACGACCGGCTGAAGCATTGTTGGGCCCAGGTTCGGATCCTGGACGGAAAAGAAGTTCAGCCTGGGCCCCATCCTCTCCCGCATTTTGTGGTTCAGAAGGGCCTGCTATACTGTGTTGCGCAGCGGAGGGGGGAGGAGAAATTACTGCTGGTGGTGCCTCGTACGAAGACGGAGACCGTGCTGGAGTTGGCCCACTCACACCCCATGGCGGGACATCTCGGGCCGGCCAACACGGTCCAACGGATTCGGGACCGGTTCCACTGGCCGGGAATGGACGCCGAGGTGAAATTGTTCTGCCAGGCCTGCCCCACCTGCCAGGTAACGTCACCCAGGAAGCCTCCCCCCAGCCCGCTGATACCGCTACCCATCATCGAGGTGCCCTTCGAGCGCATCGGGATGGACCTTGTGGGGCCGTTGCCTAAGTCTGCCCGGGGACATGAACACATCCTGGTGATCGTCGACTATGCCACCCGGTACCCAGAGGCTATCCCCCTGCGGAAGGCCACAGCAAAAACCATCGCTCAGGAGCTCTTCCTGTTGTCTAGCCGAGTTGGCATCCCAGCGGAGATCCTGACCGATCAGGGAACTCCCTTTATGTCCCGGCTAATGGCTGACCTCTGCCGGCTGCTGAAGGTGAAGCAGTTGAGGACCACGGTCTACCACCCACAAACGGATGGTCTGGTCGAACGTTTTAACCAGACTCTGAAGCAGATGCTAAGACGGGTCGTGGCTGAAGACAGGCGTGACTGGGACCTCATGATCCCCTACGTCCTCTTCGGCATCCGTGAGGTTCCCCAAGCCTCAACTGGCTTCACCCCGTTCGAGCTCCTCTTTGGTCGACAACCACGGGGCCTCCTGGATGTGGCGAAGGAAGCCTGGGAGCAGCAGCCGGCAGTTCATCGTTCAGTCATCGAGCACGTAAGGGAGATGAGGGAAAGGATTGACCGGGTCATGCCATTAGTCCGGGAACACCTAAGCAAAGCGCAGCAGGCTCAACAGCGTCACTACAACCGGGCGACCCAGCCACGGGAATTCCGTCCCGGCGATCGGGTCATGGTCCTAGTCCCCACAGCCGCATGCAAATTCCTGGCTACCTGGCAAGGGCCGTACACAGTGCTGGAGAAGATCGGCCCGGTGACTTATCGAATCCGCCAACCAGGCCGGCGAAGAACGGAGCAGCTGTACCACGTCAACTTGCTGAAAAAGTGGGTTGGGACTAGGGACCAGCTCGTCGCCCTCGCCTCTACAGAACCCATAGTGGTAGACACCAATCCCCACCTCTCGGCCGCCCAGAAGGGAGAGCTGCAGCACCTGATCGGTCAGTTCTCTGATGTGTTCTCCCCTCTTCCCGGGCAGACCAACGTCATCCAGCATGATATCCAGACGCCTCCCGGAGTCATCGTCAGGCAACGGCCCTATCGGGTCCCTGAAGCTCGTCGGCGAGCTATCGAGGAGGAAATACACCAGATGCTGAAGTTAGGGGTGATCGAGCCTTCACGCAGCCCATGGTCCAGACCGATCGTCCTGGTCCTGCAACCGGATGGCACCCTCCGTTTCTGCAACGACTATCGCCGCCTGAATGAAGTCTCTCAGTTTGACGGCTACCCCATGCCGCGGGTGGACGAGCTTCTGGATCGGTTGGGAAGGGCCCGGTTCATCTCAACGCTGGACCTCACAAAGGGTTATTGGCAGGTACCCCTTTCAGAAAAGGCCAAACCTAAAACTGCTTTTTCCACCCCTAGTGGCCACTGGCAATACCGGACCCTTCCCTTCGGCCTCCACGTGGCACCCGCCACGTTCCAGCGTATGATGGACATCCTCTTACGGCCCCATCAAGCGTATGCTGCAGCCTACCTGGACGACGTGGTGGTCCACTCCGTTTCGTGGGAGGATCATCTAGAGAGATTGCGGAGGGTGCTTTCCGAACTCCGGAGGGCTGGACTCACCGCCAACCCCCGAAAGTGCCACCTTGCACTCTCAGAGGCAAAGTACCTGGGGTTCCAAGTGGGCCGAGGACTGATTCGCCCACAGGAGAAAAAGGTGGAAGCCGTACGCTCCGCCCGAGACCGACGACGAAAACCCAGGTACGAGCCTTCTTGGGGTTGGCGGGGTATTATCGCTGTTTCATCCCTAACTTCTCCTCCTTAGCCGCCTCCCTGACAGATCTGACCAGGAAGGGGCAGCCGGAGAAGGTGCAGTGGTCGTCAGCATCGGAAGAGGCCTTCCAAAGGATCAAGGAAGCCCTCACGTCCGAGCCTGTCCTCCGAGCCCCAGATTTTAGCTGCCACTTCCTGCTGCAGACGGATGCCTCCGACACGGGACTGGGAGCCGTCCTGTCACAAGTGCAAGAAGGGGAGGAGCATCCTGTCCTGTATATCAGCAAGAAGTTGACCCCAGCCGAGAGAAACTACGCCGCTGTGGAAAAGGAAGCTCTAGCCGTCAAGTGGGCAGTCCTGGAGCTGCGCTACTATCTCCTTGGCCGAAAATTCACCCTTGTCACCGACCACGCGCCCCTCCAGTGGATGGCCCGTGCCAAAGACACCAATGCCAGGGTGACTCGTTGGTTCCTCGCGCTCCAGGACTTCCACTTCGTGGTGCGTCACCGCGCAGGGACCGCGCACGCCAACGCTGACGGTCTCTCACGAATCTGGGCAGCTTTTGCAGGTCTGTCAGGGGTGACTCCCCACCCACCCCCTATTAATCCCCTACTGTCTCATGCTTCCAACAGGACCAGGACGACGCTTAGGGGGGGGGAGTGTGACGAGCGTCCTGGTATCTCATCAGCGTCGCCCTGGAAACGGAGGCAGAACACCTGCACTTCCTCGTTACCGGCTGATCGGTCCCAGCTGCAGCTCGTCAGCCGGCAGCATTATAAGCCCAGCAGTTCTTGCCACAGGGAGTTCGACCTCCAGAAAGACTGCAGCTAATCTCTCTCTCTCTCAATCCCTGTAGACAGCAGCGTGTGACCGGATAGCCGCCATCGAGCCCGAGCACGAGCACCCTGCACAAGGATCAAGGCGGAGAGCACAGACTGCACCAGCGCACTTCTACACCTGTTTGTCACCTTTTCACTAATTGTGTGTCAATAAATCCACCCTCTGGGCATTTATTGAAACAGTCCTTGTCGTGTGATTCTTCACCCCGTGACAATATACAGATATCATATGCACACATACTGCAAGTCCATAGACATAAAGATATCATATGCACACATACTGCAAGTCTATAGACATAAAGATATCATATGCACACAAACTGCAAGTCTATAGACATACAGATATCATATGCACACATACTGCAAGTCTATAGACATACAGATATCATATGCACACATACTGCAAGTCCATAGACATACAGATATCATATGCACACATACTGCAAGTCCATAGACATACAGATATCATATGCACACATACTGCAAGTCCATAGACATAAAGATATCATATGCACACATACTGCAAGTCCATAGACATAAAGATATCATATGCACACATACTGCAAGTCTATAGACATACAGATATCATATGCACACATACTGCAAGTCTATAGACATACAGATATCATATGCACACATACTGCAAGTCCATAGACATACAGATATCATATGCACACATACTGCAAGTCCATAGACATAAAGATATCATATGCACACATACTGCAAGTCCATAGATATACAGATATCATATGCACACATACTGCAAGTCCATAGACATACAGATATCATATGCACACATACTGCAAGTCCATAGACATAAAGATATCATATGCACACATACTGCAAGTCTATAGACATACAGATATCATATGCACACATACTGCAAGTCCATAGACATACAGATATCATATACACACATACTGCAAGTCCATAGATATACAGATATCATATGCACACATACTGCAAGTCTATAGACATACAGATATCATATGCACACATACTGCAAGTCTATAGACATAAAGATATCATATGCACACATACTGCAAGTCTATAGACATACAGATATCATATGCACACATACTGCAAGTCCATAGACATACAGATATCATATGCACACATACTGCAAGTCCATAGACATAAAGATATCATATGCACACATACTGCAAGTCCATAGACATACAGATATCATATGCACACATACTGCAAGTCCATAGACATACAGATATCATATGCACACATACTGCAAGTCTATAGACATACAGATATTATATGCACACATACTGCAAGTCTATAGACATACAGATATCATATGCACACATACTGCAAGTCCATAGACATACAGATATCATATGCACACATACTGCAAGTCTATAGACATACAGATATCATATGCACACATACTGCAAGTCTATAGACATACAGATATCATATGCACACATACTGCAAGTCCATAGACATACAGATATCATATGCACACATACTGCAAGTCCATAGACATACAGATATCATATGCACACATACTGCAAGTCCATAGACATACAGATATCATATGCACACATACTGCAAGTCTATAGACATACAGATATCATATGCACACATACTGCAAGTCTATAGACATACAGATATCATATGCACACATGAGGTGAGTTTCTCACTTACTATGTAAAGCGCTTTGAGTACCTCAGTTGGAAGAAAGGCACTATATAAATCCAATCCATTATTATTATTACATGTACTAGTGCTGAGTCCTAATGTTGAGTACCAACCTGGGAGAATGAGGCATGTTTTCTGGTTTTACTTGGTTGAACACATGCATGAGTTTCTGAGCAGCTCTCTGCTGCTGTATCTCCTGTCAGGACAAAAACACAGAAGGCCAGAATTATACTATTAAGGGATGTAACATATGCCAAGTAAAACAGGAGGGTAAAAGAGATGAGAGCCCATAACAAAAAGTAGGTGATGTTCCACCTTGCTGTGAAAAAATGTATGTATATAAGTAAGGTCAGGAGTTTATGACCTGACCAGGAAAAGATCTGTCTTACAATAACCAGGCCCCAGAGTTTATGACCTGACCAGGAAAAGATCTGTCTTACAATAACCAGGCCCCAGAGTTTATGCTTAACGAGTCTTGTGGTCAGAAAACACTTCTGGCCCTAACAACAAGCTATGATGTTATATAATGTATGTATGTATATATGAGGTTTATACCCGAAGACAGAGCTGCAGGGGGGTGTCACTGTGGAAGACCACCTCGGGCCGCATGGCTTTGACCACATACACGCAGCCCACCCTTAGGACGTCCCTCTCGGCCCAGGTGCAAAGCACACGCGTGGTCCTGCGTAGCCCCCCATCCAGACAGCCCTCGCTGGACAGTGGCTGAAGCACCGCAGACAGCCCTCGGGATGACCAGGAGGATACGGAGGTCTCCGGGCCTGCAGCTTCCACCTCCTCCAGGGAGTAGACACTCACCTCCTCTCCCGCTGTCAGGGACCATGCAACCATGGGGAAGATGGGTATTAGGGAGGCAATGGGATGCTTTTGAATGCACCCCTAACAGAAACAATTAATTTCCACTAGCATTTCTACATTCTTCAAAAATGCTTGTGAGATTATTCTAGAAATTCCTTAGAAACCAGCTAACACATTTAAGAACAGTTTGGAGAAACAACCACACCCTAGGGGGGTCTAAAATAATCAAAACTTCAACAACAGCGAACTATCCCTTTAACGTGATTGGCTGATGTCTTACCCGTTATGGAGACAGGTGTGAAAGGTATGGTGTGAGCAAGCCTCATCAGGTTGTTCCTTTCCATGGCTAACACGACCACAACACATTTAAAACACAACACACAATTTACATTTGAGTCATTTAGCAGACGCTCTAATCTAGCTTCTTACAGTTAGTGCATTCAAAATACAGATGTGCAACATCCACACATCACAGTCATAGTATGTACATTTTTAATCAATAAAGTACAGTCATGTGAAAAAGTAAGTACACCCCCTGGACAGATTTGGACAGATGGATATGTAATCTTCACTTCAACACGATTGACAGATAAAGTTTACCCAATTTAACAAATCACACAAGAATATCAAGACACAACTGACTTTTGCCAGACAACACCTGGGTAAAGTCAGTTGTGTCTTGATATTATTTTTTGAGAGCAGAGGCTTCTTCCTTCCTGACCTCCCATGTAGGCCAAGTTTGTGCAGTCTCTTTCTGACAGTGTACCATGCAATTTGACATTGATTGTGGCAAGAGAGGCCTGTAGATCCCTTGATGTTACCCTGGGGTTCTTAGAGACTTCTATGAGCATCTTTTCGTCAGCTCTTGGGCTGACTTTGGTGGGACGACCTGTCCTAGGTAGTTTGCCAGTGGTCTGTAATGAATTGCTTGGAAATGGATTTGTTACCCCTCCCAGACTATAATCTTTCTTCTGAGGGCCTCGGGTAGGCCTTTTGATCTTTGAATGATGTGTTACCACACACCCATATGGTTAAGACCAAACCAGACCAATTTTCTTATCTTTATGGAAGGCTGGACCCTCCTACGTTTCTCTCTAATGTTTTCTAATCATTTACACTTGTTTTGGTACACCTAATTCTAATTTTAGCCATTTTATGTGATGGTAAAGGTAGGGGTGTACTAACTTTTTCCCCATAAGGAAAAGGCATTTTTGTTTATTTGAATTGCATAATATTTTCAAAGTTTTTTTTGTTAAATTGGGTAACCTTTATCTGTCAATAGTGTTGAAGTGAAGATTACATATCCATCTGTCCAAATATGTAAAAAAAAAATGATTTTGGCTATCAGCAAAGTCAGAGCTAGTAAGGGGGTGGGGGGGAGTCAAGTGTGAGTGTAAGTTCACAAAAGGCACAACACAATGTAACATGATGTAATGCAACATAACCAGACAAAAACAGGTCATATAATTTAGCTATCAGGTCAGATTTTTTATGAATGATTTATGTGATTGTTGGGTACCTGAGTAGTGTGGGTCCAGGTCTTCTGTGGATTGAAATGTAGAGGACTTTCCTAACAGACAAACGAACACATGGAAAACAACCAAGACAGACCAAAAAGATTACAGTTAAAAATTAAGCTTTTGCTTAGGAATGTTCTAGCAGGGGGGAAAGCTGAGAAAAAGAATGACAAGGAAAACAAATGGAAATACAAGCCATTAATACAGACAATGGTTCAGGTTGCCTACCTTCAGGTGCGATCCCACTCTGCACTCTACAACAGAAGAACATACAGAACTCACACAACTATACACAACTTCAGTACTTCCACAATGACCACTTTCTCCACAACTCCAGCACTACTCCATGCACACCTGAGATCAAATGGATTTTCAGTAACACTCTTATTTGGATAAGACGGTTTGTAAATGTTCAGTAGATGTTACATAACATTTTAACTAACTATCCACTAACTATCCACTAACCCTATCCCTAGCCCTAACGTTAACCCTTATCCTAACCCTAAACTTAACCCTTACCCTAACCTTAGCCCTAAGCCTCACCTTTATTCTAAACCTAACACTAGCCCTAACCGTAACCTTAGCAAGCAGTTGCTTATCAACAGATTGTAGATAGCATGACCATTTGTAGATTATCTATATGGGACTATATCAAAATAAAGTATAACCAGGTTTTCTTTCAAATACTAACTGCTAGCCAATCATTAGCTGCGGTTGATTGAGCTTGCCTGGCACAATGGAACCAATGGGATGGTCCCAAAAATGTAAATCCCGCTTATCCAGCACTCCAGGTAGGCTCAATCAAACACTCAAAGTATTTTAAAGTTCAAGAAAATTATTTGAACACAGGTCTGACTCCATTTGGGCTTTTTACACTACTAAGCCGAACAGGGCCGAGACAAATTGAGTTGCATGGAGATGGTATAGTTACTGTATGCATCCACTATAGTAACTGCAACCATGCTGAAAAGGATAATGTGGAAAATAAACATTGGAGCCAGCAGAGTTATGTTCGGGTTAGCAAGATAGTGTAAAAAGGGTAAATGTGATCTCCAGACTTACGAGGACCTGCAGCTGACAGGGCGGGCCCAGCTTGTCCACACGGACTGACTGGAGTCCTGCAGGACGAGAGCAGGAAGTACATAACAGTTACATCAATAAATGGTTATTTGCTACGTCACCGACTGCAAAGTCGGCATCAGATTGCTATGTCATATGATGTGGTTAGCTGATATGGTAAACACCTATCCAGACTGAGATCTGGCAGGCAACTGCAATGTAGACAGCCTGGAACATTGCCATTGTCTTAGCTGGGCATCTTTAAACACTCTTTAACCTATTAGTCAATGGGCCAGCAGTCCAAATTTCACATATTTGTACACTTTGGGGTGGCAAATTCTAATGATGATTTTCATTTTGATAAACCCACAGATAGGAGGAAGCTAAATGTGGGTATGTTGGGCCAACAGGATTGAGGGTATGAAATGTAATTTTAATATGGGAAGAATCTTCTCAAACTAAGGCAATTTCATACAGTACCCGTCAAAAGTTTGGAAACACCTACTCATTCAAGGGTTTTTCTTTATTTTTACTATTTTCTACATTGTAGAATAATAGTTAAGACATCAAAACAATTCTATAACACATATGTGTTAAACAAAACTACCGTTCAAATGTTTGGAAATGTCCTTGTTTTTGAAAGAAAAGCAAATTTTTTGGTCCATTAAAATAACATAAAATTGATCAGAAATACAGTGTGGACATTGTTAATATTGTAAATTACTATTGTAGCTGGAAACGGCAGATGTTTTATGTAATATCTACATAGCCGTACAGAGGTCCATTATCAGCAACCATCACTCCTGTGTGTGACGAGTGTGAATATATAAGAGAGCCAGGCGCAGGAGATGGTGTGGAACAAACGTATAATTTAATACGTAACAGATATATTCCACAATATAACAGGAACGGCACTACTGTGCCAGTAAACCACGAAAGGTGCTACTATAACTAGGCAACTGCCTCGAGCACGAAACCACGAGTAACATATAACTCGGATGAGAAATAGAACATGAACATACCACTGTCACAATAAACAATAACCAACAAGGACATGAGGGAACATATATACATGAAGTAATTGGGGGAAAGGAGAACCAGGTGTGCGTAATGACAAGACAAGACAAATGGATAATGAAAGAGGGAGCGGCAGTGGCTAGAAAGCCGGTGACGACGATCGCCGAAGCATGCCCTAACAAGGGGGTGAGGCAACTTCGGAAGGAGTCGTGACACTGTGTTCCAATGGCACAGCGAATCCGGGATGCTGCCCTTCTAGGCAGAGTTGCAAAGAAAAAGCCATATCTCAGACTGGCCAATAAAAATAAAAGATTAAGGTGGGCAAAAGAACACAGACAATGGACATAGGACAATATGGCTTTTTCTTTGCAACTCTGCCTAGAAGGCCAGCATCCCGGAGTCGCCTCTTCACTGTTGATGTTGAGACTGGTGTTTTGCGGGTACTATTTAATGAAGCTGCCAGTTGAGGACTTGTGAGGTGTCTGTTTCTCAAACTAGACACTCTAATGTACTTGTCCTCTTGCTCAGTTGTGCACCAGGGCCTCCCACTCCTCTTTCTATTCTGGTTAGAGCCAGTTTGCGCTGTTCTGTGAAGGGAGTAGTAACACAGCGTTGTACGAGATCATCAGTTTCTTGGCAATTTCTCGCATGGAATAGCCTTCATTTCTCAGAACAAGAATAGACTGATGAGTTTCAGAAGAAAGTTCTTTGTTTCTGGCTATTTTGAGCATGTAATCGAACCCACAAATGCTAATGCTCCAGATACTCAACTAGTCTAAAGAAGGCCAGTTTTATTGCTTCTTTAATCAGAACAACAGTTTTCAGCTGTGCTAACATAATTGCAAAAGGGTTTTCTAATGATCAATTAGCCTTTTAAAATTATAACTTGGATTAGCTAACATCCAGGCTGTATCACATCCGGCCGTGATTGGGAGTCCCATAGGGCAGTGCACAATTGGCCCAGCGTCGTCCAGGTTTGGCCGTGGTAGGCCGTCATTGTAAATAAGAATTTGTTCTTAACTGACTTGCCTAGTTAAATATAAAAAAATTTAATCATTTGATCTGATGGCAAGAATTTACCAAAAACTATGTTTTTAATATGAGATCTACCCAATAGAATGTTCCATTGTTGTTTGATATAGTAATTTTCAAAGAGCATTACCATTTCAACTTGTCTCAACATTCCTTTACCTGCCTGAAAACATTCTATTGCATAGACTCCCATACAACAAGACATATACATTTGTTCATAGGATTGGAGAGATTAAGATAAGACTATTAAACCTTTGCCACCCCAGAGTGGACACATTTTTCGCTGGCCCATGGACTACATATAGAGATATCTCTATATACAGTATACATCTCCACACATCTCTATTTATCATTCTGGTACCTTGTTCTCTATTTTTACTTAACATCTTTATACTGACAAAACATAACTATATAACTACTACTATACATACAACACAAGATCAAATCTTACCTGATGTGAAAAACCTACTTTCTTCAACAAATCCATGGGTTCAGAATCTGAAACAATATTGACACGAGAAGGTGAGATGGTGAACAGAAGTGATCAATTGCAAAGATAGGAGGTGTGCCCTCTTTCGGTCTCTACGGGTACATACTGAGTGGGCTGGGGCTGGCAGAGGCAGACCAGCACAAAGGTTCTCCTCCCCTGTGCTTCCTCTTCCTGCACACGACAGAGAGGTATGAGTCCACCTCATTCACCTGAGAGCAGAGAGGTCAATGAAGGGTAATCTCAAATCAATCGATATACACAGACTATTCAGCTTTACGTGTACTGTTGTAAAAAGCTACAGCTCTGACTGTGGCACGACGCAGGACCTAGCAGTAAATGGCAGATGTTCAGACGTGTGTTGGTCTGTCTGTTCTACTGTCAGTCTGTCTGTCTTTATAATGTCTGTCTGTCTGTCTGTCTGTCTGTCTGTCTGTCTGTCTGTCTGTCTGTCTGTCTGTCTTACAGCATCTGAAGAACTCTCCTCCAGGATCTTGACTGTCTTCCTGGCCTGACACCTCTCTCTGCTCTCTGAGGTCACTGCCAGGTCAAACCAGTTGGACCACTCTGCAAAACACAACCAGGACAGGTAGAATCACTAGAGATACATTGGGAAACTGATTAGTGTCATGGAATGTTTTACCTTATAGGTATTTGTACTCATACATGGATATATGGTATATAATACAAATGTGAGGACAAAACAAGATAACTGATCCTTTTATGTATGTTGTTGCAAATGCTAACCAAGCATAAGAGAAATGTTCCCTCTAAACTGCGCCCCTGGGACTGCCGCGCAGAGAAGCATGAGATTGAACACTTTTCCTCCCTTAGTTAACACTATCAACGTTTTAATACTCCAGTGACAGCGTTGGCTGTAGGAGAAGGTGTGGCCCGACAGCAGGGAGGTTGGGGTGCTGCCGTAGGCCCTGGGGGTGTGGCAGGGCATGATGTCAACACAATATTAGCCACTTTCAAAGTAACATAGCGAAACAATAAGAACTATGCAAGGCTTAGTATCCAAAACAAACTATGCAAGACATTTTGTTGTGCCATTCACTTTGAACTGGACTGTGTTTACAGCACGAGCGGTTGTGAGTGAATGCGCTTCTTTTGAGATCAAAGCGAGAGCAGCATGTAGCCATATGTGCACATTTGTTCATATATTTTGCTAGTTAGTGAGTTATTAGTCCTGTAATAGATTATTCTAAGTCTGCCATGGGGGAGAGATTGCTTCCTACAAGAGCACAAAACGTGTACATTTCTAGACATCTTTGAAAAGTGAATCAGGTAAAGAGTTTTTTTTTGTCTTAAAGGGGCAGTGTTGTATTTTGAGTAGCCAATAGGCAGAGGGTATCTGATTCTCTGTAATAATGGTATGGGAATAATAATGAATATACAGCACCAGTCAAAAGTTTTAGACACAGCTACTCATTCAAGGGTTTTTCTTTATTTTTGAAGACATCAAAACTATGAAATAACACATGTGGAATCATGTAGTAACCAAAAAAGTGTTTAAAAAATCAAAATATATTTTAGATTCTTCAAAGTAGTCACCCTTTGCCTTGATGACAGCTTTGCACACTCTTGGCATTCTCTCAACCAGCTTCACCTGGAATGCTTTTCCAACAGTCTTGAAGGAGTTCCCACATATGCTGAGCACTTGTTGGCTGCTTTTCCATCACTCTGCGGTCCAACTCATCCCAAACCATCTCAACTGGGTTGAGGTCAGGGGATTGTGGAGGCCAGGACATCTTCAAAGTGTTGATGTCTTCACTATTTTTCTACAATGTAGAAAATAGTTAAAAAATAAAGAAAAACCCTTGAATGAGTAGGTGTGTCCAAACTTTTGACTGGTACTGTATATAAATATATTTGTTTTAAATTGTAAATTGGTTTCTTGCATCAAACAACACAACAATAACTATTTCCATGTTAAAATGTTATGGGATGCATTTTCTCCATTGTTTTTGATGGTAGGCCTCTCTGATAGGCCTACATTATGATCAAATAGTCATCGTAGCCTACTTGACCACTGTCTGAAACTGTAACTTAAAGCGGGTACAGCCTCATTGTTGCACAGAAGTATCAAAATGCTCAAGTTTGCGCTAAGCAGACATGAAATTTGCTCAGTGCGAAAACATTTTTGAGGGAACATTGCATAAGAAGGTGGTACAGTACCTCTGCTTTTACTGCAGCCAAGAGGTATGTCAGCTGTGAAGCTTCCCCCCTCTGACAGGCAATCGAGGGCGGGGAAGGAGGCACGTAGCGGGCTCAGGGGGATGCCAGAGAGAGCCATGTTCTCCATGCTAGAGGAGAGAGAGCGGCTGTGACTGTAGGGCCGGTCCCTGGACAGACCCGCCCACCGGTGAGGACGCTTCCTGACCCACTGGCCCTGTCTGGAGCGAGCTGCCCCAGGGTCGTCGTCCATACAGAAGGCGGGGTTCACCAAACCCCTGGCCCCACAGCCTCTCTCGTCCTGGGAGTCCGACAACAGTAAGGCATGACTAGAGGCCCTAGACACATTCACATCAAAGGGCTGCCCAACCTCCTCCCCTTCCTCTTCCATGGACATCTCAGGGTCGCAGCAGACCCTGGGTTTGCCGTGGGGTGGTTCCAGAGAACTGTCTATAGCCCAGGCCGAAGGGTACGGGGGAGAGCCACAGCGGGAAGGCACGCACGACTCACAGGGGGTCCTGTCCCTGAGCCCTGCACCGCCCAGGTGAGGGAGAAAGCCATGGGGGGCAAAGCGGTAACCCACCGGCCAGACTTCACCACTGTGATGCACCATGGCACCATTTACCTCCTCCTCAGTCTCGCCAGCCCCCCGCCCTCCGCCCCCCCAGACCCCTGTGTGCCACTCCAGTGACGGGCGTTGGCTGCGGGAGGAGGTGTGGCCCCACAGCAGAGAGGGTGGGGTGCTGCGGTAGGCCCTAGGGGTGTGGCAGGGCATGATGTCAACACTGCCTCCACCTCCGTGGGGGAGGGTCCAGCTGTGGGGGACATGGTGACGGGAGGGATTGATTGGCCGGCAGTGGCCCAGCCGGGCCTCCTCCTGCTGCAGGCTGTCAGAGGCCGACAGGAGGGTGAGGGTGTCCACGGCCAGGGCGGACAGGTCCTGCAGCTGACCCAGCTGGCTGTCCAGCACCTGCAGGGTGTCCTGGATGAAGTGGACCCTGTCCGACACCTCGCCCATAACCACACCCATCTCCTCAGCCCTGTCAGGTCAAGGACATAGATAGCCATTAGGGAAATCACAAAGAGAAAGTCTCAATGTCTATTGAGAGAAAGACTACACTCTTTCTAAGTCCCAGTCTCACCTTTCTGCAGTGGCTCGGACCCTGTTGATCTGGCAGCAGAGAACATCTTGGTTTTTCTCGTGGAAATACGACACCAAACACCTCTCCTCAAACTCATGCAGCCGCTTCAGGTCCTCTTGGCCCAGGTAAAGCTCTAACAGAGGGAGAGAGATATTACAAACAAGTTCATTTTTCCAACACACATACTGTAGCATTTTTCTACCATGTGGAAATGCTGTGAATCAATACTGTCTTAGAAAAACAGTGTAGTAGGCTAAGGCTAAATCTGACTTTTAATGGTGTTTCATCCAGAAATAAATGCATGCACGCACACACACACACACACACACACACTCACTAAGCCCACAGGAGCCCCTCTCCTGCTCGGACGAGCCGCTGTGTTTCCGGTAAATGGCAGTCATACACAGGGTCATGTGACTCAGGATGATGAGGGGCGGGGGCAACCACGGCTTCTCCTGATAGGTCATAATGTATCGGTAGCGGTTGTACTTCCACAGCTTATTGGATATGGACTTCATGTCAAAGTAGACATTGCTGTCAAAAAGAATCCATAAGAAACAGTACAGCACTCAGAGAAGCTGCGAAACCCCATTTGTACATAAAGCATAAAACACAATCAGGCAGAGACACACAGAGTCAAAAGACTATTTATAATTTTGATGGAGAGTTGAGAGTCCCTACTTGAAGAAGGCAATAAGGATGTTGACCATGATGATGTACTGGAAGAAGAGGTAGACGGCCTGGAGGAAGGGGGTGAGGAAGGCCCCGGGGGGACACGGCGTGCCATCTGCACAGGCTGCCACAAACACACATGGGATGTCTCAAATGACACCCTATTCCCATTGAATGTGGTCCATGCAGGAGTCAACCTACACTACTCTGGTGTTGCAAGCAGCGCCAACCAAGTGAGCAACTACTACTACTCACCGTCTATTTCCCCTGCGTACACTTCTCCAAACATCATCCAGTACGGCTGGTTGACCACATCTCTGAGCAGGCTCCATGACAGAGCTTCGTCTGGAGACAAGATGGCCTTCCTGGACACGCCAAAACTCAGCAGCACAATCGCCATCATCACCACAATGTAGAACATGTTACTGGTCTGAGCAGATGGGTAGAGAACACAGAAAAACAACAACATTACTTTATTTTGTTTGTATAAATTAAGATATGTGCTGCATGGTCAGTCAGTGTTCTATCCCAGCACTAGGGCGGCACAAAATGGTGCGCATTTTTGTTCTAGCCCAGCCCTAACAAACCTATATCAACTTGTCAAAATGTGCATCACTTTTGACCAGGGCCCCTAGCATGCCATGACGGACTCACTTTAGGTGTTAGCCCAAGTAAGGAAAGGCACATGGCTTTACTCACCATCTTGGTGATCATGGTGAGGTAGGCTCCGGCATGCTGGTTGACCGCCAGCAAGTCCAGCACCCGAACATACCAGAAGACGATGTCCAGGCAGTAGGTGATCCGCCCGGCAGTCTGATAGGACCCGCTGTCACAGCGTAGTGCCAGCCCCACTAGGAAGAGGAGGATGGCCAGGAAGTCAGACACATTCCAGTACTCTCCAAACCACACCTTAAGCTTTTGACTGGGCTTCCTCGGCTCCGACATGAACACCTAAAAAGTAGTCACAACCCACACGTCACTATTATCTAAATGAGTAAAACAATTTAAAATATACATATATTTAGTTTGATTCAGTGTTATTGGTGAAGAAAGCACTGTTGTTAGTGTTTGTTAGTAGCCAAGTACTGTATTAACAGTACTGGCTATCATCCACACATTAATATGTAGAAAACCTGTATATAGCCTCGCCACTGTTATTTTACTACTGTTCTTTAATTATTTGTTATTTTTCTTCTTTTTTTATAAATTGTTTTAATTATATATTTTTTACTTAACACTTATTTTTAAAACCGCATTGTTGGTTAAGGGTTGCAAAGGGTCGGGAACTTTCCGGAATTTTTTCCAGAACTTTTCCATGGGAAGTTAAGCCCGGGAATTTGGGGAATTTTGTTAAATTCCTAGTAAAAAGTTAGCTAACAGTAACCCTATTTTGTGGGATACACATAAGGCAATTCTAGGTCTTGTGGCATATTTTGGTTAAACTATCCCCAATTCAATGGAATTGCAACCCTCTGCATGTGCAGTGCACTCTTCCATCACATGTACAGCTGATTCTCAAGATCTTGCACACTAATGAGCCCACACTACTACACTATCTGAGCCAAGGACTACATGCTTTCTGGTAAGTTTTGATAACAATACTGGGTGGGGAACGTAGTCAGAGAAATGCTGATGAATGTCTTGCTCGAGCTGTGTATGCAACTGGTTCACCTCTGATGCTCACAGGCAATGTGTATTGGTAGAGATTTCTGAATGTTCTTCGCCCAGAATACACCCCTCCAACCAGACATGATTTATCTACTAATTTGCTGGATGCAGAGTTCAACAGAGTTCAAGTGAAGGTCAAGCAAATCATAGAGAAAGTGGACTGTATTGCAATCATCTATGATGGGTGGTTGAATGTTTGTGGGCAAGAAATAATTAACTACATCATCTCCGCCCCTCAACACGTTAGCTTAACCGTCCTGAGGGCGGGACACTGATCCTCTATAAAAGTATAGCTGTACGCATAGTCAGAGACAGTGATTAAAGTATTTGAGTAAAATTAGGCTAATGTGGACATTTTTTTGAGTTGCCTACACAATGTAGGGTGTGGCTCCCATTGCAACCTCTTGCATCATGTGATGTCATAAAACATACTGTGGTCGTGTTTGTAAATTCACTCTGGCTATCTACTACGATTTATGAGCACTCTCATCTGAGTGTGCCAGAGTGCAGAATAACTGACGAATTTACAAACGCTCAGTAAACGTCAGCAAAAAAGCTTAATTAAAATGTTGCCAGCAGCACAGTTACAGTCACCAACGCTCTGGATAACATGAAAACAGCCTAGCCTAAACAATTTAAAGTGACATATCATTTGAAAGCTACAAAATATTGTCACATTTAACACCCTCCACCTCATAGAATTAATTCAAAATAATGTTTAAGACCACAAATAACAATAACTGTAGTTGTTGTGTGTTTATAAACGTGGATATCAACTTTGCCACTTCAGTATTATTTTGTGGCACGCAGAGCTACTGGCCAGAAGGTTGAGGATTCGCCGACCACCACAGATGAGCTCACTCTCCATGCCTGTTTCATTACTTCATGATCAGAGGTGCTTGCAGACAACGATCAGCTAGGGGGGAATCAGATTCTCAACATTTTGATGCCACATTTATATAATAAGATTCACATTTTCCACCAACAGGTTTCTGTGCCAATGCACCACACAACCAATAAACAAAACATACCGACTTCGGGCACTTCATTATCATGGTTTGAGTTTTAGGTGCCTTTTGGCAAACTCCAAGCGGGCTGTCATGTGCCTTTTACTGAGGAGTGGCTTCCGTCGGGTTGATGGAGGGCTGCAGAGATGTTGTTCTTCTAGAAGTGTATCCCATCTCCACAGAGGAACTATGGGTTCTTGGTCACCTCCCTGACCAAGGCCATTCTCCCCCGATTGCTCAGTTTGGCAGGGCAACTAGCTCTAGGAAGTCTTGGTGGTTCCAAACTTCTTCCATTTAAGAATGATGGAGGTCACTGTGTGCTTGGAGACCTTCAATGCTGTAGACATTTTTTGGTACCCTTCATCAGATCTGTGCCTCGACACTATCCTGTCTCGGAGCTCTAAGGACAATTCCTTTGACCTCATGGCTTGGTTTTCCTCTGACATGCACTGTCAACAGTGGGACCTTATATAGACAGGTGGGTGCCTTTCCAAATCATGTCCTATCAATTGAATTTACCACAGGTGGACACCAATCTAGTTGAAAAACATCTCAAGGATGATCAATGAAAACAGGATGCACCTGAGCTCAATTTCGAGTCTCATGGCAAAGAGTCTGAATACTTATGTAAATAAGGTATTTCTGTTTTATATTTTTACTATATTTGTCATTATGGTGTATTGTGTGTAGATTGATGAGGAAATTTAACCCATTTTAGAATAAGGCTGTAACGTAACAAAATAGTGAATCATTTCTGAATGCACTGTATATACAAAAATAAACTGAAAAAGGACTAATCATCTCTCGATTCTTCCCTCCGTGGGCTTAATAAGACTTGGCATAGCACTTGCCCCTGACCCGGTTGGTGCTGCCACCTGGGAATGAAGTGTGTCCTGGTAGTGTGTTGCCTAACTGTGTGCTAACAATTAAACCACCCTCCATATCATAACAACGCTCACCTCTCTTGTTTTCTCCACAGCTGTGGATATAATATAGGCAATGACCAGCCACTCCTGAGTGCTGGGTCGGGCCTCCATCTTTACCAGAACAGTGTAGGAGAACAGCATGAGAAAGGCCAGGTAGGACATCTAGACCACACACAGTGAAAAAGCATCAGACACATGCGCCAGAGTGAGCCCAATGAAGGCACAGGGATCTAGTCTAATCCCAGTCAATTGTTTCAGACTGAGAAATATTTTAAACAAAGAAGGTCCCTCTTCATATAATATGCATGTCCTGAGGCTTGGAAGAGTATTATGAGTGCATGCTGCTAGCTCACCGTGTGGAACCAGAACTTGACGACAGGAGCAGTATAGAAATCGTACAGCCTCCAGAAGAAACACTGGGTGGTAACGGGTGTGATTGTGTCAGCTTCAGGGTTTGAGCTATTCTCCCACCATGCTGATCCCTTCTCCGCATCCTGGCCATCCTTCAGAGAACCAAGACATCAGGGTCATGTTCATTAGAGCACACAACAGAAAATGATTTGCAACAGAAATCAATAACGAGCAAAGTCCCTCCCTGTTTCTGTCCATTTTCTACCATTTGGTTCCTAATAAATATGAAACAGGTATCAACATTAGCATCAAACTGAAGAACAAGAACGCCATGACCGACAGGAACTGGAAGGACTGAAATTCAGGGAGACGGTGTACATTTTGGAACCTTAGTTACCGTATGACCCCCCTCCTGGGCTGCCTCTGGTCTTCCCGTGTCCCAACCAAACTGCAAAGCCTCTTGGGACTGGGGCACATGGGACATCTCTGCCTGGCTCTTAAACTCCAACAGCAGAATGGCAGGGGGCATGAGGATGCTCAGAATGATCTGACAAACACAGACATAGGGAATAAGATTCAGAAACATAAACACAAGTCTAATCTGAGAGGTAACTGCTGGAACAGCATAACATTGACTGACATTAATAGACTAAAAATACACTTCAACTACTGCTTATTTATGCTGTCAATCAATCTTAGCATGGAAAGAACAACTAGGTGCACTGGCTCTACTTTTCAGAATCTTTAAAGGAGACAGTGCCTTGAACACTCAAACTGGTGGGTCTTGGGTCCGATACGGCCCATGATTTAATGCGATCCGAGGTTGTCTTAGTAAGTTGCCTTAGTAAGTTGTCTTAGTAAGTTGTCTTGGTAAGTTGTCTTAGAAGTAAGTTGTCTTAGTAAGTGTGGCCCACAGATTTTGACAGCAAGGCAATACAGGGCTGCCTTCCGAACCTCTGTGAAGACAATTTGCCCCCTGAGGCAAAAGGACTTTGAGAGCCTGACCTTGAACCAGGAGTTCTTCCTCATGTTGAGGCGGCCGGTCCACAGGTCGGTGAGCAGCATCTGGGTGCAGGAGTGGGAGACGAAGGGGCGGAGCCGGGAGGACACAGCCATCTGCAGGCAGGTGAAGTGGCTCCAAGCCTCCATCTCCGAAGTCAGCAGCTTCATGGCCATGCGCTCGTTCTGTCTGAAGACACGGTCCAGCACGTCCACCGCCAGCTGACCAAAGTCCCTGCAGCCATCCATGCCACAACACACAAACATTGAGAAACACTGACCGGAAAACACACACTCAAAAACAGTAATATACACACACAACCATAAAAATTCACTCGGCTGAAACAACATCCACAAAACCCCAGAGACACACCAAGAGCTTGGGACTATAAGGTTCTATCTGCATACATATATTTTTTTTTAAAGATTGTTCTGTTCAATGTTCTCTACCTATACAGTAGTCTAAATACTCTAATTCATGCTGTTAAGCAAAAACATATACAAGATAAAAATCACTGTCACCATTCAAACCAATGAGTGTTCAGAACATTAAAGCCAATTATCTCAGAATCAACTTTTTGTAGATAGAACCTTGTAGTCCCAAGCTCTTGACACTACTACTACACAAAACAATGTATGTGTACAAGGAAACACTGACATAGAGTAGGTTTTGAGCTGCTCCGCCGTGGTGTCATCCCTGTTGCACTGCCGAAACTCGTAGGCCATGGCACCGTACAGCTTACAGGCTACTGTAGCCCGGGCCATGGCCTCCTCCCCATGCTGCCACAGGAACAGCGCCATCTGCTGCCGCCTCTGCAGCACGGCCCACACAAACAGGTCATTAAAGTTGTAAACAAACAGAGGAGAGTCACCCAGCTCGGAGATCTTCTGCTGCACATTCAGATCCCTGAGCACCGTGGATCTTTCCTGTAGAGATAGAGGAGGGTGGGGAGAGAGGAGGGAGGGGAGAGTCGGCCAACCAATGAGAACACTAATGTACAGGGGGTATTTGTAGCCACAGAATATACAGTGCTAGCTATCAATAGCATGTGTGTTTGTGTTTCAGTGTGTAAGTCTTTAAAAGACCTCTCGTTTGTAAGAGACATGTTAGTTCTGTCACAGATTTGTTTGGGCTGGTCCCATATCTTTCACAGACCTTGCGTTTATAGGGCTGAGCAGTGCGGAAGAAAGGCGGCTGTGATGGACCGCTGTTAGGGCTTTGGTGTGGGTGGAGGGGTCCTGAACTATCCCGTCCAGGCTCCTGGAAATGATGGTCAATCAAATCAGTGCAGACTACACAAAGGTGTAGTCTGCACTGGTAAAATGTCTAAACAAAAACAAGACAACAACTGCTATATTAATGGTGTCCATTTCTAGAGAAATGCTTAAGGGCACAAAGTTGGTATCTTGCTCTGAGTGTATACAAACATCTAACATGGGTTGAGTTTCAGGCCAACTTTGCATCGTGGTGCATGCAGCATCCAATGGCTGCGTGCCATGTCATTGACTGTGTAGTCAGGCTTCATATTGCTATATCATATGATGAGGTCAGCTGATAGGCCTACAGTATGTTAAACACCTACACAGGCGAGGTGAGATCTGGCAGGCAACTGCAAAATAGTCAGCCTGAAACGTGACCATGGTCTCTTACCTTGCAATGGGCATGTAGGAGGTTATAGTAGGCCCGGAAGTGTTTCCGTGTGTATGTACTCCGATAGGCTCCTCCTATCAGATACTCAATCACCTGCCCCACGTCTATGAGGGAGACTCTGTATACTTTGGGTATATGGGTCTAAACACAAACCCACACGCACAAACACACACATGCACACACACCTGAGTATGTATATTTCCACACGCAAAATACATACGCATGCGAAAAAGTTTCACAACCATCACCTTTTTCACCTCTTCCACGAGGTGATGGAGGAAATTGTCTGTTGGTCCCTGCTGCTATAAAAAAGAATGGCATGTCATGTCTTCAATTTCCACAATCAACTCAGAAATGCAAACCAGACTTCAGTTGCTAGTTATCTGGATTACAATACAACATTTGTTCCTATTTAATGAAGTGGTAGACCAGATGAAAAGTTATCCTTTTAACTTTTATAAAACAAACTTCCACAATTGTATATGATAATATACAGCGCATTCGGAAAGTATTCAGACCCCTTCCCTTTTCCACATTTCCACATTCCACATGTTACAGCCTCATTCTAAAATGGATTAAAAAAAAACATTTTCCTCATCAATCTACACACAATATCCTATAACTACAAAGCGAAAGCAGGTTTTTTGAAATGTTTGCAAATATATTAAAAATAAAAAACAGACCCTTTGCTATGAGACTCGAAATTCAGCTCATGTGCATCCTGTTTCCATTGATCGTCCTTCAGATGTTTCTACAACTTGAATAGAGTCCACCTGTGGTAAATTCAATTGATTGGACATGATTTGGAAAGGCACACACCTGTCTATATACGTTCCCACAGTTGACAGTGCATGTCAGAGCAAAAACCAAGCCATGAGGTCGAAGGAATTGTCCGTAGAGCTCCAACACAGGATTGTGTCAAAGCACAGATCTGGGGAAGGGTACTAAAACAATTCTGAATCATTGAAGGTCCCCAAGAACACAGTGGCCTCCATCATTCCTAAATTGAAGAAGTTTGGAACCACCAAGACTATTTCAGCTGGCCGCCTGACCAAACTGAGCAATCAGGGAGAAGGGCCTTGGTCAGGGAGGTGACCAAGAACCTGATTGTCACTCTGACAGAGTTCCATAGTTCTTCTGTGGAGATGGGAGAACCTTACAGAAGGACAACCATCTCTGCAGCACTCCACCAATCAGGCCTTTATGGTAGAGTGGCCAGACGGAAGCCACTCCTCGGTAAAAGTCACATGACAGCCCGCTTGGAGTTTGCCAAAAGGCCCCTAAAGGACTCTCAGACCATGAGAAACAAGATTCTCTGGTCTGATGAAACCAAGATTGAACTCTTTGGCCTGAATGACAAGCCTCACGTCTGGATGAAACCTGGCAACATCCCTACGGTGAAGCATGGTGGTGGCAGCATCATGCTTTGGGGATGTTTTTCAGCAGCAGGGACTGGGAGACTAGTCAGGATCGAGGGAAAAATGAACGGAGCAAAGTACAGAGAGATCCTTGATGAAAACCTGCTCAAGAGTGCTCAGGACCTCAGACTGGGGCAAAGGTTCACCTTCCAACAGGACAACAACCCTAAACACACAGCCAAGACAACGCAGGAGTGGCTTCAAGTCTCTGAATGTCCTTGTGTCGCCCAGCCAGAGCCCGGACTTGAACCTAATCGAAAATAGCTGTGCAGCAACGCTCCCAGTCCAACCTAACAGAGCTTGAGAGGATCTGCAGAGAAGAATGGGAGAAACTCCCCAAATACTGGGGTGCCAAGTTTGTAGCGTCATACCCAAGAAGAATGGAGGCTGTAATCACTGCAAAAGGTGCTTCAACAAATTACTGAGTACTGTAAAGTACTGTAAAGGGTCTGAATACTTATGTAAATGCCATATAACCGTTTTTTTACATATATATTTGCTAAAATTTCTGTTTTTGCTTTGTCATTATGGGGTATTGCGTGTAGATTGAGAAATAATAGAATCCATTTTAGAATAAGGCTGTAATGTAAAAAAAAATGTGGAAACACTCAAGGGGTCTGAATACTTTCCGAATGCACCGTATGGTGTTACTTGTCTCCCTTTGGAGCTACAGTATTTCCAAAGTTATGAATTATTGAATATTGTTAATAACGTGAACGACCATCCACAGCTGGACTCATGACTAAGAGCTCTGTGATCTACAAAACATCTTCAAACTGTGGGAAAACCAAATGACCAACGAGAGACTTACACTGTATTACAACCACTGCTATGGCAATTGTGGTATATGAGTTAGCTAATGGCCACTGTACTGTAAATAGGAAAACACAGAATTGCTTCTTTATGTACAGCATACAATAGGTTGTAACTCATAAATACTGAGCTGAAAAGAGAGAGAAAGTGATGAAGTCATTACCGTGTTATAGAGTTCTTCCAGGCGTGACACGGTCAGGAAGCGGTTCATGGTCATACCGTTCTCGATCAGCAGTTTGACAAAGCCGACCCGGTCCATGACCAGAGCATCCAGCATGGCCTGCTCCAACGAGCCTACCTAGACAGAAAACCACCACCACCACTCCATCAAGCCCACCATAACGCCTGACTGTCATACCATCAAACGCATAAACATCCCCAAAAATAAAAGCACATACATTTCAGTATACTTCCTGAATAAAATAAATAAAAGAAAAGAAAACAGGGACGCTCTACACACTAGGCAAACGGAGCGTAGTTTGCATAGAATTCTATGTAGCTCTATGTACCTTTGTGCCGCTGAATTTTTTTGAACATACCGTATATGACGCTCCATCACTACGTTTGTGTAGATTGTGTAGCAGGCTTATACTTAAGCAGCCTTGTCCTGCCTGCCCCCTGGTCTGTTTTACATTTACATTTGAGTAATTTCGCTCCAGAGAGACTTACAGTTAGTGCATTCATCTGACGGTGGCTAGGAACACCAACCACATCTCACAGTCATAGTAAGTAAACCTTTCCTCAATAAAGCAGCTATCAGCAAAGTCATTGCTAATAAGAAAAGGCATGTTTTAGTGCAAAGTACAACGGTAGGGTGTGAGTTGTTTTGTTGTTGTTGTTGTTGTTGTTGTTGTTGTTTTACCTTCCAGTGCTGGCCATACACCAGGATGTGTATTTTAGCTATGTCTGCTCGGTCCCACGCCAGAGCTGTACTGAGCTGCTCCGCAGGAGACGCCTTGGTGCCTGTCAATCATCACAACATCTGTGTGCCCAATCTTAACCAGACATCTGCCCTGCGTAACTTTTGTAGATCATGCATATAGGTCATTTGTGTGAAAACTCAGATTTCAAGTTAGGATTCATCCCAGAGAACACATAGAACAGACAAGACAGGACTGGGTCAGTGTCATCTGAGTATACTCAATGACATCACACATTCCAGTGAATGACGCTGGCATAAAAGGCAGGAGGAGAGGTACCTTTCAGTGTGGCCCTCAAAATGGCACAGTCTGCCTCCTGTTGATCCTCAGACTCTGAGTCAAAGATTGTGATCTGTGTTTTATAAAGATAGAAATGGGTGTGGATGGGATGGCTTTCCCAGGTTAAACCTAGTCCAGGATTGAAAATCAATCTCAAAGGAGAATCTCAATTCAAAGTGAAATTTTAGCCCATGACAAGGCTTAATCTGTGTCCGGGAAACCGGCCCACAGTCACATTACTCACAGACTGTCTGTAGTCCATACACTCCATCAGAAGGTTGTAGAGCTGGCTGGCGTCTGCTCTCTCCAGACCAAACATGCCCCCTACCCTCAGCAGGAAGTCCTCCTGGATGTCTGTGTCCAGCTGCCTGTATACAGCAACAACACAGTAAGCATATACCGGTACACCATTACAACAGTGAAGTAAGACATACACTACCGTTAAAAAGTTTGGGGTCACTAAAAAATGTCCTTTGTTTTTGAAAGAAAAGCAACTCTGCAACTTCATTAAATAGTACCCGCAAAACACCAGTCTCAACATCAACAGTGAAGAGGCGACTCCAGGATGCTGGCCTTCTAGGCAGAGTTGCAAAGAAAAAGCCATGTCTTCCTCTGTCCAGTGTCTGTGTTCTTTTGCCCATCTTAATCTTTTCTTTTTATTGATCAGTCTGAGATTTATTTTCTTTGCAACACTGGCTAGAAGGCCAGCATCCCGGAGTCGCCTCTTCACTGTTGACGTTGAGACTGGTGTTTTGCGGGTACTACAGTGGAGAGAACAAGTATTTGATACACTGCCGATTTTGCAGGTTTTCCTGATCCAGAAAATCACATTGCATGATTTTTAAATAATTAATTTGCATTTTATTGCATGACATAAGTATTTGATCACCTACCAACCAGTAAGAATTCCGGCTCTTACAGACCTGTTAGTTTTTCTTTAAGAAGCCCTCCTGTTCTCCACTCATTACCTGTATTAACTGCACCTGTTTGAACTCGTTACCTGTATAAAAGACACCTGTCTACACACTCAATCAAACAGACTCCAACCTCTCCACAATGGCCAAGGCCAGAGAGCTGTGTAAGGACATCAGGGATAAAATTGTAGACCTGCACAAGGCTGGGGTGGGCTACAGGACAATAGGCAAGCAGCTTGGTGAGAAGGCAACAACTGTTGGCGCAATTATTAGAAAATGGAAGAAGTTCAAGATGACGGTCAATCTCCCTCGGTCTGGGGCACCATGCAAGATCTCACCTAGTGGGGCATCAATGATAATGAGGAAGGTAAGGGATCAGCCCAGAACTACACAGCAGGACCTGGTCAATGACCTGAAGAGAGCTGGGACCACAGTCTCAAAGAAAACCATTAGTAACACACTACGCCGTCATGGATTAAAATCCTGCAGCGCACGCAAGGTCCCCCTGCTCAAGCCAGCGCATGTCCAGGCCCCTCTGAAGTTTGCCAATGACCATCTGGATGATCCAGAGGAGGAATGGGAGAAGGTCATGTGGTCCGATGAGACAAAAATATAGCTTTTTGGTCTAAACTCCACTCGCCGTGTTTGGAGGAAAAAGAAGGATGAGTACAACCCCAAGAACACCATCCCAACCGTGAAGCATGGAGGTGGAAACATCATTCTTTGGGGATGCTTTTCTGCAAAGGGGACAGGACGACTGCACCGTATTGAGGGGAGGATGGATGGGGCCATGTATTGCGAGATCTTGGCCAACAACCTCCTTCCCTCAGTAAGAGCATTGAAGATGGGTCGTGGCTGGGTCTTCCAGCATGACAACGACCTGAAACACACAGCCAGGGCAACTAAGGAGTGGCTCCGTAAGAAGCATCTCAAGGTCCTGGAGTGGCCTAGTCAGTCTCCAGACCTGAACCCAATAGAAAATCTTTGGAGGGAGCTGAAAGTCCGTATTGCCCAGCGACAGCCCTGAAACCTGAAGGATCTGAATGGAGGAGTGGGCCAAAATCCCTGCTGCAGTGTGTGCAAACCTGGTCAAGAACTACAGGAAACATGTGATCTCTGTAATTGCAAACAAAGGTTTCTGTACCAAATATTAAGTTCTGCTTTTCTGATGTATCAAATACTTATGTCATGCAATAAAATGCAAATTAATTATTTAAAAATCATACAATGTGATTTTCTGGATATTTGTTTTAGATTCCGTCACTCACAGTTGAAGAGTACCTATGATAAAAATTACAGACTTCTACATGCTTTGTAAGTGGGAAAACCTGCAAAATCGGCAGTGTATCAAATACTTGTTATCCCCACTGTATTTAATGAAGCTGCCAGTTGAGGACTTGTTAGGCATCTGTTTCTCAAACTAGACACTCTAATGTACTTGTCCTCTTGCTCAGTTGTGCACCGGGGCCTGCCACTCCTCTTTCTATTCTGGTTAGAGACAGTTTGCACTGTTCTGTGAAGGGATTAGTACACAGCGTTGTACGAGATCTTCAGTTTCTTGCATGGAATAGCCTTCATTTCTCAGAACAAGAATAGACTGATGAGTTTCAGAAGACATTTCTTTGTTTCTGGTCATTTTGAGCCTGTAATCGAACCCACAAATGCTGATGCTCCAGATACTCAACTAGTCTAAAGAAGGCCAGTTTTATTGCTTCTTTAATCAGCACAACAGTTTTCAGCTGTGGTTACAGAATTGCAAAAGGGTTTTCTAATGATCAATTAGCCTTTTAAAATGATAAACTTGGATTAGCTAACACAACGTGCCATTGGGACACAGGAGTGATGGTTGCTGATAATGGACCTCTGTATGCCGTTTCCAGCTAGAATAGTCATTTACAACATTAACAATGTCTACACTGCATTTCTGATCAATTTGATGTTATTTTAAAGTGACCACAAACGTTTGAACAGTAGTGTAGGCTAACAACCTGTGTCCTTTTGGCTCAACCACATGCTAAGATCTGAGCTCTGGTTAGCAAGCTGGCTCATACACCTGCCTCCTCTCTCATTTCTCAGTTAGGCCTGTGTTATGCCTCTGTACACCTACATACAGTATACCGCATACAGATTTTGATCAGGAAATTTTTGATAATTTTTTTCAAAATGATTTTGATCATTTTTTGTTGTCACGGGGGGGGGGCTGCTAAAATGTTTTGCTCGCAGGGGCCCCTCATGATGAGTTACTTTTTTTTGGTGTCCCCACTCCCATCAAAGTTGCCCATCCCTGCTCTACATGAACAGCAGTCTTCAATGTGTAAGAGCCCTTATATGCATGACTACAGTGGCACTCCACACCTTTCCATAGCAGTCTGTTTGTGTATGAATGCCAGCAAGTCAGCCGCCCGGCCTGATCCCTCGAAGACAAACACAGGCACGGGGGGCACACTGCTCACATACTCCAGCACCATGGATACAATGTCAGGGCCGCCCTCCACCACCACACACACCACTGGCACACCCTGGTTAAGCCCTGCCAGAGAGAGAAACATCACACACACACACTGTTACACACGTGTATTACAATACTCCAGAGGCGCAACTTTGGTTTTAGAAGTGGGGGGAACATAACATATCTATTTTTTTATCTAGTCGGATAAACACTCCAAACAGCCTACCCGACCGCTCAGAGGTGTCTGCAAGGTCCTAAAGCACAGCGTTGCTCTGTTTTGTATCACATTCCAATAACAAAACTGGGGGGGACAAAAATGCAATTTCAGAATATGGGGGGAGCATGTCCCCTGTCTCCAGTGAAAGTTGCGCCCCTACATTCTTTCTCTCTCTCGCTTTCTCACACACATTCACATGCACACACTCTCTCTTTCACATGCACACAGTCACACACACACTCACTAGGGTGGATCTTCTGCAGTTGAATGTGTCTCTCCAGCTTCCTCCTGAGTCCCAGCTGGCAGCCATGTTTTCCCAGAGTTCCATCATCCACTAACAGGAAGTGGGAGTGCAGGCCATTCAGACACACCCTCTTACTCAAGGGGTTTCCCAGGGGCTGGTAAGGCCTGAGCACCTGGGTCAGGTATCAGAACACAGGTCAGAGAGCAGGCCAGAGCGAAAACAGAAGAGGATATGAAATAGGCCAAGTGGGAAAGTGAGAGCACATGGCAGCTCAAGAAAGGTAAAAGGTGAGATTTTTATGGCGCAAATTAGTACAGATCTGTGCAAAAAATACTGCAAACTTTCTCATAATGTGACAGCGTGATTTAATTTGAAACCTTCCTTAAAAGCACTGATATCTTTACAGAGAACAACACTCACATCTCTCCCTATAAGGTCACTGTGGTTGTCAATTATGCCCCAGGGTGTGAACCCTACAGCGTTCCTCTTCCTGAGATCATGGGTGCCATATGTTTTCACAGCCTCCCCTACGTACCGGGACACACCTAGGAGGGGCAGATTCTCAGTCCACTTATGTACAGTACCAGTCAAAAGTTTGGGCACACCTACTCATTCGAGGGTTTTTATTTATTTGTACTATTTTCTACATAGTAGAATAGTAGTGTGACATCAAAACGATGAAATAACACACAAGGAATCATGTAGTAACCAAAAAAGTGTTAAACAAATCAAATCTTATATTTGAGATTAAGTAGCCACCCTTTGCCTTGATGACAGCTTTGCACACTTTTGACTGGTACTATACATACAAACACATAAACAGATCTACAACACATATTAACATGTAACACACACCACACACACACAGTTTAATAAATGTAAGGTGAGCCCAAAACCACACACATATGCTCACATCCACACGTGCTTACTGTCTTAATTAAAGGCCAATTGCAAAATTCATCAGCGTTATTTCACACACATAGACACACACACCTGTGTTGATGCCGTCTGTGAGTATCCATGCTCCAGTACTCTGGGCTGCTGTGATCAGGCCTTTGCTGAAGGCCTGTCTAACCTTGAGGGGAAGGGGGAAGTTCTCTGCCCCCCCATGAACCGTCAGCAGTAGTTTAGGCCGTTCCATCTGCCACTCACTCCGCATCAGCTGCAGCAGAGCCTCAGCCTTGGCATCGACCGCAACACGAACGTACTGAACGGTCAACATATAAAGCATAGTCAGGTCAAACACATTGATATGAGATAACAGCTAGTCCTCGTTGGCATCCTATTTGCCATTACACTGCAGTTGGCATATTGCCCATTCACACAGATTGACACACAAACACCACGTTTTTGTTGCTCTGAGCTTCCTACATCCAAGACCGTTCCTAACAAGCTTCTAAATGGTAAATACAAGTTGGAAACTCAGGTGGCATCATTGCACCCCTAGTTTCCCAGTTGGATATTTCTGAGTCCACATGAACACAGCAATAACTAAAGACCTTGGCATGGCAGTTACGTCCAGCACTGTCCTGGAAGTCAATGGTTCCGTAGGCATCGGTGGCACTGGCTTGTGTGTGGCACTCCACTGACCACTCCTCTTCCTGCCCTGCCCCAGGCCAGTTGGACATGGAAGGACCAGTCTCCAGCCAGTTGTGCTCCCCTACCAGACGTCCACAGCAGCATCTGGGGGTTAGGGAGAGGGAGAGGGAGAGGGAGAGGGAGAGGGAGAGGGAGAGAGAGAGAGAGAGAGAGAGAGAGAGAGAGATACATACAAGATGTCTGGAGTGCAAAAAAGCTATAAAAAGACATTGCATAGTATGGGTGGTTGGCTGAATATGTACACTATACATTGGTGGATGTTGGATGGTTAACTATACAGGTCAATGGCAGAGGCAAACCTCTAACCTTTCTGGTTGTAAAACATTGGCACAAATGCATTATTGTTGCTATAAATGTCATGATAGTATACACTGAGTATACCAAACATTAAGAACACCTTCCTAACAATGAGTTGCGCCCCACAAGAAACTGTTGAGCGTGAAAAACCCAACAGCGTTTCAGTTCTCAACACAAACCAGTGCGCCTGACACCTACTACCTTACAAAAAAAAAATGTTTAGTTCACCCTTTGAATGGCATACATACACAATCCATGTCTCAATTGACTCAAAGCTTGAAAAGTATTCTTTAACCTGTTGCCTCCCCTTCATCTACATTGATTGAAGTGGATTTAACAAGTGACTTCACCTGGATTCAACTGGTCAGTCTATGTCTATGTTAATGTTTTGTATACTCAGTGTATATGGAATTACTCAAAACATGCACACACACACACACACACACACACACACAAGCATTTCGCTACACTCGCAATAACATCTGCTAAACATGTGTGACCAATACAATTTGATTTGATTTGATACACACAACCACACACACAGTCAGCAAAGTCATACCTTATTAAGTTTTGGCATACTTGACACATTGGAAAACATCTGCAATAAACAGGAAATAATACATCAGCAACATAACCGCTTTTCCTGGAACAGTTAGTATGTTTGCCAAACGTTTGCATTTCTGCCTACCATGGTAATTATCCATTATCATATGAGATTTTGACACTGTTCAGAAAATTCAAATTCCAGCTCACCTGTGCAGGTCTCGGCATGCTGGGATGAATTTACCACACGCTCTCTTGTAGAAGTTGTCTTCAATCCAAGACCTCCGTGACTACAAAACATCAAGTTAACACAATGCTTTCTGGGAGAGGAATGTCATTAAAGCCTTGATACTATTAACAATTCTAACGCATAACAACCTTTTGAGACAAATTTGTGAGAGACATCAATGCTCTGTTTTTAGGCTAACAGAAACTACCTAATTCTATATCTGACTATAAAAAAATCTAACATATGTAGAACAGTCTGTTCATTTCTGAAGACTGAGAGAAAACTGAAACCAATGTCATTGGACTGTAGCCCAGCTCTCTTCCACATTCAAAAGCACAGTGAGCCTATATGATCTAACTTCATGTTACTCCACATCCGTCAGAGCCTCAATTATGTATTTCCTGAAAGGCTCTTGCTCGACATTGACCGAGCTCAAAATAGAAACATACACACATCCCTTTCCTGTGATTATATGACGTGATTCAGACCTTGAGGGATCATTGTGTGTGTGTGTGTGTGTGTGTGTGTGTGTGTGTGTGTGTGTGTGTGTGTGTGTGTGTGTGTCAGTGGAGGCTCCTCAGAGGAGAAAGGGGAGGACCATCCTCCTCAGTGAATTTCGAAACAAGAAAAAGTTATCATTTTTAGATAAAACTATACAAAATACCACCTATCACAGCTCTTGCAGCATGAACTGACATGTTGTCCACCCAATCAAAGGATCAGAGAATGAATCTAGTACTGAAAGCATAAGCTACTGCTAGCTATCACTGCAGTGCATAAAATGTGGTGAGCAGTTGACTCAGAGAGAGAAAGACAAACAAACCATTGTTTTCATTCAAAAATGAAGGAGAAGCAAGTGATAGAGATCTATATTTCCATGTTTTTTGTTTTTTTTACTTTCACTTACTTAACTAGCGAATGCTGCTAGCTAGTTTAGCCTACTCAAACACCTGGCTCAAACAGAGAGGGATGCTATGTTAGCTAGCTGGCTATGGTAATCCAATACTGGAACTCTTCCAAGTCAAGGTAAGCTTTTGGTTTTATTAATTTATTGTCACCGGAGCCTGCTGGTGTAACTGCTAAACTGCTTGCTGACTGTACACTCTGCTGCATGATTGTAGCGGGTTTACTTACCCATTCTATAAGCTATGTTGACTATGACGTTAGCTAATATGGTGACAACAACGTAGGCTGTGTGTAGTGGTTAGCGGTTATGATATGAAGGTTTGGTTTGGAAAGGTTTTTTTCCGCCTGCTCACAGACATTTGATGTGTTGCGCACAAGCGAAGGGAAAAGGTGAGAGAAGGAGATTGCATAGATGCGAGAAGGAATTATACAACAAGCTGCTATGAAAGTAAACTTTTCTTAAAATGGAACAAAATTCAGATAAACATAGCTGAATTTGTCCAATAGAAACTCTCATTGGACTAGTGATTACGCCCTAGATCAGCTAGATGCAGGCAAGAGTGTGCAAGGCAGTATTGAATGTGTCACTGTTTTCCCCTTGATTATTCAAATTCTTCTCTCAAGCTGTGCATCTACGTTGAAAACTTTCATTCATAGGCTTGGTTGTAGCAACCTCATGATGGGTATAGAGAAAATGTGAGAATCATGTAGTAGCCTAAACCTATTGATGTTACGTTGAGCTGGGTGAATGGAATATGAATGACAGTCCTCCAATATTCCTCCCTCATCTTCATCCTCATCAGGGCTCCCGAGCGGCACAGCGGTCTAAGGCACTGCATCTCAGTGCTAGAAGCATCACTACAGACCCTGGTTCGATTCCTGTATGACAATCCGTCCATGATTGGGAGTCCCATAGGGCGGTGCACAATTGGCCCAGCGTTGTCCGGGTTTGGCCGTCATTGTAAATAAGAATTTGTTCTTAACTGACTTGCCTAGTTAAATAAAGGTTAAACGCCACTGACTGCCGCTTGTGTGTGTGTGCGGGAGAGAGAGAAAGGAGAGAGATTTACCTTCATCATTGTCATCTCAACAAGCTCATAATTTACACTCCAAACAAGCTTTAAGCTTTTTTTTTGCACATCCCACATTTTTGGGTTAGTGACAAATGTTTTCTCATGTATAAACTTTGACTTTTAGGAAACATCCACTCAAAAACAATTTTTTGTTTTATTTATTTTTTTAGTTTCATTAGCATTTTGCATCATAATGATGATGTGGCAAGTGACAATATCTTGAAACTTGACTGCTGACATGCAAAACATTTTGGGACTGCATCAACAGCGGACTAATGAAAAAAATACCATAAGATTTTGGAGTGAAGTTTTCCTTTAACATTCATTCTGTCTGTTTTCGTCTCAGGCTCTGTGCACTTTACAAGCAAATGCAACGTTTGGACAGCACATTGACAAGAATAGCAAGGAAGAGATAACATTGTTTTCTGGAAACACATGGTGGCACAAAGGAAAAAATAGAACAGGTTTGAAGGACAACCGTGTCGCAATAGATATATGAGATGCCCCCTATAAATTCACTTAGCCTAGGCTTACTTCACTCCGATTTGACTTTATTATAAGAAGCACTTGTATTATTATCTAATAATAAAGTAAGACTGATTTAGAATCATTTGAGGACTTATGAGGGTTTTTTTTCTCCAAATGAATTTAAAAAGTTAAATATTATCTTGCAATCAGTACTAATTTCAGTTAGGCTACAAGTTTGCCATTTCATACCACTAATACTCATAGAAACGTCCATACAAGAAGTCATATAGATAATAAAAAGATAACTCATCCAAACTTACCATTGCAGGTGCTGCATTCAAATAGGCACACAAATTATCCTAACATAGGTCCATACATATACTTGACACAGGTATCCTATACAGTAATTAAACACATGGGTCATGCAGCTCCCCTGCTCCCTCATTGGCTGATCATTGTTGGAGAGAGGCTTTAACCAGGCCCTGGTCCAAGGGTCAGTCATTCCTTCACAAAGGCTTTGAAGAGATCATGCTTTCCTCCACCATAAACACACTGGGAGAATCTCAATTGGATTTGCTCGATTCCTCGACTCCTTTTGGAAAAGGTCAACGTTAGTCGAGTAGAGGAAACAAATGTGCTTGTATGAAATGACTCTCCTGTCCCACTAGTGCGTCATCAGGAAAATTACGTTTACAGAGGAAGATTCACAAAATACATGTAGGTAGTTATGCTAGATATTTGATATATAAAAGGATAAGTAGCGTATCGTTTATAAATGTGTGCATTCTATTCTACATGAGAAAACAACGGCTGATTCAAAGGGGATGTGGCAGATTTCAAAAACTCTTCCGCGGTAGGTTACGCCTGAGTATCTTCCGTCGGCGGAGGCATTCGAGGAGAGGAGCAAACTCCTTAGTTCACCTATTAACGAATCACTCTCCTACACATGGCAACCACTTATCGGTTGCCGGGTCAAAGAGGAGAGGAAGACGTAGGAGAGGACAGAATTTTGCCCAATTGAGAAAAGACCACAATGTCTGATTTGGAACTCCTGTCCTTTATGCACCACTTCACTAATAGTTGGTGGTGCTGCAAACAGCTAGTGCTCATCATAACCACCAATCAAATGCTTTCAAATCCATAATGGGGAGTGTGAAATTGCACTTTGGGAAAATGGAATGGCCTCTAGGAAAGCCCTTGGCACCCCTGTTGGGTCAAAGAACATGGCTTGCAGAGTGCAGTAAACGTGTGCCATCGATCACCCTTCCCGACACCCACGGAATTAGTTGTGGGATGCTGCAATCCATTGGTCATTTCAACAATAAACAGAATACAAAATTATAGTTTTATTGTACAATGCGAAAACTGTACAGACCAACACAGATGTCAATCTTGCCTTGTGTTACCTACAGTGCCTTCAGAAAGTATTCCTAGCCCTTGACTTATTCCAGATTTTTTGTGTGTTACAGCCTGAATTCAAAATGGATTTAAAAAATATATATAATCCTCACCTCTCTACACACATTACCCCATAATGATGAAGTGAAATATTGCCTCGCAAAGAATGTACTGGTACTGTATACAACATGTCGAGCAGCATTATACAGACAGAAGAGCAGACTTGTAAACAGAGTAAGGACTATCATATGTTTGTCTTGCCTCAACGTAGACATCAATTCTAACATCCATCAATCCATTTGGAATGTCATTAAAAGTAAAGAATCCGAGTCATTGCTAAAGTAGAGAAATAAATGACCAGTCAACAGCTAGCTATGAACATGAACAACATCAAGCCCAGCTAGAGGAAAAGCATAGTTTAGGTTTAGTTCAAATAAAATATTGTATTAACTTTGATATAACAGCAAAGTAGCCAAGGTGGGTTAATGTACCAAGTAACAACTAGCTGCATGAGCAAAACCTTCCATCCATCCCTTCATTCCAATACAATATACGCTACATGAAGATAAAAAGGATCACTGCAAGCATTTAATGACGCTATGCCAATGATTTACCTCCTAAAAGTGATAAAACAATTAGTGTGCAGTCTATAAAAGCTCTTGCAAATACCTTTCCCAGGGGCGGACTGGCATTTCTGACACACATTTTTTTCCTCGAGGCCCCAACACCGGCCCATTTTTTCCTTGAGGCCCCCATTATTAGCCAAAAATGCACAATAAAATAAAACTAGTTACAGGCCAACTGGGCTAAATATGGACCAGTCCGCCCCTGCTGGTACCCACTGGTACAAATTATTTTCCTCTGGTTTCATGCTGTAAGACATATAGATATAGTTGTATCTCTATGGTAATGACACTATAGCCCTGGTATGTACAGTGCATACGGAAAGTATTCAGACCCCTTACCTTTTTTTGTGCTGCAACCATGTTGTGTGGCTACCATGTTGTTGTCATTTTACGTTGCTACCATGCTGTGTTGCTGCCTTACTATGTTGTTTTGTCTCTCTTGTCGTGATGTGTGTTTGGTCCTATATTTTTATTTAGGAGGTCTTTTGCCTTTTGGTAGGCTGGCATTTTAAATAAAGAACTTGCCTAGTTAAATAGAGGTTAAATAAAAATAAATAAATTCTACCTGCTTTGAACACAAGGATAAAGCTACACATACAGTGCATTCGGAAAGTATTCAGACCCCTTGACGTTTTCCACATTTTGTTACGTTGCAGTCTTATTATAAAATGTATTAAATTATTTTTTTCCCCTCATCAATCTACACGCAATACCCCATAATGACAAAGCGAAAACTGGTTTTTAGACATTTTTGCAAATGTATTAAAGGTAAAAAAAACATAAATACCTCATTTACATAAGTATTAAGACGCTTTGCTAGGAGACTCGAAATTGAGCTCAGGTGCATCCCCATTTCCTGTTTCCATTGATCATCCTCAAGATGTTTCCACAACTTGAATAGAGTCCACCTGTGGAAAATTCAATTGATTGGACATGATTTGGAAAGGCACATACCTGGCTATATAAGTTTCCACAGTTGACAGTGCATGTCAGAGCAAAAACCAAGCCATGAGGTCAAAGGAATTGTCTGTAGAGCCATGAGACAGGATTGTGTCGAGGCACATATCTGGGGAAGGGTACCAAAACATTTCTGCAGCATTGAAGGTCCCCAAGAACACAGTGGCCTATATCATTCTTAAATGGAAGAAGTTTGGAACCACCAAGACTCTTCCAAGAGATGGCCGCCTGGCCAAACTGAGCAATAAGGGGAGAAGGGCCTTGGTCAGGGAGGTGACCAAGAACCCGATGGTCACTCTGACAGAGCTCTAGAGTTCCTATGTAGAGGTGGGAGAACCTTCCAGAAGGACAACCATCTCTGCAGCACTCCACCAATCAGGTCTTTATGGTAGAGTGGCCAGACGGAAGCCACTCCTCAGTAAAAGGCACGACAGCCCGCTTGGAGTTTGCCAAAAGGCACCTAAAGGACACTCAGAACATGAGAAACAAGATTCTCTTATCTGATGAATCCAAGATTGATCTCTTTGGCCTGAATGCCAAGTGTCACGTCTGGAGGAAACCAGGCACCATCCCTATATTGAAGCATGGTGGTGGCAGCATCATGTTGTGGGGATGTTTTTCAGTGACAGGGACTGGTAGACTAGTAAGGATCGAGGGAAAGATGAACAGAGCAAGATCCTTGATGAAAACCTGCTCCAGAGCGCTCCGAACCTCAGACTGGGGGTGAAGGTTCACCTTCCAACAGGACAATAACCCTAAGCACACAGCCAAGACAACACAGGAGCGGCTTCAGGACAAGTCTCTGAATGTCCTTGAGTGGCCCAGCTAGCGGACTTGAACCTGATCGAACATTTCTGAAGACCTGAAAATAGCTGTGCTGCGACACTCCCCATCCAACCTGACAGAGCTTGAGAGGATCTGCAGAGAATAGGAGAAATTCTCCAAATACAGGTGTGCCAAGCTTGTAGCATCATATCCAAGAAGAGTTGAGGCTGTAATCACTGCCAAAGTTGCTTCAACAAAGCACTGAGTAAAGGTCTGAATACTTAGGTAAATGTGATATTTCAGTTTGTTTTCTATACATTTGCTAAAATTTCTAAAAACCCGTTTTTGCTTTGTCATTATGGGGCAGTGTGTAGATTGATGAAGGGAAAAAAATATTTAATCAATGTTAGAATAAGGCTGTAACGTAACAAAATGTGGAAAACTTCAAGGGGTCTGAATACTTTCCGAATGCACTGTATGTGTAGCTTTATCCTTGTGTTCAAAGCAGGTAGAATGTATTTATTTATTTTTATTTAACTAGGCAAGTTCTTATTTAAAATGACAGTCTACCAAAAGGCAAAAGACTTCCTAAATAAAAATATAGGACCAAACACACATCACGACAAGAGGGACAAAACAACATAGCAAGGCAGCAACACATGACAATACAGCATGGTAGCAACGTAAAATGACAACAACATGGTAGCCACACAACATGGTTGCAGCACAAAACATGGTACAAACATTATTGGGCACAGACAACAGCACAAAGGGAAAGAAGGTAGAGATGACAATACATCACACAAAGCAGCCACAACTGTCAGTAAGAGTGTCCATGATTGAGTCTTTGAATGAAGAGACTGAGATAAAACTGACCAGTTTGAGTGTTTGTTGCAGCTCGTTCCAGTCGCTAGCTGCAGCGAACTCAAAAGACGAGCGACCCAGGGATGTGTGTGCTTTGGGGACCTTTAACAGAATGTGGCTGGCAGAACAAGTGTTGTATGTGGAGGATGAGGGCTGCAGTAGATCTCTCAGATAGGGAGTGAGGCCTAAGAGGATTTTATAAATAAGCATCAACCAGTGGGTCTTGCGACGTGTATACAGAGATGACCAGTTTACAGAAGAGTATAGTGTAGTGATGTGTCCAATAAGGAGCATTGGTGGCAAATCTGATGGCTGAATGGTAGAGAACATCTAGCCGCTCGAGAACACCCTAACACAGTAACCATGTAGCATACACAATGCCTGATCTGGTAGCTAGATTTCAGAGTTACTGTGTTTTTTAGAGTATTGTGGAGGTTTGTGAGTTTAGTATACTGTAGGTGTTCTATAGTGTTATGGCTTATCTCTATGATGTGTGGATTGGTGGTAAGCAGAACCATTCTTCTACTCCAGGGGTTCTCAAACTTTTTTGGGCAGGGAATCCCTATTGTGATATCAGGAACCCCCTCATAATCAGAACACAACTCGAGCGCAATAAAAATAGCATACAAGGACTTTAGTATGACGTCTGCAGTGCATGACTTAACAAATTAAGTCTTGGGCCCGGTGAAAGAACATTTAAAAGCCCTCTTGGCATCGGAGTGAAATAGTTGCAGTTATCAAGCTAATTTCCTGCAATTCTACACATTGTGTCATGGGGCAGAGATGTTTTCTTGTTGCAGCTTTAAAGATAATATCCTGCAATTTTGCTATGAGGCAGAGGTAATGTTGCGGTTTTAAAGCTTAAATTACAGTGCATTTACGTATTTAAAAAAAAATTTTGGGGGGGGGGAATAGTATTGAGTTGACAAATGTATTATTTGTTGAGTACTGTGGATACCAATATCCCTGTGAGCCTAACAGGCCCATGTTGCCGAGGGTTAAGAACATGCATTGTATATTAATAAATATTACATTGTATAACACACTTCACACTTACTCCACAGATCCCTTGCCCAAAAGCAGTTTAATATGTTGTTAGTAATGCTCATTTAAAAACATTTAAGGTAAAAATGTAATATACAGTATATATTTTGAGATCTGGCCAGGCGTCCATGTACCCCACATTGAAAACCCCTGGTCTACACAATACAGATCTAAATCTATGGCTCTGATGGGCAGTGTGTGTCAGGTGGGAGGAGCTAGAGGAGGACAGGCTCATTGTAATGGCTGTAATAAAACGAATGGAACGGTATCACACACACCACACATGGAAACCGCATGTTTGACTCCGTTCCATTAATTCTATTCAATTCATTACAATGAGCCTGTCCTCCTATAGCTCCTCTCACCAGCCTCCACTGGTGGTCACCTCTCATAAGAGTTCCATGGTGGGCAGATCATGAATTACATTTATGACTCCATGGCGTCACAGGATAAGTCTTTGGCAGGAGGTTCTCCATTCTGAAGGAGTGAAAAGTCCAGCTCAGGTAGAGGGGCCCTCCAGTACTGGAATGAGTTGAAAGTGCATAGGTCATTGCCATCATAATCATCTTTGTGTGTGACCTAGAGGTGAAAGGACGAGGGAAAATAAACAAGAACGTGTTGTAGTGGTGACCTAAGAACTTAATTAGTAAAATGGTTGGAAATGAAGAAAGGGTACTGAAAAAAAGACAACGTGCAACATCTAGTGGACAGCGTAAGTATTGCGCTCAATGGATGTGATTACAACTATTTCAGCCTTGTGCAGTTTGTTCCAGTATACACTATCTAGGCAGCAGTAGCATATACTTACAATCCTTGGAGCATCGTATCTAGTGACAGTGTAATTTCGTGCACGTTTCTTTGAGGTCACCGTTGAGCAACCAGAGTTCGCAGATGCACTCTTATCTCGGAAACTTCCAGAATCCTTTACCAGCACACTCTCTGGTGCACTGACCCGATGCTCACTAGTTGAAAGCTTGCGCGGATTCAGTGTTTCGTGCTGTTCCTCCTGATCTTCGAAATAATACGGTCTCTTTTTGCAGCGTCTCCCCAACAAAGCGAGCAGAGATGGCGGACTCACGCACCCGGTTGCAGCCACGCTTTCTAACTGCGTATCAATTTTGTCAAGTGGATGACAACACGATCGTTTAACAGGCGTGTCGTGGAACAAAACCTCTTCAGCTCGCCTTTTCGTCATGAGTACAAGTTGACCAAATATTTCAGACTGCCAGGTAAAGTTTGAGTGGAATCTTCCAAGAGTCAACGAAAGGTATCAAATGTTTTGACTGCGCCGCGCACAAATTACTGTGTAAATTACACACACGCGGTCTGGCCAATGGGAGGGGACGTCACTTAACACAGCCACAAAGTCATGAACCCGTGTGTCTATTTCTTTAAATCTGATTTTAAACAACCTTAACCACACTGCTAACCTTATGCCTAACCTTGTATTAAGACCTAAAAACACAAGTTTGTTTTCATGAAATGTTATGATACAGCCAATTTAGACTTTGTGGCTATTTTCTAGTGGAAACCAATGAGAGGATGTATCGGTCCTCTGTTCCCGCCCACCACTATCAAGGCTCTTCTCTGCTTCTCCACGCCAATAACAGGGTTAGTGCTATCTGGGATCATTGGGACGTCCCTACCCTAAACCTTATTTTTACAGTCTGTCTTACTCCCCTCAAACGCAACTCTGGAACTCGGAACCAGTTCCACTGTATTTTTTTAATTGTTCCCCTATGGACGCCAGGTGGGTGAAATTAATTATCATGTACAACCAGTGGCGATTTTAGCATGTACATCCTGGTGGGGCACATTAATTGCACTATAACGGTGCCCACAAACTACAGTCCCAACACCTTACCACTGCTATGTCTGGCTATCAGCGGAGCCTTGTCTGGCAGCGGAACAGTTATTTCAGCCTTTAAAAAAAAAACATGGCTGACTTGCTTAAACAAATGTGGCTTCTCATGACAATTGAGATGTACAAACTACGGCATAAGGGGACGACAAGAGGATAAGAGGCAATCCGTAAATTCGATCAAGACATTAATGATCAAGCCAGGACAGACGTTGTCAATAACTATTTGTTCAGGACTTTTGAAATGTACAGTGACAGAATTCAGAACATGGGCCGTTCTTAGTGTTCTCCCTGTACACCAAGTCAGAACCGTAGGATAAATAAAGGGGGCATATAAGCAAACAATGAAAGCTCTTACAATATTCAATGATTACATTTTTCAAAAACAGGTTATTGGATACATGTGCACCACCGAGTCAGAACAGTAGGCAAAATTAAGATATGAAAATAGACCATATTATTAGGGTGAGGCACATGGGCTACTAACCGCTGACTACACAACATACACTTAGTATTACTTTCTTAGCTACAGTATACATATCTTCCTGGCGTATTAAATACTTAAGGCAGTTTTGGACTCACCTTGTTGTGATGTGCTCACTTGAACAGGAAGGTGGCGCGGTGGTCCTCTGTGGGCAAATTTAGTCATTAAAGAAATATGCCGGATTTACAATTCCGAATTGAATGACTGTTCAAAACGTATTTCCCAGTTTGAGCTTGTTTATTCCCAATTTCCCAGTTGCAATTAGCCACTGTCACCGATTCCTTCCAAACCACTCATTGTTGAATATGTGATTTCCAACTCGTATAATGTTTATGTCCAATGGCCGATGAGCACAGTTATATTTTATCTATAATTTCTCTTCATTATTTATCTTAAAAATGATTTGCCAGTAGATTGTCAACTTGATTCATGATGACTGCTAGCTAAGATTTAGAAAGTAAGATGTTGACATGATCAGTCCAATCAACACTACTGTACATACAATGGGATTGGACGTCATTTTATCTGTGGCCAATGACCTTGAGCCTTCTTGGAAGGGCCCAAAGGGCTTACATTATCAATGTCTACCCTTACTAAGAACTTAGACTTGGTGGTGACGTAGTGACCCCATGAGTGACAGAATACTGAGCCAATAATTTTTCTTCTGGCTGCCCACCACCACAGAAAGCACTGAGCTAGGCTGAAACCCCTGCAATTTGGAGCTGCCTTACTCAAGAAAACAAAAGAGACCATGTTTGTATGCGGCTTTATTAACTCAATTATGTATAAAAAATGTGTACATTGTTTGCAAACTGATATGTGACACATATTAATGCCAAAATAACATGCAAAACAGGCAAGCCCAATTTTTGGCTAAAAATGTGGACAGGTGGGGCTCTCGTAGGGTAAGAGTTGAATACCCCTGCCCCAAACTCTAACCATTTTACATTTTAATGTGGTAGAGACATCCCAAAGATCCCAGATTGCAGGGATAGCACCACCTACCATTTCAAGTTTGTCACTTGCACAAGTACAGTGAAATGTATTTGTTGCTTGCTCTTTCCCAACAATGCAGTAATATTATTTTTTAATAGAACCAAAACACATGATAATATAAATAATAAGAACATGAAAGTAAATAAGGATCAGTTACAGGTTCTGTGCCAATACCATATTTACAATGTGCAGGTATACTGGATTGGTAGGGGTAGGTATGTATAGGGATAAAGTGAGTAGGCATCAGGATATATGATTGTATGTGAGTGTGCGCGTGTGTAGATGTAACAGTGTTTTTGTTTATTTCACCTTTATTTAACCAGGTAGGCCAGTTGAGAACAAGTTCTCATTTACAACTGCGACCTGGCCAAGACAAAGCAAAGCAGTGCGACAAAAACAGAGTTACACATGGGATAAACAAACGTGCAGTCAATAACACAATAGAAAATCTGTCTCCAGCTACAATGATTTTTGCAATTCGTTCCAGTCAATGGCAGCAGAGACCTGGAAGGAATGGCGGCCAAAGGAGGTGTTGGCTTTGGGGGTGGCCAGTGAAATATACCTGCTGGAGCGCATGCTACGGGTGGGTGTTGCTATGGTGACCAGCGAGCTAAGATAAGGCGGGATTCACCAAGCAAAGACTTATAGATGACCTGGAGCCAGTGGGTTTGGCGACAAATATGTAGTGAAGGCCAGCCAACGGGAGAATACAGGTCGCAGTGGTGGGTAGTATATGGGGCTTTGGTAACAAAACGGACTACATCCAATTTGCTGAGTAGAGTGTTGGAGGCTATTTTGTAAATGACATTGCCGAAGTCAAGGATCGGTAGGATAGTCAGTTTTACAAAGGCATGTTTGGCAGCATGAGTGAAGGAGGCTTTGTTGCGAAATAGGAAGCCGATTCTAGATTTAATTTTGGATTGGAGATGATTAATGTGAGTCTGGAAGGAGAGTTTACAGTCTAACCAGACACCTAGGAATTTGTAGTCGTCCACATATTATAAGTCAGACCCGTCGAGAGTAGTGATGATAGTCCGGTGGGCGGGTGCGGGCAGCGTTCGATTGAAGAGCATGCATTTAGTTTTACTAGCATTTAAGAGCAGTTGGAGGCCACGGAAGGAGTGTTGTATGGCATTGAAGCTTTTTTGGAGGTTTGTTAACAGTGTCCAAAGAAGGGCCAGATGTATAGAGAATGGTGTCGTCTGCGTAGAGGTGGATCAGAGTCACCAGCAGCAAAAGCGACATCATTGATATATACAGAGAATAGAGTAATTAAGTTGTTAAATTCCTGCATAATGGCCGGCAGGTAGCCTGGTGGTCAGAGCGTTGGGCCAGTAACCGAAAGGTTGCTGGATCGAATCTCCGAGCCGACAAGGTGAAAACCTGCCGGTGTCCTTGAGCAAGGCACTTAACCCTAATTTGCTCCAGGGGTGCCGTACTACTATGGCTGTCCCTGTAGGTAGGCCGTCATTGTAAATAAGAATTTGTTCTTAACTGACTTGCCTAGTTAAATAAAGGTTAAATAAATACAAATAAAATGGGTATTATGTCACCTCGTGGTAGATTAGTGTGTTTACATTGTCTAATACACTCAGCGTGGTTTTGTTAGCTTGGGAAAATATGTGGTACATTCTAGGAGTATTATATTTCTTCGCCACAAGAGTGTGACATTTTCAGGTTAATTTGATATATTTTGAATACTAAAACGGATGATAGCTTATTCTGATGTTGTAAATATGAGATTACACATGGAAACAATGTATATATTTTTATTATTGTAAATTAGGAATTATTAGAAATTGTTCAATCTACTATACGATCACAATGACTTTGATAGACATTTCAATTGTTTTTTGTTAGTATATTATACAGCAGATGAACACTGCTGGTCAAAAGTTTTAGAACACCTAATCATTCAAGGGTTTTTCTCTCTTTTTACTATTTTCTACATTGTAGAATAATAGTGAAGACATCACAACTATGAAATAACACATATGGAGCAATGTAGTAACCAAAAAAAGTGTTAAACAAATATTAATCAAAGTAGCCACCCTTTGCCTTGACAGCTTTTCACACTCTTGGCATTCTCTCAACCAGCTTCATGAGGTAGTCACCTGGAATGTATTTCAATTAACAGGTGTGCCTTCTTAAAAGTCAATTTGTGGAATTTCTTTCCTTAATGCGTTTGAGCCAATCAGATGTGTTGTGACAAGGTAGGGGGGTATACAGAAGATAGCCCTCTTTGGTAAAAGACCAAGTCCATATTATGGCAAGAACAGCTCAAATAAGCAAAGAGAAACAACAATCCACTTGACAAAAAAAGAGACTTGCTTGGGCCAAGAAACAAGAGCAATGGGCATTAGACTGGTGAAAATGTGTCCTTTGGTCTGGATTTTTGGTTCCTACCGCCGTGTCTTTGTGAGACGCGGTGTGGGTGAACAGATTATCCCTTCATGCTGGTAAAGCATGGAGGTGGTGTTATGGTGCTTTTCCGGTGACACTGTCTTATTTATTTAGAATTCAAGGCACACTTCACCTGCGTGGCTACCACAGCATTCTGCAGCAATATGCCATCGCATCTGGTTTGGTCTTAGTGGGACTACAATTTGTTTTTCAACAGGACAATGACCCAACACACCTCCAGACTGTGTAAGGGCTATTTTATCAAGAAGAAGAATGTTGGAGTGATGCATTAGATGACCTGGCCTCCACAATCCCCAGACCTCAACCAAATTGAGATGGTTTGGGATGAGTCAGACCGCAGAGTGAAGGATAAGCAGCCAACAAGTGCTCAGCATGTGGGAACTCCTTCAAGACTGTTGGAAAAGCATTCCATGTTGAGAGAATACCAAGTGTGCAAAGCTGTCATCAAGGCAAAGGGTGGCTATTTGAAGAATCTCAAATATATTTTGAATTGTTTAAAAATATATATTATACTACAATGTAGAAAATAGTAAAAATAAAGAAAAACCCTTGAATGGGTAGCTGTTTTAAAACTTTTGACAGGTAGTGTATATACAGTTGAAGTCTGAAGTTTACATACACCTTAGCCAAATACATTTAAACCCAGTTTCACAATTTCTGACATTTAATCCTAATAAAAATAAGTGCCTTAGGTCACTTAGGATCACCACTTTATTTTAAGAATGTGAAATGTCACAATAATAGTGATTTATTTCAGCTTTTATTTCTTTCATCACATTCCCAGTGGGTCAGAAGTTTACATACACTCAATTAGTATTTGGTAGCATTGCCTTTAAATTGTTTAACTTGGGTCAAACGTTTCAGGTAGCCTCCACAAGCTTCCCACAATAAGTTGGGTGAATTGTGGCCCATTCCTCCTGACAGAACTGGTGTAACTGGGTCAGGTTTGTAGGCCTCCTTGCTTGCACACGCTTTTTCAGTTCTGCCCACAGATTTTCTATAGGATTGAGGTCAGGGCTTTGTGATGCTACTCCAATACCTTGACTTTGTTGTCCTTAAGCCATTTTGCCACAACTTTGGAAGTATGCTTGGGGTCATTGTCCATTTGGAAGAGCCATTTGCGACCAAGCTTTAACTTCCTGACTGATGTCTTGAGATGTTGCTTCAATATATCCACATAATTTTCCTTCCTCATGATGGACTATTGTCTGTACAGATGAACATGGTACCTTCAGGTGTTTGGAAATTGCTCCCAAGGATGAACCAGACTTGTGGAGGTCTACAATTTATTTTCCCATGATGTCGAGCAAAGAGGCACTGAGTTTGAAGGTAGGCCTTGAAATACATCCACAGGTATACCTCTAATTGACTCAAATTATGTCAATAGCCTATCAGAAGCTTCTAAAGCCATGAAAACATTTTCTGGAATTTTCCAAGCTGTTTAAAGGCACAGTCAACTTAGTGTATGTAAACTTCTGACCCACTGGAATTGTGATATAGTGAATTATAAGTGAAATAATCTGCCAGTAAACAATTGCTGGAAGAATTACTTGTGTCATGCACAATGTCCTAACCGATTTGCCAAAAGTATAGTTTGTTAACATAATCTGTGGAGTGGTTGAAAATTGAGTTTTAATGACTTCAACCTAAGTGTATGTAAAGTTCCGACTTAAACTGTATATGGTCATTGGGACAATCACTGTCAGTGAATAATTCAATATGTGCACTGACTGGATCTCCTGTTAATTATATACAACTATAGACTCCCTTTCATTTGCTGTATGTCAAATTTTATTGATATGTTAAAGGATTCACCACTGATAATGTCTGTATCCTCTAATCAACTGTGACTTTCAGATGTACCTGGCTGTATGCAGAGTCTGCAGACTGTAATTGACAAAAGGAATAATTGTTGTAGAATAATTACATTGATCATAGTTGGTCATAATGCTTCAAATTATTTCTGTCTATAACTACAAACAGAGGGAATATAGGCGATTAATATTCAAAATAGATCTCCCTCTTGATCAAATAAATTTGAATTGGGTCATGAACAATAATACCACACAAAATTAGACTAGCCCTCTCAATTAAACTTTTTTTAAAAACATTTTCCTTTATTGTTACGTGAGGCAGTAGCTAGATCCAGTGTGTAATGCTGAAATTAAATCTACCTCCAATCATATAATTAGTTTAAAACAACTTTTTCCTACCCTCAGAATAACCAACTCCAGCCACTTCAACAACTGACTTTTACGAGTGAGAAAATACAATAAATAGCCAGAGTTGATAACACTGTATTTTACAAAATAAATACATTGGGAAGCTGTAGAGGCAGGTCTCGAACACGCATGCAACCACATCAGGTCAGCATGGCGACAGAGAGGCATCACCTTGCATCTAACTGAAGACAAACAGTCCTAGGGCTGAACAATTTAGTCACTTCAGTCCATTATAGGTGTCTGTCTCAATCTCAAAGGCTCGGGGGAAGGTGATCGGGGAGTTCCGGCAATGAGATAATATAAAAAAAGAAGAAACATGAAAGCAAACCTGTCCATTGTCTTGTTTCTTACTCTGTTTTTTTATGGTCTCGGCGGAGGCTAATCGCGTTTTTCGGTCGTTGCTCTGTCATGTCACGACAGATGATGTCACGTTAGACTGTCACAGCTCTCTCGCCGTGGCAACGTGTCCGGTTTGTTCTCGTGGACCACCTGGAGCCCGTTGGCATACAGATGGTCAGGTTTCCGTGCCACGAAGAAAACACAGTCATACAGGTACTTCAGCATGGACTGATCATTCTCAGTGTAGGTGGTAGGGACAGACTCTCTCTCCACCTGCAGTGAAAGACGGGCTGTTTCTCAATATGCATACTACCATGCTCCACACTCTCATGCTCTGAGTGCATTCTCCAACGACTTTCTCTTGAGTACGTTCTTGTGAAGACGAGAGTGTGGAGAATTCATAAAACATTACATTTGGGAAGCACTCCCCCTACTGTATTACCTCACGCTTCACCTCCCCATTCACTGAACCTTCTTCCAGCCAGGACAATAGCAACAATAGACGAAAGAAGATATACACACGTTTTATTTCATAATTATCAGCTAGATATGGTAATAATAATAATCTAGCTAGCTAAACCAGTTAGCCCTATTGACTTACCCATTTACTGAACCATCTTCCAGCCAGGACAATGAGACGAAACAAGATATACACAGGGCAACAGTTTTACTTCATAACTATCAGCTAGCTACATGTGAATTGTAATAATGTAGCTAACCAGATTGTTTAACAGGCAAAATTACCTACAACTAATATTATGCAAGATTGATGTGAATTACTCATGGATAGCTAGCTAAGCATTCTTTGACTTATTCTGGGCTTGCGATCTATGATACGTAAGCAGGTAAACATGCCAAAATTAACACAGCATGTATTTATTAACATATCAAGATAAATACTGTAGTCAGGCAACATATTATATGTGAACAGGCAACATTTCATTTCCGAATAATGGACGCCATTGATTTCTTTTTTTTACATGGTTGCGTCATATTTCTTTGCATACTTTCCGTTGAAGCTTGCATCGATGCATGCTTCAAAATATGTACAAACTGAGTACGCTTTCAAGAAGTGCCCTCCGTACTCCGTTTCACATGCATTGATTTGGACCCATACAACAATCCTCTCGTGCGTCAATTTGCGTGCTCAGAGCACAGTAGTATGCATTTTGAGAAACACCCAGGGTGTTTTAGGCCCAAGGAGGATCGTCAAAACATTAATTGAAAACCATGGTTTTATACTTTTCTTTACTGTAAACTGTAGTAGTTCATTTTATTCCTCCAATCTGTACACCCGTTTTATTTAAAAAACACTTTGCTTTACCTCCAAATGGAATCCATATTTTAAAATGGCCGCCCTGACGTCCTCGTAGCTGAGCTCGATGGAGAGCTCGTTGGCCATGTTCTCAAAGTGGTACAGCAGTGGGCCTAGAGGAAAGGGAGAAATTGCAGCTTCGGTAAAAATATACATACAGTATATGACCCGCTAGCTGCTACTGCACCAAAATGAACCTCTTTCACTGGTCAGTAAGGAGGTCTGTTGAACCGATCATCACTCACCAAGATTGATCCACACGCCTCCAGGTTTGAGAATGTTCCAGATGGTCTCCACGTAGTCGATGACATTGTGCGCCGTGTCGATGAAGAAGCAGGTGGCCACACAGTCCCAGGTGTCTGAGAGGGAAGACCACAATGATACTCGTTTCACCTCATTCTATCATTGCTAACACAAACCAACACAGGTAATACAAATCATCCATGTGTCTAGTGTAGAGTGCCCACTTTCACCATTGACTGCTCACAATACGTGGCCAATTCACATAATAACCTGTCACCAGTGGTGTAAAGTACTTAAGTAAAAATACTTTCAAGTACTCCTGAGGTAGTTTTTTGGTATCTGTACTTTACTATTTATGACAACTTTTACTTTTACTTCACTACATTTCGAAAGGAAATAATGTACTTTTTACTCCATACATTTTCCCTGACACCTAAAAGTACTGGTTACATTTTGAATGCTTAGCAGGACAGGAAAATGGTCCAATTCACACACTTATCAAGAGAACATCCCTGGTCATCCCTACTACCTGATCTGGCGGACTCACTAAACACAAATGCTTCGTTTGTAAATTATGTCATAGTGTTGGAGTGTGCCCGTCTATCCGTAAATTTTTTTAAAAACAAGAAAATGCTGCCGTCTGGTTTGCTTAATAAAAGGAATTTGAAATGATTTATACTTTTGCTACTTATCTACATTTTATCAATTACATTTACTCTTGATACTTACTAAGTATATTTAAAACCAAATACTTTTAGACTTTTACTAAAGTTTTATTTTACTGGGTGACTTTCACTTTTACTTGAGTCATTTTCTATTAACGTATCTACTTTTACGCAAGTATGACAATTGGGTACTTTTTCCACCACTGCCTGTCACTCACAGAGAGAGACTAGGGCCAGGGCCCGTATTCACAGGGCGTGTGTCTAAGAGCAGTATTTCTTTATTTAACGAGGCAAGTCAGTTAAGAACAAATTCTTATTTACAATGACGGCCTACCTATAGGGTCAGCCATAGTAGTACGGCACCCCTGGAGCAAATTAAGTGCCTTGCTCAAGCACACGTCAACAGGTTTTTCACCTTGTCGGTATGGGTATTCGAACCAGCGACCTTTCGGTTACTGGCCCAACGCTCTAACCGCTAGGCTACCTGCCGCCCCGTAGTAAGATCAGTTTAGCCTTTTAGATCCTGAATAAGACAGGGGACCTGATCCTAGATCAGCACTCCTACTCTGAGACGCTTTGTGTATTACAGGCCCTGATCACTTATTGCTCTTGTTGATCTTTCAGACAGCCTGTGTGGGGCTAGGCTCACCACTCACTAGGCTCTGTGTAGACCTCCTGGAAGTCCCCAGCCACCATGGAGAAGTCAGAGTTTGGAGGCAGGCTCTGGGGGTTGACGTCTGGGAAGGTGATTGGTCGCGTCTGATCAGATGACCTCTTGTTGTTGCTGAACTGGTGGATCCAGGGGTACAGGGTCATGGAGTTAACCTTTTCACACCTTAGGAAGGAGGAAGGACAGAACAGAGGCAAGGTAAAATAAGCTGAACAACAGAAGTGTGAGTAAATGATCACCAAGAATAAATCATTTTTTCTGAAGAGGATTGCATGGGGCTAATTTGATATGCTAGGCAATGTTCTCAGACACAAACACCAGACACATTTCAACATTGTTAAAACTGTGTTTAATACTCAATCATTAAATGACACATGGTGCAACATATGCAAGGCCTGAATTATTGCAATATATGCAAGGCTTAAATGAGGGCTGAGGGTATGTTACCTGTTGAGGACAAAGTTTGAGGAGAAGAGCATGAAGAAGCTCCATTCGTTGCCTTGGCAGGCGTAGCCCAGACGAGCGATTTCCCATGCCAGGCGACCAAGCCCCGCCCCCGGAACCAGCACGCTCACCTTAGACACGTCACTACAGAAACAGCCATGCCATCACTGACAGAATACACACATAATTCAGAATACAAAATCACACAACTGAGTTAGATTGTGTGCGCTCACTACTTGTCGCTGGGAAAGAGTCTCTGGATCTCTTTGATGAGGGGCAGGTAGCAGGAGTCTCTCTCAGCCTGGCCCGCCTCACTCCAGTCACGCACAAACTGCTTAATGGTGGATTTGAGCTTGTCTATGTCAAACATGGAGGACGTACGCACCTTCCTCAGGTCATCCTGGACAGAAAGAAAGATTCACTTTAACTCCTCAAAATGCATCCAATAATGAAAGGAGCATGGCAGCAAATTAATCTATACTAATATAATTTCCACTATTAGAATAACTAGTGAAATTTGTGCTCTGCTGGTGTCGTATACTAGAATAGAAAAATATCTGCAGCACTTCCAACTACACTGAACAAAAATATAAACGTAACATGTAAAGTGTTGGTCCCATGTTTCATGAGCTGAAATAAAAGATCCCTGAAAGAGCTTATTTCTCTCAATGCCACAGATGTCAAGTTTTGAGGGACCGTGCAATTGGCATGCTGACTGCAGAAATGTCCACCAGAGCTGTTGCCAGAGAATTTAATGTTAATTTCTCTACCATAAGCCGCCTCCAACGTCGTTTTACAGAATTTGGAAGTACGTCTAACCGGCCCCACAACCACATATACAGTGGGGAGAACAAGTATTTGATACACTGCCGATTTTGCAGGTTTTCCTACTTACAAAGCATGTAGAGGTCTGTACTTTTTATCATAGGTACACTTCAACTGTGAGAGACGGAATCTAAAACAAAAATCCAGAAAATCACATTGTATGATTTTTAAATAATTAATTAGCATTTTATTGCATGACATAAGTATTTGATCACCTACCAACCAGTAAGAATTCCGTCTCTCACAGACCTTTTAGTTTTTCTTTAAGAAGCCCTCCTGTTCTCCACTCATTACCTGTATTAACTGCACCTGTTTGAACTCGTTACCTGTATAAAAGACACCTGTCCACACACTCAATCAAACAGACTCCAACCTCTCCACAATGGCCAAGACCAGAGAGCTCTGTAAGGACATCAGGGATAAAATTGTAGACCTGCACAAGGCTGGGATGGGCTACAGGACAATAGGCAAGCAGCTTGGTGAGAAGGCAACAACTGTTGGCGCAATTATTAGAAAATAAGTTCAAGATGACGGTCAATCTCCCTCGGTCTGGGGCACCATGCAAGATCTCACCTCGTGGGGCATCAATGATCATGAGGAAGGTGAGGGATCAGCCCAGAACTACACGGCAGGACCTGGTCAATGACCTGAAGAGAGCTGGGACCACAGTCTCAAAGAAAACCATTAGTAACACACTACGCCGTCATGGATTACAATCCTGCAGCGCACGCAAGGTCCCCCTGCTCAAGCCAGCGCATGTCCAGGCCCGTCTGAAGTTTGCCAATGACCATCTGGATGATCCAGAGGAGGAATGGGAGAAGGTCATGTGGTCTGATGAGACAAAAATAGAGCTTTTTGGTCTAAACTCCACTCGCCGTGTTTGGAGGAAGAAGAAGGATGAGTACAACCCCAAGAACACCATCCCAACCGTGAAGCATGGAGGTGGAAACATCATTCTTTGGGGATGCTTTTCTGCAAAGGGGACAGGACGACTGCACCGTATTGAGCGGAGGATGGATGGGGCCATGTATCGCGAAATCTTGGCCAACAACCTCCTTCCCTCAGTAAGAGCATTGAAGATGGGTCGTGGCTGGGTCTTCCAGAATGACAACGACCCGAAACACACAGCCAGGGCAACTAAGGAGTGGCTCCGTAAGAAGCATCTCAAGGTCCTGGAGTGGCCTAGCCAGTCTCCAGACCTGAACCCAATAGAAAATCTTTGGAGGGAGCTGAAAGTCCCGATTGCCCAGCGACAGCCCCGAAACCTGAAGGATCTGTATGGAGGAGTGGGCCAAAATCCCTGCTGCAGTGTGTGAAAACCTGGTCAAGAACTACAGGAAACGTATGATCTCTGTAATTGCAAACAAAGGTTTCTGTACCAAATATAAAGTTCTGCTTTTCTGATGTATCAAATACTTATGTCATGCAATAAAATGCAAATTAATTACTTATAAATCATACAATGTGATTTTCTGGATTTTTTTTTAGATTCCGTCACTCACAGTTGAAGTGTACCTATGATAAAAATTACAGACTTCTACATGCTTTGTAAGTGGGAAAACCTGCAAAATCGGCAGTGTATCAAATACTTGTTCTCCCCACTGTATATGGCGTCGTGGGGCAAGCGGTTTCCTAATGTCAACGTTGTGAACAGAGGGCCTCATGGTGGCGGTGGGGTTATGGTATGGGCAGGCATAAGCTACGGACAATGAACACAATTGCATTTCATCGATGGCACTTTGAATGCACAGAAATCCTCTTGACGAGGTCCTGAGGCCCATTTTGTTTAAGGTATCTGTGACAAACAGATGCATAGATTAGGGCCTAATGAATTTATTTCAGTTGACAGATTTCCTCATATTATGAACTGTAACTCTTTGAAATATTTTTTTCAGTATATACTACTATATTTGTACTGCACTGCACAGCCTACTACTTCTACTGCAACAAGAAAGAGGATGACTAACGTGGTTACACCAGAGGCTACCTTGTAGTAAGGAATCTGATATCTTCCGAACAGCATGCCAAAAAGTAAACTTGTTGTTCGCCTATCCAGCAGGGTCAAAGACAGCAAGTTAGACCCTCCCTCCTCCTCCGATTGGGTCGCATCACTGATCATTTGTGTAGTTGGAATTTTCTCAACTTTGTCTGCGAGCTCTCTTAATCGCCAGTGGTTAAATCGCTGAAGGTCTCCTCCTTTCATTGAAAGTAACAGAAGTAGCCTAGTGTCTAATGTAACGAAGGTTAGTAGCCTAGTGTCTAATGTAACTGAGGCGTAAGAGAAAGGATGAGTGTGACCTTTCTAACCCTTCAGCTTACCTCTTCGCCGTACTGCATGTTCTCAAACATGTGGACACAGTTGAGCACGATGGCATGCAGCACTTCCTGGTTGTGGTCCACACTGCACCGGATACGGGCCAGGTTGGGCAGGACCCCGGGCAGCAGCAGCTGATGATGCTCCGGAAGACTTCGGAACTGACGCTCTGCTCGATTCACCCGTTCCTGAACATGCATCCTGAGATTAAGGGAAGGGTGGTGCCATGGTGGACAGGGAGTACAGAAACGCAGATGGGAAAATAGAAACCTAGCTATATTTTATAGCCTTTTTCAATTATGAAAACGCTCAATTCAATATGCAGGCTTCTTAAAATGACTTGACACAGATTCACAAATACATCTTTTCTAAGCATCTTCTACTTGAATAACATGGTTGTATAGGCACAATCATGATGTCCTTGTTTGTAAATAACATGAGTAACTGTATTGAAATGTAAATGTTTGTGTTTCTGTCAGCCTGGACTTAAGCCCATGTTTTAGGATAATCTTTTATCTTCATTTTCATCTTTATCTCCACTTCCTTTGCTTTTGTGCTAGCTAGGTGCTAGCCAATAGCTAAACAGAGGTGATGGTTAGCTAGAGGTAAAATTTGTTTTGATATATTTGGTTCTCTCGTCAATAGCTATTTAACCAAGCATGCCATAACTATGAAGATGGTATATTCTGAATCAGGAGTGGATGGAGAAAAATTCACACCTTTTAATTTTTTTGTATGATAATATTTTAAACAAAGCATTCCATTACTATGAAAATTATATATTCTGAATCGGGGGAGGATAGACAAATTGACCGCTTTTACATTTGTTTTTTTGCTTTCAATCTTCATTAGCTCTTACACAAAGCATGCCATGAATATTCTATATTCAAAATCGGGTGGATGGACAAAATTAACTTAACTTGTGTTGTGTATTTATCTATACTTAAATACAGTTCATTCAAAAAGTATTCAAATCCCTTGACGTTTTCCACATTTTGTTACGTTACAGCCTTATTCTAAAATGGATTAAATAGTTTTTCCCCCCTCATCGATCCACACACAAAGCCCCATAATGACAAATCAAAAACAGATATATAAAAAAATTTTTAAATTAAAAATAAATAACGGGAATATCACATATGCGTAAGTATTCAGAACAATTACTCAGAACTTTGTTGAAGCACCTTTGGCAGCGATTACAGGCTTCGAGTCTTATTGGCTATGACACTAGAAGCTTGTGTAAATTGATAAGGATTTTGTTTTATTTCATCCATTTTAGAATAAGGCTGTAACGTAACAAAATGTGGAGAAAATTCAGGGATCTGAATACTTTCCGAATGCACTGTATATCTCATTAAGTGAAACACGTTATCTTTCAATATGTCAGCAATATGGGAAGGAAAGGAAGAGATTGTTATTAGATTTAAGGAGAAATGGTGTTTAAGAGCCAAGCTTAAATTAACTGCTGATAAAGTCTTGAGGGGATGTAGTATTTAATTATGCATTTATTTTCTAGAATAATGGTTAGAATTTACACCTTCCCCATCTCTTGTCCACACTCCAGTCCAGTTGGTGATGCTAATGCACCTTAAAGTTTGTTGCAAACCACAATATAAAATCCACAGAAGAAGCAAAATCCATTGAGCGGTCTTGGGAGGAAAGTCTGGAAGTAGAAGCAGAATTTGAATTAAGCAGCGCGTCAAGTAAATTTGGTGAAGACGATTGTTCTGAATGGACTACAGTAGTGTCAAACTGGAACAAAAAGGAAATAGTCTAAAATTGAAGTGAATGATACGTGTAAAAATTATAATGAATCGCTTCTTGTTGGGATGCGATTGTTGCGCAAGGATGTGTATATGGGAAACCCATTTGAGGTATCAAATGGTGAAGTATGCGCTTGGAAAAGTGGAGTCAGTCAAGAGTGACCAGGAGTGGTCTTATTTGGATTAAATGCGTTTCTAATGAGCAGAGGAAGATTGCAATGGGCCTCAAAAGAAAAAGTATCGTGTTTTGAACTTCGGAGTAGAGCACCCGTTAAAGGAGTGATCTCAGGGGTGACGATGGATGTTCAGGTTGAATCTCTGAAGAGAATTCCTGGTGTGGTTGATGCCCAGCATCTGACCTGCTGGGTGAATAGAGAAAAATATGAAAGTCTATCGGTATTGTTGTTTTTTGATAAAGAGCAAATACGTAAGTATGATATGCCGTAGGAGCTTTCGTCCCCAAACCACTGCAGTGTACGAATTGTAAAGGATTTGGTCATGGTCATGTTTCAGGTGTGTGTAGACGAACAGAGTTTACAAAAGAACGCTGTGTAGAAGGATAACAATTGTGGTGGGGATCATGATCCTGAGTTCCTGGACTGCCCTGTAAGGGTGAAGGAAATTGAGGTGGCAAAGGTTTGAGCGGTCAATCCTAGGCGATTAAAATAATTGAGAAAACAAGTGATGATAGTGAAGATATGGTAGTGGATACAATACAGCCTGTAAATATTTGTTGACAGATTAAAGACACCCGGTGTGTTAAAAAGGTGGATTTTGTTGCATTCATTGCCACAGTTATAAACTGTACAGCACAAGTCTCAAAGTCTAAGGAACTGGACATTATTGTGGCTGCTGCAGAAAAGTTTTTGGGACTCAAGGATTTTACAGCTGTAGACTTGCAAGAGGTACTGTCAGGAAGATCCACCCTCCCAGGGTTCCCTTGAACCTGTGTAGGGATCAGATCTGTTTTATTTATGTAGTTTAACAGAAAAGTTGTTTCATTATTTTATTGAGGATATTTTCGTTTTGTGGGGAATTCTTGTTCATCTTGTATAATAGGTGGCGGAATGCACATTAAAATTGCGTTATCGCCAATATACCATAGAAGTAGAAATCCATTGAGCCTGCTCCCCTATGGATACAGACTGCAGAATAGAAGAATGTCACAAGGACGAGAAGAATAAGGTACATCTCGTGAGGTATACCTATAGCGCTACCCGATTGATAGTTGTAGTAGTAATTAACATTCTTGAAAATATGCCAAGAATATACCTTTAATATATCTACCGAATATACAACAAATTGTACCTCGGTTTGGTACCTATAGGAACATGTTATTAGCCAAAACGGACATCAATATAAATATCTTGGCTAGCTATGCATCGTAATTATCTAGTCATCGATCTTCTAAAATCATCAGACAAAACGTTACCAAATAACGTTACAGTAGTTTGTGACGATACTCCATCAAGCTGACACAGTCTGGGTCAAAGGACTTTGTTGTGGGTTAACACGCGCGCTAACAACCATACATATAACGTTACTACTGCCGTTTTGAAACAGTCCGTACCTGTAGTATCTAAACGCATCGATCACTTTCCAAAAGTGTTGCCTTTCGAGTTTTGTCTCCTCTTCTGGTGTACATTTCATCCTTTCGCTGTAAAAATATGATTCTTCTTGCTCTCCATTAGTAGCCTGCTCTACCGTTCCTTCCGCCATGTCTGAATGTAGTAGCGTACTCAGGCCGATCCAATCGAACAATGGAGTGAGCCAGGAAAAGTAATCAACATTTCATCTGCTTGGCAAAGGAATTACAGTATATTGGCTAACTACCCAGCTAACAACGAACGTTGCTCAAGAGACCATTCCCTTAATGTCAACTAGAACTTACACAGAACGTAGTTACCATTTTAATGTTCTAGACATGTTTCATGGGAAAGTTGCAAGAACATGTATGTGTCCAAATTCTGTAACATGCTTTATTAGGCCTAGAACCAAAAGATAAGAATAAAGACTGGCAGCAAATGGTGATATGTATTTAGTTGTACAAATATGTATTTAGTTGTACAAATATCCAGCAAAGTGAATACAGAGGATTTATACACTTGTTAGCTTTAGCTTCCCAGGCTAGATTGACCCAGAGGAGTTTGAATGGATTTTCTTACTGGTTTCCTAACAACAGCACTTAGATTTAAATTTGTGATTATAGACCACAGCTTTTATAGAGCACATGTTTTCTGCAGCAACGGTTTTACATAGCACCGGTTTTATTTGTTGGCTGGGTTGATGATCTTGCCCATGAAGAGAATGCTCTTGGTCTCCCGGTCCATGACAAAGACCATGAATGGACGGTCGAACTTCAAGACAGGGGTGTGTCGGGAGGAGTTAGGCACAAGGACCACACCTGTGGCAGCTTCTGCGGTCGCTCCAGCCTCATCCACATCCAAGGAGGCTTGGTGCACCACCTGAAAACAACCATACAATGCAGTCTTATGTACAGTAAATAGGCATAGTTCACATAGCGAGTACATATAGTATGTTCTAGGGCAGTGATTCTCCCGGGACCCCTGGGGAGCCAGATAGAGCTTTCAGGGGCTTCCTGAAAAAGCAGGGGTAAAACTACAAATTGAAAATGACAGCAACATTAAGGCTGTCATTACATTGTTGTGCTCTAGAGGTTAGTGCATTGCTGTTGCTGTAGTCTGTTGTTTCCCTGTATATGTCTTTATAAATCACTGAGAGTGTATGGATTCCCCACCTCTGAGACAGCCACCTTCAGTTCCTCTGATATTCCACTGAAGTCAGCTCTATCACTGAATATGTCCGGCATTCCGATTCCACTCAGAATGTCCTTGAGGGAGTATGTTGTGGTGATGGACAACTTGGGAACATGCACCTGGTATTCCCTAAAGACAAACATGGACAGGAAGAATATTTTACTTGCAATGATTGTGATGTGTGGTTGTTTTACCCACCCAATGTTTATTAGTTCAATGAGAGTGATACTTAATGATTAAGACAGGTCATACCTGGCCTTCTTCCACCTGTGCCACTTGGTGATGTGGTTGTTGCATATGACCTCCTCCAGACTAGCGAGTCCCTTCTCTGGTAGCGCCAGCATCATGGACACTGAGTCGTTGTAGTGGAGATGCAGGATACTGGTGGAGATCTCCTTGTCGTGGTAAACAAAGAACCTCTTCTCCACGGTCATCATCTGGACCGGAACAGTGGTGTTTTCATCCACATGGAATGTGTCCTCCTTCGTGTCTTCAGGATTAAATGGAATCTCCCATTTTCCTTGAGAATTAGAAAATCATTAAACATTTGATGTGATGAGTAAAAGTTACCAGACCAAACATGGTTTTCTGAGGGAGACCTAGCAAGATTCAGCAGGAGATTTAGCCAAAAGGTACAATGGCATCAATAACACCAACAACGCCCAGAGACAAAAAAAAAACGTATTGACAGAGTTAGAAGGAATTGTGTCCACAAGATCTGTATCAATCAAAGAAGTGAACTCTACTTCATTTTGTCTTTTTGGGGGGGATTATAGTTTACAATATCCTCTTACCTTTGAAGTAAATGTAGCTGAGGAGGTACATGACAGTGGTTGGGTCCAGATCTTTGACTAACTTGTCTATCTTGCCTTTGGTCTTGTCCCCCACATATGTATTGATTGTATCAATGGCCTTAGCAGTGTTGGTGAAGTCGACTGTGACACCCTCAGAAAGGTAGAAGCGCTTCATGTCCTCAAGGAACTCGGGGCGTGGTGTAAAGGTGTTTTGCAGGAAAAGTGCACTTCCTATGTTCAGGTTCACTCCTTTCTTCTGGTTGAGCTGTGTGAGGATGGTCAGGAAGGTCTGGTCCACCTGTTCTTGAGTCAGTAGGCTACTGTTGAAGCCCAGACCAGTGAAAAGCTGCTTGTGGGTCTGACCCTTGGCCCCTACAGACAGAGCGGCCAGGGCTAGGGACACACTCAGCGGGGAGAAGAACACGTTCTTGCCCTGGTTGTCAGGCTGAGCCACCAGCTGCTTGTACAGGCTCAAAGCAAACTCCCTGTTTCCTTGGACCACTGGTTTAGTGCTGTTGTCACAGGGCTCATGGTGATGATGCCTGTGGTCGTGGTCTCGCCCGTGCCCGTGGTCTTGACCATGGTTGTGCCTGTCACCATGGTCGCGGTCGCGCCTGTCACCATGTTCGCGGTTGCGCCCGTCACTATGGTCGCGGTTGCGCCCGTCACTATGGTCGCGGTCGCACTCACCACCATGGTCTCGGTCGCACTCACCACCATGGTCGCGGTCGCACTCACCACCATGATCACGGTCGCGCCCACTTCCATGATCGTGGTCGCGCCCGTGACCGTGGTGGCGGTCACCTCCGTTACCTTTGTGACCTCTGATCTCTCCCAGGCAAAGCACTGCCATAACGATCCACAAACACAGGGCTGTCCTCATCTTGGCAACTATCACAAAGTTTTAAAAAATAGCATTAGTCAATCAATTTGGTTTCGATTCCACAATAGTCACCACTTTTAATGGTACAATCTGGAAGGATAAGAAGAAGAGAACAAACAATGGTGACCAAATCATTCCTTTTATATCTACCTGGAAGTGTTACTTTTTCAAACCAGAGTTGTTTGCCATATTGACCAATGAGATAAGATTATACATTATACTTCCATACAGATGACATCAAAATACTTCTGGAAGTATAAGCTTCACATAGATGCCACACGACAGTCACATGGTCAATTTCCCCACACATAATTAACAGTCACATTATTACATCACTATGCCACTATGCTAGGTGGGCTAGAACATGGCAGGGCTTCTAGAACATTCCAGTGGAGACAAAGGGAAACAGAGAACACATATTTTGCCAAGAGTTGGGCAGGGAAGTCTACAATAACCTCAGAAAATAGTATTTATTTTATGTAACATTTACACTTTCTTTGCTGTTCATCTCAAACCTGCCATTGAACTACACTACATTTTATCTTCCCACATCAGTATTCTCCTGTTATGTTTGTATTCTGTGGTCTCCATCACTGGTTCATCAGAGCTACTGGCTTTTCAAACTCTTGTAATTATTTTTTTATTTTTTTATTTAATGTAACCTTTATTTAACTAGACAAGTCAGTTAAGAACAAATTCTTATTTACAATAACGGCCTACCCCGGCCAAACTCGGATGACGCTGGGCCAATTGTGCGCCGCCCTATGGGACTCCCAATCACGGCCAGATGTGACACAGCCTGGACTGAATTGAATGTAATTGAATGTTTCCTGAAGTAATTCTTAGTCATTTTGGCAATCAGACACGTTTGAACTCAAAGTCTAGGTAAATCTAGGAATTCTTAACATGTTTTACAAATTCATAACATATGTGTTTTGCAAATTCATAAAATATTGTACAAATTCCAATTTGTAACATCTCATACGAATTCTAATTCGGAACATATCTTACGAAAGGGATGATGGACATCCACAAATTAATACATATCATACTAAATGGAGTGTCTCTGATTTACGTACAGAATAATACGAAATGCTCTGAGACCACGTTGTGTTTGGAGACGACCATTACAAGGCCTAGTTTCCTGATGGGGATGGAATTTATGCTTAGGAGTTTAACGATGCATCTTTCCTACAATGGCCAAATATGTAACGTGCGTTTCCACAAAACACCACGCAGAAAGTACCTTCGCTTAGACCATGTGTCCATACTGATAGGTACGAAAGAAAAGCAGCGCTTCTGTCGGATCAGCTTTCACCATTTAAATCTTACCTTAACATTATAATTACGCCACACTACTGACAACAGATCAGCTCCTAGAGAGATATTAATACCTATGGCTGCTAATATTGATGCGGCTTATAATGCTCTAAATCACAGATTGGTCACATCATTGCACACGTTGTTACACATCATAAAATATATTGAGGCAAAAACAGAATTAAAGTAGCGCCTCCCGAGTGGCGCAGCGGTCTAAGGCACTGCATCACTACAGATCCTGGTTTGATCCCAGGCTGTGTCGCAGCCGGCCGCGACCAGGAGACCGATGAGGCGGCGTACAACCCGGCGTAGTACGGGTTAGAGGAGGGTTTGTCCGGCCGGGATGTCCTTGTCCCATCGCGCTCTAGCGACTCCTGTGGTGGGCCTGGCGCATGCACGCTGACACGGTCGCCAGGTCTATGGTATTTCCTCCAACACATTGGTGCGGCTGCCTTCCAGGGTAAGCGTGCATTGTGTCAAAGAAGCAGCGCTGTAACTACCAATTGGATATCACAAAAAAGAGGTATTCAAATATACAGCACATGTAGCCTATTTATATTTTAAGGCAGTCATCTCGATTTCCATTTGAAGCATTTTTATCCTTCACTTATTTGTAATAATTGCAAAGACTTGATTCTATGTTTATTCACAGAAGATGTACCTTCGCTTAGACCAGTTAGCTGTTTCACGAGTGGTCTGAGGCAGTTGGTAAATAAGAAGCGTTTACAAGAGCAACTTTAGTAACGATGGTTTTTGGAAAGGGCTCATAGATTTAACAATGGTGCTGCGAAGGATTAAATGATGAATCTAGCCTTAAAATGGGCGGTTTCAGGATAGCAAATGGAACTCAATATTACGAGTAGGGTTGCAAAGAGAGGGTATATTACTGGAAACGTTCAACGTTTACTAGTAAACTACCAGAAATGTGGTATCTTTCAAGACATTTATGGTCCTTTTGGGTAATTCAGATGATCAAGTGTGTAATTATCTCTGGCCCTCTCTCTGGCCTTATCACTAAATAAATACGATTATTTTAAAAAAATATGACAAAGCTGTAAATAATTTCCCTAAATATAAACCATCAATTTAGTGAATACCATTGGTGTTTTATATGAGGGTTTCTGCTAGGGCTGGGCGGTATACCGTTTTTTGCAATATACCGGTATGATGCACGGACCGTTTAGGGTTTTAACTTTATAACGGTATTTGAATGTTTGGTTTGTTCAATGTGATACACAGTGTGTAACGTCCATTTTTATAGTTTACTTCGTTACTTGAGTCATCTCTCTCCACCCTTGCCACTCTCTCTCCATGCCGCTTTCCACAAAGACCCAGACCCGCCTCCTGTCACTCAAGGAGCGCATTTGTTGTTCCTCGACCACTAGACCCTAGCGTTCAGTCTGCATGGTTAATGCAGCATATGCAACAATGTTGATGACAACGATGAAGTTTCCAATTTGCTTCTTAATATAAATCTATAATATTAGTTTGTTTCTTACACCTGTAAACAGCTAGTTTGTCTTTTCTTAGCAAGTTGTTCTTTAATCTTGTTAGCCGCTAATGCTAATCGCTAGCTAATACATGTACTGAGTAAGAGCAAGCGTAATTAGCTATACGGCCTGATAATACCAGTGATGGTGTAGACCTAAATCAGCATGTTGTTTGTGCAACAGTATCTTCCAAATTAAAGAGGAATACGCAAAGCAAGAATATGTTAGCTACATGAAGTAGCTAAGAGAAAACATTAAATGTAGCCAAAGATTATAGGGTCCCCTAGGAAACACCTATCAACACCTTATTTCCTACCCTGTCACAATAACTCCTCCCTGGCATTTTAATTCGTTGTCATGTCACACTATTCAAAAAGCCCACTATTATATTCTAACTATATAATTAGAATATACATTCTATTTCCATGATTCCAACAGTTAACCCAAATGTTTTGCTCTAAATCGCAAGTCAAATTGCAACATCTGGTTAAAAATAAGGCTCAGATTGCTTGCCCATACCGTGCAGCCCTACGTGGCAGTGTGTAAATGATCTCAAATGCAGAAATTGATGAAAATTATGACTTTTGGGGGGTTGAAGTTTAATTGAACAGTATAAAACAATCAGAATGGAGAAAGACCCATTGAAATCCCTTAGAATGTATGTGTTGCCACCTTAGGGTCACTTACTACTCAAAAACCAAATGTAAAACGTTTATTATTCCAAAAATTATAAAATGCCGTCATACCATCACAAATTTGAAAAATACCGGGATATGATATTTTTGGCCATAGTTTCAGCATGAAATATAATTTCTTAATTTTGTTTAGACATGTATTTATTTTACTATGTCAATATGTATTTGTTGTCAATGTTTTGGCATCGAACTGGTGACAGTTGGGAAAAAAGCCAATAGTTGGACAAGTTGCAAAGGTAATTGAAAATAATGCCATTGTTGATTAAATGCTTTTTTCATTAATTAGGCTATTTTCTCTTGAACCATGTGGTCTATCTACTACTCATTGACAATATGGACACATATATAAAAAATAAAAAAAAGAAGACTGTATTTGAATACATTTTTGGAAAGTTATTCAAGTATAAATTAACAAAATGACTGAAGATTCCGGTAACTTTGTTAAATTACCGGTAGCTTTGCAACCCTACTTATGGGTGTTTTAATGATGCATTGTTCCAACAAGGGCCGAAGATGTAACATGCGTTTCCCAAAACACCATGCAGAGATAATGTTCACCAAGTGCGTCATTGGAGCTTTCGGAAAGTATTTTTTTTCCATATTTTGTTATGTTAGCCTTTATTTGATTAAATTCAATTTTCCTCATCATTCTACACACAATATCCCATAATGACAAAGTGAAAACAGGTTTTTAGAAATGAAATACCTTATTTACATAAGTATTCATACCCTTTGCTATGAGAAATAAAAGCTGAAATAAATCATTCTCTCTGCTATTATTCAGACATTTCACATTCTTAAATAAAGTGGTGATCCTAACTGACCTAATACGGAATTTTTACTAGGATTAAATGTCAGGAATTGTGAAAAACTGAGTTTAAATGTATTTGGCTAAGGTGTATGTAAACTTCTGACTTCAACTGTATATTGAGGCGGCTTATTCTAACCCAATAATAATGCACTAAATCACAGATTTGGCACATCATTGCGCACATGTTACACATAATGAAATATATTGAGGCAAAAATGACATCAGGCTAGACTACAATTAGCAAAACAGAACTCAACTGATTGAACAATAAATATTTAAGCCTATGCTGTATGTAGCGATCATCTCGGTTTTTCATTTGAAGCATCTTTGGCTACTTTGTATTTGTAGTCAACTTCATTCTGAAGTTATCGGAAGTCACAGAGAAACAGATAAGCATTGCCATTCTATGTTTAGCAGAGATCTTCTGTGTATAAAGTGATACAGAAGGGCAAAAATAACGCGCCTTGCTTTTTCAAGTGCAACTTTAGTAACGATAGTTTCAGGAAACCGCTAGGAGAACTATGCTCATACGAAGGTTCTAAAGGGGTTCTTAGCCTTAAGATGCTTTTGGGAAACCGGGCCCAGAGCTATAGAGCCAGTTACCAGTAAACATCTCCAAGTGTAGACATAGATAGCAGTAGATTAGCCTACTCACCCTTCCAGACAGCAGCTTTGGGATCTTAATCTGTACCAAATTCACTTTATATATTGTGTGTGGTTCATTTGGGATTGATCAGGGGTTGAACTTTGATATGTTTGTTTGGTACTAGCAAGCCCCCTATTTGAATAATGTAATCATTACCTGCTTAGGGGAGTGCAGACCACACATTTATTTTAGTTTAGACTTGGCACAGGGCATGACAACTAAAACTTTAAAAACTATATTGGAAATATTGGAAATGCAACTATGGACATGGGACATTGTCAAAAATACATTCGATGATAACACACAGCAAATGATAGAGCAGTATTACACAGTAGCTGTTGCAGGCTATATGTTGTTGTTCTGTTCTGTTTAGTTCTTTTATAGAACTGTGTAATTCTTGTCCATTGTGCATTTGGTGGTCTGCATGATTAAACGTATGTCTGGTACATTATAATGTGTAACAATGCAATAGTGAGTTCCTACTTCACTGGCACACTAAGAGCCAAACCACGCTTCAGCAACCATTAATCAATGAATTACAGCGAGGCACCACAGGCTGAAATGACATTTTTGCATTAACGTATACATTTTTATATTTTTTGGTATTTTGGTTCTTTAATATTAGTACTTTCAAAAATGTCAAAAACTTGATGTTAATGTATATTTTGTTTTGTTTATCATACTACCGTCATAAAAAAAATCATTAATTTGAACCACATTCACATAAATCCATAATTTCTTCATTTAAAAGCCCATTTCATAGATATTACAAACTAGACTATACAGTGGGGAGAACAAGTATTTGATACACTGCCGATTTTGCAGGTTTTCCCACTTACAAAGCATGTAGAAGTCTGTAATTTTTATCATAGGTACTCTTCAACTGTGAGTGACGGAATCTAAAACAAATATCCAGAAAATCACATTGTATGATTTGTAATTAATTAATTAGCATTTTATTGCATGTCATAAGTATTTGATACATCAGAAAAGCAGAAATTAATATTTGGTACAGAAACCTTTGTTTGCAATTACAGAGATCATACGTTTCCTGTAGTTCTTGACCAGGTTTGCACACACTGCAGCAGGGATTTTGGCCCACTCCTCCATCCAGATCCTTCAGGTTTCGGGGCTGTCGCTGGGCAATACGGACTTTCAGCTCCCTCCAAAGATTTTCTATTGGGTTCAGGTCTGGAGACTGGCTAGGCCACTCCAGGACCTTGAGATGCTTCTTACGGAGCCACTCCTTAGTTGCCATGGCTGTGTGGTTCGGGTCGTTGTCATGCTGGAAGACCCAGCCACGACCCATCTTCAATGCTCTTACTGAGGGAAGGAGGTTGTTGGCCAAGATCTCGCGATACATGGCCCCATCCATCCTCCCCTCGTCCTGTCCCCTTTGCAGAAAAGCATCCCCAAAGAATGATGTTTCCACCTCCATGCTTCACGGTTGGGATGGTGTTCTTGGGGTTGTACTCATCCTTCTTCTTCCTCCAAACACAGCGAGTGGAGTTTAGACCAAAGCTCTATTTTTGTCTCATCAGACCACATGACCTTCTCCCATTCCTCCTCTGGATCATCCAGATGGTCATTGGCAAACTTCAGACGGGCCTGGACATGCACTGGCTTGAGCAGGGGGACCTTGCGTGTTCTGCAGGATTTTAATCCATTGACGGCGTAGTGTGTTACTAATGGTTTTCTTTGAGAATGTGGTCCCAGCTCTCTTCAGGTCATTGACCAGGTCCTGCCGTGTAGTTCTGGGCTGATCCCTCACCCTCATGATCATTGATGCCCCACGAGGTGAGATCTTGCATGGTGCCCCAGACCGAGGGAGATTGACCGTCATCTTGAACTTCTTCCATTTTCTAATAATTGCACCAACAATTGTTGCCTTCTCACCAAGCTGCTTGCCTATTGTCCTGTAGCCCATCCCAGCCTTGTGCAGGTCTACAATTGTATCCCTGATGTCCTTACACAGCTCTCTGGTCTTGGCCATTGTGGAGAGGTTGGAGTCTGTTTGATTGAGTGTGTGGACAGGTGTCTTTTATACAGGTAACGAGTTCAAACAGGTGCAGTTAATACAGGTAATGAGTGGAGAACAGGAGGGCTTCTTAAAGAAAAACTAACAGGTCTGTGAGAGCCGGAATTCTTACTGGTTGGTAGGTGATCAAATACTTATGTCATGCAATAAAATGCTAATTAGTTATTAAAAAATCATAGAATGTGATTTTCTGGATTTTTAGATTCCGTCTCTCACAGTTGAAGTGTACCTATGATAAAAATTACAGACCTCTACATGCTTTGTAAGTAGGAAAACCTGCAAAATCGGCAGTGTATCAAATACTTGTTCTCCCCACTGTATGTAGTACACTTAGAAAAAAAGGGTTCTTCGGCTGTCCCCGTAGGAGAACCCTTTGAATAACCCTTTTTGGTTCCAGGCAGAACTATTTGGGGTTCTATGTAGAACCCTCTGTGTAAAGGGTTCTACATGGAACTAAAAAGGTTCTGCCTGGAACCAAAAAGGGTTCTTCAAAGGGTTCTCCTATGGGCACAGCCGAAGAACCCTTTTAGGTTATAGATAGCACCTTTACTTCTAAGAGTGTACCTTTTAAAGAGACCATGATTGGGTCTAAATAGGCTTTTGTCGATTGGTAGGCTAAATTCATTGTACTTCTCTTTAACTGCACAATCAATTGGCCCAGCATTGTCCGGGTTTGGCTGGGGTAGGCCGATATTGTAAATAAGATTTTGTTCTTAACTGACATGCCTAGTTAAATAAAGGATAAATGAAAAATTATTTTTTTAAACTGCCATTTCCTGAAAGTCAGACTCCTCCCACACGCCAACTCATTTTCCTCAGCTTTAGAAGCATCTACATTCATCACGTTGTGTGGTTATCCTTGTATATATTCTCCAGACTTGTATTGAGGGAATTGTTGATATGTTGTCAAATTTAGATTCTATATAAAAATAAATATTTGGAAATATGCACCAAAAACTCAGTTTACATACATGTCTTTAGTATTTTACAGATAGAAAGAATCAAAATGTATATATCCACAATCTGCTCAATACAAGTTGGGTACTGGAGTGTCTTAACAAAGTTGCCTCATTTGCATATTTTAATAAAATATTTCAGAAAAGTTATAATACAGAAAAGTTTTATATTGGTGTCTATATTCAACTGGTAAAAGTTAATTGTGATATGATTAAGGGAAAAAAATACCCTATCAGGGTGTGGTGCCTCGCCTTAATGAACTGCCTTGCACTACTCAGGAACATGCATCATTGCATCATACTGTCCACAATTTCTTTTAACACTGCAGTATAACAGACAAATACACAGTATTGGCGTTAGTCAAAAGAGCAGCTTCCAAGACATTGTGGTCAATTTCACCACACATTATTAACAGTCACACTGTTACATTACTGTGTGTCCCCAAGGTAGACGAGAACATGGCAGTGTTTCTAGAACGTTCATTGGAGACCAATGTAAACAAAAAACACATATTTTGCCAAGAGTTGGTGGCAGGGCAGTATACAATACCTTCACACGAATAGTGTTTTATTTTATTAAACATTTACACTTTTTTTTTTTACTGTTCATCAAACTTGCAATTGAACTACGCTGCATTTTACACTGCATTTTATCTTCCCACATCAGTATTCTCATTCTGTTATGTTTGTATTCTGTGGTCTCCAGCACTGGTCCAACAGAGCTACTGGCTTTTTAAAGGTCCAATGCAGCTGTTTTTATCTCAATATCAAATTATTTCTGTGTAACAATTAACTTACTGTGATTGTTTTCAATTAAAAATAGCTTCTTAGTAGATAGCAATTTCCCAAGCAAGAATTAAACTAGGACTGTCTGGGAGTAGTCAGTGGGGAGTGGAAAACTGAAAACTAGCTGTTATTGGCAGAGAGTTTTAGAACTCTTTTTCTTATTGGTCTATAAATTAATTTACCGCCGGCTGATCTCACCAGGCATGCCAAAAATCCATCCCACCAAAATAGGCTGAAATCTAAGGTGGTCTTTTTAAACACCTCTTACACTAAAAGGGCATTATCATATTTCACAGAATTATTCCAACCAAATAAAGTATAGGTAACTGCCAAAATAAAGGAAACACCAACATAAAGTGTCTTACTAGGGCTCTGGGCCACCACAAGCCAGAATAGCTTCAATGCACCTTGGCATAGAATCTACTGTCTGGAACTCTATTGGAGGGATGTGACACAATTCTTCCCAGAGGAATTCCATAATAAATTGTTTTGTTGATGGGGGTGGAAAACGCTGTCTCAGGCACCGCTCCAGAATCTCCCATAGGTGTTCAATTGGGTTGAAATCTGGTGACTGAGACGGCCATGGAATATGGTTTACATCGTTTTTATGCTCATCAAACCATTCAGTTACCCCTCGTGGCCTGTGGATGGGGGCATAGACATGGTTGCCAAAATAATGTCCTGCCCAGCATTTTTATACATGACCCTAAGCATGATGGTATGTAAATTAACTCAGGAACCACACCTGTGTGGAAGAACCTGCTTTCAATATACACTACATAACCAAAAGTATGTGGACACCTGCTCGTTAAACATCTCATTCCGAAATCATGGTCACTAATAAGGAGTTGGTCCTCCCTTTTCTGCTATAACATCCTCCACTCTTCTGGGAAGGCTTTCCACTAGACGTTGGAACATTGCTGTGGGGACTTGCTTCCATTCAGCCACAAGAGAATTTGTGAGGTCGGCCACCAATGTTGGGCGATAAGGCCTGGCTCACAGTCGGCGTTCCAATTCATCCCAAAGGTGTTCGATGGGTTTGAGGTCAGGGATCTGTGCAGGCCACATAAGTTCTTCCACACTGATCTCGACAAACCAAGACCTTGTTTTATGCATGGGGGCATTGTCATGCTGAAACAGGAAAGGGCCTTCCACAAACTGTTGCCACAAAGTTGGAAGCACAGAATAGTCTAGAATGTTATTGTATGCTGTAGAATTAAGATTTCCCATCACTGGAACTAAGGGGCCTAGCCCGAACCATGAAAAACTGCCTCAGACCATTATTCCTCCTCTACCAAACTTTGCAGTTGGCACTATGCATTCGAGCAGGTAGCGTTCTCCTGGCATCTGCCAAACCCAGATTTGTCCGTCGGACTACCAGGTGGTGAAGCGTGATTCATTACTTCAGAGAACGTGTTTCCACTGCTCCAGAGTCCAATGGCGGCGAGATTTACACCACTCCAGCCGACGCTTGGCATTGTGCATGGTAATCTTAGGCTTGTGTGTGGCTGCTCGGCCATGGAAACCCAATTTATGAAGCTCCCGACGAACCGTTATTGTGCTGACGTTGCTTCCAGAGACAGTTTGGAACTCGGTAGTGAATGTTGCAACCGAAGACAGACGATTTTTACACGCTTCAGCACTCGGCGGTCACATTCTGTGAGCTTGTGTGGCCTACCACTTCGCGGCTGTGCCGTTGTTGCTCCTAGACGTTTCCAGTTCACAATAACAGCACTTACAGTTGACCTGGGCAGCTCTAGCAGGGCAGAAATTAGATGAACTTACTTGTTAGAAAGGTGGCATCCTACGACAGTGCCACGTTGAAAGTCACTGAGCTCTTCAGTAAGGCCATTCTACTGCCAATGTTTGTCTATGGAGATTGCATGGCAGTGTGCTCGATTTTATATACCTGTCAGTAACGGGTGTGGCTGAAATGGCCAAATCCACAAATTTGAAGGGGTGTCCACATACTTTTGTATATATAGTGTACTTTGTATCCCTCATTTACTCAAGTGTTTTTATTATTTTGTCAGTTACCTGTATAGAATGGCCTTTAAACTATTATAATTTAATGTTTTTCTGGAGGAAGTTGGCCCAGTCATTTGATCAGGGGTTGAACATGACGTACTGGCAAGCCACCATATTTGAACAGTGTAATCATTACCTGCTAAGGACCACAACTTTGTTCATTTAGGATTGGCACAGGGCACAAACACAACTTTTAAAACTATATTGTAAATGCAACTATGGACATGGGACATTGTAAAAACATTTTTTTTTTTTTTTACACTGCAGTATAACAGACAAATACACAGGATTAGCATTAGTCAAAAGAACAACTTCCAAAATGCACTGCACTGCTTATAGACTTTGCACTAACTATGTACATAACCGTTATAGATTTAACAAAACAATCTGCTGTAGACTTTATTTTTAATGCCCATAGCCATGTGTGTGAGGCGTATACTTTGTTTCAAAATAGATTTGTTCAAGACTACCAAGAAACACTGTGTGACCCTGATTTAGCCCGCTATAGTGAACGTTTCTTTTCTGAGAATCCAGCCTGACACACCAAGGGCCGGTTTCCCGGACACAGATGAAGCTTTTTAGACCAGGACAAGGTTTAGCCTGTGTCCAGGAAACTGACCCCCATGGGTTTGCCCTGTATCACAGACATACCAGAAATATATTTTTAAGCATTTCTAGACATACTTTTATCCAATTGAGTGGAGTGATAAGATGAAGTGCCATGCCACAGGACAAACCTTTGGTGTGCAATGGTGTGCAATGCATTGCTGAAATTTCCTTTCAGGAACGAATCCATGCATATAGGCCAGGGTAATTAGTTATCAATGGGCTAGCTACATCTAGACAATTGCCTTTGAATGACTGATGATCTGTATGCCAAAAGAAAAGTAGTAAAAGTAGTATTTCAGATTGAATTGTCAAAAAATAACAAGGTTTAACAAATCCTATATTATTTATAGAAATAGAAAAACCCTTGTTACAGAACTTTTGACAGTCGATGGGTCAGGGGTCACGGTATTCCACCACGGCAGGCTGAATAGAATATTGGAGACTTCAGTGTCTCATGATTCATTGGCCTGCATTTATACATCACCGTCTTTGCCATTTAAAAGGCACTACAATGCACGACCCCTGCCCTGGCCATGGGATAACATCTGTATTGGGTGCAGAGAAATCTTCAATGACCATTTCAAAATAAAACATTTGCTAGCTAGATGCACTACATTCTCTAGGATCATTAATTACGCAATTAAGGACTGAATCGCCCCTCAAAAAAATGTATGCGTTGTCTAAGATGCAAACTCCTGTTGTCATTACTCATGATCTACCTTTTGATAAGGCCCTCAGACATTTGACAGGGCTGATAATATTTCACATTCGCTATGTGAAAAGCCAAAGCTTCTTCTTGGTGTCCATGCTGTAATACAATACAATCCACTTATATTTAGCTAGTGTACACATACTAGAAAATAGTAAGCGTGACAGACAGTACAGAGTGACCCAAACACTTTGTGCTTTAGCTAGGCTACGGGTTAAGTTTAGGAGTGAGGTTAAAAGGTTAATCCCTTAAATTTGGTTCTAAGTGGTGAAAACAAATGGCCAGCAGGTGGCACAATAACCAAAATAAAATGGGGTTTCTATAAACTAACGTCCTTTTCCCAAATAATATTCTAAATACAACATTTGATAAAACAATTTTATTGCATAGTTTGACAGGACAGATAAAGCAGTTACACAAAAACAATGAAAACATCTTTATGAAAGATATCAGATCAGGAGACTCATTCACATACACACTTGGAATCACATGAACATCTGTAGACAAATTCAATCTTCACGGCGTCATTAGGCACTTTTAGCAACATATCTTTTAACAATGGCGCAGCGGTCGGTGACGAACAACAAATGAAGAGGGATAGAAAGGAAATCGAGAAAATGCAGTGGCACTTTCCAAATCCCCAGTGAAGAGAATATATTTAAATTGAAGAAGTAAATGTTTTGCACAGCACACCTAATATTACCTTCCATGAGCGATGACATGATTGGTGACAGTAACACAGCTCCTGGTTATTTCAATGTTCACATTTGTCAATGCAGAAAATGCATTGACAGACCGTATTACGTATGCATTACTACTCCATTAAGTTACTTTCAGCATGAGGGTAAGTGTAAACAGACAAAAAAAAGCATAGGAAAGTATGTCGATAGCCTAATTCCAGTATTGCGCCATCTTTGTGCGAGCCATTACTTACTAGCGCCAGAAATAAATAAACCCAAAGACTCAACATGCGGTCACTTCCTGCAACACCTGCGGTGTTGGTTCAGACCACCTTTAATGGGAGAGAGGCTTATTGGTCCAGGAGATATTTTGTAGGAAGTAATCGCATGTTGAGGCTCTCGGTTTCAACCTCTGATGTTAGCAATCACCAACTCGCCTGGAGATACAGCAACAGTGGAACCCTCGCAATTGGTTACCTTAGAACAACCGATCATCTACATTCTCGACACCATCTCACCAAGGCTGCAAGGTTTTATAAATTCCATGTTCCCATCACATTATTATGAAATATATTACTTTTGTTAACCATTCTTTGAACAGCATAAAATGTGTAAAAATTGAAATGTATCCCCACCACCAAGCTATTTATGCTCCACACACTGCAACACCATGAGACAGGCCTGAGATAGCCCACTCCGAAGGGGGGAAATCAGTCAGAGTCTTCATCGTCAAGGTACTCATCGGCGTTGCTGTGTGTACGTGTGATATCTGTAATAAAACAAATGGGGAAGGAAGAGCTGAGGCCAGTAACACTGCTGGGAGATTCAATTACATTTAATGGAATTAAAACATTTCCTCTCACGACTGCAAAAGTACAGCTATGTTCCAGTGGGAAGTGCACACTTCTTTATTGGGGGTTACTTGCTTTGGCTTCTTAGTAGTGTTACTGATATACAATGGATTCGGAAAGTGTTCAGACCCCTTCCCTTTTTCCACATTTTGTGACGCTCCCCATCCAACCTGACAAGAGCTTCCAACCTGACAGATAATGACAATCGTTATGTTGGTAGGAAAAAGGGGGAGGCTTGCAAGCCGAAGAACACCATCCCAACCGTGAAGCCCGGGGGTGGCAGCATCATGTTGTGGGGGTGCTTTGCTGCAGGAGGTACTGGTGCACTTCACAAAATAGATGCCATCATGAGGAAGGAAAATTATGTGGATATATTGAAGCAACATCAAGACATCAGTCAGGAAGTTAAAGCTTGGTCGCAAATGGGTCTTCCAAATGGACAATGACCCCAAGCATGCTTCCAAAGATGTGGCAAAATGGCTTAAGGACAACAAAATCAAGGTATTGGAGTGGCCATCACAAAGCCCTGACCTCAATCCTATAGAACATTTGTGGGCAGAACTGAAAAAGCGTGTGCGAGCAAGGAGGCCTACAAACCTGACTCAGTTACACCAGTTCTGTCAGGAGGAATGGGCCAAAATTCACCCAACTTACTGTGGGAAGCTTGACATTTCACATTCTTAAAATAAAGTGGTGATCCTAACTGACCTAAGACAGGGAATTTTTACTAGGATTAAATGTCAGGAATTGTGAAAAACTGAGTAAGTATTTGGCTAAGGTGTATGTAAACTTCCGACTTCAACTGTATGTATGTATGTATGTATTTTTTTGTATGCATGTATGTATGCATGCATGTATGTACTGTCCGAAAATTCCAGACCACTGGCAAACTACCTAGGACAGGTCGTCCCACCAAGAATATCAAGACACAACTGACTTTACCCAGGTGTTGTTTGGCAAAAGTCAGTTGTGTCTTGATATTCTTTTTTGAGAGCAGAGGCTTCTTCCTTCCTGACCTCCCATGTAAGCCAAGTTTGTGCAGTCTCTTTCTGACAGTGTACCCATGCAATTTGACATTGATTGTGGCAAGAGAGGCCTGTAGATCCCTTGATGTTACCCTGGGGTTCTTAGAGACTTCTATGAGCATCTTTTCGTCAGCTCTTGGGCTGACTTTGGTGGGACGACCTGTCCTAGGTAGTTTGCCAGTGGTCTGGACTTTTCGTCGGACAGTGGAATGATATACTTCGAATTGCTTGGAAATGAATTTGTAAACCTCTCAGACTCATGGGCATCAATAATCTTTCTTCTGAGGGCCTCGGGTAGGTCTTTTGATCTTTGAATGATGTGTTACCACACACCCATATGGTTAAGTTCAAACCAGACCAGTTTCTCTCTAATGTTTTCTAATCATTTACACTTGTTTCGGTACACCTAATTCTAATTTTAGCCATTTTATGTGATGGTAAAGGTAGGGGTGTACTAACTTTTTCCTCATAAGGAAAAAGCATTTTTGTTTATTTGAATTGCATAACATTTAACGTTGTTTTTTTTGTGTGTGATTTGTTAAATTGGGTAACCTTTATCTGTCAATAGTGTTGAAGTGAAGATTACATATCCATTTGTCCAAATATGTAAAATAAAAGCACGTTCCAGGGGGTGTACCTCCTTTTTCACATGACTGTATATATAAAAACGTGTCTAAATGAGAAATTATAATGAACAGTTAATGAACCTGATCGACTGTGTGAAAATAAGGGCCAGTTTTCCGGACACAGATTAAGCCTGGTCCTGGACTAAGAAGCATATCCAATAGAGATTCTCCATTGAAAGTGCTTTTGAGCTTTGATCTGTGCCCGGGAAACCGACCAAAGATGGCGTAAGGCTTCCATCTTCTAGCCTAAATGACTCACTGCCTCCTTGTTTCCTCTTGATGAGAGAGGCACACTGGGCATTGGTGGCCATCTCCAGAGCCAGCTTCTTCTCATTGTTCTTAATATCCATCCTGGCATCTGAGACAAATTAACACAAAGAAACACACAAATAACCAGACATGCTCATACCAGGGTTTGGTCAATTTGAAATGGAAGTCAGTCAATTCCAGAAGTAAACAAAAAATTCAAAACGTATTCAAATCCTCAATCAGTTTAAAAGGAGAAGGTATTTGTGTCATTATTTTAATATTTCAAATTCATATCACTTCCTGGATTGAACCCAACTCTGGCTCATACACACAGAGATGGGAAATGAAACTGGTAGAGCAGAAAGGCAGTGACTAAGTATCAGATAAGAGGTAGAATAATGAACAGAGATAGATAGATAGATAACTTTACTATACAGGTGGATGGCAGAGAAATACTTAAATAGCTAAATGTGCGTATGATATAAGTGAGGGTAATAATAGTTTACTTAATATACAGTCTGGTTAATTGAACAGGTAAGTGAATATTTTGCATGGTTAAATGAACTATACAGGTAAATGACAGAAGAGATACTTAAATAGTTAAATGTGCATATGATATAACTTAGGGTAATAATAGCACAACAACAAAAAAAAGATTAAACTTGAAACAGAAAGTAGATGGACTCACTCTTATTCAGTAACATCTCCACTATGTCCGAGTATCCCTTCCAGGCGGCAGCATGCAATGCAGTGTCTCCCAGTTTATTCTGCAGTGGAACAAAACAGCCCACATGTTCATCAAAGACCATACCCACATCGTAGCACAATTCTTATCATATATGGCAATTTTCCCAGACACAGATTAAGCCTAGTCCTAGACTAAAATGCATGGTCAATAGAGAATCTCCATTGAAATACTTGAAGTTCAGGACTAAACTAGTCTTCGATTTAAATGTGACGTGATACGTCATCATGATAATGTTCTCATCACTGGAGATAAAACTATCACATTTCATAATGCTTTTAAAACAATTACCTGCACTCCAGATTGCCAAATAAGCCAATAGATGTTATGGGCATACTTGTCTAGAACATATCCATCTGTCCATATCATCATGACAAAGTATATATTTTGTTCAAATGTCCTCAAAGTGCACCGTCAGATTAATATCCTTTGTCCTCCTAAATTGATAGTGCAGTTTGTTTCAGGGCCTTTACAACTACCTAATTACTTCACATGCTGATATTGACTTTGGTATTATTGTGTGTAGCCATGTTTTCTAACTAGCTAGCCAGCCAGCCTTTCTACAAAGCATTGCATTGTGGGGTTTGTAGTTGACTTGAGCGCCACAGTTTTCCACAACAACTTCCCAATTTATTATAAATTCAAACATTTTTCACAATGTATATTGTTCTGACACATTTGCATTATTTAACAAGGTAAATCATAGGATTGTTTGAGTGGATTATTCCTTTAAGAGCCAAAATAAAGCCTTCAGAGCGTTTAGAGTCTAAATACTATATGCTATCAATACTATCAATCGCATACAGCCCAATCAGGCTTTAAAAACATTATCAATGTTGGCCGGCAAGTAGCCTAGCGGATAAGAGCATTGGGCCAGAAACTGAAAGGTTGCTGGTTCAAATACCCGAGCAGACTAGGTGAAAAAAAACTGCCGTTGTGCCTTTCAGCAAGGTACTTAACCCCAATTGCTTGTGAGTCGCTCTGGATAAGAGCATCGGCTAAATAACTCAAATGTAACCATATTTGTTTGAAACAGCCTTTTACAAAATGTTAAACTGTTCTTCTCACCTGCTGGTTCAACTCAACGTTAGACTGCCCCAGCAGGATCTCCACCACATCTGTCACAAAAATGACAACACAACATTATCATACATGTCACTGCAGTCTGTGTATGTATGCGTTTGCAGGCTGACATGTATTTGCTGTGTCATTCAAGAAAAAAGCTGAGTGTGTGTGCGTCTGTACATTCTGTATACAGCCAATGAGTGTATGTCATAGATGATCTGTTACCTTTGTGTCCTCCATGGCATCCCCAGTAGAGGGCAGTACTCCCAGCTTTGTCTAGTCCGTTAATTCCCACTTTGTTCTCCAGACACTCCCTCAGCCAACTCAGATTCCCTGCGCCACACAAACACACACACAAGCAATAATGCAAATACACACACAAATAAACACCTCAATGCAAATAAAGCTAGAGTCACACCATTCATATTCATACAAGTTACAGAAAGTGTAGAGCAAACTAACAATTAATATGAAAAAAAAAAAAAAAAGTCTAGTTTGTTATAGGACTATAGAGGAGTTTAAGATTATTGGTGGTGCAAATGGGGAAGAGTGAGTGACGCAGCAGGCCTCTTTTGGTCCCTCACCTCGTTTAGCTGCCTCGTGCATTGGGTTGTCAATGGACTCCGCCTGCTCGGCCACTGTAGTTTGAGGAAGTCAAGAGAGCAGAACGGAATTTCAACAGAGCACCATGCTCATATGAAAGCCTTAGTAAGGAGATGGAGCTATTAAAAGGGAAACTTCACAATTTTTCAACTTCCTATTCATTATCTCCAGCACCAACCCAACATCAACATACAGTATGTGAAAATTATGCATTTCTATGTTTTGTAGTAAAAAAGATAGATGAAGTGTTCTGAATGACATTGGTGTGCACCGTGTGATTGCCAATTGCCTACTAATTGGTTGATGTCATTGGAAACACTTATCTATATCTTGTTATACTACAATACATAGAAAAGCGGCATTTTCACATTTGTTGATGTTGGGGTGGTGCTGGAGATCATGAAGTTGAAAATGTTTTAAATTTCCCTTTAAGGGTTGCCTACAATGCCTACATATTGATCATGTTGCCATAACCAAACACAGAGAACCTGATTTCTCAATCTAAAGACAAGTCAATGGAATAATGTATTTATCAACATGGATGGGCACCTGTATTTTGATACAACGTCCACCTTACCGTGCCAGGCACTGACATTAAGGTCTGAAGGGCACTCGCCCATCCGGCCAGTCCGGAGTCTTTTTTGGTCGCCCGAGAGATTCAAATTGAAAGTAGCACTGGCTATGTTCATAGACACACAGAAGAGGAACCAGAGACTACTGAAATTCTTTGCCTTTTGCTTGTTATAAGTAAAAAAGATTATCACCGGAAACCACAGAGCAGGCTCAACTTGCGTCGGACCACTTGCCCCCAGCAATAGGGCAACCCTTAATGTCAATCCCTGCGTGCCACTTGCAATATCACATTATCACACGGAGTGTTATGGTTTGTTTACTCACCATAATTGCTTGGGATGAGGCCGTTCCTTCCCCTGCAGGTCCCCTTCCACCAATTGCTGTCACTCTATGGATGATAGACAGGCAGTGAGAGCCAATGAAAATGAATTATTGCAGTTGCAGCCAGTATCTCTGAGGTGAGCGAAAAGACTGACAGAGAGAAAGAGAAAAAGAAAATGGGGTATGGGAAAGACAAGAGAAATATGAAATTAGAGGGAGATGGAGGAAGAGTGAAAAAACTATAGAGAAACAAAGAGAGAGGGCAACAGAGACAGACAGAAGAAATTATACTAGGGACTAAAAGAGAGAAAAGTGGACAGACTGAGGGAAACGGATTCTAACAGTAACTGACCGTATCAGAGATATACAAGATGTCTCCTTCTTCAAAGTAGAGCTCATCTGGCTGAAAAGCAAAAATCAAAACAAACTCCATATTTAATTTGGACTGGTGTGAAGCGGAGTGGAGGGACTAGACCAACCATTAGGACAAGAAACACTCACCGTTCGGGGGTCAAAGGTGAACATGGCTCGGAACACCTTGACCTGGCCTATGAGAGAACAGCGAGGGAAATGGGCATGAGTGTGAACGTATCTGACTGTGCAGTGCTGAGCATCACATATAGCCTGTTCATTGTTGGCTATAAAGCACAAAAAGAACCTGGAACCAGACTATCACAAACATTAAATCAAATCAAAGTTTGTGTCGCGTACACAGATTTGCAGATGTTAAAACAGGTGCAGCAAAATGCTTGTTTCTACATTGAATAAAAATATATAAATTGCTTTCTGTTTGTGTTTTTGGTTAACACCTGTGCCTGCCCAAAGCTGCTTAGGGCTCGACACACACATACGCACACACAATCAACAGGGCATTGAATTATCCAGGGGCTCGCCCTACACATTACTACTGCTTCAGGCAGTACGACATCTCCTTTGCATAGAGTTGCATCAGGCTGTTGATTGTGGCCTGTGAAATGTTGTCCCACTACTCTTCAATGGCTGTGCGAAGTTGCTGGATTTTGGCATGAACTGGAACACAATGTCTTACACGTTGACCCAGAGCATCTCAAACATGCTCAATGGGTGGCATGTCTGGTGAGTATGCAGGCCGTGGAACACCTATCGGGTGGATGGATTATCTTGGCAAAGGAGAAATGTTCACTAACAGGGATTTAAACAAATTTGTGCTCAAAATGAAAGAAATATGCTTTTTGTGCATATGGAACATTTCTGGTTTATTTTATTTCAGCTCATGAAACATGGGACCAACACTTTACATGTTGCGTTTATATTTTTGTTCAGTGTAGCTTCAGCAGTGCAGTAAATAACAGTACAATACTAATACACAAATAATCACACAAAATAAGAAATAAGAAATTATCGAACAATGTCATAGTAAGGTATGAAGAAAAAGTATCTATCTATGAAGCATTTTTTTTGTTAAGTATGTACAGCAGTATTTATATCTCTGAGCTATGTCAATAATACAGTGTTTAAATATAAAGCGAGTAAACAATTAGCTTAATTTATCAGATCAAATTTCACCAAAATAATGTTGCAGGAATGCTAATATTATCGGTTTCAACTACAGAAACAATTGAATTATTCAAATGTTCAGATGTTTTTCTATCAGATCATGCTCAGTGGACATTGGGCCCTTGTCCATACACCAAGGCTACAGGACCTGAGGGCCTCTGAAGAAATACTGTACTGCCTTGTCTAAATCCCAGGGGTGGAATGTGACCAGAGTAGTGTTGAGAGAAAGTTAAACTAGTTCATAGGCACAGAGAAACCAGGGTTATGTACATTAGGCACAAAACAGAAGAAAAATTAGTGTTACAGGGAGGGGCTTGCTACCTGTAGGCCTACTTGTCCAATAAGAAACACTAAAACACAGAAAAGGCTTTGAATGGGAATCAGTTGGCTACTTGAAAACACAGAGGTATGCAAGCCTTGAGAGATTCTCTCTTTACATACACCCTAACTGAGCCACACACTATTCCAGTGAGTCGATGCAGTAGAGACAAACCCTGCTCTGTTCAGCGACTGTGGTTCTACAGGCCCCATCCTGCCCCTGTGAAAACTCTGGGACCTGTACTGACTAGCCCGTCCACAGTACTATCAGCTAGAGGTCTTCGTGGATCCACCTGTACCAAAATACCCGAGACCCTGGACCTGAGGGGGTCCAGATCCAGAATTCTAAATAAATGTCACAGATCTGGGTTGGATCTGATATGATTGTCAAGGGTATGTGCAATTTTAACTGACTTATGCAGAAGGGCCGTGCATTTCCAGCAGTAGAGAAAGAGAGTGAAATTGTATCATTTATGTAGTGTGGCACGTGTAGCTTGTTGTTGGCCAATCATAAGTAATCGAAGCTGCAATAGGCTACAGTCAGAGCCTCCCTCCGTGTAGCAAAAATGAGGATATATCTAAATCAATGGAAGATGGAATTAAAATGACAGATTTAAAAGTTAAAGGATAGGCTACAACGAACAAGATCCATCAGGTAGGCAGGCTGCTACTTAATATTCTGAATGGAGTTATTTGTAACTGTAGGATCAGATAGCGCAACTACTGCAGCCTCAGTTAGCTAGCGTAACTAGCTTCTAGTCCCGGTTTGATGCAGTCCAAGACAGGTCATATATCAGCTCCAGTTAATAAAGTACTAAAACATTACTTTTCTGCAGCTTTCCTCACTCTGATCGGACTGGGTCTGGATCCGACCAGGTTTATACGGAACAGGTCTAGTTGTCCTCGTGTCCGTTCGGAACGGGTCTCTATATAAAAATTTTAAAAAATGATGTATGCATATCGAGTCCGGGTGAGAAAGCCCCAGGTTCATTTCGGAACTTGGACCTGTGACCTCTACTCTCAGCCCGAGCCTCCGCTCCGATAATTCACAACAGACAGAACCCATGCTGATAGGGTACAAGCAACATGTTTTAAGATGTTTCTAAATAACACAATGGCCAGCCATCACCTGTGTCTTGAGACATTGCGGTTTTAAAGTCGTGTCTTAAGACGTGATGGCTAGGTATAGTAATGTGTAGGGCGAGCCCCTGGATAATTCAATGGCCTGTTGATTGTGTGTCGAGACCTAAGCAGCTTTGGGCACAGGTGGTAACCAAAAACACAAACACAAACAGAAAGCAAGTACATTTTTACAATGTCAAAAGGGGTCAACTGCTCTTTGCATGTTACCGCCATAGAAGCAAAGCACACCATTGCATTTCCAGTAGACAGAACTACAAATGAAATTTAGCTAACTAGTTATATAAAATGTCTAACATTATTAACTAAAACAAACAACTCTGGAAGCAGTTTTGGATGGGACTGCAACCAGAGTTATGATAATTGAAACCATTGCCTGGCGTGCATTGCAAAAAATTGTATATTTGTGTGGCTAACCAGATAACGTCAGCTACAGTTACTCGTATTGATTTGTTGATGATGATAATAATAATAATTTTTTTTTTTTTGTTTTGTTTAAAGTCACATTAGTTATCTTGTAAAGTTAGACATCGCCCACGATAAGAGTAGAGAGACACTGACATTTGAAATTCTTCAAGAAAATAACTGTTCTAATCATGTTGGCTAGACAACGTTAACTAACTAGCTGGGTCGCTCACTAGGTGTGTAGGTTTCACTTCCTTTATCTATATAATGTTAGCTAATGATCACGTACAGACTATTAGTATCATAAAATACTTACCTGGTTTGGCTGGCTTGGGAGGCGGTTTGGACATCTTCAGACTTTTAAACAGTAGCTACGCGTAATTTTATTCTGAAAACGTTGCTTACTGTCCTAAAATAAAAAAGGCACTTATTCACTTCCAATGAGGAAGTACTGACAGAACCAGCTAGGCAGAAAACTGTCAATGCGCATGTCTCCATACTACTTGTTTAACGGCGGTTGGCATCCAATATGTTGCATTACCTCCCCCAACTGGACTAAAATATAAAAAGGGAAAGGGATAAAACACAGTATAAATAGAAATATAGAAATGTCCTTGTTTTCCATGAAAACATACATGAAATGAGTTGCAAAATGAATAGGAAATATAGTTAAGACGTTGACAAGGTTTGTAAATAATGATTATTGATTGAAATAATAATTGTGTCCTTCCAACAATTATTGTGTCCTTTGCAGCAATTACAGCCTTGCAGACCTTTGGCATTCTAGTTGTCAATTTGTTCAGGTAATCTGAAGAGATTTCACCCCATGCTTCCTGATGCACCTCCCACAAATTGGATTGGCTTGATCCCAAACACACAGCCAAGGAAACTCTCAATTGGTTTCAAAGAAAGAAAATAAAGCTGCTAGAATGGCCCAGCCAATCACCTGACTTAAATCCCATTGAAAATCTATGGAAAGAATTAAAGATCAAGATTCATAGAAGAGGCCCACGGAACCTTCAAGATTTGAAGACTTTGTGTGGAAGAATGGGCCAAAATCACACCAGAGCAATGCATGCGACTAGTTTCTCCATACAGGAGGCGTCTTGAAGCTGTCATTACCAACAAAGGCTTTTGTACAAAGTATTAAATTAATATCAGTAAGTGTGTTCAATACTTTTTCCCTGTGTCATTTCACATTATTACACAACTTAATTTCTGAACTTATTTGTTTTGGTTTCTTCTGGAAATATATTTACGTGTTCAATACTGGTGACGTGTTCAATACTTATTTCACCCGCTGTATCTCTTCCTGTCATTTACCTGTACAGTTAATGTAACCATGCAAATATTCACTTACCTGTTCATTTAACCAGACTGTATATTAAGTAAACTATTATTACCCTCACTTATATCATACGCACTTTTAGCTATTTAAGTATTTCTCTGCCATCGACCTGTATAGTATAGTTAACCATGCAAATACTCCTTATTTATCTATATCAACTTGCAATATTTGTATCATTTGTTTTTCACCTAACACTCTGTAACAATGTATAGTGTACATATTCAGCCATCCACCCATACCTATGCAATGTCTTTTTATAGTTTTTTTGCACTCCAGACTTCTTGTATTTTTATACTGCCGCTTTATGTATCATGTATCTGTCTTTTGTGTATTTTCATTCTGGCATTTTGCACATGCCCTGTGTTTTTTCATAGCTGCTTGATGAAGAAATTTCCCCTTGGGGATCAATAAAGTACCTATCTATCTATCTATCTATCTATCTATCTATCTATGCTGCTGCTAATAGGTTCATCATTCTACCTCTTATTATTATCTATTCTGATACTTAGTCACTGCCTTTCTAGTTGAACATCCTAGAAGCAGAGGACTAGAGCCTGGAGTTTTTCCTGAACAGGTTTCAGACAGAAATCCTGTCTCCAACTGTGAGATAGCAACATTTATAGATTGTGGTACTATTAAATATTGATAAAGGATCGTGAGCCAATGACAACTGTATTCCATGCCAGAAGAATATGCTTACTTCAGCTGCCTGAAAGTATTTATGGTTTCAAACGTTATGCTAATGTGGAATTCAAGCTGAACATGTGTTAAAGTGAACAAAAACAAGATTACTAAGGAATGTAGAACACAGGCCAACAACTAGATCAAGGACACGGTGAGTAACATCTTTATTCAAAAAGGTGAATGAAATCCAACCCAGCTCCTCAATTACATGACAACTCCATGGTCTCTTCCAGAGCACGTAACTGAACACAACTCCATGGTCTCTTCCAGAGCACATAACTGAACACAAACAGTGGTTGTACCACATCGTATGGTCTATACAAAACAGAATTAGAAAAGAAAAACTAAAAACAGGATCTACAAGCCCCCGTACTCTATTTTAATTTGGCAGCGTACGTAACTAAATGTTAAGAGCATCTAGGCAGAGGGCCTGAAACTACACACCATTTCACATTGCCCAGGACAGACTTGGGACTGTAGACACGCTGAGACTACACAGTAAAGAAGGTGGAGCTGTCATCATACAGCCCCTGAAAAAACAAAAGTACCATAATGGAGGTAGGGAGAAGGGGGGGGGGGGGGGGGGGGGTGCTATGGTACTGTACAGTCTGCGATACTGTCCCTTCACAAAAGAAGTCAAACCAGATTAAAACAGGAAACGCGTACAAAGGAAATATCCCTCATCCATACAAACGTGGTCCAAATGTGAAGACAAGCCATTGCCACGTTCATCAATTCTACAGTATTCATACACAATGTATGCCATTTACAATTGATGCAAATCCACAAAACATGCATTGGGATACATTCTGATCCAAATAGTCTTATTCCCTCGTCTTCGTGTCGCATTTTAAACGTGTTTTGTAACCCAAGCATGAAAGGCACTGAGTGTTGGATGTCTGGATGTGTTGGATGTTTCCCAGTAGTCCCTTTAAGCCCTAAAAAATGAAAAGTAAAGTTTGCTGGTCCGGCTCCCCGTCAGGCTCTCTTCAGTCAAATCAAATCACATTTTATTGGTCACACACATGTTTAGCAGATGTTAATGTGGGTGTAGCTTGTCATTCATACTGACTGAGGAAATCTGTGGGGAGACAGAAACAATAACAGAATGTTGATGCCAATTCAGGCCTTATGCATTCAAACGTAGTGTTTAGGAAGATTAAACAAGTCGTCACCGGCAGAGATCTATCCCTCAATGGCCACCTCAGCTGCGATGTGTCTATTCAGCACGGCCTCTGCTGGGATATCCTAAAAGAACAAGGAATGAGTTTTGATGGGTGTGGTTGATTTGAAATACTTATAAAGACTGATCACAATTGGTTGGGAGAGTTCAATACACTATAGGTTCCTACATTGGGGGCGGCGAGCTGCGTGTGACACTGCAGTTCTGAGATGACAGGCTGGGGGGCGGAGAAATCTCCAGAGAGGACGTCAAGGGCCGTCTTCTCATCTATGGCGTCCTTTTTAGCCTCGATTTCCATCTGGGCTTCAATTTCCTTTTTAGCCTGTGAAAGGAAACGCAGTCAGTCAATGTTGTTGAGCACACCACTAAGTATCAAGTTGACACGTGCACAAGTACAGTGAAATGCCTTTCTTGCAAGCTCTTTCCCAACAATGCGACCTACCCCATGTGACCTACTTGTTGTGTGTATGTACTGATATGTATGTGTAACTGATAGATGCACACACATTAATGTTTTTAAATGTATGTACATTTTATCAAATAAACTTGGTAAAATGTGATTTGTAAAGTATTTTTTTGGTCTGTAATGTCTTTTTCGGTATGTGTCGGACCCCAGTAAGACTAGCTGTCGCCATTGGCATCAGCTAATGGGGATCCAAATGAATCAAAATGCAGTAATCAATATCCATAGTACTAAAAAATAAACCAGTAGTCCCACTACAGTACATGGCATGCCCAATAAAATAAAACAAGCTGGAGCAACCCACAACCAAGGGAATAAACATAATGTAAAAAGGAAGACCACGAGGGAGGAGAGGAAAGATCGACCCAAAGATGGCAGAAAGACACAGATGAGGGAGGAAGAACCCCTGGAATGCCACATTTCAAAATGTGCGAGAGCATTTTTAAAAAAAGAGGCAAGTTATGAGAGGATAGCCTACACCCAAGTGTTTGTTTATGTTAAGGCTGAGTAAAAAGTTGGTTGAATTCATTATTCTAAATGAGGTTATTGTGATTCAACTCTGACCAGCAGGTCCTCCGGGGAGGGCCGGTAATCGGGTGGAAGTGTGTCGTCTCTCGCCCCCATATTTGTCAACTCTTTCTCCTCACACTTTGGCTCCTGAGACCAACCAGACAACGGGGTTACAGGAGTGTTGATGTGTGTCACGTCTGCTCTACTAAAACGTCTCTGCATAGAGAGATGTAGGAGAACTCACGTCAATGACTTCATCAGCTGGGACAGGGGCGGGCTCAGTGACTAGGGTGACGTCGTTCAGAAACTCTGATAGGGCGTCAAGTGAATCTGTTGGGACTGCAGGCACCTGAACAGAGACGACATGCAGTGAGGCTTGAGGAAGGAGGCATCAGCAGGTGGTCATACTGTATGCTGATGAAAGGTGTGCCAAAACTACATCAGTGACCACATTTACATTTTTCGGGATACCCAAGTATTGTTTTTGAGTTGACGCATATAAACATCAAATCCTGTTTACAATAACCCAAAATAGCTTACCCCGTTTATAAGAAACCCTGATAAGATGCCTGGGATATGCTGATTTTAGTGCAGTTTGATCCTCCATAATAATGTACTTTTCTAATAATGTACGACATTTGGTAGGCCATATTATAATTTCCGACTTTTGGTAGACTATAGTTAGATACATGCAGCTTCTCTTCTTGTCATAACTTGTTGCCCAGAAGACTAAAGGAGTGCTCACCAGAATGTCTTACATCGATAGAATGAATGCACTAGTAATCTATAGTAGTTAACACTGGTAAAGTTGTCTCTTTCGTTTAGGAAGCTGAGAAAACGATTAAAAACGTTCAGTTCGTCTTGGCTGCATATTCCATGTGGTTGAAATACTATCTGCTTGCATAACAGTGTCAAAGATAAGTTACACATGCATTAGCATTTTCTTAAGAGATGCTGAAAGGAATAAATCACATTACTCCTCTCCTGTTTCCGAAACATTTTTTTTTTTTTATTGTATCATTTTACTGCAAGAAATGCCTAATTCTGCAGGAGTTAATATTATATTAGGCTACATGTGAGAGGTTATAGGCCTACAGTCAGGGTCCAGATTTCAGTTACTATTCCATTTAACCTATGAGAACTTAAATCAGGAATATGTTGCTTATTCATGGTAATCTGGATCCTCGTTAGCGGGATATCAGCGGTGCATGTAAACAGCTTATCTCGAACAAGACCTTAAGCGGGATATGAGCTACTATCAGGAATACTGTGCGCATCTAAACGTGGTCATTGTGTGTATGTGTCAAGAGTGGGTATGATTGGAGCGCAAGTTTCACCTGCTCAGCCATGGCTGCCTCCACAACGGGGACAGATTCTGTAAGGACAAAGTCATCAGCCACGGTGTTGATGACAGGGTCTACTGAGGCCTGGAGAGAGTCGACAGAGTTGCATATAAAGCCCAATGTTCAGACGTACAAATTCCAACTTCACTTCCATTCCTTTCATTCTGAGAGAAGTGAAAGGACTGAGAATGCCATCTGTTGGTCGGCCTTACCTCTACAAGGGGCTCTGCTGGAGCGACCTCTGCTACGGGGGCTTCTTTGACCGGGGCTTCCACGGGCTCCGACGGCTTTTCTGGGATAATTTCTGTTTCCTGGGAAGTGAGAGGTTGGGGCACGTGTCAGTGTAATCCCAAAGCAAAAATGTTGCTTACAGTTTCTCAATCGCTTTGGCTCATTTTTTGAAACAGTCTTAACATTCTCTAAACTGTAAGTGGAATTGTCACAACTGTTTTACGGGACATCACAACTCTATTGCACGTGTGCAAAATGTAGTAACTCACCCAAAACATTTAATTCATGCTTCAAAACCTAGTTATTGTGTCAGTAAATTGGCCAATGCCACCAAAATGAAATGTTTTTTGTCATCGTGTGAGCTGTACTGGTCAAAATGTTTAGATGTTTTTTCACCATGGAAATGAACCCTGGAAATGTTTGTTATAAACACATTTCAGTTTTGTTCTACTTTTTAGTTGACACTGACTGCTTACTGTACTATAAAAGAATGTCAGTTTTGTCTCGCTGAATGCTATTGTGTATCACACTGAGCTTTTTAGATATCGATTTCAACTGTAGGTAAAAGTTTACTGGGAAAAGTCAATACTGTAGTACACCAAAAGGTTGCTGGATCTAATCCCCGAGCTGACAAGGTGAAAATCTGTCATTCTGCCCCTGAACAAGGCAGTTAACCCACTGTTCCCCAGTGGGCTGCCATTGTAAATAAGAATTTGTTCTTAACTGACTTGCCTAGTTAAGTAAAGGTTAAGATCTGATGTTTTCCCTTGCAATCTCCTTGCGTGGCGCAACCAATGATCGCCTGTGATGTCCTCACAAGCAGCATTCATGGCATCTAACAGAGACCTCTGATCTTGTGCCCGATAGTCATATACTTTCCACCTCCATGCTGAAAAAAAAACTATTCTATCGGATTCAGGAATGGGGAGTATGGTGGGAGGAAATCCACTGTTATCCATTATGAACAGCAAACCATTCCCTAATAATGTTGGTTCGGTGGAAGCTGACATTATCCCACACAATTACATAATTCGGCAAATCTGGTCTAACTAAACCCATTTCATGTTCTGGTATTAGGTCTCTGTAAAGTGTATGTAGGAAGGCCAGGAGAAGTTGGGTGTTATAGAGCCCACTGTGTGGAATATGTGTGTTCTCAGAAATGGCAGCACACATTGTAATATTGCCCCCACGTTGGCCTGGTGTGCCAATTGTGGCTCGGTGTCCAATGAGATTGCGACCACGTCTCCTGCCTTTGGCCAGATTGAACTCAGCCTGTCCACAAAAACAAGAATGTGGGTCATTTCATGTCCTTCCAGCTCTATTATTCTCTATATAGTAACACAGAAACAACAAAGTTTACATAGCCTATTCTAGAATCAGACAGTTTAGTAAAGTAGAAATGTTTTCTGTTCTTATGGGTATCTACGACTTCAAGAAGTATATACAGGCATCATTGAAGTACAGTAAAACTCCCTGTACAATATACCATGTGCACACCAATGGTTTACCTGGACATACTGGTACCGACACTCTGTCACTATTCCTCTCAAATGGCACCTTGTAGAGTTGCTTCATAGTCATTAGATTTTTTTTTCAAAACTCTGTCTATAGTGGAAATGCTGACAGAATTGATATTTGCAAAGATATTGTTGTCATTTATGATTGAACTTTGGATCTCTCTTAGCATGATGGAATTGTTGGCTGTGACCATGTTGCAGATTTCTTGTTCTTGCTGATGTCTGAATACTGCCACTCTGCCTCCAGCATGAGGTCTTTGTGCAGTCCTATATATGACATGTCGAATTCACAAATAGATCATGTTACAGATAGTATATTGTATTCAAATTGTGCTGTATTACTGTATATTCCTCATACATATCTTACGGTACATTGTGATTTTCAGACTTGCATTTACCTTTACAATAGTTGCTGTATTGTTGTGAATTAAATGCTGTAACAGAAGTAAAGAACGAGTACATATTTACCCGTTTTCCCTATGGAATATTTGCACAATTGATGACACTGTGGACCTGTTTACATTAGGCTGTCCTCTCCACGACCTGCCTCTTCCATTGTAAGACCATGGTTTATGACGTGGTCCACAATTGTGGCTCTGATTTCATCAGGGACTCTTATTCAGGGACTCTTATTCAGGGACTCTTACCTCTTCCTCTATGATGTCTTCCTCTAACACCACCACCACGCATTCTTACACACCTTCTTATTTCTCTTCCACCAGCATGTAGCTGCTGTTCAGGGTTGTGATGTTCCTCCATGTTCTAAAATGGTAGTGATTGTGCTGTTGGCAAGCGCCATATATCTGCTTCCAAACTTGGTTGATAGGTAAGATTGTGATTGCTATTTCATTACTTCATCAGCTGGCAGGTAATTTACCAATTTAGCAGACATCAAACATTCCATGTCATAGATATATATAGAATATACATGTATGTATGAAATTTGAAATTTCCCCCCCCGGGGGATAAATAAAGTACCTATCTATCTATCTATCTATCTATCTATCTATCTATCTATCTATCTATCTATCTATCTATCTATCTATGTCTGACAGATTTTGATAATTGAATGGATCATTTTGCATGTGATGGCTCACACGATTAAAGAATGTTTCGAAGTTTTGAACAGTATGACAATTTCACTGAGAATAAACTTATCCGTTTTGATCAGCAAGCCATGTAGTTATTGTGCAAATTTTAGACAGTTGTACTTACTCTTTTGCACATGTGCCAAAACACGTGCAATTTGCTTAAATGAATAAGAAATTCAAATCTGGTGTGAACAAGAAACTAATTGTTCAGAGATTTGAACTTTGTTGTTTAAAAAAAAAAAGAATTCTTAGAGAATTTAGCCAAAGCTATTGAGAAAAACTGTAATACAGGCAGTACCAGGGAAGCAAACACTGAAGTGCTCTAGCTATCCACTAGGTGAAGCCATATCCTTCCTAATAGGAAAAATCACTAGCTCAAAAGGCCATCCTGCATTGAACTGATACGAACGCTTTGAAAATGCATCTAGATAATACTGTATATGTCCCATGTATAAGAAGTTGCACAATAAAAAAAGATACTGAACAAAAATATAAATGCAACGTGTAAAGTGTTTGTCCCATGTTTCATGAGCTGAAATAAAAACTATCCCAGAAATGTTCCATATAAACAAAAAGCAAATTTCTCATATTTTGTGCACAGAATTGTTTACATCCTTGTTAGTGAGCATTCTCCTTTGCCAAGATAATCCATCCAACTGACAGTTGTGACATAACAAGAAGCTGATTAAACTGCATGATCATTACACAGGTGCACCTTGTGCTGGTAACAATAAAAGGCCACTAATATTTTCAGTTGTCGTCACACAACACAATGCCACAGATGTTTCAAGTTTTGAGGGAGCGTGCAATTGACGTGCTGACTGCAGGAATGTCCACCAGAACTGTTGCCAGAGAATGTAATGTTCATTTCTCTACCATAAGCCGCCTCCAACGTCATTGTAGAGTATTTGGCAGTATGTCCAATCGGCCTCACAAGCACAGATCACGTGTAACCAGGCCAGCCCAGGACCTCCACATCCAGCTTCTTCACCTGCGGGATCATCTGAGACCAGCCACCGGCCAGCTGATGAAACTGTGGGTTTGCACAACCAAAGAATATCTGCATAAACTGGCAGAAACCATCTCAGGGAAGCTCATCTGCGTGCTCGTTGTCCTCACCAGGGTCTTGACCTGATATCAGTTTGGCGTCGTAACTGACTTCAGTGGGCAAATTCTCACCTTCGATGGCCACTGGCATTACGGATTAATCAAATGTACCGGACAGATGGCAGACAGAGAGTATGGTGTTGTATGGGCGAGTGGTTTTCTGACGTCAACGTTGTGAACAGAGTCCCATGGTGGCGGTGGGGTTATGATATGGACAGGCATAAACTACGGACAACGAACACAATTGCATTTTATAGATGGTAATTTGAATGCACAGATATACCGTGACGAGATCCTGAGGCCCATTGTAGTGTCATTCACCCGCCGCCGTCACCTCATTTTTCTGCATGATAATGCACGGCCCCATGTCGCAAGGATCTGTACACAATTCCTGCAAGCTGAAAATGGCCCAGTTCTTCCATGGCTTAAATACTTACCAGACATGTCACCCATTGAGCATGTTTGGGATGAACTGGATCGACGTGTACAACAGCGTGTCCCAGTTCCTGCCAATATCCAGCAACTTCACACAGCCATTGAAGAGGAGTGGGACAACATTCCACAGGCCACAATCAACAGCCTGATCAACTCTATGCAAAGGAGATGTGTTACGCTGGATGAGGCAAATGGTGATCCATGCCCCAACCTTTTTTTAAGGCATCTGTGACCAACAGATGCATATCTGTATTCCCGGCCTAATGAATTTATTTCAATTGACTTATTTCGTTATATGAACTGTAACTCAGTAAAGTCTTTGAAATTGTTGCATGTTGCGTTTATATTTTTGTTCAGTTTAGTAAGAAATGTCAGCTTACCACAGGAACCTCTTCAGTTGCCTCGGTCTTAACAGGCTCATGCTGAAAATAGGAGAAATTATAATAAAAATTAATTAAAAACAAAAAATGTCATATGTTTTCTGAACGCTGTTTAAGAGAAAGGTGAAGGAACAGAGCAAACCACACACCACATGCACATTCACACGAGACAACGTCACGCAAAAGAACACAAAGGGCTCGCAGAGGTGTGAGAGCAGAGAGATGTAGTACCTCTTTGACAAATGGATCCTCTTCTACATCAACATCTTCAGTAATGGCCTCAGCTTTGACGATAGGACTGTCTCCTGACTCGATTCCCGTCTCTTCAAGTTCAACTTCAGCTTCTACTACTGGGGCAGCTTCAGCCTTGACCACGGGCTCCGGCTCTGGTTCTGGCTCTGCCTCAACTACTGCCTCTACCTTCGCTTGGACCTTGGCAACTATTTTAGCCTCCAATTCAGCCTCGATCGACGGCTCGTCATGAGTCTAAACATGCAGTGGAACACTGTCAAACACCACACCATGCAACGGCACTATGGCTGAAACACACACAGTAGGCTACTCCTGAAACACTAATGTAACATAGATTCACTACAGACTCTACCATGCACCATGGGCCCGGTTTCCCGATAGTGATGGAACGATGCTCCTACAAAAGGTTCTAACTATGCATTTAGGCTTAAAATGATTTTGGTAAACCGGGCCCAGGATCACTTGGACTAAAATCGCATGCACTATACTATTTTCATATTGCACACACACAGTGACAGACTAGCGACAGAGCTAGGTTTTACCTGTTCGATCTCTGTTGTAATGGCTACGGAGTCTTCGACTTGGACCTGAATAGGGACGACAATAAGTATTTATCAAATAAAGAGTACCATTAATTTTCCAACTTAATGCAGAAGGAGAGGTAGTTGTTGACCACACTGGTAATGAAAAGGTGGGAAGCTGGCGTCATACTAGTAGAAACACCTTTTTTTATTTGTATTTTGACGGATCAGCTTTAATAATGCAAATCGATTCTGGCTTCTATCAATGTAATTGTCTGCATAATTTACAATCCCCCATATACAGTATATTATTTTAAATATATTTTCCTTTATTATTTTTCTCTAACCCTACCACCCACCCCTAATTGGAGTAAGCTAATAGACAACACACTTAGGCTTCTACTTCCAGTTTATACATTTTATGGACATAGTATATTTTACATGAGTTATCTTTTGTTTGTTTTTAGTTCCAAGCTTCAGCTATCCTCAACCCCTCCCATCTATCTCTGAACACAATCCAGTTTTTTTGCCATATACAGTGCATTTGAAAGGATTCAAACCCCTTTTGTGACTTTTTCCACATTTATAAAAAAATCTAAAATAAAATAAATGTCCCTCAACCTATACACAATACCCCATAGTGACAAATCAAAAACAAGTTTAGAAAATGTATTTTAAACAAAAAATAACAGAAATTCCTTATTTACATAAGTATTCAGACCCTTTGCTATGAGACTTGAAATTGAGCTCAGGTGCATCCTGTTTCCATTGATCATCCTTGAGATGTTTCTACTACTTGATTGGAGTCCACCAGCAGTAAATTCAATTGATTGGACATGATTTGGAAAGGCACACACGTCTATATAAGGTCCCACAGTTGACAGTGCATGTTAGAGCAAAAACCAAGCCATGAGGTTGAAGGAATTGTTCATAGAGCTCCGAAACAGGATTGTGGGGAAGGGTACCAAAATATTTCTGCAGCATTGAAAGTCCCCAAGAACACAGTGGCTCCGTCATTCTTAAATGGAAGAAGTTTGGAACCACCAAGACTCTTCCTAGAGCTGGCCACCCAGCCAAACTGAGCAATCAGGAGAAGAGCCTTGGTCAGGGAGGTGACCAAGAAACCGAGGGTCACTCTGAAAGAGCTCCAGAATTCCAGAGAAACTCCCAGAAGGATAACGATCTCTGCAGCACTCCATCAATCAGGCCTTTATGGTAGAGTGGCCAGACAGAAGCCACTCCTCAGTAAAAGCAACAAGACAGCCTCCTGGAGTTTACCAAAAGGCACCTAAAAACTCTAGTCTGATAAAACCAAGATTGAACTCTTTAGCCTGAATGCCAAGCATCACATCTGGAGGAAACCTGGCACCATCCCTACGGTGAAGCATGGTGGTGGCAGCATCATGCTGTGGGGATGTTTTTCAGCAGCAGGGACTGGGAGACTAGTCAGGATTGAGGGTTAGATGAACGGAGCAAAGTACAGAGAAATCCTTGATAAAAACCTGCTCCAGAGCGCTCAGGACCCCAGACTGGGGCGAAGGTTCACCTTCCAACAGGACAGAGACCCTAAACACACAGCCAAGACAATGCAGGAGTGGCTTCGGGACAAGTCTCTGAATGTCCTTGAGTGGCCCAGCCAGAGCCCGGACTTGAACCCGATCTAATATCTCTGGAGAGACCTGAAAATAGCTGTGTGGCGACACTCCCCATGCATCCTGACAGAGCTTAAGAGGATCTGCAGAGAAGAATGGGAGAAACTCTCCAAATACAGGTGTGCCAATCCAAACGTTTCGAATGCACTGTATATTTCAACTGTGCTGTGATGTTTCACAAAAGTTCTGAAACTTTCTATTCTCATAGTTTAGTTTCTAGAGATTATAAATGAAAGGTAAAACATTTTGCTAAGAGTATTAATATATTATTGATCGATTGACTATTACTTTTAAGATCACCCAGCAGTGCTATTTGCAGAGTTAACTCCAGGTAAATCTTGCAATTCTTCAGCCATTTCTGAACCTGCAACCAAAAACAAGCTACATATGGACAGTACCAAAACAAATGATCTAATGATTCTGTCTTTTCACAGCAAAATCTGCAGAGCTGGGATGGTTGTATCCCCTATATATAATATTCTATTGGTTGCAAGAATTGTATAATAATTTACATTGAAAAACGTTACATTTTGAATCTGGCGTCGTTTTGTGTATCAGTTCAAAAACCAAGTGTGATGGAATCGGTACACCGAAAATCTCTACCCAACTATTTTGCCATCTGTATGGCACAGCTGTCATTTTTTTGGTCCGGAAATGAAACTGGTATACTTTTTTTTGTCACAAAAAAATATTTAACCAATGTTGGTCTTTAATGCAGGGCCTACAGTTCCTTACTTAACTCCTTCCACTTGCCTCTTCCATTTTTGTGGTAATGCTGCAATTAGTTAATTGTAATTTTGGATAGAGCAGACATTTCCATATATTTTTGTTAGCTGCATGTAGGAACACCTTTCTGTAGACAGGCTTGTTCTTTGTTCAGACCCTGCTGCTCAACCAGGGCCATGTTTGAGCAACAGCAGATGACTTGTGTGAGAATAGGGGGGTGGCCGGGGGCTCCCTGACTGGTTCAGAGAGTTGAGGAACAGAGTTCAGTGAGTTGATTGGAGGGGGATCAGGGGGGTGGGGGGTGTTACCTCAAATTCAGCAGGAGCTGACACAGGGGCCTCAGGAATGGGTGCGGCCTGGAAGAAGTAGAGAGAAAGAAGCATTATGAATATACATTTAATTGACTGTTAAACGCAAATGGATATAAAGTTACTAGAGTGGCAGAGCAGCAGTCGTTCTGGTTTGGGACATCAAGTTAGGATTAAGCAATTCAGACCTAAATTATGACAACTACATGATGGCATTTTAATTTAGAAACAGTGGTGGGTGGGTCGGTGGTGCCCAATTGTTTAGTTTTTCATTCCATGTCTGGGGGGGGGGGGGGGGGTTATGCAACACACAGTAAAGTTAGAGGCAATTACATAATGCCAGAGAGCTGCCACGCCCCCCTCCTCTCTCCCTCTATCCATGGCAGGCAGTGAAAAGAGAACACATATCTATTGAGAGCTCAAGATGGAGGTTACGAGGAAACCATCTTTGCCCTCACCCCCTCCCCTCTGCCAAGCCTTTGTCTTCTGTGCCACATGGTCCATCTCTCCGCCTCGGTGCGTAATTCACAGCATGCACACTTGGTACCGAACACACACACAGTGCCGTCAGGTGTGTTGACCAATACTGACACGGTCTACAGCACATCATTTGTGCAGAGATTGTAAATAATTTAACATTTCTGGGACTCGAGCATCCTAACCCTCCGACATAAAGTACATGTGCTACTTTATTAATGGCACTAACCAGGCCAGAGAAAAGCATGTCTAAAAGACTTCTAAAAAGGATACCCTATGAGAGAGAGATAGATAGAGATAGATAGATAGATAGATAGATAGATAGAGATAGATAGATAGAGATAGATAGATAGATAGAGATAGATAGATAGATAGAGATAGATAGAGATAGATAGATAGATAGATAGAGATAGATAGATAGATAGAGATAGATAGAGATAGATAGATAGATAGATAGAGATAGATAGATAGAGATAGATAGATAGAGATAGATAGATAGATAGATAGATAGATAGATAGAGATAGATAGATAGAGATAGATAGAGATAGATAGAGATAGATAGAGATAGATAGATAGATAGATAGATAGATAGATAGATAGATAGATAGATAGATAGATAGATAGATAGATAGATAGATAGATAGATAGATAGATAGATAGATAGATAGATAGATAGATAGATAGATAGATAGATAGATAGATAGATGTGGCCCATAGCACCTTAACAAAACACCCCTACCCAGTTCCAACATAGCAGATGACACTAATCACACCACCTACACATTGCCCAAACCTCAGATAGCATGGTCAAACACCAGAAATTATACTAACTGCAGATAGAACACCTCTGTTCAAATGGGCAGTTTAAGTCATCAGCATTTTTCTACCACTTTATGTTACTAGAACAAGGGATCAGTGTTCCGCTGAAGGGATCCTTAAACAAAGGGGCCATAACTATACTAAACAAGCACGTAGTCTACAGCTCCAGCTCCAGGTAAGTAAATATATAGCTTGGGTAGAGCTGGGGAGGGGGGGGGGGACTGTGGGCTACAGGCCTTCCATTTACTCTGCACTGGCAGCCTATTTTCACATAGCCACAGCCGCCCCTCCCATCCCTAGCCGTTGTGGAACACTGTGTACCAAACTGGTCTGATCGCAGCTCTGTCTCGCCAGCCACATAAGTACTGAAGGAACAAAATGTACAAAACTGATTCTAGTGCAGCACTTTCTATCAGAGAGACCACAGTTTAACCCCTTCAGAAAACATTATGTACATAATGTTCCTAGTACACACCCCCTTCCTCCTCCTCCTTCCTAGCAGCCAAGTTCCTGTTTTTACTGTAGAAACTAGGGAACAATATATCCTCAATGTAAAAAGTTAACAATTACATTTACTACAGAAATCCTGACAGAGCTAAATGGCTCTCCAATTCCAATGGAGGGGAACTTTTGGAGAACAAAATAGAGAAATGATTCAACACAAGTAGGAGAACTAGCCTCGTGTTATATTCTGGAGAGGCTTCCTATATGGTAAATGCTTCCACATGTGGGAGACAGAGAGAGATGGGTGAAGCAGAGAAAAAAAACGGTCACCTTTCATTTTTTTTTAAAGGCCTAGATTCAGGCACAAGATAGGTGGGGGGACATCATGCAGAGGCACTAGGTGACAATACTAGGTGACAACACTAGTTGACAACACGTGCCAGGCAAAAAGTGCACCTCTATAGGGACCCCATAAGCAAGCACACAAGAAGAGGGGAAGAGGGGGAAAGAGGAGGAGTGGGGTCTGGGGGGGTGGGGGGGGGGGGGGGGGTTGGGGGGGTGGGGGGGGGGGGGGGGGGGCTATAGGAGCCAAGAGAGAAAACTGGCTGGTACAAAATGTTCTGCCTCAGATGCTCCTCCCCCTCCCTCCAGGATAAGATTACCACACCCCCCATCAGAGGGGGGGGGCTCACCTGTGTCTCTACGGTGACGTCCAGTAGTGGTGTGGAGTCTAGGGGCCCTGGCCCCCGCAGCCAGCTGAATATGAGCCCCATGGTGAAGACACCGCAACCGACTGACTGACCAGAGCCACCAACTGTCCACCCTTTCTCTACCAGCACCTACGGTGTATGGATGTGGGCGAGTGCAGTGTCTCAGCGCTCCTCTGTTAAGAGTACAAGGATGTGCAAATGTTACCAACTAAATAAAACTATCGTGATACTGAGTATGTATAACACACCCACTATGTGTGTCTGTGTGGGTCCAAAGTACTTTTATGAAAGCGTGTGTGTGTGTGTGTGTGTGTGTGTAGGTCTAAGGCGTATCTGGCACGTCTACGATAAGTGCAGCAGAATAGGGCTGGGGAAAAGAGGGGTGGGTATGCTAGGGGGGCGGGGATCCAAGCGCTGAAGCCCTCAGAGCCTGCAAGGGGGGTGGGGGGCTGGTATTTTACTGTGGAGCTCTATCGGCTGAACACTAACCCCCCCCATCATCCCTCGCTACACACTCACATACATGTGAGAGCACATGTCAGCACATACATGCCATATGTGGTCATAGCTACAGCATGGGAGCCAACCAGCATTGTACACGTTTCCAACACAGGATATTGTAAAATACACATAAACAGCAGCAGAAACTAAACGATTACCATGATGACACACATGACTACTAACATTTAACTTAGGATTTAAACTAGTATTTAAACATAATTGAAGGATAAAGTTACTTGCGACCCATAAAAAAACACTAATGTGTAGGGGAAAGTGTTAGCTAACCTGATTCATTACAAAACCTTAATTCAGCTCTAGAGGAAAGTAATCTCATTTTATTAAGTTACTCTTACAACAATCTTCTGGAAAACCCAAGTGAAATCAGTTTTAGAACAGACAAATCCATCCAAGACAAATTGCAGTAGACAAGGTGACTGCAACAGAGTCCCTGCCTTTAATCTCATTTCCATGGAAAGCAACCAGGGCAACCATTTTGCACAGCAAAGACCTTACTTTACTCAATTGCTGGGTACTGGTTTAATGTTAAGCACAGAAACTGGGTCATTTGTGAAAATAAATGTCAAAAAATCCCAGTCCATGCCCAACATGTCAGAAACTATACCTGAACCCATCTCCTCCCCATTCCCAAACAAATTCAAAATGGGAGAGCAGGTCCTTACCTCTGTTACTGGCTCAGTCTCTGGAATGACACTTTCTTCAACCTCCTGCACTGCTGCAGTTTCTACTGTAGGGGGCTCAACTGGAGCTTCTGCTTCTACTACTGGAGCCTTGACTGGGACTTCTTCTGGGGCCTCGACTGGGACTTCTTCTGGGGCCTCGACTGGGACTTCTTCTGGGGCCTCGACTGGGACTTCTTCTGGGGCCTCGACTGGGACTTCTTCTGGGGCCTCGACTGGGACTTCTTCTGGGGCCTCGACTGGGACTTCTTCTGGGGCCTCGACTGGGACTTCTTCTGGGGCCTCGACTGGGACTTCTTCTGGGGCCTCGACCGGGACTTCTTCTGGGGCCTCGACCGGGACTTCTTCTGGGGCCTCGACCGGGACTTCTTCTGGGGCCTCGACCGGGACTTCTTCTGGGGCCTCGACCGGGACTTCTTCTGGGGCCTCGACCGGGACTTCTTCTGGGACTTCTTCTGGGGCCTCGACCGGGACTTCTTCTGGAGCCTCGACCGGGACTTCTTCTGGGGCCTCGACTGGGACTTCTTCTGGGACCTCAACTGGGACTTCTTCGGGGGCCTCGACTTCAACCTCCACTGGAGCTTCGACTGGGGTCTCAACTTCAACCTCAGCTGCCACCACTTCAGTCTCTGCCGCCACCACAACAGGCTCAGGTAATTTGACTGGGGCTGGTGGCTGTACAACTGGGACCTTTACTACTGGAGTGGGGGGGAGAAGGGGGGGACAATTTGATATTTCAGGGCGCTTTACGACAGGGACCTTAACTACTGGAGGGGGTGGAAGAAGGGGTGGACACTTTGATATTTCAGGGGGAGGCGCCACAGCAGCCATTCCTGGGGTTCCTTTGCCTGTGCCAGTAGAATGCTGCTCCTCGAGGACTCTCCTCTGGGCCTGCTGCTCAACACAAAGAGAGAGAGAGAAGTGTGTCTGATTAACTTTACTATGAATCACTCTGCTTTGATTAAACAGTGAGAGATGGAGAGAAAAAATATGGGGGGAGGTTGCTGAAGGTAATCCAGCCAGAGGGCTGTTTGTTATTGAATTCCTTGTCTAGTTTGGAGTTGAGGGGAGGGGGCCTATTCTATTCGATGAAATACCAGGAATGCCAAACTAGGACCAACATGTTTTCCCAGAGAGGACAGAGGACTAAACCTTTGGGCTATGGTGCCAATCAATGGGGGGTGGGGGTGGGGGGGAACGGTTTGGATAATAGTGGTAAATTGGCTGAATCCGAGTGATTCTGACATGTCAAGTCAGGCGGCACCGAAACCTGCCAGTCAGCAGGGCTCAGGGCTAGGGATGGGGCGCCGTAGGGCAGACTGAACTAATCACATCCATCTTATTATAATCATGTTATAATCATGTTATAATCACACCCCATGCCTCGTTAGCTGCGAGAGAGGGCCGGCCAGCCAGTGGAGTTTACACAGCCGCCAAGCCCAGTCAATAGGAGTAGTCATTTACCAGGCATCGTCATCCATTGGAAAGAAACTAGAGAGACTTGTTTGAAGGGGCAGAGGAGCACATGTAAGAAGCAGAAATCTACTGAAGCAGAACATGCGCCCTAGTTAGTGCTCGGAGCGTCAATCAGCAAGAGAGTCCCCTCCTTTCTTGTTTTAAAAAAATCTTTATTTAAGTTTCACATTTTACTATCAAATCATTCTCAGAAATACACATCAATACATTTAGGTTCATAATGACATAACATGATACAGATTTCAGTGTCGATGCAAGTTTTTTTGGGGGGTCCCTTTTAGTTCCATTCCAACTTTGTGCTTGAGCAAGTGTCTTATTTATGAGTCTGTATATAGTCTTAGACATCTTCTCATCCAAATTGTTACTGTCCACCATACTTCTTTAGTAATGTCATCAATGTAAATACCGAAGACACCCGTGCACCTCCATAGATATCTTGAGCATGCAAAGGTGATAAGGATTGGGGATACGTTTTTATCTGGACTTCTGTAACAGGTTTCAAAGATTGCACAGGCCCATGGCATGCCTAAAATTCATTACCAAATACAGCCTTGGTTTGAGTTAGGGGGAGGGTGCTCATGAGAACTCCCATCGCACCATACTGAGAAGTATTTGCAAGAGATCTCAAGTATAGTGCATGTACAATGTTAACTGGCTTAAGGCAGACTTATGATAGAGCCTTGGATAACATTTAAATGATTTGTAGAATATACATTCTAATCAATTTATGTTAATTGAAGAATACACATTGCTAGGAGGTAACACTGGAGAAATGTGTCCCATTGTTGCGTAAGGTGATCATGGTGTAAATAGAGAATGCGGGGGGCCTTCCCATAAAGACTCTGCCGCCCTCCACCCAAGCCCCAGGTACAGAGTGTGCAGAGCATCTTGCAAGCTATGTGCGTGTGTGTAAAAGCGTAAATTATTGCCATCCCACCTCTGATTAGACAGTTAAGATGTTTGACTAAAAGTACGTTAAATGATATAACTCCGTTCACGACAATTCAATGAATAGGTTACAGTTTAGGCCTAATGACTGGCCAAGCAGTTACAACCACAAACGTCGAGCCCATCCCACTGCATATGAGCGCAATTTGCGCCAAGGTTGCGTGCTAGTGATAAACCGTTCATTCAATTGACAAATCTACGAACCAGCATGACCACGTCACTGATTGTTTATAAAACTTTACGCACGGCCCTTATCAAACATTGACAATTGCGCGCCGTGTTACCGCGCCGCATGGAGAGGAACGGAAAGCCAGCAAGGAGAAGAACTGAGAGCCAGGAGTAAATAACATAGTTTGGCAAGCCACATCCAATGCTGGGTGCCCGTCATGTATTTAGGTGTATTGTAATGGATGGATAGGAAATTATGTTAGACAGTGGTTTCTTCGCATGCATCCACTTGGTTTATGTACATGCCTGAAGTAATTTAGGTTTGAAAAACAATTTAGTTAGCCTACAAGGAGGTTTGTTCAATCATGGTTCCAATAATTAATCCATTCCATATATATATATATTACATTTGATGTTTGGCATAATTTAAATGGATGAAATGTTCAATGCATTTCGATTACCCGAGTGGAATGGAACATAGAGCACACATTCAATCCAAACATCGCAGGTGACCATAGCCTAATTCAGTGGTTCCCAACCTATTTCGGTTACTGTAACACCAACTGATGTTTGCTCTGCCCGAGGACCCCTGATGTGCATTTTAACAGAAGGCCTGTGGTCTCATGAGTCTTCTCAAGTACCCCTTGTGGATAGGTCAAGTACTCTCAGGGTATTAGTACCCCTGGTTGTCAGCCACTGGCCTAATTAGCTACAACACTGAGAAACTGAACGAGCCCAGGTGGTCTACACTTACCACCCTCCTCATGCGGCGCTTGTTCTTCTTCCTCTTGCTGGGCATGTTCGCGTTTTGGGTTGACACAACAAATAACTATACACTTGGATTTCTGTCCTCCCTGGAGATGGAGGAGAAGAAGAAAGTGTGCGCCGGAAAATAGGAGAATGTTACAGCAGTACCCCGGGCTGATGACCAGATGTTACTGATGGATGGTGGATGTTTTTAAAGCCCTAGTTGTTTTTTTTAATCTCTGCCTGGACCTATCGGGGAGGGAGATTGTGGAGGGGGCGTTGACGATAGAGGGGTGTGTGCGCCCCTTGCTCGATTAGCATCGAGTGGGCTTGCCTTGCCCGCAAACTGGCGTTGTTTTCTGATGTTATGTAACTCCGTCGTTTTCAGAAAACGTACCAACCCCTTTTTCGAGTTAGAATTTGTTGATTCTGTTTGAATTTTGAAATGGTGGCCAAATGCGGTCTCATGCTTGGTTTGGCTACCTATAGTCTTCCTCACTTTTTGTGTCTGAGCAAGTGTCCTATTTATGCGTCTCTATTTGAAAAAGTATTAAGCTACTACTCATGAAAGGGGTTTAGCTCGGGAGAAATAGAGTAGGCATATCTTGTGAGTGTGTTTGTCTCCGAGTTCGGTAATGATCTTCACACTAGCTAAAATCTACTGCGAAAAATCTGAGCAAGATCATAGATGAGCATCATATAGCCTACGTGCGCTATGTTCTCCGTGTTCCACCCCCGCGCGCTTCAGCTCCTGTAGCCCAGCAGAAGAGAGTGGTTTCGTGGCTGTAGCACATTCAGATATGGATTTATAGACAGTAATCTAAATCAATTCATGAATTTAAAACTAAAAACACTTTGTTTGTCATAGACGGACAATATTACTATGAGACAAAAGGCGAGTTCCTAACGAGTTCAGGAAAACAAAGCTAGATCTCTGTGAGGTCCACAACGATGGGGCAGACGTTTTGATCAAGAGAGACCTTTAAAAAATAAGCACATTTTCTCTAACACTAAATATACAAATATGTATTTTACAGTTATAAGGAAGGTTAAATCGTATATTTAGTGGATATTTAGAAAAAATATAAGTGATTTCAAGTCTTATTCATAGTTTTGTTGAATAGTAAATACATCATATACAATTATTTTTTATCATATTTGTACTGTGTACTAGAGCTTGTTTCCTCAAAAGTGACTTTTTTAATAACCAGAAAGGTGAGATTTTCACCTTTCTTGGAGTATGCATTACTAGTTATTGTTTATGGCCCTCTCATGAGACATGATTACTTTTGGAGATTATGTAGATTACATTTTGGATTACATTTAGTTACATTCAAGAGGTTGCTTAAAGAGTGCATGGTGGGTGGAGGCAGGGGAGCCTCCAGGGATTTTGGGCCCCATGAAAATATATAACATTGGGCTCCAAAATGTTTTTACCTAATGCTGGAATAATATTTTTAGGGCCCCTGTCAGTCACAGGCCCTTAGAATCATCCTAACTTTTCCCCCCCATACGGCGCCCCTGGGTGGAGGAATTGACCAACACATCTATGGATATAGCAGCCTAAAGCCTAATTTTGTCTGTCAAACAGGTAGGCCTACCTCTTATTTATTAAATAGGAAGAAATAGCCTCCAACAAGTCGAAATAAGATTTATACAGTTTAAATAAATTATGCCTACTCGAATTTACCTACTTTCAGCACCATGAGCTGTCAATTACCGATTGATCTGCTTCAAGTTTCAGCACCACAATGCAAGTTACTTGAATCTGGCTTATTGTGAGGTCAATAACTATGATAAATACATAATGGGCAAGAAACATATTGTTTTTAATCAAATTCATTATAGTAGAAGCAAGCTACCATAGTTGATCTCTGGTCCTCCTTCTCATCTTAGCGCTCTCCTTCTCAAAGTGAATAGAACATAGGCTATAGGTTAGTACATGTGTAAGATCAAAAAAATAATTCAGATGAAGCCTTTGCCTTTCCTCCTGAACTGCCACTATAGGCTTACACATCACACCATTGGTTAGGCAGCAGCACACAAAAACGGTTTTGATCAGCAAGAGCAGAGCTGGCCGGATCAGGGTTGGAAGATCCATTGCATTGTGCAATGCAGCCTAGTTTTATTTATACCATCCCAGCAGCTATCTTAGAAATATAACTTTGCTCTCTTCTTCTCCGAGCATCCCCTTCGTAGCCTATATAGGCTATGGATAATTTGATTGAGACCTCACAAAATAGCCCATAGGCACACTTGATATTGTATCCCCAGTGGCATTGGGCACACATTGTTATATAGTAACTAATAAGCAACTATTTCTAAAACACTAAGAAATTTAGATATTTTATTACAAATTACATGACCCTCCCCTGGACTAGATAAAAAATGTATACACTAAACCCTCCCCTTGACTGAAAAAAAGCATGACCCTCCCCAATATTGCTCCAGGTAACCATTCTGCACATTTCAATCTTATTTTTTATTTTTTACTGACACCTTTGATATTCTGGATTTCCCCTGATTATCTATGCGATTTAAAATGTGGGTTAAAAGGGAAATACAAGTATTCCGAGTTTTGGGGGGGGGGGGGGGGGTAAAGACCTGTCTATTGGGGGGTAAAGACCTGTCTATTGGTGTCCTAGCTAGCTACCGGTGTCGCCCCGCCTCCCGCCTGCTGTGTACCAGAGTCCTCCTAGCTAGCACCCAATGTCCTTCGCTCCTGTTTGCCTAACACCTGCCCTTGCTGTCATTTACAGAAATGAGGGAAAGCAGCGCACGACAGGTGGGGGCGAACGACACTGTCTATCAGTGTCCTAGCTAGCTACCTATTCTACAACCTACCTGCTGTGTACCGGAGTCCTACCTAGCTAGCCACTGTCTACCGGTGTCCTAGCTAGCTAGCTACCGTTGTCGCCCCCGCCTCCTCTTCTGTGGGGTTTTTCAGCGGTTGGCATCCAACGTTATGGTGTATTACTGCCACTTACTGTACTGGAGAGCCCCGTCTCCCGCCTGTGTACCGGAGTCCTAGCTTCAAAAGGGACCAATATAAGTGTAAAGAGGGGTTAGTACAGATGTAGGAATGCCCACATGCAGGATCGGCCCGAATTCCAGGCCGCAATTCGACCCTTCTCGCCAGATCAGAGGCAATGGGGATGACCAAGTCTTCTCTTGATAAATGCATGAATTGGAAAATGTTCCTGTCCTGCTAAGAAGGGTGTCAGTACATATTTTCTTTAAGAATGTAGTGGAGTAAAAGTTGTAAAAAATAGAAATAGTAAAGTACAGATACCCCCAAAAACAACTTAAGTAGTACTTCAAAGTATTTTTTACTTAGTTTCTTTACACCACTGCTTACGTGTTGCTTTAATTGCTCAGCTGGAGGCATGGCTTTCTCTTATAGAGCAACATTTTTATGGAATGGTCTGCCGATCCATGTGAAAGATGCAAGCTCAGTCTCAACTTTTAAGTCTTTATTGAAGCCTCGTCTCTTCAGTAGGTTCTACGATAGAGTGTAGTCTGGCCCAGGGGGGGCGAAAGTGAACGTCAAGGCACTGGAGTTATGAACCACCCTTGCTGTCTCTGCCTGACCGGCTCCCCTCTCTCCACTGGGAGTCTCTGCATCTGACCCTATTACTGGGGCTGAGTCACTGGCTTGCTCACACTATCCCATGCCGTCCCTAGGAGGGGTGCATCACGTCGCGCCAGGCTTTTTCCACTCTACTCAACCTGGGATTAGTCACTGACGTGATCTTCCTGTCCGGTTTTGCGCCTCCTCGGGTTCGTGCGTTGTGGGAGATCTTTGTGGGCTATACTCTTCCTTGTCTCAGGGTAGTAAATTAGTGGTCTGTAGATATCCCTCTGGTGGTGTGAGGGCTGTGCTTTTGCAAAGTGAGTGGGATTATATCCTGCCTGTCTGGTTGCCTGGTTCTCTCCTAATCTCGCTTAGGGCCCACTAAAATGATAGAAACGGCCCTGCACAAGTAGGCTACATGAGGAACATGGCCATACTGAGGAGACGTGTCGTATGTCGGTCTGTCAAGCTGTTTGGGTTAGTGAGCACCGAGCAGACTCACTTTATTACTAGCCTATAGCCTAGCCTAGTTGTGTGCCCTACTCATGCCCTATTACAATAGCCTATATTACTATGTACTTTTTCATGGTAATATATGTATTTCGAATTTTAGTTTTTAGACGTAAATGACTGTAAAAAAAACAACACGTAATCAGCTCAAAGTGATTTTAATTTAGGAAATCTGCTCCCAAGTATTCCCACACATAAATAGAGAGACATATCACATATGTGATCATATTCCAATGTAATCAAGGTTTTAAATGATTATGTTTTAGTCAAATAGGTCATTCCACCACTTTCGGGTAGTGTAACTTGTTAAAAAACACATATTTCACCTCATTTTAATTATTTCATAAAGAGCACTTGTTCAACTTAATAGAAAACACATTTTCCCATCTCAAGAGCTTAAATAGAGAAATTACTAGAGTAAGAGCCTATTAAGTGCCAAATAAAGTAACAGGGTTGATTGTAATAAGGTTGACGATTTCATCTTAAATCGGCCATAAATCCCCTTGTGACTTGGGGAATGGAAGCGTGTTGTGTGCAACAGGGTGGGGCAATTGACTGCAAGCTTCACAAAAAAAATAACATTGTTAAAACATTTCTTGCCTGTGTATCTATGGGTAACAGGGATGACGTATTATGCTCGACCCACTCTGTTTACCACCACAAAAAAAAAAGAAAATTGTCAAAAAGAGTAGAACCAGCTCATCTGTTTGTGCACTATGATCTGACTGTTCAATGTATTTTCTTAAATATATTTTTTAAAGGAATAGTTTTACCATACTAAAACGAGAGTTCCGTTTACGTAACAGGGTTGACCTTAAAATGAGGGACAGACGTAAATAAATCACATTAAATAAATAAATAATAATCTTCAGAAAGCAACAAAATGACTAGGACTTACGAGCATCTTCCCAATAATGCAGAGTTTAAAAGTAAGATAAGATTAGCAACACAAAAAAAGAAGGAAATACTAACACAATACAATAACAATAACGAGGCTATATACAAGGAGTACTGGTACCGAGTCAATGTGCAGGGGTACAAGGTAATTGAGGTAAAATGTACATGTACACTACTGTTCAAATGTTTGGGGTCACTTAGAAATGTCCTTGTTTTTCATGATACGTCCTTGTTTTTCAACATATATGAAATGAGTTGCAAAATGAATAGGAAATATAGTCAAGACGTTGACAAGGTTATAAATAATGATTTTCATTTGAAATAATAATTGTGTCCTTCAAACTTTGCTTTCGTCAAAGAATCCTCCATTTGCAGCCATTACAGCCTTGCAGACCTTTGGCATTCCCAAAGGTCCCATGCTAACTGAAGCACCTCCCACAAATTGGATTGGCTTGATGGGCACTTCTTACGTATCATACGGTCAAGCTGCTCCCACAACAGCTCAATCCGGTGACTGTGCTGGCCACTCCATTATAGACAGAAAACCAGCTGACTGCTTCTTCCCTAGATAGTTCTTGCATAGTTTGGAGCTGTGCTTTGGGTCATTGTCCTGTTGTAGGAGGAAATTGGCTCCGATTAAGCCCCGTCCACAGGGTATGGCATGGCGTTGCAAAATGGAGTGATAGCCTTCCTTCTTCAAGATCCCATTTACCCTGTACAAATCTCCCACTTTACCACCACCAAAGCACCCCCAGACCATCACATTGCCTCCACCATGCTTGACAGATGGCGTCAAGCACTCCTCCAACATCTTTTAATTTGGTCTGAGTCTCACAAATGTTCTTCTTTGTGATCCGAACACCTCAAACTTAGATTAGTCTGTCCATAACACTTTTTTCCAATCTTCCTCTGTCCAGTGTCTGTGTTCTTTTGCCCATCTTAATCTTTTATTTTTATTGGCCAGTCTGAGATATGGCTTTTTCTTTGCAACTCTGCCTAGAAGGCCAGCATCCCGGAAACGGCTCTTCACTGTTGACATTGAGACTGGTGTTTTGCGGGTACTATTTAATTAGGCTGCCAGTTGAGGACTTGTGAGGAGTCTGTTTCTCAAACTAGACACTCTAATGTACTTGTCCTCTTGCTCAGTCGTGCACCGGGGCCTCCCACTCCTCTTTTTATTCTGGTTAGAGCCAGTTTGCGCTGTGAAGGGAGTAGTACACAGCATTGTACGAGATCTTCAGTTTCTTGGCAATTTCTCGCATGGAATAGCCTTCATTTCTCAGAACAAGAATAGACTGACGCATTTCAGAAGAAAGTTATTTGTTTCTGGCCATTTTGAGCCTGTAATCGAACCCTCAAATGCTGATGCTCCAGATACTCAACTAGTCTAAAGAAGGCCAGTTTTATTACATCTTTAATCAGCACAACAGTTTTCAGCTGTGCTAACATAATTGCAAAAGGGTTTTCTAATGATCAATTAGCCTTTTAATTATAATCTTGGATTAGCTAAGAATATTCTCAGAGCCTATTTTGACTGGAATTATGCTTAGAATTCAATTTAGCCTAAATGGCACAATTTTTTTTATCCCTTTTCATATTACCACTACAATCTGTTCTTAGGATGAAACTGAAAAAAAAAACTTGTGTAGAAAGTAAACATCCGCACCTCGATAGTGTCAACTGTGCTTATGTCTGCATAACGAGGAAGTAGGCAACTTCTGACTATTTCTGGTCTAGTGAACGATAACAGAGTACACTGCCCAGACTTACATAATTACAAAGAGGAGATTCTCCTGATTAAAAATCTGTCCTAAAAAAATAGACTGGCATGCTTCTTCATAGGAAAACAATGAGCTGAACTCAGGGTTCCAAGGGCAAAACGTATTTTGGGGCTAACATTTGATTACAACCGAGCTCGCTGCCAAGACTTACATCATTACAAAGAGAAGATTGTCATGATTAAAAAGGTTCCCGACTTGAAAAAATCTAAATATAGACATTGCAAGATATTTGGCGAAATAGACAGACATACCTATATTTCCCCTATAGGAAACAATGGGATGACCTCAGAGTTCCATGAGTAATTTTTTGTTATTGTTGATGTTTTAACTACCAGCGTGGGCAGGTCTCATTGCCAACAATAGCGAAACAGGCATTGTGACGTAGAACAATGGGCTGGGAATATAACATTCGGAAGGCGAGTTGGAGCCACGGTGCTCAATAGAACTAATAGGAGCTGGAAGGGTGGAAAAATGCCCTAAAATAAGGCCTGTTTATTTGTGATTACTTCAAAACTTCGACAAGCAGCAGGGACATATGGTAATATTATGAAACTTGGCTCCACGGCAGATGCAATGAACTAGTTTTTTATCAGATAAAACATTTTCATGTGTCCAGCCTATTGGAGTTGCGCGTGGCCAGGAAGTCCAGGATCCAGTTGCAGAGGGAGGTGGTTAATCACTAGTTTAGTGATGAGCTTGGAGGGTACTACGGTGTTGAACGCTGAGCTGTAGTCAATGAACAGCATTCTCACGTAGGCAGTGTGGAGTGCAATAGAAATTGAGTCATCTCAAATCAAATCAAATGTTATAACAAGGCTATATACAGGGGGTATTGGTGCAGAGTCAATATGCTGGGGTACATGTAGGTAGGGGTACATGTAGGTATGGGTAAAGTGACTATGCATAGATAATAAACAGCGAGTAGCAGCAGTGTAAAAACAAAGGGGGGGGTGGAAGATTGGTGTCCCGCTACTTGAAAGCGGCAGCCCTTTAGCTCATCGATGCACTTATTAAGGAAGCCGGTGACATGTGGTAAATTCCTCAATACCATTGGATTAATCCCAGAACATATTCCAGTCTCTGCTAGGGGAGGATTTGGCCAGCCGGGGTGTCCTTGTCCCATCGCGCTCTAGCGACTTCTGTGGTGGGCCGGGCACATGCACGCTGACACGGTTGCCAGGTGTATTTTTTATTTATTAATTTGTATTTAATCTTTATTTAACTAGGCAAGTCAGTTAAGAACAAATTCTTATTTACAATGACGGCCTACATCATTGTATCTCCTACAGCTTTAGGCCCCATGTCTCCCGCTAGTCCCCATGCACGTGAGCAGACTCCAATTGGCTGCCGACCAACCAGTGTGGGATTACATAACAAGTGATAAAACGTGAAAGAGAAAAGTGCTTACACTGCATTCGAGGGACTTCCTCCCCCTCTTCAACATTTTCACACACAACAGACTAGGGTTCAAATGCAGCTAATTAGCATTATTCTTTTTTGGGGGGGGGGGGTAAATACAGGCGACTATATTGATAAAGGTCACCTTGTCCAAAAGTGATTTACATGGTTATCAAAACGTCACACTAGGGTAAGCCTACACGAAACACAGCCCTTATTTTAAGTGTTTCTAAAATCCCCTATTGGAAAAATGAATGATGGAAAAACAATTGGAACCATTTCCCTGTTTGACCGCTAGGTTTTATGGGTATTAAGGATCATATTGTGCTACTCTATGTCAAACAAAAAACAGTGATTGCAAACTTAAACAAACCATACAACTCTATGCACATGGACTACTTTTAACAATTTCAACTGAACATTTTACAAAAACACATTCTCTTGAATAGTGCAGATGCAAAGTTTGGTAACCGAATGACGGCACAAACAGCACCAACCATCATTCTGTTACCACATCACAGCCACCCTCCTCGACAAAATCTTCCTCCCCAACCCCTCCTCCATATCAGCCATTTTGTCAATCTGATTTCATCCACGCCCTTCCCGCAAACACATCGCTATCACGACTAACAGGTGTGATTGGGGCATTCAATCCACGCCTGTCAGTTCAATCAATCAACGCCTGTCAGCTCAATTATTAAACGCCTGAAAGCCGATCAGCTCTTTGTTTGTGTGTGTGTGGGGGGGGGGGGGGGGGGGGGGGGGGTTAGGGTTAGGAATTAGGGTTAAGGTTAGGGTAAGGGTTAAGGAATATAGGATTTTTAATGGTAATACATTTGAGGTCCCGAAGAGGATAGAAGAACAAAATGTGTGTGTTTGTGCATCTCAGTCTACACATCTCAACAGTTGCTCCAGATAGCAGTAAAACAGGTATGCCAGGTTGTAGCTGAGAGGAACAGAAGAAGTACTAATTCTTATCTAAACGTACTAGCACAGTCTTCAGGAGAGCCAGACATCTTCACCACAAATAGACACTTCTACAAAGCACTCTACTACAGGCAACTATCAAGGCATAACTTGTTAGACATAACCCATCGAGCACAAGATGTTGAAAATATGTATTTTCCCAAAGATGTATTTTCAACTTGTGCTCAGTGGGTTATGTCTAACAAGTTATGTCTTCAACTCATCAGCCTTCAATGTAGTACACAAAGAACATTCTCAAACACATATTAGTAGTCCCGTGTAGCTCAGATGGTAGAGCATGGGGGACCAGTACAAAACATGTATGCCCTAACTAATTGTAAGTTGCTCTGAATAAGAGCGTCTGCTAAATTACGTAAATGTAATTAAATCATTATCGTACTTTGTGTGTATGGGGGGTGAATAGAAGAACCTAGATGTTTCCTGTGACAAGCAGTGGTCTTTGGTCACAAAATATGGTGTGCGCTCTGGCTAGTCTGTCAGGAACGACAATGCCTGGTCCCAGTTTTAATGGCCAGAACTACCTATCGGTCCACCACAGGCGGCTGGTGACAGTTTAATTGGGGAGGACGAGCTCACAGTAATGGCTGAAACAAAATAAATGGAATGGTATCAAATACCTGGTTTTCATTTATTATTAGCCGTCCTCCCCTCACTAGCCTCCTGTGAGTTCCACATATGCCATAGACAGTCTAGAAATCTGTGAAATTAAACTGATTACCAGGAGTAACAAGATCAAGGAACACATGGGGAGCTCACTACACAGATATGGTGTGTTAGAAGTGCTGTTTAGTATGTAAATACAAGGAGTGAGATGAGCCTGTGCCACGTGTGTGTGTTTGTGATGTGGTTAGTTAGCATGTCTTCTCTGTATTCCTGTCCCGATCTCTACTACAGTGCTCCCCTGCCCTCCTCCTCAGCTGTACGAGGGACCTGAAGAATGTTATCCGTCAACAAAACCCAACCACCAGCCCAAAACCCAGTTCACCATCCCTACCCCCTCTAAATACCACCCACCTGATTCTCATTTTACCACCTCTGTCCCGACCCCTCCTCAGTCTCTCCGCTGACCCCTGAACCCAACCTCTGCTCATCATCATTACCATCGCTACCGTCCCTGACTCTCTGTACCTCCCTTCCCCTGCCAGGCTGCCACCCACTCACCTTGAACCTACACACCAGTGACAATAATCAGAGGCGTCACAGGGGAACGTGCCCCCACAGATTATACTTTTTTTCTCTGTAATACTACTAGCCAGCTAGCAAGTTAATGAAGTTGACTTTAGCTACCCCAGATAGGCTCCCAATCTCCAAACCTCATAACTATATAACTAGCTACCAAGAAGCCTTTTCAGGCTATCAATCAAGTTAGAGTAGCTAGCTTGTCTAACTATTTAAGCTAGTTAAGGTTGGTAGGCTTTAGAAAAGCAAACAACTACTAAATGTACTGAATAAGACTCACATTTCTTTCAATCTTTTACCCAGATTTTAGCAGGGATTCAGAGAAGAATATTTAGTTTCTTAAAAAAATAACCACCAGTCAGGAGGATACAGATAGCCCCCCCCCCCCCCCCAGCCATCCTTGCGTATTTTGTTGCCCCCTCAGATTTTCTGGGGTACATGACGCCCCTGATGATAATGCTCCTCTGTTCCCTTGGGGTGCATGGACAAAGATAGCACCACCCTGACTCACATGGCTGAGCATATTGGAAATTAATCTGAGTGGCTCATCTAGGCATTCATATCAGGGAGCAGAGTCAGTGATGTGCATACAGCAGTACATTCGTTGGCCTGTTGCTCAATCCCCCCCTAAAGGGAGCAGCAACTGCTGTGGCTAGTCATCAGTCAACAGTAAGCATGAAGACACACATGCACATGTGCTCTCTCTTCCCTCTCTCCCCACTTTTTCTGTATCTGTCTGTCTTTCATTCTCTGTCTTTCCTTTCTCTTTTTAGTCAGCCCCCCAGGCATGTTGCTGGAGTTTATTTCCGCCATGCCAAAGTCCCAGATGTGGTGGATCAACATACCGTAAGCAAGCTACAGCAGTATAGTCCAAGGGGGTAGGGTTAGGAAAGGAGGTGGCGTGAGATGGTGAAAGGAAACAGGAGTTTTTCATTGGAGTGACATTGGCCACAATGGCCTGACTCCTTGATGTGTGTGCATTGATCATGTCATGACACCTAATTCACCATCTAAACATCACTTAAATAAATAAATTAATTAATATGTGTCTTCAAAACTTAACTTCCTCTAAATAATTTCTCGGTAACCTCTCATTAGTACTACTGGCCTCTACTCCCTCGTCACACGCCAGTTGCTGTCACACATCCAGCCTCTGTCTAAAAGACGAGCAGGAGAGATGTGTGAACTCTATTCTGGGCAATTCTATGACATTTGCTGCCCTTCCTGTGCAAGTGAGACATGCTGAGGTGTTCCCCTCAACGAACTGAAAAAAACCAAACCCTTGGCTGAAAAGGAGGACAATAGCCTCTGTCATTATATCGTTTTACATGAGTGTGAGCCTGCCATGTAGACAACACGGTACCATGTCTTGTCATCTTTTGAATTGAGTCCAATGAATTGTATTATAGACATAGTTTTTGTGTTTAATACACTACAGTAGGAGTTGGGTTGGTCTGGACAATCCTAAGGTTCTCTGATGTTGGTTTGTAAGGGCTCAGTGAAAGGAAGAGGTGGCAAGAGGCAGCCAAACATGATATAACAAACATAATACAGCCGTGGTCAAACGTTTTGAGAATGACACAAGTATTGGTCTCCACAAAGTTTGCTGCTTCAGTGTTCTTAGATCTTTATGTCAGTAGTTACTATGGTACACTGAAGTATAATTACAAGTATTCCATAAGTGTCAAAGGCTTTCATTGACATTGATATTCAGTTTATGCAAAGAGTCAATATTTGCAGTGTTGACCCTTCTTTTTCAAGACCTCTGCAATCCGCCCTGGCATGCTGTCAATTAACTTCTGGGCCACATCCTGACTGATGGCAGGCCATTCTTGCATAATCAATGCTTGGAGTTTGTCATAAATTTTGGGTTTTTGTTTGTTCACCCGCCTCTTGAGGATCGACCACAAGTTCTCAATGGGATTAAGGTCTGGGGAGTTTCCTGGCAATGGACCCAAAATGTTGATGTTTTGTTCCCCGAGCCATTTAGTTATCACTTTTGCCTTATGGCAAGTTGCTCCATCATGCTGGCAAAGGCATTGGTCGTCACCAAACTGTTCTTGGATGGTTGGGAAAAGTTGCTCTCGGAGGATGTGTTGGTACCGTTCTTTATTGATGGCTGTGTTCTTAGGCAAAATTGTGAGTGAGGCCACTCCCTTGGCTGAGAAGCAACAAACATAAATGAATGGTCTCAGGATGCTTTCCTGTTGGCATGACACAGGACTGATGGTAGCGCTCACCTTGTCTTCTCCGGACAAGGTGTTTTCCGGATGGCCCAAACAATCGGAAAGGGGATTCATCAGATAAAATGACTCTACCCCAGTCCTCAGCAGTCCAATCCCTGTACCTTTTGCAGAATATCAGTCTGTCCCTGATGTTTTTCCTGGAGAGAAGTGGCTTTTTTGCTGCCCTTCTTGACACCAGGCCATCCTCCAAAAGTCTTCGCCTCACTGTTCGTGCAGATGCACTCACACCTGCCTGCTGCCATTCCTGAGCTAGCTCTGCACTAGTGGTGCCCCGATCCCGCAGCTGAATCAACTATAGGAGATGGTCCTGGCGCTTGCTGGACTTTCTTGGGCGCCCTGACGCCTTCTTCACAACAATTGAACCTCTCTCCTTGAAGTTCTTGATGATCCGATAAATGGTTGATTTAGGTGCAATCTTACTAGCAGCAATATCCTTGCCTGTGAAGCCCTTTTTGTGCAAAGCAATGATGACGGCACGTTGTTCCTTGCAGGTAACCATGGTTGACAGAGGAAGAACAATGATTTCAAGCACCACCCTCCTTTTAAAACTTCCAGTCTGTTATTCTGACTCAATCAGCATGACAGAGTGATCTCCAGCCTTGTCCTCGTCAACAGTCTCACCTGTGTTAACGAGACAATCACTAACATGATGGCAGCTGGTCCTTTTGTGGCAGGGCTGAAATGCAGTGGAAATGTTTTTTGGGGATTAAGTTCATTTTCATGGCAAAGAGGGACTTTGCAATTAATTGCAATTCATCTGATCACTCTTCATGACATTTTGGAGTATATGCAAATTGCCATCATCAACACTGAGGCAGCAAACTTTGTGGAGACCAATACTTGTGTCATTCTCAAAACTTTTGACCACGACTGTACATGACCCGACAGCAATGATACATGAAGACTGCCTGTGTCATGATGGCATTTTCCTGGAAGGAAACAACTGTTAACGCAGCAGGCTGCTGCTACTACTACTACTACTACTTCTACTACTACTACTACTACTACTACTACTACTACTACTACTACTACTACTACTACTACTACTACTACTACTACTACTACTACTACTACTACTACTACTACTACTACTACTACAACAACATGGCTTCCAAGTGTCACAGTGGTCTAAGACACTGCATCTCAGTGCTAGAGATGTCACTACAGAAAACCTTGTTCAAATCCAGACTGTATCACAACTGTCTGTGTAGGCTGTCGTTGTAAATAAGAATTTGTTCATAACTGACTTGCCTAGTTAAATAATAATTAAAAAAATAATACTATATACTTTCTGTTGTGTAAGGGCGGACTCTACTGGACAAAAATGAATAATGATTGGGGGGGGGATACAGTGAGATTATTGATTGATTAATAATTTATGTATATTAAAATGTGTTTTATTACCCAGAACAAGTTCAACACTTTCTTCAACAAAGAATAGGCCTAATGCTCAACTCCCCACTTGCCTTGTGAATTTTTTCACGCACCTCATAAAATCAAATACAATTTTGTCCAACTGATTTGAAGGGGTTTTATAATATGCAGTTCTGTATGGATCTCAAGTACAATTTTGATAGATTGAAATTTGAGCTGAAGTGTTTTACTCTGGTCCATCCCACTATTCAAATGAATTTGTTAATACAACTCTCTCAGACTGCACTAGTTTCACTAGCCAGAATGGATTCCGACCATAGGCTTGCTTACACTGGGGTTTGACGGGCTTCTCCGCTTTATACACACCGTCTGCAACATTGCTGCGCAAAATAGTATGCAGCGTCATCTAGATATGTGTGCAACAAAAGTTAAACGTCACCTCCTGATGCCATTTCTGTCAACCCGTTTATGCATAGTTTGACGCATACGTTCGATAAATCCAACGTCTGCACCACACAGAACGCACTGCCACTGCCTCTGCAACGCAATGCTGCAAGGCAAACGCAGCGTTCCATTGGAAATGAATGTACTTCTGGTGTACCAAAACGCAAAAACACAGTCAGCGTGTTCAAAGCGTAAAACACGAGAAACTTACCTGAATTCAGGAATGAGAAACACTCAGAATTATCCCATTATCCCAACTGTGACACCTAGAAGATCGAGTCGTTCAATTTTCTTTGTGTATCAGTTGGGATAATGGGACAAATCATTTCTCAGTACAACCCCGTTAACCGAGCCACATCTTGCGCAGGCTCCACGGTGTCTTAATCTAAACAGGAAGCCTGTCCGACCCCAGTGCAGCTGTAAACAAGAGTAGGGTTGGAATCTATTCTGGCTTTGGGTTCGCCAACTCTCTCACAATTTCAGTCATAAATATTTGCAACCTGTTGGATCACTCTATTCATAACGCTGCGGCTCTCTAAATAGCAACATGGCACAGGAATTCGTTGCGGACAGAATTAAAGGGGATAAAGTTGTCGTGTTTCTAAAACCGTCATGTCCATATTGTGTAATGGCAAAAGATGTTTTGTCAAAGTATGGATTCAAATCTGGACACTTGGAATTCATAGACATCACTGGACGAGATGACATGAGTGAAATTCAGGATTACCTAAATACAATAACAGGTGCGCGAACGGTGAGTGGACGCATGTTTGTTTAGCTTTGTTATAAAGCCATTTCTAGACTCTTACTAGCCTATTTTTGTAACTTTTGAACCAGCCGACAGTTTTCCCCCCCAGGAGCCATATAAAACATATTTCTTATATGGCAACCCTTCAAAGTACATAGAAGTAGCGTCATTTTGATAGTGAATTCATACTTTAATTTCACTCTTGCTACTGTCAGTCACAGTGACTCAGCAAATTAACCATGTTCAGAAAGTTTGGCAGAAGTTGCGCAACAAGAGTCTGCGCGTGCACACATGTTGCATCATGACATTGCTGCGCAGTAAATGTTAAGTAGTCTTGGCAATCCATGTACTGCATCAGAACAAAAAGAATCATGCTACACATTAGAAACATATTCGGTTGTTGATCTAGTTCCGTGTCTGATACCGCACAGAAAAGCAACACAAGTTGGACAAATCCAACACATGCGACACGTTGTGCTAGTCTGCATAGTCTGGCAGATGAGTTGCAGTGGTGCGGATTGCCTCCCATTGAAATGAATGGACTTCCGCTGGAACGCATACAGTTCGACACAACCGATGTGCACAAGGCTCAAAGGCTCAAACCGATGTGCACAAGGCTACTGTAGCCCTGCTGATTTCCCATTGAATTGTCAGCAAAACAGTACATTATGGAAATGAAAACAATGTGATACTTTGTAATGTTGATAACATCATGATCCAATTCCAATTAATAATCAAATTCCTACATTAATTTGCGGACATGATATTGCTGCTGCCTAATAATCCATATGAATTGTGTGTCTGTGAAGGTGCCACGGGTGTTCATCGGTAAGAAATGTGTTGGTGGCGGCAGTGACGTTAAAGCGCTGGACAAGAATGGGAAACTGGAGGGAATGCTGAAGTCAATCGGATCGCTGCAATGATCTTCAGGTACTACGATTAACTACATTTCACTCTATTCTGACTGTAGGGTATCAGTGCTAGCTCACCTCTGTATTTCCACACAGCCTCTCATCTCTCTGTCCTTCTCCTATTTTTTGGCCACAGGCAGCTGTAAGTATCTGCACCACCTGGAAGACCTGTTAGAGGAAGTTTCTTCATTCATCACCCGTTTGTCTTCATGACCACAGGCCTGACTCAATTCCTCCAGTAATATTCCTCCAGTGATGTTTACATCTAAACATCATTAAATCACTTAACCACTATATTTTGTACAAAATAAAACACACAAAAACGTTTACTAGTTCTGCTTTCATTTGCTGTACAGATGCAGACATTACAAGTCAAACAAAACTGAAGAAATATTGGAAGTGTGTACAAGTTTGAAAACTTTGGGGAAAAGATTGAGATTGAGCTGTCAGTGCACTGGAGAATACAAAAGTATAACCCAGAGATGATGCTTTGAGCTTGTTGATAGGGAAGCATTTAGTCAGCCTTGTACATGCACCGCCCCTTTACTATTCCACAGCGCTAAAGAAAGACACAGTATAACTAGGGGTTTTTCCCCGACCAAAATCCTTCGTCACCTTCTCGTGTCATTTCTTAGTCTTGGCTGGGCCTTATTCATAGTGGCCCTGTATCTCTCTGTCTGGTAGAAGTCAGAGTCAATGGCGTCCGGCGAGTCGTTAAATGTAACATACACATCCCTGTTGACCTCTGTGACCAGGTGAACTCTCTGTTTGACCCCTTTCGAGCGCCAGGTGGGTTTAGGGGGTGTAGCCGAGGGGTTCACCGCCTGGTACAGCCCCTCGCCTTCCGCCAGGGTGATCTTGTACTTGTGCCACGGACACACAATGCACATCCGCCCGTCAAACTCCTGGGCACATCAGAGAAATGAATTAATGAATGAACAAACAAACATAAAAACACAAAAGAGTGTTTAGCTATGAGAATGGGCTGTAGGAAGTAGAGAGAAGAGTGGGGCTTTTCTCAACTGTCTGTCCTCGCTCCCTTTTCTCAACTGCCTGTCCTCGCTCCCTTTTCTCAACTGTCTGTCCTCGCTCCCTTTTCTCAACCGTCTGACCTCGCTCTCTTTTCAAAATGCAATGGAGGAGAAGATCCAAGGGCCCTCCCCTCTGATATTTTCCTCCACTGTGTTTTGATGAGGAAAGGAAAGAGGACGCAAGGAATCAAGGAGAGACAATGGAGAAAGAGCCTGGAATTCCTGGTAATGCACGGGATTAATGAGGACAGTGTGGAACAAGTAGTAGGTCAAAGAGGAATCAGACGACTGACCTCGATATCTCCCTCCTGCAGTGGTCCACCGGTATCTGGCAAGATAAGACAGTACAGCACCACTGGCATTCAGTGTCAGGGATAGACAGTATATCCTAATATAGCCCATTCATAGAAGCTAACATCTAAAAACCTACATCACTATACTGAGAGCGTGTCTGTTTCTAAAAGGACGTATTTGGGTGTTTTTGCAGTTTGTTCATGTCTTTTGCGTTCCCTGATATTGCACAAAGAGCAATGAAGTGAATCGCGGCTGGGGTACGTTTCTCAAAATCAAGCCAAGTCACAAAAAAATAAATTAATGTCTGGACCCTTCTACAACATGCCATTTACATTTTACTCAAATCTCTATTGATTTACTTCAGAAATAGGAAAATTCTCCTTTAAGATCGCCGCCGCTGGCTCTAAACTTGAGGTACGGTTTTGGAAACATAAGAAACATATCTTTCATATCATCCAGACTGTATCACAACCGGCCGTGGTTGGGAGTCCCATAGGGCGGCCCACAATTGGCCTTACATGTACGTCGTCCGAGTCTGGCCGGTGTAGGCCGTCAATTGTAAATAAGAATTTGTTCTGACTAGTTAAATAACGTTTTTTTATATCAGCAAGAAATAATAATTTACACAGCCATATTTTCTTGTGAGGTCGGTTGGACTTACTGCCAAATTCTCTAAAACAACATTGGAGATGGTTTATGGTAGAGAAATTAACATCCATTTCTCTGGCAACAGTGCTGGTGGACATTCCTGCAGTCAGCAGGCCAATTGCAACCTCCCTCAAAACTTGAGACATCTGTGGCATTGTATTTTGTGTGACAAAATTGCACATCTTAGTGGCCTTTTATTTTCCCCAGCACAAGGTGCACCTGTGTAATGATCATGCTGTTTAATCAGCTTCTTGATATGCCACACTTGTCAGGTGGATGGATTATCTTGGCAAAGGAGAAGTGCTCACTAATTATTGCATATAGAAGACTATCACTTCTCACAATGGTCAAAGCTGAATCAATGTCTCGCAAGATCACAATGATTAATTAGCATTTTACATAAGAGAACTGCATATTTATTTTATTTCACCTTTATTTAACCAGGTAATACCATAGAAATACCATAGCATAGTAGGCCTATAACGTTACTGTTACTTCAAAAACACCTCATTTCAAATTCGATTTTAGGATGGATAGTCAAATGTTTTTTCTGATACGCCAAAACTCAAGAAGGAACCATTAGGCAGGATATATAGTACAGTGCCCTCCACTAATATTGGTAAATATGAGCAGAACGGGCTGTTTATCCTCTTGGTCTTTCATTCAAAATATTCACAAAAATCTAACCTTTAATTAAAGTAAAATAATTGAAAGAAAAAATGTATTCTTATCATAAACAAATATTTTTCTCAAATATATGTGTGCCACAATTATTGGCACCCCTTCATTCAATACTTTGTGCAACCTCCCTTTGTCAAGATAACATCTCTGAGTCTTCTCCTGTAATGTGTAATGAGGTTGGAGAACACATGGCAAGGGATCTGAGACCATTCCTCCATACAGAATCTCTCCAGATCCTTCAGTTTCCGAGGTCCACGCTTGTGGATTCTCCTCTTCAGCTCATCCCACAGGTTTTCTATGGGGTTTAGGTCAGGGGACTGGGATGGCCATGGCAAAACCTTGATTCTGTGGTTAGAGAACTATTTTTGTGTTGATTTTGGATCATTGTCCTGCTGGAAGATCCAAACACAGCCCCGTTTAAGCTTCCTAGCAGAGGCAGTCAGGTTTAGATGTAATATCTGCTGGTACTTGATGGAGTCCATGATACCATGTAACCTAACAAGTTGTCCAGGGCCTTTGGAAGAAAAACAGCCCCACAACCTCCAAGATCCACCACCATACTTCACAGTGGGGATGAGGTACTTCTCTGCATGGCTATCTTTCTGTCTACGCCAAACTCACCTCTGGTGTTTGTTTCCAAAAAGCTCTATTTTGTTCTCATCTGACCATAGAACCCAGTCCCATTGTAAGTTTGGCAAACTGTAGGCACTTGAGTTTGTTGTTTGATGACAGCAAAGGCTTTTTAATGGCAACCCGTTCAAACATATTGTGGTTATGTAGGTGCCGTCTGATCGTCGTTTTGGAGACTTTCTGACCCCAAGACCAAATTAACGTCTGCAATTCTCCAGCTGTGATCCTTGGGAGTTTTTTTTGGGCCACTCGAACCATCTTCCTAACTGTGCCTGGGGTCAATATAGACACACATCCTCTTCCTGGCCGATTGTTAACATCTCCAGTTGCTTTAAACTTCTTAAGTATTTCCCTGATAGTGGAAATGGGCATGTTTTTTTTAAAGCTATTTTCTTATAACCATTTCCTGATTTGTGAAACCTTATGTCACACATCATTACTATATTCTCAGGTCTTTCCCAAATGATGGATGACTATGGGAACTTGGCCTGTGTGTCACCTCATATATATACCCCAGTGAAACAGGAAGTGTTCCTAATCACTCAGGTGAACTTAAAAATGTTAAATATGAATGGGAATATACTTCAGTTAGATTTTACTCATAATAATTTCTAGTGGTGCCAATAATTGTGGCACACATGTTTCAAAGAAAATTATTTATTTCACATTAATTATTTTCAATAATTTGACTTAAATATTAAATAAATACATAATACATTTTTGGAATGAAAGACCAAGAGGATAAACAGCAAAGATATTATTTTGACATACACTGTGGGCCAAAAGTTTGGAATATTCAGAGAGAATGCCAGGAGTGTGTAAAGCTGTCAAGGCAAAATGTGGCTATTTGAAGAATCTCATATATAAAATATATTTTGATTTGTTTAACACTTTATTGGTTACTACATGATTCGATTCCATATGTGTTATGTCATAGTTTTGATGTCTTCACTTTTATTCTACAATGTAAAAAATAGTGCAAATAAAAGAAAAACCCTTGAAGGAGTAATATTCCAAACTTTTGACCGGGGGTGTATTTACCAAGGGTGCCAACATTAGTGGAGGGCACTGTATGTTTGTATTGAAACAAAACACAAGAAAGGCTATTAGCTTGTTAACACCATCTGCTCTAGTACACTCACGAATCAGTAATTCAAGAAGACCTAAATGCAAATTCCCATGAAACTGATTGAAAACAATCAAATGATTGGCATGGAGATGATTGATAGTAATGATGGCCTATTTTGAAATTAGGTAGCCTATGCCTAACTTGGTGTTTGAGGGTATAAAATATGACATTTTCTTTTGACAATATGTGTGGGCATAAACAGATGTTGCAATTTGAGGATGCATTTTATGTAATGGTACAAACTTAGATTGAGGAAATTACAAAATCATTAAAAATATGGCACTCCCTTACCTAAATAAATAACAATACACCGCTGTCCCCAGCATCCATTTTACACACACACAACCATGACCCAATCCTTACGGTAGCAGCGCATATCCATGGCGTGAAGCTTGCCCTGGTGGCAGAGGACCAGCACGTCCCTCCCTCCCACCAGCTTGGTGACACGCTTGGCCTGAACCACGTCTTCTTTCCTTCCGATGAAGTGGGAGGATGGAGGTGGCGATGAAGAGGAGGATGCAGGGGATGTCTGCTCTTCCTCAGAGAACATGTTGGCAACTTCCAAATGCGGATGCACTCCTGGGAGAGAGAGAAAAACATTTAGTAGTTTGTGTGTGTATGTTTTAACATCAACCCAAACTAGGCATAAATTAGTTAAAGATTACTGCAATCTCCATTTCTTTTAAGCACAAACATGCATCTAATCTCTCGTGGACAGATTCACGTGTAAACAGCAAAGTGACAATTTTCGCGAGAATTGTACTTCTGGGTAACCGAGATTAGCATTCTTCAAGCACTCTGGCAGGCTCCACAATTTGTGTTGCATGTTAAGCCTTGTTCACGTTACCCATAAGCACTCCAGTACGTTGTGCCGGATGTAATGCATTTCAATTTGCAATGTCCACAACAGAGTGGAATCGCAATGCCCCCTTGCGGTTGAAGGCTCTGTTGCGAGACAGACGCCGGATACTTTGACATTTTGCAAACTTTGCATTGTCTTCAGTCCAGCCTGTCTGTCAACGAACTGGAAGTTACCAAAACACAGAAGAAGATGAAAATATGCATTTTTGGGGGATGGCTTTATGGGATAGCTAGCAACTTGTAAACAATTGCCCATTACTACACGAGTGCTCTTTTAATAGTCATGTTAAATTATACAAATTAGCTGTTAATCCAATTATATTATATGACTGTTGCCTCCCGTTTAAGTTTGTGATGGTAACAAGTTTTTTTAATGATAATTATTAGGTGGAGGTCGCTACAGTGGTATCTTCAACTTAGCCTGACTTGCTATAAAGTTAGAGAAACAAATATAATAAAACATTATCACCTGAAACAATATATTTATCCTGTCCAAAAAAAATGCGATCTCTGAGAGAGACAGACTCTCCTCCATCTTGCATTACAAACACTATACTCAGGGTTGCCAGGGCAAGCCAAACATTTTAGCCCAATGACCTCTCAAAACCCACCCATAAGGCTTGAAAACTAGCCCAAAACATTTTTTTTTTGTAGCAAGAGAACAGTTGCTATTTTCTGGAAATTGTGCCGTTATCATGTGCCAGATGTTAAGACTACAAAACATTATAAATGGCCTATTTCCGAGATTGATTTGTTATTTCAATAGGCATAGGCTACTGACGAAAATCTGGGTTTAGAATTGTAATTAAACTTTGTCCTGGTTTGCTGATAGGCCAACATCTCATTTCAGGGACCACAATGTAACGAACATTAAATGTGGAGAATGATACATTTGCGATAGAGCTGTGACCATTATCACAATTGATAACCTCCCATTTAAGTACCCTAAATAAACATGGCCATTAATAATTGCATAACAACACAAGGCTACAACAACAATAAACTGAAATTATGGGCTATTTATTAAATCCGTTTGCTGGCTCCAGGTAGGCTACATAAATGGCACAAACTGATTTGCAACGACTCCAGTGATATCGTCATTTGAACATATTTATTGTATCCAGGGGTGCAACTTTCACTGGGGAAGGGGCACACCACACACCTGTGTGATTTGCGCCTGTCTCAGTGGACTAATCCATTGAAGAGACTCCAGGGATGCCACGGTCCGGATTGTGGCTAAAATTCACAAGGCACGTCTCTCCAGAATGCACTCTATCCCGCTATTTCGTGGGTATACATTTTTTCATGACTTCATTGTATGCATTGTTTGCTGTCTATCAAGTCCCCATTAAACATCACCAGTAGTAGCCTACATTTACCGTTAATTCACATAATTTCTAATCTGCAATGTCTGTTTGGTTATGGTAATTTCTGTCAATGATTTCAATATATTATTATTATTACATTCATTTACATTTCATTCTCGGAGTGGACATATGTTTTGCAGAACTCTCAACCTATGCTACACTTGTGAGAAACAAGTTTTCGTTCATTTCATTACATTTACGAGTTTTGTCAATTTATTCATTGACCTTTTAATGTTGAGTAAAGACACGCACCTGATTACGCATATAGAAGTAGGACTAGTCTGCCTGGACTGCGCGCAAATGTAGGCACATTGGGAGAAGAAGGGTTGTGTCTATATAAGGAAAAATACACGTTTTTGAATGTGGACCAATCGATTGGTCGAAAGAAAAGACTACTCTTGGTGGACCAAGATTGTTTTGTTTGTTAGGGACAACCCTAGTAGAAATGCAGGAAATTAGCGCAGCGCTCAAGACCCAAGAACTCAGCATGTGTAATACCCTTTGCTTAAAAAAACTCAACATTAGAATCCAGTTTACTTTAAACCACCTTTGAGTGAATTTATCGAAAGCCTTTTGTCGCCTTAAGTCGTTAACCAGAGCTTTGTCGCAGTTGCCAGGCCCTGCACATATTCTGCTGTCTGCGTGAATATGACAACCCTGACTACACCTGTCCCAAAGATGTTCTCATCGATCTGTGATTGTCCGATCAGTAGCGGAGCATTGGCTAGCTAGGATTTATGTATTTCAATAGACCTAGCTAGCTAATGAAATTGATGAGGCTAAATTATTATTCTCCTTTTTTGCATTGCTGTTTTCAGTTAACACAGGCCTACGATATCTTATATGTTTTGTTTTATGACCTTACGAACTATGAATCCTTTACGTGCTTACATACATTCCACTTTTTTTTGTTTAAGTGACGTTAGCTGATGAATATTATCTCATATAACAAAACGTATAATATTTCCTAGTTTACCACAGACCTTATTATCGGAGTTCATCACAAAACCATACAAAAACGCCATTACTTTTCCTCATAGGCTTTGTCCAACGAACCATGGCGGAGTTAGTGCCTACAAATAGACGCCATGACTATTACTAAATTGAGCACATGTTCCCTCAAGTCTTTTCATTATTTTTATCTAACATGTTGAGCGTATGATGCTAGCTCTCGAAGTATGAAATATGATAGCTGACGTTTACTAACCCCTCTGCAGCGAGCGTTGAACTGGCACTAACCAGAGAGGAAGAGGCGAGAGATTTTACTCCGCCCAAAATCTGGACTTTTTGTATGAAGGTCAATAAGTGTCGAATTTGGTCAACGAAACATTTAATAGCTGATTTGCTATGCGAGGCTTATTTAATCTAATATACATTTTGTAATGGCTAGGTTGTTACGAATGCACTGATATATACCTAAGTGGTATTTCGGCAACTTTGAAAAAACAACAACTTTATATTGGAGTTGTGCCTGTAATCATAGAGATAAATAGAATATACCAGTTTTAGCATGGACACTGTCATTGAGGCCTTCCACCACTTTAAATAGTCAACTGGGTGGGGATTCATTTGAATTGGGCGCAATCAGCCAATAAAGAATAAAATGGACTACTTTAAAATGGAGATGGCCATGCTGTCATAGATGCTTTAATGGCACATACAAAGATGAGTCCTATCTCTATTGCCGCGTTCATGTACTAGTTGGAACTGAGAAACTCTGAAATGTATGACTCACTAACTGGTTGTAGTTATACACGTGCCAGGGTGTCCATTAGCTGGTAACTCGTCCCACACAACGTTGCAATGAGCTGGAGGCAGTATGTATTTTGAAAACAGCTAGTTTTTCCCACAGGGTCCAGTTGTCTTGAACACACTGAAGACCGATAAGCACACGTTCCTATTTAATTGTTTGAAACCTGAACGTTTTAATACATATTATGAGGCACGACTTACCTTACTTCAAAGTAGCCGGTTCTCTCTTTCTAAATTGCTATTTTAATCTCACATACGCAGTGCCCTTTTGGCAACGTTGTTTTCCTGCTAATTGTATTATGGAACGAACATTCGAGCTAGCCTACTGCCATGTCCGCATTGTTGAGCTTATAATGTGAAGAAATAATAGTTTATCAACATTTTAAGCTTAACGTTCTGATCTGTTGCATCAGACTCATAGCTTCTTTTTTATGTAGACTAGGCTACTGGTTGTATGAATATGGGATATTTCGTCCCACAACTGTCCCAGAGTCTGTTTGGAATAGGCTATTTCTTTCTCGCCAAGCTGGCCAATAGAATAGGTAGCCTAAACGTTTATACTATACTTGATTGACAGAGGCTAGTGATTTTGCTGTTTGATACTCTAACATGTTCAACGCGCAGATCCGAAGTTGGTAAGAAGGACCGCACATCATTGCATCCTTGACTTGGATGTTCTGTTAATATGAATGAACATGTGATTTCTGTCATTCTGAGCACCTTGGGTGGACACCCTAATCAGGTTAAGCACCCAATGTATGTGGATCTGGTACATTTCTCAAATGTCCGGTAAATTAAAATGTTGCCGGTCAAATGCCTGGCGCCACATTTCCCTATTGGAAATCCGGACACGTGCCGCGTTCAACAAGTTAGCAAGTTGGACATTTCTGAGTTTCCTAGTTCCAGATGACACATGAACGCGGCACATGGCCTGTTCACACGCGTATCTGCCCTATCATTGGCTAGAATGGTGCCCCCTGATCTTGCCTCCTCCCCCCTGCGTTCCATATTTGAGGACATGTATTTCCATTGATAGAGCGGTTACTTGAATGTCTTGTCAATATAATAGGCAATATTTGCTCTGACTGAACCACTGCCGCGCCAATGTTTGGTGTTACATTTAATATTATCCCAATAGAAACATGTATTATTATGTTTCATACCGCGCTGTAATTGTATTGCATTACCACAAATTCCCTGTTATAGATGAGAACTGTGGGAGTTTTTAAAGGCTGTCGTATTTTCATTTTTGTATTATCAATCTTTAAATGCCACGATTGACCACGCTGTCCTCCTTTTGGCAGACATCGTGATAACTTTTTACCAGTTGTAGGTAGGCTTGAGAGACGCTTATTTCCAAAAATGTATTTTCAATAAATACATGTCACTTCAATAAATAATGGAGACAAAGCACTGGAAAATGACGTTGGGCGCACTATAGCAAATTGATGTAATCCGCTAGGAGGTGGTTTAAACTGCATTCTAATGTTGACTTTGCTTAAATCAAGTGTTTTATGCATGCTCAATTGGGTCTCGGGGGCGTATTGTTGTAGCCTTGTGTTATTATGCAATTATTAATGGACATGTTTAGTTAATTATATTGGAAGTTATCAAAGCTCTATCGCAATTGCCGTTGCGATGTTGATTGAATGCATTAGATTGACGGTAACAATAGTCTGATTAGGCTACAGGTAAAACAAAAAAAAAATGCTTGTCAACAACACTGGCTGAGTGGACCAGCCAGAGCCCGGACTTGAACCCGATCTAACATCTCTGTAGAGACCTGAAAATAGCTGTGCAGCGACGCTCTACATCCAACCTGACAGAACTTGAGAGGATCTGCAGATACAGATGTGCCAAGATTTTAGCGTCATACCCAAGATGACTCGAGGCTGTAATCGCTGCCAAAGGAGCTTCAACAAAGTACTGGGTAAAGGGTCTGAATAATAATGTGAATGTGATATTTCCGGGGTTTTTTTTGTATACATTAGCTAACATTTCTAAAAACCTGTTTTTGCATTGTCATTATGGGATATTGTGTGTAGATTAATGAGGGGGGGAAAAACGATTTCACCTATTTTAGAATAAGGCTGTAACGTAACAAAATGTGCCTGAATGATGGCCGTGGCACCAGGATTGATGTAACCACAGGGAAAGAGTCTGCTGTGAACCTCACTCTGGTATCTAGTGCGATGGCAGGAATCTGTGAGATAAGGGAGGAGTCGACAGTATGGAGTGATCATTACCCCATAGTATGCACTGTAGGCCGGAGGGAGGAGGAGGTGTCAGTGGATGGAGTAGGCAGGTGGGTGTTTGGAAGGGCAAAATTGAATCAGTTTCAAGAGCCTAGTTAGCAGGTGATGGCTCGGGTGGATATGAGAGGGGATGTGGATAGTATGAATAACTGGGTGAGAACAGCTTTAGTGGGGGCAGCTACTGAGGATATACCTAAGAGTTCAGGGAGGAGGAAGAGGAAAGCAGTCCCATGGTGGATTGAGGATTGTGGGGAAATGGTGAAGAGTAGGAACAGGGCATTTAGAGTATTGAAAAGGACGCATAATTTCCAACATCTGATTCAGTATAAGCCGGCCCAGGCCCTGGTGAGGAGAACTATCTCTCAGGCAAAGAGGTCATGTTGGCGTCAGTTCTGTGACACAATTGGAAGGGCGACACCTGTCGGGGATAATGAGTGGGGTCAGAAGGGAGTGGGATTATCCAGTGTTGACGAGTGGGGAAGATATGGCAGTAACAGGTGAGGAGAAGGCAGAGATGATGGCCAAACCGTTTGTCCAAGTGCATAGCTCAGCAAATTTGTCAGAGGAGGGGCAGAGGGGGAGAGAGAGAACGAGAGAGGAGCACCCTGGAGTTCTGGATAGGAGGGAGGATGTAAATGAATGCACCATTTACCATGGCAGAGGTCAAAAGGGCAATAGGTAGGGCTGGGTTAACTTCACCTGGGAAAGAGGAGGTGGGCTATGTTATGTTGGCCCATTTTAGTGATGAGGCACTAAGGTATTGGTGTTGTACAACAGAGTTGGAGGGAAACTACCAGGCAGCTGGAAGGAGGTAGTAGTTGTACCAATCCGGAAGCCAGGTAAGGACTCAACAAGGCCAACAAGCTTTTGGCCAATAGCCTTAACATCACATGCATGTAAGATTATGGAACTAATGATTACGGAGAGGCTAACTTACTTCCTGGAGAGCAGGGGGCTAGTATCGCCACATTAGAGTGGGTTCAGGAAGAGTAGGGGAACTATGGACCCAGTGGTCTGCTTAGAAGTAGAGGTCAGGAATGTTCAGGTGAACAAGGAGACTGTTTGAGCTGTCTTTTTTGACGTGGAGAAGGCGTATGATATGATGTGAAAGGAGGGGTTGTTAATCAAGCTTGATATGAAAGAATGTACAACTGGATAAAGGGTTTCCTGTTTGAAAGGTCTATCCAGGTGAGGGTGGGGAAGTCTCTATCAGGCAGCTACGCCAAAAGTATGTGGACACCTACTTGTCAAATATCTCATTCCAAAATCATGGGCATTAATATGGAGTTGGTCAGTCAAGTTCTTCCACATCGATCTCGACAAATCATTTCTGTATGGACCTCGCTTTGTGCACGGGGGCATTGTCATGCTGAAACAGATTTCCCTTCACTGGAACTAAGGCCTAGCCTGAACCATGACCATTATTCCTCCTCTACCAAACTTTACAGTTGGAACTATGCATTCGGGCAGGTAGCGTTCTCCTGGCATCCGCCAAACCCAGATTAGTTTGTCGGACTGCCAGATGGTGAAGAGTGATTCATCACTCCAGAGAACGATTTTTCCACTGCTCCATAGTCCAATGGCGGCGAGCTTTACATCACTCCAGCCGACGCTTGGCATTGCGCATGGTGATCTTAGGCTTGTGTGTGGCTGCTCAGCCATGGAAACCCATTTCATGAAGCTCCCAACGAACAGTTCTTGTGCTGATGTTGCTTCCAGAGGCAGTTTGGAACATGGTAGTGAGTGTTGCAACCGAGGACAGACGATTTTTATCTACGTGCTTCAGCGGTCCCATTCTGTAGCTTGTGTGGCCTACCACTTCACGGCTCAGCAGTTGTTGCTCCTAGACGTTTCCACTTCATAATAACAGCACTTACAGTTGACCATGGCAGCTCTAACACGTCAGAAATTTGCGAACTGACTTGGAAAGGTGGCAGTGACGGTGCCACGTTGAATGTCAATGAGCTCTTCAGTAAGGCCATTCTACTGCCAATGTTTGTCTATGAAGATTGCATGGCTGTATGCTGGATTTTATACACCTGTCAGCAACGGGTGTGGCTGAAATAGCCAAATCCACTCATTTGAAGGGGTGTCTACATACATTTGTATATATAGTGTATATTGATCTATTGATTTTAAAGGCTTAATTTAAACTATGTTGTCTGGTTTCTTCATATAACCACAATTTTGTCAATACAAATTGGAGCTACTCTCTCCCCATGCGTCCTATCGGTATGCATATGCACCTCCACAAGGGCTTCTAACGCCGCCCTACCGTACAAGCTAAACACCTTTTCTCACGCTTCGCGCAGGTAGCCTAGCGGTCAGAGCATTGGGCCAGTAACCGAAAGGTCGCTGGTTCAAATACCCAAGCCGACAAGGTGAAAAAACCTGTCTGTGTCCTTGAGTAAGGAACTTAACTCTAAATTGCTCCAGGGGCTGACCCTGTAGGTAGGCCATCATTGTAAATAAGAATTTGTTCTCAACTGACTTGCCTAGTTAAATAAAGGTTAAAAGGACAGCTCTGAGATCCCAAGGAGATCCCCTGAGGACAATGAGGGCTACATACTTAAGGTCTCCACATAGGACATAAGCAAGTAATTTAACCCTCGCAAGGTTGCTGGCCCAGATGGCATCCCTATCCGCGCCCTCTGCTCATGTGCAGACCAGCTAGCTGTTGTGTTTTCTGACATTTTCAATCTCTCTAGCCCAGGCCGTTATCCTCACCTGCTTCAAGATACCCACTATCATCCCTGTGACCAAGAAAGGTACGCCTGCCGCCTGGCAGTGGTTCGGTTAGGCAAAGATGTGAACACCTGTTTTTTGAGGGAGGGGGAGGAGCAGTTTTTTGACTTTACGACAGGTCATACATTCCTGGCAGAGACTCTCTCCCCCTGGACATGCAGAAAGAAAGGAGAGAGGAGCCTTTGTTAGCACAGAGATCCTTTCCACCAAAACACCCAACATGAATGATAGTGGAAAGGGTCGGTGGAGAATCCAAGAACGACCCTGCCGATTTTGTTTCATTTTGTGACATCATGAAAGACAGTAGGACAACATAATTGTATCTTTGAAAGTCTACATTCCTCAGTTATTAGCTCTGCATCTGAATGTTGTATAAGATGAATGGTTAAGTATAAGAATACTTTTGAAAAGATAACAATGTGATGTTAGTCTTCTAAATGAGAGAATGTTTTTTCATTGTAACTTATCCTCAGTCAGTGGCCACGCTACACGGCTGGAAAGGGTATAAACTCTGATCACCACATAAAATAAGTGATTAAATCCTAGTCGTCGCGGTTATCAGTCTGCAGCTGAGAACGTACGTGGCCTAGGACGAGGACACAGACACTCCTCTGAAGCCTCTCTTCTAACAAGATCAACTCTAAGAACTACAGGGTACTTCAATGTATCCATTCTAATCAACACTATGACCAGAAAGACTCTACAAAGGACAATGGCGATCTCTACTGGGCAAACCAGAGTCTTACCTCATCGACCCATCTATCGAAGCCCAGCTCAATAGTAAATATATACATACAGTGGGGAGAACAAGTATTTGATACACTGCCGATTTTGCAGGTTTTCCTACTTACAAAAATCCAGAAAATCACATTGTATGATTTTTAAATAATTAATTTGCATTTTATTGCATGACATAAGTATTTGATCACCTACCAACCAGTAAGAATTCCGGCTCTCACAGACCTGTTAGTTTTTCTTTAAGAAGCCCTCCTGTTCTCCACTCATTACCTGTATTAACTGCACCTGTTTGAACTCGTTACCTGTATAAAAGACACCTGTCCACACACTCAATCAAACAGACTCCAACCTCTTCACAATGGCCAAGACCAGAGAGCTGTGTAAGGACATCAGGGATAAAATTGTAGACCTGCACAAGGCTGGGATGGGCTACAGGACAATAGGCAAGCAGCTTGGTGAGAAGGCAACAACTGTTGGCGCAATTATTAGAAAATGGAAGAAGTTCAAGATGACGGTCAATCTCCCTTGGTCTGGGGCACCATGCAAGATCTCACCTCGTGGGGCATCAATGATCATGAGGAAGGTGAGGGATCAGCCCAGAACTACACGGCAGGACCTGGTCAATGACCTGAAGAGAGCTGGGACCACAGTCTCAAAGAAAACCATTAGTAACACACTACGCCGTCATGGATTAAAATCCTGCAGCACACGCAAGGTCCCCCTGCTCAAGCCAGCGCATGTCCAGGCCCGTCTGAAGTTTGCCAATGACCATCTGGATGATCCAGAGGAGGAATGGGAGAAGGTCATGTGGTCTGATGAGACAAAAATAGAGCTTTTTGGTCTAAACTCCACTCGCCGTGTTTGGAGGAAGAAGAAGGATGAGTACAACCCCAAGAACACCATCCCAACCATGAAGCATGGAGGTGGAAACATCATTCTTTGGGGATGCTTTTCTGCAAAGGGGACAGGACGACTGCACCGTATTGAGGGGAGGATGGATGGGGCCATGTATCGCAAGATCTTGGCCAACAACCTCCTTCCCTCAGTAAGAGCATTGAAGATGGGTCGTGGCTGGGTCTTCCAGCATGACAACGACCCGAAACACACAGCCAGGGCAACTAAGGAGTGGCTCTGTAAGAAGCATCTCAAGGTCCTGGAGTGGCCTAGCCAGTCTCCAGACCTGAACCCAATAGAAAATCTTTGGAGGGAGCTGAAAGTCCGTATTGCCCAGAGACAGCCCCGAAACCTGAAGGATCTGGAGAAGGTCTGTATGGAGGAGTGGGCCAAAATCCCTGCTGCAGTGTGTGCAAACCTGGTCAAGAACTACAGGAAACGTATGATCTCTGTAATTGCAAACAAAGGTTTCTGTACCAAATATTAAGTTCTGCTTTTCTGATGTATCATATACTTATGTCATGCAATAAAATGCAAATTAATTACTTAAAAATCATACAATGTGATTTTCTGGATTTTTTGTTTTAGATTCCGTCACTCACAGTTGAAGAGTACCTATGATAAAAATTACAGACTTCTACATGATTTGTAAGTGGGAAAACCTGCAAAATCGGCAGTGTATCAAATACTTGTTCTCCTCACTGTATATATGTATATACATATATACTTTTTCCGAATGGGCGGTTATTAAAGTGCATAAGATTTTGTATTTACGTGAGCATAGCTTCGCAAGGTCCAATAGAGACCCATTAATTTGTCTCCTTCTCCCGCTCTTTCTTTCCCCACCTTTTTTTTGTGTAACCAGCTGTCATGTCCTGATTTGTTTCACCTGTCTGTGTTTGTCCCCTCCCCACACCAGGTGCACCCTATCTCCCTCATCAATCAGTTTGGGTATTTAATCCCTTGGGTTCTGTTGGGGTTTTGCCAGATCGTCTTGCCTAGTCAGTCGTTCCAGCGTTCTTGTATTACTAACTCTGCCAGTCTGTTTCCCGGTATTTGGACCTCTACCTGCCTGTTGGATTACGTGCCTGTCTATCCCCTCCTGTGCCTTCGACATTCTGATCTCCTGCTAAAACGAACTCTGCCTGTGTTACGGATTACGAGCCTGTCTACTCCTCTGCACTGCCATCCCTCTGATTCCCGGTACCGAACGCTGCCTGCATTACGACGACGAGCCTGACTCTCCTTATTGGACTATTGCCTTTCTGATTCCCTGTTACGAACACTGCCTGTCATTCACTACGAGACTGTCTTGCCCATATACTTGATTAAATATTTAATCATATCTCTGCCTCCGTGTCCGCTTTTGGGTCCCGTATTTCTGTCGTTGTGTCACCAGCAGTCATATCGGGTTAGTCTACTAGGGACTTTTCATGGCATAATTAGTAATCAATGTCTAATCTATCCTGTGTTTGTTTATGTAATTCTGTGTGATTATTTAGTTCGTTAGTAAATAAAAATTAAGCCAATTTGTGCAACGCTGATTCATCATGGAGACTAGGGTTCGAGCAGATATCCAAGAATTCTACGACATTCAAAATGAGACTGATAGAAGGTAACAATTAATTAATGACTGATTGATGACTGAAATGTAAGAGATCTTTATCTTTAAGAGTTCATTCGGAAAATGGTAACTCGTTATATAAACTTTTTACAGGTGCCCCAGGTTACTAATGAGTTAATTGTTGCATAATTAATTTAATCACGTAATAATTCAACGTTAGGTAATTGATTTGATAAAATACCATGTCATCACATTAATGGTACCAACGACCAGACACGACAGTAGCGACATCCCGAGGATCCCGAATAGCACTGCCTAATCTAGCTAGCTAGCTGAACTATGCTAGTTTTCGTCCACATTACCAAACTTCATGAATACTGCACCCTCAACTTCAAAATAAATGTATTGTTTTGTTGATTAGTAATTACTGGTTTGTGATATTTGTTGTAAGACGACGGTGGCGCAGGATATAATTTCTACTTAATGCGGATCCAAGTTCAGTTTTGAGATCCACCACCGTCATTGGCGTAGGGTTAGCTGGATGTTTCTGACTGGTAATGGAACTGTGACAACGGGCAGCCTCTCCTGCTTTGTTCAATGAGATATGTAGTGATTTCCACATTTTGTTACGCCTTATTCTAAAATGAATTAAATAGTTTTTTCCCCCTCATCAATCTACATACATGAAACAGGTTTTTAGACATTTTTCAATATGTATTAAAAATAAAAAACGGAAATTTCACATTTACATACAGTTGAAGTCGGAAGTTTACATACACTTAAATCTCATTTTTCAAACACTCCACAGATTTCATGTTAACAAACTATAGTTTTGGCAAGTCGGTTAGGACATCTACTTTGTGCATGACACAAGTAATTCTTCCAACAATTGTTTACAGACAGATTATTTCACTTATAATTCACTATATCACAATTCCAGTGGGTCAGAAGTTTACATACACTAAGTTGACTTTTTCCTTTAAACAGCTTGGAAAATTCCAGAAAATTATGTTATGGCTTTAGAAGCTTCTGATAGGCTAATTGACATAATTTGAGTTAATTGGAGGTGTACCTGTGCATGTATTTCAAGGCCTACCTTCAAACTTAGTGCCTTTTTGCTAGACATCATGGGAAAATCAAAAGAAATCAGCCAAGACCTCAGAAAAAGATTTGTAGAGCTCCACAAGTCTGGTTCATCCTTGGGAGCAATTTCTAAACGCCTGAAGGTACCACGTTCATCTGTACAAACAATAGTACGCAAGTAAACACTATGGGACCTTCATACTGCTCGGGAAGGAGACGCGTTCTGTCTCCTAGAGATTAACGTACTATGGTGCGAAAAGTGCAAATCAATCCCAGAACAACAGATGCTGGATAAAACAGGTACAAAAGTATCTATAGCCACAGTAAAACAAGGCTTATATCGACATAACCTGAAAGGCCGCTCAGCAAGGAAGAAGCCGCCATAAAAAAGCCAGACTACGGTTTGCAACTGCACATGGGGAATATTGTACTTTTTGGAGAAATGTCCTCTGGTCTGATGAAACAAAAATAGAACTGTTTGGCCATAATGACCATCGTTATGTTTGGAGGAAAAAGGGGGAGGCTTGCAAGCCGAAGAACACCATCCCAACCGTGAAGCACGGGGGTGGCAGCATTAAGTTGTGGGGGTGCTTTGCTGCAGGAAGGACTGGTGCACTTCACAAAATAGATGGCATCATGAGGATGGAAAATTATGTGAATATATTGAAGCAACATCTCAAGACATCAGTCAGGAAGTTAAAGCTTGGTCACAAATGGGTCTTCCAAATGGACAATGACCCCAAGCATACTTCCAAAGTTGTGGCAAAAGGGCTTAAGAACAACAAAGTCAAGGTATTGGAGTGGCCATCACAAAGCCCTGACCTCAATCCTATAGAAAATCTGTGGGCAGAACTGAAAAAGCGTGTGCGAGCAAGGAGGCCTACAAACCTTATTGTGGGAAGCTTGTGGAAGGGTACCCGAAACGTTTGACCCAAGTTAAACAATTTAAAGGCAATGCTACCAAATACTAATTGAGTGTATGTAAACTTCTGACCCACTGGGAATGTGATGAAAGAAATAAAAGCTGAAATAAGTCATTCTTCTACCATTATTCTGACATTTCACATTCTTAAAATAAAGTGGTGATCCTAACTGACCTAAGACAGGGAATTTTTATTAGGATTAAATGTCAGGAAAACTGAGTTTAAATGTATTTGGCTAAGGTGTATGTAAACTTCCGACTTCAACTGTAAGTATTCAGACCCTTTACTCAGTACTTTGCTGAAGCGCCTTTGGCAGCGATTACAGCCTTGAGTCTTCTTAGGTATGACGCTACAAGCTTGGCACACCTGTATTTGGGGAGTTTCTCACATTCTTCTCTGCAGATTTTCTCAAGCTCTGTCAGGTTGGATGGGGAGCATTGCTGCCCAGCTATTTTCAGGTCTCTCCAGAGATATTCGATTGGGTTCAAGTCCGGGCTCTGGATGGGTCACTCAAGGACATTCAGAGACTTGTCCTGAAGCCACTCCTGCGTTGTCTTGGCTGTGTGCTTAGGGTCGTTGTCCTGTTGGAAGGTGAACCTTCGCACCAGTCTTAGGTCCTGAGCACTCTGGAGCAGGTTTACTCTGTTGATCTTTCCCTCGATCCTGACTAGTCTCCCAGTCCCTGTCACTGATAAACATCCCTGCTGCCACCACCATGCTTCACCATAGGGATGGTATTAGCCAGGTGATGAGCGGTGCCTGGTTTCCTCCAGACGTAGCGCTTGGCATTCAGGCAAAAAAGTTCAATCTTGGTTTCATCAGACCAGAGAATCTTGTTTCTCATGGTCTATGAGTCTTTTATGTACCTTTTGGCAAACTCCAAGCGGGCTATCATTTGCCTTTACAGAGGAGTGGCTTCCATAAAGGCCTGATTGGTGGAGTTCTGCAGAGATGGTTGTCCTTCTGGAAGGTTCTCCCATCTCCACAGAGTAACTCTTGAGCTCTGTCAGAGTGACTATCGGATTCTTGGTCACCTCCCTGACCAAGGCCCTTCTCCCCCGATTGCTCAGTTTGGCTCTAAAGACAATTCCTTCGACCTCATGGCTTAGTTTTTTGTTCGGACATGCACTGTCAACTCTGGGACCTTATATAGACAGGTGTGTGCTTTTCCAAATCATGTCCAATCAATTGAATTTACCACAGGTGGACTCCAATCAAGTTGTAGAAACATCTCAAGGATGATCAATGGAAACAGGATGCACCTGAGCTCAATTTCGAGTCTCATAGCAAATAGTCTGAATACTTATGTAAATAAGGTATCTGTTTTTTATTTTTTATACATTTGTAAAAATGTCTAAAAACGTGTTTGTGCTTTGTCATTATCGGGTTTTGTGTGTGAATTGATGAAGAAAAATGTAATCCATTTTAGAATAATTTTGTAACGTAACAAAATTTGGAAAAAGTATAGGGGTCTGAATACTTTCCAAATGCACTGTATGTACAGTCGTGGCCAAAAGTTTTGAGAATGACACAAGTATTAGTCTCCACAAAGTTTGCTGCCTCAGAGTTGATGGCAATTTGCATATACTCCAGAATGTCATGAAGAGTGATCAGATGAATTGCACTTAATTGCAAAGTCCCTCTTTGCCATGAAAATGACCTTAATCCCAAAAAAACATTTCCACTGCATTTCAGCCCTGCCACAAAAAGACCAGCTGCCATCATGTCAGTGATTGTCTCGTTAACACAGGTGAGAGTGTTGACGAGGAGAAGGCTGGAGATCACTCTGTCATGCTGATTGAGTCAGAATAACAGACTGGAAGCTTTCTTTCGCACAATCAGTGACTTTGTGTTGTGGTGTGAGCAGAACCACCTTCAGCTCAACATCAGCAAAACAAAGGAGATGGTGGTGGACTTCAGGAGAACCAAGGCACAACTGACTGCAGTTCTTATACAGGGGATGGATGTGGAAATGGTTGGGTCATACAAGTTCCTGGGAGTCCATATGGACAACAGGCTGGAATGGGCCGGTAACACCGGGGCCCTGTACAAAAAGGGCCAGAGCCGACTCTACTTTCTGAGGAGGCTCAGGTCCTTCAACGTGTGCAGTAAACTACTGCATACCTTCTACCAGTCTGTGGTGGCCAGTGCCATCTTTTTTGCAGTGGTGTGCTGGGGAGCAAACATCAAAGCCGGTGATGCTTCTCGGGTAAATAAGCTGATCAGGAAGGCTAGCTCTGTCCTGGGGATGAGCCTTGACACTCTAGAGGAGGTGGCGGAGAGACGGATCCTGGCCAAACTGCTGGCCATCATGGACAACGTCACCCACCCTCTGCACGCTATGGTTATGACGCAGAGGAGCACTTTCAGTCACAGACTGATCCCACCACGGTGTGCCAGAGAGCGCTACAGGAGGTCCTTCCTGCCGGCGGCTATTAGACTATATAATGCCGTGCCGTCGGCAACATAGATCTGGAACTGTTGGGGTGCTAGGACCTAGTTTAACAATTATGCATCCATCCGTGAGTAACTCTGGTCCATCAGCACTCATCCACTCAGGACCTATTTATTCATACAGGTCTGTATATGCATACTCATGTACAGTTGTTATATCATATCACATGCAATATTGTAAGTAATTATTGGACTTAACTTACGTAGGCATTCACTCAGGAATGCATATTAGTATCCTGCCAGTTGCACCTTTTCTCATTGCTTTTAGTATATCGAATGTGCAGTTAGATAGATAGATAGATAGATAGATAGATAGATAGATAGATAGATAGATAGATAGATAGATAGATAGATAGATAGATAGATAGATAGATAGATAGATAGATAGATAGATAGATAGATAGATAGATAGATAGATAGGTACTTTATTGATCCCCCGGGGGGGAAATTTCATTGTCAAGCAGCTACAACAAAACACAGGGCAGGTGCAAAATGCCACAACGAAAGTACACAAAAGACAGATACACGGTACATGATACATAGAGCGGCAGTATGAAAAAGTATAGAAATACAAGATATCTGGAGTGCAAAAAAAAGCTATAAAAAGACATTGCATAGTATGAGTGGTTGGCTGAATATGTACACTATACATTGGTGGATGTTGGATGGTTAACTATACTATACAGGTCGATGGCAGAGAAATACTTCAGTAGCTAAAAATGCGTATGATATGAGCGAGGGAATAATAGTTTACTTAATAGAGAGACTGGGTAAATGAACAGGTAAGTGAAAATTTTGCATGGTTAAATTAGCTGTACAGTTAGGTATACAGTTATATTTACAGATAAGTGAATACTTGCATGTTTACACAAACTGTACAGGTAAATGACAGGAAGAGATACTTTAATAGCTAAATGTGTGTATGATATCATTTGGGGTAATAATATGTGCAATACTGCACGTATTGCACATTCGATATACTAAAAGCAATGAGAAAAGGTGCAACTGGCAGGATACTAATATGCATTCCTGAGTGAATGCCTACGTAGGTTAAGTCCAATAATTACTTACAATATTGCATGTGATTGTCAGTTGTCTGTAATTAAACCCTGCGCACTAAGGACTCTTTTGTGTACTTTCGTTGTGGCATTTTGCACCTGCCCTGTGTTTTGTTGTATCTATCTATCTATCTATCTATCTATCTATCTATCTATCTATCTATCTATCTATCTATCTATCTATCTATCTATCTATCTATCTATCTATCTATCTATCTATCTATCTATCTATCTATCTATCTATCTTTAAAAGGAGGTTGGTGCTTGAAATCATTGTTCTTCCTCTGTCAACCATGGTTACCTGCAAGGAAACACGTGCCGTCATCATTGCTTTGCACAAAAAGGGCTTCACAGGCAAGGATATTGCTGCTGGTAAGATTGCACCAAAATCAACCATTTATCGGATCATCAAGAACTTCAAGGAGAGAGGTTCAATTGTTGTGAAGAAGGCGTCAGGGCACCCAAGAAAGTCCAGCAAGCGCCAGGACCAGCTCCTAAAGTTGATTCAGCTGCGGGATCGGGGCACCACCAGTGCAGGGCTTGGTCAGGAATGGCAGCAGGCCGGTGTGAGTGCATCTGCACGCACAGTGAGGCAAAGACTTTTGGAGGATGGCCTGGTGTCAAGAAGGGCAGCAAAAAAGCCACTTCTCTCCAGGAAAAACATCAGGGACAGACTGATATTCTGCAAAAGGTACAGGGATTGGACTGCTGAGGACTGGGGTAGAGTCATTTTCTCTGATGAATCCCCTTTCCGATTGTTTGGGCCATCCGGAAAACACCTTGTCCGGAGAAGACAAGGTGAGCGCTACCATCAGTCCTGTGTCATGCCAAGAGTAAAGCATCCTCAGACCATTCATGTGTGGGGTTGCTTCTCAGCTAAGGGAGTGGGCTCACTCACAATTTTGCCTAAGAACACAGCCATGAACAAAGAATGGTACCAACACATCCTCTGAGAGAAACTTCTCCCAACCATCCAAGAACAGTTTGGTGACGACAAATGCCTTTTCCAGCATGATGGAGCACCTTGCCATAAGGCAAAAGTGATAACTAAATGGCTCGGGGAACAAAACATTGACATTTAGGGTCCATGGCCAGGTAACTCTCCAGCCCTTAATCCCATTGAGATCTTGTGGTCGATCCTCAAGAGGCGGGTCGACAAACAAAAACCCACAACGTCTGACAAACTCCAAGCATTGATTATGCAAGAATGGCCTGCCATCAGTCAGGATGTGGCCCAGAAGTTAATTGACAGCATGCCAGGGTGGATTGCCGAGGTCTTGAAAAAGAAGGTTCAACACTGCAAATATTGACTCTTTGCATAAACTGAATGTCATTGTCAATGAAAGCCTTTGACACTTATGGAATACTTGTAATTATACTTCAGTGTACCATAGTAACTACTGACCTAAAGATCTAGGAACACTGAAGCAGCAAACTTTGTGGAGACAAATACTTGTGTCATTCTCAAAACCTTTGGCCACGACTGTACACAGTTTTGTACCCCATTTTTTTGGTAAAACTGACAATCGTATATTTGATTAAATCTGACTTTATTCATATAATGAGTAATCCAGGAACGTTATGAGTTAATTGACACAAGAAAACTTGAGAAAATACCAAGTCTACAGATCGCAATGACTAGAATTAATGGCTAAGTGTTTTCCGAACACTAAGGGTCCGTGGAGCTCCTCCTCTTCACCACTTTATAGACGACTAATCACACACACATTTTCTTCAGAAAATGCACCTTTTCAATGATTTTATTGGTTTCATTTTTTAAACCTGTGGCAAATTTCCCTCGGCAAATTTCCCTCTGCCTCAATAGATACACATTTTTTGTTGTTGATTGACTGACTGCAACTAATCTTGGTCTGATTCTGATATATTAAAATATATTATCTAATTCCCAATCCCTATAACTAATCCTAATCCAAAATATTTTTAATTGTTTTTATAGTAACATGAACATCCAACTTGTCAAAGTATGACTGATATGCCTGCCAGTCCTTTTGGAATGCACACTTTCAATCAGTGTCAGGCTCTGGCCATAGAGAAGCCTATTGCTTCTCTATAATTCTATGGTCAGAGTGTTGTGTTTTGTGTTGGATCCCTAATTAGAGGCAGCTGCTATGCATTGTCTCTAATTAGGGATCCTACTTAAGTTTGTATGTACCACACCATTGTGTGGTTCAATGTCTTCAGTTCCGTTCATGTAAGTGTATTTACTTTTGTTATATTGTGTTTCTTTTGTATAGTTCGTATGTTTAGAATAATTACTTTATTAAAGCATGTCAAACTATTACTGCGCTGCGCCTTGGTCCATTTATACACCCGAGTGTGACAATCAGTGTGCTATTTGGTTATTGTTTTGTTTTCACATCTATTACTGTATGCAAAAAGGGGTCATTCATTGTAATGCTCTTTTGATTTAATAATTTACACTCCAATTACATTATGATTGGTGTGTATTTCATTCAGCTGTTAGGCTTTTCATGATTTGAATCATGGTCATATGATTTTTACCTCTTTGTTTGATTGAAAGCTGACCATTTGTTAATTATAGAGGCTATAGACTGCAGTTTGTAGTTTGATCCAAATCTTGCTTGTTTCATTCAATCCTTTCAAACCATCAGAAGCTAGTTCTTGTATATAATAACGATAATGTATTTTGTTACAGGGACAGATGCAATTAAAACATTGATGCAAGAGATGCATTGCACTGACATGCTTTAGCTTGTTCTAATTTACAGCATCGGTCACTAGACTGCTGTGAATTATAAGAAAATAAACATTGTTATCTAAAGTTTGACAACTAAAAGTTTTTAGCAGTGGCAGAGCTGATCCCATTCAAATAAGCAAAACGCAGAGACATGCTAAGCTGAAACGTATGCAAATCACCTGTTGATCATTAGATTGATGCCATTTCTGAAATGTCCGTGTGTGTGTTAGGCAGTATATCTGTTTGTATTGGTTACTATCCACTCACATACAGGAATCGTTTTGAGAGACACACTTCAGGGAAATAGACACAATCCATTTGTAAGTTTTTTCAAATATATTCAATTCCGATGTATAGTCTTGTTTCTAATGTTGACATACCAAACTTTGATCTATTATTAGGATATTGCTCATATTGTAATATTGATGCAATATATGATGAGTTACTGCTCAATTATATCTAATGTATTGTTTTATGATCATTAATTGTATTGTTATGACATTACGTTTCTTATTGAATGAGGCAGTTTCAGATTTGGCTCACATTTGAAATTAATTGCGAACATGCATGCCATGAAAGATGGCAGAATTCAGATATGATGTCATTGTTTTAGCACTAGCCACTGGCACGTGATATGGTTCAATATGCCAATAAATCATCACAATGTACGTTTTAGTTTTTTCAAATTGCTGGCATCTTAAAATTGGGATCAATTATACTCAGCTAATAACTGTACAAAAATAGAGCCACGGAGAGCAATGTACAATACGGTGAAATTAGCAAAACAACATTCATAAAAATATTTGCATGAATTTGTTTTGGTTTGGTTTTTCCAAACAATCAGACAGACGCACACAAACCTCAACGACATCACCCCTGCCCAGACCCACATGTTCCCACCGCCTCCATCTCCAGCACCTGCAAGACTCTATTCCACATGACCTTATGTCACTCACACCCTTTCAATATTTAAATAATAATGCACTTGATTCTTCCACCGTCCCAACGATGGGGTATCACTTGATTTCCAATTTTTAAGAATTTTTTTTCAAATGATTGAGAAAAGTACGGTTCAAGCCATTTGGTATCTCACCGCAACCTCATATGCTGTGTCTTGCAATATGCAGATAGACGGATTAAAAGTACATTTACATTGTAAAACTTCTGACAGCCAACTTTATAACTCCGCCTATAACTTTTGTACTTTATAGCACTCCCAGGAGACATTAATCATTGAGTCACTGTTAATTTTACACATAAGACATGCCTTTGTGCTGTAAAATGTGTGAATTTTGTCTCTAGTATAATCAATTCTGTACATTAGTTTATACTGGATTGACTGTACATTTTCGTTAACTGTAATTTCATTAGTTATGTTCCAACACTCCCTCCAGCTTGTTCCAATATGAGTTATTTTTAGGCCTTTGTTCCATTTTTTTTTTTTTCAAGAGATTTTCAGTTGGATAGGCTTTCTGCAAGGTTTTGCATATCTTACCTATCATATGAGTAGAATTCCCTCAACATTGCTCTGATGTCCAAAAGAGTTTAGACCGACATCTTTATGCACCTCTGCTATTACTTCAGTAGAAGACATAAACACACAACCTCTTTCACCTCCTCTTTCTTCCACAGACATCCATGGAGGACCTCTTAAAGGAGGGGTATTCCTCCAATCTACCTCCCAACACCTCTCTCCTCCCCAACACCACCAATACCTCTCTCCCCTTCCAGCCTATCTTCGAGTGTTTAGATTCAAGAGCTTCAATGGTGCTCTTCTCCGTGATCTCCCTGGTCAACTTCCTCCTCATGGTCCCCCTCAACACCTGGGTCATGTGGCTCGGAACCAGGCCGAGAGTTCGCACAACGAAAACAACCGAGATCTTCACCTGTAACCTGGCTGCCATGGAGATAGGCCACAGCTTCATAATCGCCTGCTTCTCGATTAGCTACTACCTGAAGGTGGATGCATTGATTATCATCTCAGTAATAAGTGATAGCCTTGTCACGTGTGGTAGACCTCTGTTCCACTGCTGTACCTGCCTGGAGCGTTACCTGGCCGTGGTCCACCCTGTGGCCTACCTGAGGCTCAGAGCCCCCAGGTACAGGTGGTCCCTGTCTGGGGTCGTCTGGCTGGTTTCCGTGGGCTGGGTGGGGGTGACGGTATGGTGTTTTCCATTTTATCCCACCAAACCGCTTTTCGGCTTGTTCCTACCCCCTTTAACGTTCATGTGTTTCTGCAGCCTGGCCGTTTTGAGGGTTCTGATTCGTCCCGGGCCGGGGAAAGGGGGCAGGGACAAGGAGCAGAGGGACCAATCAAAGATTAGGGCATTCAGAACCATCATGGTCATATTGGCGGCGCTGGTGGTCAGTTTCGGGTCGTTTCTTATTGTGTCGCTGGTGAAGGATGTGCTCCCCTATGACAATGGGTGCATAGCTCTCGTAGTGACCTTCCTGTTTTTTTTCCCCAGCTCTGCTGTTCAACCTCTTCTTTTCTTACACAAGATCGGGAAACTGCCTTGCCTTTAAAACCCTATGCTTAGGGCAGTGTTTCCCAACTCCAGTCCTCGATTACCCCCAACAGCACACATTTTTGTTGTATCTGACAAACTCACCTGATTCAACTCATTGAGGGCTTGATGATTAGTTTAATCAGATGTGTTTGTCCGGGGCTACAACACAAATTAGTGCTGTTGGGTGTACTGGAGTTGGGGAAACACTGGCCCCGGGAATGATATTCAGTGTATCAGTGGCTTAGCAACCTGTTGGCCCCGCCCCGTAAAGATTTTGTTTAGCACATGCGCAGAGCGTTACATGGACATTTAGAAAACAGGAAAAGACGTCCTGGGGGGGCGGGGCAAACAGGATGCTAAAGCCTCAGGGCTTGTTCGACATGGGAGCTGACACTGCAGGCAGCTGCCAACTGACTGATCTACAAATCACCTTGCATCATAAATAACTACTCCTTATTATCTGTAGGTCAGTCACAATTTACCCATGATACATTATGGTTTTTATGCTCTCGAACACAGCCTCAGTCTTAATTTTAAAGGTAGAGTCAGCTATATAATGTCACAATACACAGCGGGGTGACTTCCTGCACACATACACTGAGTGTACAAAACATTAAGAACACCTTCCTAATAATGAGTTGCACCCGCCTCTTTTGCCCTCAGATCAGCCTCAATTCATCTGCATGGACTCTAAGGTGTCAAATTGTTCCACAGGGATGCTGGCCCATGTTGACTCCAATGCTTCCCACAGTTGTGTCAAGTTGGCTGGATGTCCTTGGGGTGGATGGACCATTCTTGATACACACGGGAAACTGTTGAGAGTGAAAAACCCAGCAGCGTAGCAGTTCTTGACACAAATCAGTGCACCTGGCACCTACTGCCATATCTCGTTCAAAGGCACTTACATCTTTTGTCCTACCCATTCACTCTCTGAATAGCACACATACACAATCCTTGTCTCAAGGCTTTAAAATCCTTCTTTAACTTGTCTCCTCATCTTCACTAATTAAAGTGGATCATAGCTTTCACCTGGTCAGTCTGTCATGGAAAGTGCTGGTGTTTTTAATGTTTTGTACACAGAGTATAGCAACAACAACAAAATGTAAATCCACCAAGACTGACTCTAATTGTCTTCCTAATGCAGGCATGCCTCAAGGGAGAAGGGAGGGTGCAAATTGGGAAGAGACAAGTGTCAGTCTCTGAAGATTTGAATTCTGTTGTAGTTGTAGTCTGTCAGCAATTGGTAAGATTCCATCTTGTACTAGTCATGACCAACATCAGAGTTTTTTTATGAGCGCTTTCTGTCTACATGCATGTTGGTCGTTTTTGGGGGAATGTGATTGTGCCATATTTATTTGTCCTCTTTTTGCCATTGCTTAAGCCCATTTCAAACACTTTACTTTCACTGAAGAATAATACAAACACCATAATTTGTCACTTGAATGACCTTCCTCTGTAAGTAATGTTTATCTGATATGATTTTACAAAATAAACAAATCACACACAGCGACCATCAGGCGATTTGAATATGTTTCAGTCTAGGATGTCTGTTTGTTTTGCTTATATGATGGGATCAGCTCTACCAATGCTAAAAATGTTCAATTGTCAAACTATACTGTAGATAACAATTGTTTATTTTCTTATCATTCACAGCCACCTAGACTGATGCTGTAAATTAGAACAAGCTAAAGCATGACATTGCAATGTACAGTGCATTCGGAAAGTATTCAGACCCCTTGACTTTTTCCAAATTGTGTTTACTTTACAGCGTTATTCTAAAATGGATTAGAATTTTTAAAAATCCTTATCAATCTACACACAATACCTCATAATGACAAAGTGAAAGTTTTTTAGAAATTTGTTCTAGTAATTTTTAAAAAATAAACAAATTCCTTATTTACATAAGTATTTAGACCCTTTGCTATGAGACTCGAAATTTAGCTCCTGTTTCCATTGATCATCCTTAAGATGTTTCTACAATGTGATTGGAGTCCACCTGTGGTAAATTCAAATGATTGGACATGATTTGGATAGGCACACAGAGGTCCCAGAGTTGACAGTGTATGTCAGAGCAAAAACCAAGCCATGAGGTCGAAGGAATTGTCTGTAGAGCTCCGAGACAGGATTGTGTCGAGGCACAGATCTGGGGAAGGGTACCAAAAAATACCTGCAGCATTGATGGTCCCCAAGAACACAATGGCCTCCATCATTCTTAAATGGGAGAAGTTTGGAACCCTTCCCCTGTGTAGATTGATGAAGGGGAAAAAAACAATTGAATCCATTTTAGAATAAGGCTGTAACATAACAAAATGTGGAAAAAGTAAAGAGGTCTGAATACTTTCCGAATGCACTGTATCTCTTTATAACACATTGCGTCAATATATTTTATCATTATTATATACAGGAACTAGTCCACGAGGGCTGGAACTCACAAAAAATGTGAATGAAAAGAGATTTAAATCAAACTATACAATGCAGTCTAAATGAACAAATGGTCAGCTTTCAAACAAAAGTAAAATCATATGACCACGATTCAAATCATTAAAAGCCTAACAGTTGAATGAAATATACACCTCTCTTAATATAATTGGAGTGTAAGTCATTAAATCCAAAATAAATATCTCATATCTTGAGGCTTTCAATCAAACACTGTCTGTTTTATTTAAATAGTGGGACTTTCATTTGAAACTTGTCGCATCCCTAACCTGTCAATGAAATTACCCTGCCCAAGAAACAAAAGAACAAAACGTTCAAGTGAAAGTCGCACAGTTTAAATGAAACCGGCTGTGCTTGAATGAAAGCTTTAACCATCCACACTGATTTAATTTTGAACCTGTACCATTGTCCCATTTTCAATTCCATCTTAAAACCATTTTCTCAGAATGTACTGTATGTACGTACAGTAGGCTACCTGCCGCCCTATGACCATAGTCCAAGTGTTGGGAGCGACGAATGGTGGCCACCTTCAAAGCAGCTGAAAGTGTGCGAGCCTGGATGGCTGTATCACCCATAGCATAATGGGTGGACTGGCATTCTATTTCTATCACTGACTTGAATGGAGACACCCTTTCTATTCATTATATTTCTATGGTGTGGCCACCGATGCCGCTAACCTTGTCAAGACAGGTAATTTTCATCTACCTGAAGCTGGTCAGCAGTCATCCCACAGTGGAACATGCCACAGACATAAATGACCCACAGGGCAAGTCCAAGATCATGGATGTAGCTGAAAATTCCATCTCAAAAGCCATGCAACCAACTTCATGTCCTTGTGGGTGGTGTTTTAACCCAGAGTGGCCATGCTCCATGTAGTTGATGCTATTAGCCTGAAGCCCTCTACAGACGTGTCCTCTACCAGTGATCGCTTTAGAATCGTATCTGCAGCCAAACAGAGGAAAAAGGAAGGGGCTGCTTCTCATCACTCTGGAGAGCCCTGCGAGGGAAAAATAAGACGCCTGTATGTATAATATTTATACTTTGTTGCCCTGTTATAAAGTTAATACCGTTTATATCTTTCTTTCTTTTCAGGCCCATGTGGCTTTCAAGAGAGGACATAAAGTTGAAGGTTGAGAGCCTCACCTCACCCTGTACCACACAGGGAGAACAGTAGTGGGAGGCCCTCAATGCTGCCAACACATGCGATTGAGACTATGTTGCCTCTGCACCAATTTTACCATCAGTAAACCTTTTGGAGGGCATTTCATTTGAATGTGTTTTGGAAGTGGATTCTTAATGGTCAAAAGAAACCTCACTTTGCAATAGCTTTGACAATATTTCCAGTGCCCTCTATTTATTTGTGCAACAAACAACCCAAAGATAAAGCCTTACACTCACAAAAGAAAGCCTCTTATCTTTGGTGAACATCCATTACAAGAAAACATTCATGACACGTTAAGTTAGACCAAGGAAAACAAAAACAATGGGATTTTTATACTTAAAAACACTTAACATTAGCTGAAAGACACCAAGGGCCATATCCAAGCCAACCTGCTTTAGCAATGTTTACACAATATATTTGTTTCCCCACTATGTTTAGTGGGTTTGGTTGAATCGAGCCCCGAGTCTCTAAACTATCCTTGAAATGAATTATCTAATAAATGAACATAATGGTTATGTAGCACTCCACTTGTTGCCAAACTGAATGCTTTTCTATTTATTGATTACCTATCTTGGGTCAAGGGGCCTGTGACTAGAACTGGGACGGGGGAGAGGATCTCTTTGGCAACAAAATAACATGAATCTCATTGTCTCTGAAGGCCCATATGGACTACCAGACTCAAAATGAAAAAATCCAAGCCATTAAGTGACATTCGGTTCACGTTTCCCTCAAAATCTCTTGGTCATCAGACCTGTGTTGAAATACTATTTGAAATCTTCAACTAGTTTGCTTTCGTCAATCTGGGATGTCCGATAGGTGGGGCTTGCACTTTTGTGACATTTGAAATGATTTCCGCTTGTCTCATTTACCCCTGGTGTTCAAGTCCCCCAAAGAAAGACAGGGTAGTTACAAATCAGTCTCCACGGAAACAATTCTGTTGCACCAGTCCAGTCTCCATGGACATTATCCAGTGCTGGTACGGTACCAATACTCGGAAGCATCTTCTGTTTGAGAGGACAAGAGCTCAAATGACATCAGGCGTATGTCTTAGCATCCTGTCTCTGCGTCCCTTCATCAGTTCCAGGTGCATTTAACCTTGGAGAGGTTGGAGCAGAGATTGTTCAGAGATTGTTTCTCTACTGTCTCTGGTTGGAGAGATGCATGCTGAGATGCATCCACTCAAGTGGATGACTCAGAGAAAAATGGGGAACCTACCAAAAATGGCAAAATAAGTGTCCTTTTTGTTTTCAGATCCCCGTCAGGGCAATACAGAAAATGTGTTTATTTTTACTAAAGAGTCTTCATCTTGTTGACTGTCAGAGTAAGAGAGGGGTATGTTCATTGAGTGCCTCTTACTACTCTGTTCCACAGCTTAAGAACAAATTAGAGTTCATTTAAATGGTGGTTTTACATTTGAATAGGATTTGGTTTTACACTATATAGTTTAAAAGGAATTGGAATTAGTTTGTACGAGGCATGTGTATGTGAACCCTGGGAGGGATAGAGACCAGTGTTGCCAACTTAAAGTCAATATTTAGTGAGTTCAGACCCCCACAGCGACTTCTATTTTTCAAAGAACTTAGCGACAAACTACTTTTCAGACTGCCTATGGGGGGTTTGATACCATCTAGCGACTTTTCCCACTCAATTATGCCAATAACAAGAGTGGGAAAAGCTGCCTATGCAACAGAAGTTACAGCAGGTGCACACACAGGCAAAGAAGCACACGGGAAGGGGCAAAAATGCTATGTCAGGGACCGCAGCAAAGCAAATTGGAGCCTTGAAGATGTCGCGCCAACTGCAAAATGGACAAATCAAGCAGCCAATAGCAATTTTCACACAAACATTGTTGGCAACACTGGTAGACTGCATACACGCCAAATTGGTGTCATCAGAAAGCATGCAATTCTGTTGAACTGTTTAATACGGACTCATCAAATTGTGATACAATTTACCACAAGTAAAGCTGTATAAACTACCCACTGATTATGCCTAATGAAGGGTAGATAAATTATGAAACAAAAAATGGCATAATAAAACAATTAAATAAATCTGACCCCCATGCAACTGTTCAAATCATTTTAACCCCATACAGCGAAATGATGCATTTGGGCATGTTTGACAGAGATTAAAACAAATCTCAAGGTAAAGTAAGTGCCAAGGGGACGCCTTCAACAAGGGATGGAGCCAGCAAGAGTGTGTGTGTGCGCACGTGGGAAGGAATCAGAAAGTAAGGAAAGGACGAGGCTGCAGCGGAAGTCCTCGGTAGGAAGGGTGTGGGAAGGAGCGCGATAAACAGTGAGAGGAGAAGGAAGGTCATGACTCTTCGTTGCCCGAGTCTTCCTCGTCATTGAAGCCACCCTCCCCTGCCATCTGGCCCCCTGCCTCTGCATCATCGTCATCGTCCTCCTCCTCCTCGATGTCATCATCGTAGAGGTCATCGTAGAGCAGGTCCGAGCTGCTGTCATGGGAAGGCACTTTGGTCTGGATGCAGTACTCTGCCAGTGTAGTAGGCACCTTCACGCCGTCCCGCTCCGCCTCCACTTTAGTGGACACTACCTGCTTCCTGAGAGTGATAGACAGCGAGTGAGAAATAAAGAGAGGGAGAGAGCACAGCCGACAGTATATACAATGTGAGACAGACAGAAGAGTGAAAGACAGAAAGGTTCTAGATAGAAAAATTAAGTGGTTGAATACACCGAATTGGCACGTTTAGTTGTATGTGTGTAAACAAGCATATTGTTATTTGTCATTTTGTGTTCAAGAGAAAGTGAATTCTAAGAACCTGATGATCTCAGCATACTCTTTGTCCTTGCCCTTGCTGTCTCTCCACTTGCGGAACATAACAGAGGCATCGACATTGGCCGGGGAGAAGGTGTTGGGCTCATTCAGCAGAGAGATCACACTCAGTAGGATGGTCCTGAACACAGACATATTCATATACAAATGTCCAGTCAGGGGTGTGTTCAGTTGATGAAACATTTTGCAACATTTTACAACAGTACATACTGAAAGAAACATTCTCCCAAAACATTGCACACAATTTCTTTTACTTTGAGGTATATAACTGCTATAGTTTTGTGGATGAAACCTCTGACCTTTGAGTGTGACCCGAAGCAACAAGTGGCGTATTTGATAAAATAGTGAGCCACCATCATTACAATGTTTCTCAACAGGTCGTTCAGAACAGTACCCTGTCCGTTCACTTAAATGTTTGCTAGGTTTCCTTCATCCTGAACGCTGCTCAGGTGTTTTACCTGACATTCTGGGTGGGGTTCCATCTCTCAGAGGGCAGCTCTCCGCTCCGGGGGTCGTCAACAGGGGGGTGAAGGATGGAGATACACACGTCCCCATTCTGTAGACAAGCAACATGTTACACTCCACAGAAATACATAAATTCATATAATCACATAAAACCAAGACACACAAATGTAGTGGGGGTCAGTGTGCTGCTAACAGCTTAGCTTCCTCCATTGTCCGACTGCTCCATAATGGGCTTGAACCAGTGATCCTCTGTTTCGCAACACACGTTACCGCCCTCCTTGACAATGTTCCAACGGGTTGAGCCACCCAAAAGGTACCAACAGATGGATCTATCAGATATATTTCAAGCTAGCTGTGGAGTGAGCTTACGCAAACATGCAATGTGGTATACCTCACCTCATATATGTTGGGGTGCCACATCTTTGTGAGGAAACGGAAAGTAGGTGGACAGTAAGGGTAGTCAACTGGAAACTTAATGTGTGCCTGGGAATGAGAAAATCAGTGATGTGTGAGGGAAGGAATACTTTGACATTTCACAAATAGTGTGTTGAAACCCAGGGATTTTGGCCTGGTTGACTGATAACGGCTTAGTTGTAACATAAAATATTCCTTTGTTTGTTTCGATGGTCGTTAAAAAAATGTAAAGGCTACAAGCTACAAGTGTTAGCCAAGTTTGGGAAACTACTCTCTAGGCCGGGGTATGCACTCACATAGCCCAATAATGGAGTAAAGGTACCTAATGTTACTCCTTTGTCCAAGGACCTTACATGTTCTGTTTAAATGGTGAGTAAGGAATTGGCTCTGGAAGCCAAAACAGCCAACTACTCCATCTAAATGTGAATCGATTCTCAATTGCGGTGCAGTACAGTTCTAGAAACATAAATTATTTGACAAATACAAATCACACATTTACTGTACATTGTTTTAACACCGTTGCAGCCGACAGTGTTTTTCAGTGACAACAAATTTGTGTAGTCTATCTTCCGTTTACACCATAGATTGTGTTTTACACACAGTGTTCGGCAACACAGATAGCTAATTAGCACAGGTTGTCCACTCTGTCTTCCGTAAACAAGCACAGTAACATGGATATATGACCATGTGAGAACCCTAACCCTATAAAAGATGTGTATCAATTTAACCTTGTGATTTTAGAAAATTATACTGAAAAAAATTGAAACGCAACATGTAAAGTGTTGGTCCAATGTTTCATGAGCTGAAATAAAAGATCCCAGAAATGTTCCATTTGCACAAAAAGCTTATTTCTCTCAAATGTTGTGCACAAATCTGTTTACATCCCTGTTAGTGAGAATTTCTCCTTTGCCAAGACAATCCATCCACTTGACAGGTGTGGCATATCAAGAACTGATTAAACAGCATGATCATTACACAGATGCACCTTGTGCTGGTGACAATAAAAGGCCACTCTAAAATGTGCAGTTGTCGTCACATAACACAATGCCACAGATGTCGCAAGTTTTTTTCATTTTCTCCCCAATTTCGTCGTATCCAATTGGTAGTTACAGTCTTGTCCAATCGCTACAACCCCCGTACGGACTCGGGAGAGACGAAGGTTGAGAGCCATGTGTCCTCCGAAACACAACCCACCAAGCCGCACTGCTTCTTGACACAATGAACGCTTAACCCGGAAGCCAGCCGCACCAATGTGTCGGAGGAACCACCGTAAACCTGGCGACTGAGTCAACGTGCATGCGCCCGGCCCGCCACAGGAGATGCTAGAGCGCGATGGGACAAGGACAACCCTCCCTAACCCGGATGACGCTGGGACACAGACGGGGCTCGAACCCGCATCTATAGTAATGCAGCTTGCACTGCGATGCAGTGCCTTAGACCACTGCGCCACTCGGGAGGACCCGATGTCGCAAGTTTTGAGGGAGCGTGAAATTGGCATACTGACTGCAAGAATGTCCACCAGTGCTGTTGCCAAAGAATTTAATATTAATTTCTCTACCATGAGCCACCTCCAACTTCATTTTAGAGAATTTGGCAGTACATCCAACCGGCATCACAACCGCAGACCATATGTAACCACGCCAGCCCAGGACCTCCATATCTGATTAATTCCAGTTTCAACTGTACCGGGCAGATGGCAGACAGTGTGTATGGCAGCGTGTGGGCGAGCAATTTGCTGAAATTAGCGTTGTGAACAGAGTGCCCCATGGTGGCAGTGAGGTTATGGTATGAGCAGGCATAAGCTATGGACAACGAACACAATTGCAATTTATTGATGGCAATTTGAATGCACAGAGATACCGTGACGAGATCCTGAGGCCCACTGTCGTGCCATTAATCCGCCGTCATCACCTCATGTTTCAGCATGATGCACAGCCCCATGTCGCAAGGATCTGCACACAATTCCTGGGAGCTGACAATGTCCCAGTTCTTCCATGGCCTGCATACTAACCAGACATGTCATCACCCATTGTGCATGCGTGTTCCGGTTCTCACCAATATCCAGCAACTTCGTATGGCCCTTGAAGAGGAGTGGGACAACAGATGTGTTGCACTGCATTAGGCAAATGGTGGTCACACCAGATACTGACTGGTTGTCTGATCCACAACACTACCTTTTTTTTAAGGTACAGTATATGTGACCAACAGATGCATATCTGTATTCCTATCCATGTGAAATCCATAGATTAGGGCCTAATGAATTTATTTCAATTGACTAATTCAGTAAATCTTTTAAATTCTTGCATGTTCATTTTTGTTAAGTGTATTTCTCGCCGATATTAAATACAAGGTTCTTATGTTTCCAAAACCATTATACCGCAAGCGAGCGTCGCGGCTCTTAATAAAACTCCCCCCTACAGAAGGCACCTTCCTTCAATGACTCTTGAAGTGTCACAATCAGTGTTTGAAGTGGCCAGTCAAACACTGTCTACATATAAATATAACAACAAAAGTGTGTTATGTGTTAGGGTATGCTATAAGTACTGTTTGGATTCTTGTTGCTTTATGTCTATAATAGACTAGAGTTAGCTACAGGCCGGATCAGGTGTACTGCCCACAGACAAGACAGACTAAATCAGCGATTCTCAACTGGTGGGTTGTGACCCAAATTTGGGTCGCAGGAGGTTTTTAATGGGTTTTTGGACATCGGAGTAAAAATGTTTTTTATTTTTATTTATTTATTCATAATTTGAAATGAAAAAATACTTAGTCTGAACTTTACTTAAACCTGGTAGAAAGTGTGTAGAAATTATAATGAATTTACAATTTAATCTGTTAACAATTTTTCTTCAATCACAGTATTTTCAATATAGAGCTATTAGCAGCGCTATTTTTGTTGATTTTGTGGTCTCAAACCAGAGAGTTCATTATCATTCTTCATCAATAATATTGGCAAAATTGTATTATTGACAATGAAAGGTGTGAATATTGTTCCCTTATCATATAATTGCTACATTTAATATCAATATGCAAATATTGGGTCGCGACTGAGACAACCTGGTTCAATTTGGGTCCTGATGTAAAACCAGTTGAGACTAAATTATCTCTCACCTTGAAGTATCCCCCCTCGTAAAGTGTATTGGGGGGTCCAAATATGGCCACCTCCCAGTTGTACAAGTCTGACTCGTCTACTGGGGTGATGCGGAAACCCTCCACTGGTTCCTCTTGGAGAGACTTGAGTTCAAGCATCAGTGCCTTATGAGAGCTTGGCATCTGCTGCTGCGCCATGGTGACTCAAGAGTAATGAAGTGTCAAAACCGGACGACCTCGTTTGCTCTCGCTCTTTGGCAGCTTTCTCAACAGCCAGTCAAATAAAACAGGACCAATTCAAATGTATCCATCTAACGGTGCAGCCTGCTCTAAACAAGTCGAGCATTAACTAGCTAACGTTAGCTAGCGACGTAAACAAAGCGACAAAACTGCTGCTGGCTTTGTTGACAGTTCTTCAGATAACGAATAAGCTACTTTTGGTAGAGACTACAATATTTATATACGGTTTAATGACACGCCAAATGTTTTATCGCCGCATATTCCTCGATCTGTGCATCTGTTATTGTTTTTGTGGGGGTGGTCAGGTGGTGCCGTTTACAAATTATCTTCTGTCCCCACGTTCAAAATGTAGCTAGCGTCTTTGATATCCAACAATTGTTTAACTTGTTTCATAATGTTATGAAAAGTATAATTAGATGACAGACGATGTTTGTTTTTCCTGTGTCATTCGTCCGTTCTCTGCCGATCTGTCTACTCAGCAGGTCCAGCTGTTTGTTTTTTTGTTGTTGTTGTTTTTTTTTTTACATTTCTTTGTTTGAGCGCTCGCTAGCTGCTCCACGATTGCTCCTCCTCATATGACCAGCAAAATATCTTTAAAAATAACTACAGTGTTATAAATTAATCCACATTTGTATAGGAACTGCTTTTCTCTCTCTCGTTCCCCGCTTTTCTTCCGGGATATTCCACTGCGCTTGCTGCTTAGCGCATTTACGTCGCAGCGTAGGCAACACCTTGCACTTACGTTTTACGTGAAAAAGTACGTTCAGAATATAGCTAGCGTCTTTGGTATCCAACCATTTTAACTTGTTTCATCATGTTATAATGAAAAGTATAATTAGATGACAAATGGCGTTTCTACTGTTTTTCCTGTGTCATTCGTCCGTTCTCTGTCGATCTGTCTAGAGTCTTGGCAGGTCCAACGGGTTGTTTTCAGTCACTTGTTTGTGTTCGGGAGGATAGCTTCTCTCTGTATCCCACGCCCCTTAAGAAACAAAATTGCAGAGTGCATTATAACTGTAGTTAGGGTGTAGTATAACTGCTGTATGATGCAAATACTGCGTCCAAAATAACAAAAAATGTTTACTGCAGTAATTTTGCAGTGTAACTGCAGTTACAGTGCAGTATAACTGCAGTTCAACTACAGTACACTGCAGTTATTCTGCAATTTCTGCATCCAAAATACCACAGTCTATTGCAGTTACTGCACTTTTACTGCAGTTTCAAAACGGCAATAGTATTTTGTAAGGCGCTGATAGTCTCAAACTCTACCAACGTTTATGATTCATTTTAAAACCCTCCTATGACCAGCAAAATATATTTAAAATAACTACAGTGTTATATATTAATCCACATCTGTGGATTCCACATCTCTATACAGGTGTAGTGGTTCAAATTCCACCAGACACTACCTGGCCTCTTCTTCTACTTACTGTCTTACAGGGCAACTTGGGCAAGTACACCACCACTTATGACATAAAGGTCGAGACCTCTTGGAGGAGACCACCTACACAGTACAGTACACACAGTGCACTCACAGATATACTCCCCCTCTCTCAAGCAGAATCAAATGCACAAACCCAGATGAGAACACATGAAAACTTCCAACAACAGACCAGATCGGGGTATACTACAAAACTTAGATATGTGTTTTTGGTTGTTGAGTCAATTAGACCATGCCCATTTCAAGCTTATCTTTCTAGAAAATAAAAAGTTGGTTCAGAATATTTAGGCATGTTGGCTGGATAACTCCTTTTTTATTATTTATTTTATTATTACAGGCAAGTTAGTTAAGAACAAATTCTTATTTATAATGACGGCCTACACTGGCCAAACTCTGAAAATTGTGTGCCGCCTTATGGGACTCCCAAACACAGCCGGTTGTGATACAGTATGGATTTGAACCAGGTTGTCTGAAGTGACATCTCTAGCACTGAGATGCAGTGTCTTAGACCACTGCGCCACTTGGAAGCTCATGCTTTCCATCTGAAAGACTGAGGATTATCCCACTGCTGCCACCAATATAGTGATTTAGGGGTGGGTCTTGACTGTACCATTGGATCCAGTAGTAAATTATTTGTTTTTAGTTTTTTCAAGAAATTCATACATGGGCTGCTCAATACATATAGCTTCACAAAGCCACCTGATCCCGCAAGCTTCCATTAAATCCATGCAGCATATAATGTAAGCTTGTGGCATCAGGTGGCTTTGCAGGGCTACAATACATAGGCCAGTTGTAAAACACAAGTAGACCGTGGGATGACTAGCTGTATACACACCTTGTGTTGTGACCAATAACACAGTGACCCGATAAACCCAATCCAAACCGATGGATGTCTTTTGATTAATATTGGTATACCTGGTGGTTACAGCAAAGTGAGCTTAGTAGGCTAGTGTTATTAATCACATACAGGGAGGCTAAACTTTTCCCCCTCTATCTAGACCACTCATTCCACAGAGGCTGAGTGTATGTGGGTTTTCGCTCCACCCTTGTACTTGATTGAGGAATTAAGATCACTAAGGAACCCCTCACCTGGTTGTCTGGGTCTTAATTGAAAGGAAAAAACAAAAACCTGCAGACAGTCGGCCCTCCATGGAATGAGTGACCCCTGATCTAGACTCTCTAGATAAAGATCACTTCCAACACAGGCCTGAAAAACCATGGGGATTATCCCACTGCTGCCACCAATGCACTAGCGATCGAAGAGAAATAGTTGTGAAGCTTGAACCTGGGGATTCTGCAGTTAAAGGGCAAACACACACTACCAAAAGAGGTAGCAATAACATTTTTTTTTTTACTCTGGGAACCCTCCAATGTAAAATCATTGAATTCAGGACATTGTTACATGTCAAAATGATTTCACTTCTTGAATTCATTATAAAATGCAATGTCAAAATGTTTTCGCAAGGATTTCTCTTGAAAATTCAAGCACAGTGTTTTCTGGTAATATTCTGGTAGCTCGCTGTGATCGTATAGTAGTTTATCTCTGCGTTGTGGCTATATCATCCCCGGTTTGACTCCGGGTTACGGCACTGCGATACACAATGTTACGGCAAAAGAGTGCTTTTTAGATGTCTTTGAAATCATCTTTGGCTTCCCCACAAAAAAAACGAGGTAACTGACGTCCATAGCCTTTGGCACGCCAGCTAACGAGCTACACGTGATAGCATTCATAATCATTGCACAAAGACAGCAGATAAGACATTTAAAAAGAAGCATGTATTTTTTCACAAGTGGTTTGATAATACAATTATTTTGGTTGGTCAATTACTGAATTTGGATGGATATCTACTCTCATATGGGGAACGAAGTGTTATTTATTATTAAACTAGCTGCACTTCGTTTCGTTAAAAAAATAAAATAATGGACATTTCTTTGTATATATCCATAAAAATGGTGCCAACTGATTCATGATTTCGACTGGCTGAGAAACGCTGCCTGCCTGTCTGTCTTGTCCAGACTCGTTCATTACTATTGGACAGCTGGAGATCCAATTTGAATATTGAAACAATGTTGCAAATGTCTGTCTGAGAGACACCAGAAGTATGATCTCCATTATTGAATCACTTGGTCCTCTCCCTGAGAACACTTTGTTAGTTACTTTTGATGTTGATTCGTTATACACAAATATTCCACACGAGAGCGGTATTGAAGCCATGGAACATTTTCTTCTGCAACGTGACCCTAATTAACTACTTTCCAGTGCATGCATAATAACATTGGCTGAAATAGTACTCGCACACAACTACTTAATGTTTCTAAATTATTTCTTTATTCAGACGTAGGGCACTGCTATGGGATCCCCTATGGCTCCTAACTATGCTAATTTGTATGTGGGTTACATGGAGAAACTGTCAATTCTCAATCCTAACAATATTATTTGGAAACGGTACATTGATTATATTTTTGTTCTATGGAGGGGTTATGCAAAACAGCTCCAGGCATTCCATGCGTTTCTTAACTCTTTCTCTGAGACCTGAGATTTACTATGCAATCTGACACATGTCAAATCAGTTTCCTTGACCTTTTGATTTTGTGTGAGGATAATGTTCTATACACAGATCTTTACAGGAAACCTACTGATTGTAAGTTTGTTGAGGGCTGATAGTTTGCAAAAAACAATTAGATTTTGACATAAATATGGATGAGATGCAATGAAAATTCAAGGAGAGGGGGTAGAAAAATTGTCAGATTAATACTGCCATTGAGAAAATTCTAAACAAGTCTAGACATGATCTCTTTCAAGGACAGTCTCGCAAAAATAAGCATTCTTGCATTTTTATTTTTTTATTTCACCTTTATTTAACAGGGTAGGCCAGTTGAGAACAAGTTCTCATTTACAACTGCGACCTGGCCAAGGCAAAGCGACAAAAACAACAACACAGAGTTACACATGGGAATAAACAAACGTACAGTCAATAACACAATAGAGAATCTATGTACAGAGTGTGCAAATGTAGTAAGGTTAGGAAGGTAGGACAATAAATAGGCCATAGTGGCGAAATAAATTACAGATTAGCATTAACACTGGTCTGATAGATGTGCAGATGATGATGTGCAAATAGAGATACTGGAGTGCAAATGAGCAAAAATAATAAATATGGGGATGAGGTAGTAGGGTGGGCTATTTACCGAAGGGCTATATACAGGTGCAGTGATCGATAAGCAGCTCTGACAGCTGATGCTTAAAGTTAGTGAGGGAGATAGGAACCTCTAGCTTCAAGGATTTTTGCAATTCGTTCCAGTCATTGGCAGCAGAGAACTGGAAGGAATGGCGGCCAAAGTAGGTGTTGGCTTTGGGGGTGACCAGTGAAATATACCTGCTGGAGCGCATGCTATGGGTGGGTGTTGCTATGGTGACCAGCGAGCTGAGATAAGGCGGGGATTTACCTAATAAAGATTTATAGATGACCTGGAGCCAGTGGGTTTGGCGACAAATATGTAGTGAGGGCCAGCCAACGAGAGAATACAGGTCGCAGTGGTGGGTAGTATATGGGGCTTTGGTAACAAAACGGATGGCACTGTGATAGACTACATCCAATTTGCTGAGTAGAGTGTTGAAGGCTATTTTGTAAATTACATCGCCGAAGTCAAGGATCGGTAGGATGGTCAGTTTTACGAGGTCATGTTTGGCAGCATGAGTGAAGGAGGCTTTGTTGCGAAATAGGAAGCCGATTCTAGATTTAATTTTGGATTGGAGATGACTAATGTGAGTCTGGAAGGAGAGTTTACAGTCTAACCAGACACCTAGGTATTTGTAGGCGTCCACATATTCTAAGTCAGACCCGTCGAGAGTAGTGATGATAGTCCGGTGGGCGGGTGCAGGCAGCGTTCGATTGAAAAGCATACATTTAGTTTTACTAGCATTTAAGAGCAGTTGGAGACCACGGAAGGAGTGTTGTATGGCATTGAAGCTTGTTTGAAGGTTAGTTAACAGTGTCCAAAGAGGGGACAGATGTATACAGAATGGTGTTGTCTGCGTAGAGATGGATCAGAGTCACCAGCAGTGAGAGCGACATCGTTGATATACATAGAGAATAGGGTTGGCCCAAGAATTTAACCCTGTGGCACCCCCATAGACTGCCAGAGGACCGGACAACAGGCCCTCCGATTTGACACACTGAACTCTATCAGAGAAGTAGTTGGAGAATCAGGCGAGGCAGTCATTTGAGAAACCAAGGCTATTGAGTCTGCCGATAAGAATGTGGTGATTGACAGAGTCGAAAGCCTTGGCCAGGTCAATGAAGACAGCTGCACAGTACTGTCTTTTATCGATGGCAGTTATGATATCGTTTAGGACCTTGATTGTGGCTGAGGTGCACCCATTACCAGCTCGGAAACCAGATTGCATAGCGGAGAAGGTACGGTGGGATTTGAAATGGTCGATGATCTGTTTCTTAACTTGGCTGTTAACTTATCTATCCTGTTGCCTAGTCACTTTATCCCTACCGACAGTATTTTTTATATCTTATTTTAACTAGGTAACTAGTATTTGTACATATCTACCTCAATTACTTTGTACCCCTGCACATTGACACTGTACTGGTACCTTGTGTATATAGACAAGTTATCGTTTCTCATTGTGTATTTATTCCCTGTGTGTGTTATTTTTTGTTCATACAACCGGTGGGTCTAATCCTGAATGCTGATTGGTTAAAACCGCATTCCAGCCAGTAGGGCTGGGCGATATGACAAATCTCATATCCCGATATAGGTTATTTCATAGCCCGATACCGATACATATCACGATATAGCACATTTTTTGTAAATCCAATGAATAAATAGTTTATATAAATTTACCACATGTAAAGGGCTATTTCTTATTACATTTTTAATTATACTCAACAAATGAAAAGGTACTTACTCATATTTGATAATTTCTCCTTTTATTTAGAACCTTTGTGCAAATGTTCAATTAAGCATGTAACAAAATATAAAATAATGTATAAAATCTAAAAAAGGTAAATAGAAAACAAACTATATTTGCAAACAAAATAAATATAGGCCTAAAATGTGAATATGGTCAAAAATATCAAAACCAAACATATAATACTCTATATGTTTGAATTGTTGCAGCAAACAAATTAATACAGGCCTGAATTATTGGTATAGAAAATACCAAATGTAAACACGGAACACTTAAGTTTAAACTATAGCAGCAAAATAAGGCTCACAAATAAATATATAAAATATAACAAGCAAACAAAACACTCCAAGTTTGAATTATATCATTATATGAAAACAACCAAAGTGCTGCAAAGAAATATATTTGGCAACAATGCTTCAAAATGTTTGCCTGATGTTGCAGAATCGCTACTTTGGCCCGACACTCCTGATATAAACGAGGAAACTCGAGTTGATTTAAGTGTTTTCGGCTTGGCATTTTGTACCTTGGGTCGAGTGTTAACACCAACTCACGAAACCCCCGTTTCTCGACTGTATAAATTGGGGCCATGTCTTTGCAGATGTAAGTTGTAACGGCAGCTGTTATCTCCTTCCATCTCCGTGATTCTGTGCCATATGGTGTGCCGCGGGCAAAATCCTCTTGCGTCTGAGTCGGGGGTTTGTTTTGAGCACTCGACTGTACTTTTTTGAGTCTCATCCGTAGACTCTCCTTTTCACATGATTCTTGCGTAGGTGGTAAAGAGGTTAGTGGTGTTTGAGCCTGTTGTCGGGACCGGCCTGCGGCATATTTTGCAGAGGACGGTTTTCTGGTCCGTGTGAGCCTTTTCATACCCAAACCACGTCCATGCGACCGAAGTCGCCCCTCTTTTAGGTACGTGCTCTGTGTCACGTTCACTCTCCTCCATGTTTGTCTGTGTTTCAAATTAAGCTTCATCCAATTGACGAAAACTATTGCCGTAAAGAGTGTGATTTGCGACGCAACAAAATAAACGATATACGTTTTTCTATCTTCACACGATATATTTCGTCATATCGCCCAGCCCTACCAGCCAGTGTCTATTTCACAAGTTATCACCAGCTAAATCTATATCGACGTTAAAATGCCTATTTACTCTGTTCATATGTCTGCGTAATCCACTGTCTAATCAGCTCAGCCAGGCACTTTATAAACTTGATCTCCACTATAAAAAGCATAGTAGAAATTATCTCTCATTTATTTTAGACTAACATTTAGATTTCAACAGCAGAGATTTGTATAAACCTTGCTTTTGATAGGGGAGCTGTTCTGTGAGTGGTCTAATAAAAAAGTCAACAAAAGACGAGGGGGCGTTACTTCGCCAATGCCTTCTACAATAGGACGCCCTGGAGGTTTTGTAACATTCTTGTGTAATTTCGTCAAAGTAAATTTTAGGGTAGGTAATAGTTGAATAGACAACATTTTTTTTTTTGATTTGACCAGAACTTAAAGATAGTGTTCTAAAATGGGGATGTGGGGTCACTTCTGAGTTTCTTGTAAAAGGTGTTGTCAAGCAGTTGTCTATGACACTCATTTACCTAAACGGTCCTATCCATGAGAACATGAGTTTAAAAAAAGCATGTCTACCTTAACATCGAAATCGTTGCACTGAGTTTTAGGCACAAAAGATAACCCTTTATTGCGTCTGTCATGGAGGTGCAGGACCTCTTTTGTAAGGGTTTCTCCAGAAATAAACTTTGTTCTTGATTGTAAGTCTGAACGCTGAGCTGTAGCCAATAAACAGCATTCTCACGTAGGTATTTATTTTTGTCCAGGTAGGAAAGGGCAGTGTGGAGTGCAATAGACATCTGTGGATCTGTTGTTGTGGTATGAGAATTGGAGTGGTTCCAGGGTGTCTGTGATGATGGTGTTTGTGAGCCATGACCAGCCTTTCAAAGCATTTCATGGCTACAGATGTGAGTGCTACCGGGCGATAGTCATTTAGACAGGTTACCTTGGCGTTCTTGGACGATTATTGGGCAAGTTCCAATTTCAAAATAAGAGTCCCTCGATTTGTCACGGTAAAATACAAGTCCTGCAATTTCACATTTCTAAATAAGAGTCCCTCGATTTGTAATGCTAAAATGAAAGTCCTGCAAATTCTGATTTCAAAATAAGAGTCCCTCTATTCCCTAATGCCAAAATAAGTCCTGCAATTCCCTATTTCAAAATAAGTCCCTTAATTTGTCGTGCCAAAAGTCCTGCGATTTTCAGTTTCAAAATAAAGGTCCCTCAATTTGTCATTGTAAAATAAGTCATACAATTTCCTATTTCAAAATAAGAGTCCCTTGGTTTATCGTGCCAAAATAAGTCCTTCAATTTCCAATTTCAAAGGTGAGTTCCTTGATTTGTCATGCTGAAAAGTCCCTCAATTTGTCATGTCAAAATAAAAGTCCTGCGATATCCAATTTTTTAAATAAGTATGTTTTGTTTTTTTCATTTCAGTAGCAATATAAAACCCCAGTGGGTAATGTTATTACATTTATTGTCAAGGCAGCTCTGCAGCTGCATCATATCGCTGACTCTCGCTGGCACCTCTGACACAGTGAGGGTCCCCCCAGTGACACTAACTCTCATTAAAGGGGTAATCTGTAGTTCAAACAACTGTGAAGTGGCCACCTCACTACTGTTTTGGTAAACAGTTGAGTGACAGGGCTGAATAAATGTAACCACTCTCATCATATCTCTGAGCCAAATAAATTAGACACAGCCTAGCACCGAAAACAGGAAATGACACCATGCCATGGTTCCCGGGAAATTTAAACGGAAAGGACTATTAATGCAACATTGCAATTCCTTGTAAATGTATTATATAATCAGATTTAATTGCACTCAAGAAATGTTCTCTCCTACTAGGGGTCATATTAGCAGGCTATCCCGGGTTAAAAACACTTTTCAAAAGTGTTTTTACATTCGCTTTGTCACAGTTATTGCGATTAAGTACATTTGACGAAGGTAAAGGAAGTAAGATCTTCTAGTTTTAGTTACAGCACAATAATAATGATCATTACCGCCACCAACGTATACGGGGTGTAATACCAGCCGTGTGATGTTTTTTGCGTACGAGATGAAACGTTGATTTGAACCGGCGCCTACTGTCTGATTCATATCGCGTGATATCTGATGATGGTTCTCGGTTATATCGACTGATTGGTTCTGTATGGGGTTCTTTATCTCTGACTGCGCGTTCCAGAGGGGGAGCAAGCACGTACACAAGAGCATAGTGCGTAAAACCACCTGATCTGCTAGGCCTGCTGTGAGTGGCTGGTTCAGTTATTTAGGGTTGAACGTCGGTGCGGTGGGTCACGTGACGGGATCTGCTGCTGGCTGAGCGAAGCGTGTTAGCAGGTAAAGAAATACAAAAGGTTTGTTATGATAACATGAACGCAAAATACAGTGCGGGCAGTTGTTGTATGCGTTTGATCCACTTCACTGCAGTAATACTATTCGCGAAGAGACAGACCGCGCTATCATTTGACGTTAACAGTTAGCTTAGCCGCTAAAGTGACGACGTGGTGCGGATGGAGCTAGGGGGATGCTAGCCCTGCCTTACCAATTGCATTGTGCGAAGGTTTTCAAACGCTTGATAAAGTTATCAGCTATTCCACGGGTCAAGTAGCTAACTACTGGCTAGTTAGCCATGTTCACACGCTTCTTGCTAGCAAATAGTTTCGGGTTACATCATAGTACTGTCTTTATACAAGTTGTACATAGCTAACGTTACTACATTTTGTTAGTTAATTTAACATAAGTGGACGTGTGTGGAGTAACTAATGTTTCTGGTCGATTGTGCGACCAGTGGTTTAGCTAGCTACGTATTATGTAGCTAACCGGCTAATATATTAGCCGGTTACACAAAGACTTGCGTCCTCAACATTGTTTATTTGTGTCTCAACTCTATACGCTTACATATAGGGCGTTGTGGGATTAATAACTAAAACATTTTGATATTTATCGTTGAGTCAATTAGTTCGTTTGAGCTTTGTCCAGGCTCAATTTGGACGTTTGAACAAATACTTTTTTGGCAATGTAAAACTAACGTTAGTTAGCAAGTCAACATTAGCCAGCCTCTTTACATGTGAATAATCGAAATAAACAAGAGCTGAAGCTATCATTTTGGGATTCACTGATTCTTGGAAATCGATAACGTAATCCTGCTAACAAATATTTTAGTCATATTTATTTTTCGTTCAATAACGAGGACGCTCGTATAAATTAGTTAGCAAACTACCCTAGCCTAATTTTCTACCTAGTTAATATAATCCAAATATGGTTTGTTAATGTGTTCCCATCCGGGTTAGAGAACGCAGCTGTCACAATAAATAATGATGGCAGCTGTTTTTGCGAGACGAGTGCTAGCAAGCCAGCTACGCACTTATCATTTATTCAATTAATCAGTTGATTTTTCAACTAACGTTAGCTAACTACCTAGGCCATCTAGCCGCTTGCCCGTCCGTTAGCGAGGCCTAATTTAGCTAATTAAGGTTTTGTTTTTATTAACTTAACGGAAACATGAACCCTTGTCACGTCCCAAATTAGTTTTTTGCAATCCCAAATGTCTGCCCATGATTTGGACTAGGCGCGGTGGTTTGCAAGGCCCTAGCTAGAACTTTCAAAATAGCTGACTAAGCTACGTTAATTACACGCACTAGCTTCATATTTATCGCCATGCCAAACTACTTGGCCATGTCAGTACAGAGAAACATAATTGCCTTGTTTTATAAGTAGTCAATACTCACAGGTGGCATTTCTAACCTTAGCCAGATGTATATGTGATGCTTGTTTGACCTGTACATCTAGCTATGTTTCAGACTGTTTTTGACTGTGCATGAGAGATGTAAGCTGACACCAGAACAACCTCCCCCTGGTCTGGATGTCTAAATTTAAACATGAGGGGCAATACAGTACAGAGATCCAAGGTGTGTCTAGCAGGTTGAAATGATTGATGTCCCTTTCACTGATTATCTCCCCCCCCCCCCCCCAAATCTGTTTCAGATTTTTCTATTTTGTACATACATTGTTTTGTATATACTGTATATGATGACTTCAGTGGTCAGCAATCCAACTCGAGGAACTCGGGACAGAGCGCTGCCCACTACCACACAAACCACACAGCCACAGAAACAGATAAAAGTGAGTTTCATACAGGCTTTCAGATTAGCGACACTGTACACAGTGTACCTTTTGGTTCTCATGTTTTCCTGCCATTACAGTACATTTGTTAAATGTGCATATCCCCTTTTAGTCTCATTACACAAACCAAAAATAGTTGCCCTGTGTGTGTAACTCTTTGAATGCAGGCCACAGCAGAACAGATTCGGCTTGCCCAGATGATCTACGACAAAAATGATGCAGACTTTGAGGATAAGGTCAAACAGGTGAGTACAGTGTAAAACAAGTTGTGAAAATGTGGCATTTATATAGCCTAATGTGTATGACTAAGTACAGTACCAATGCACACTAGCCCCACACTTGTCTGTTTGTGTCAGTAAAGCTGAGTTGTTTGTGCACACGTGCTGATTGTATTCCCACAGCTGATTGAGGTGACTGGGAAGACCCAAGATGAGTGCATGGTGGCCCTCCATGACTGCAATGAGGATGTCAACAGAGCCATCAATTTCCTGCTGGAAAGCACCTCTGACACAGTGAGGGTCCCCCCAGGCGCTCACATACACCCATGCTCTGACACATCCAGTGACACTAACTCTCATTAAAGGGGTAATCTGTAGTTCAAACAACAGTGAAGTGGCCACCTCACTACTGTTTTGGTAAACAGTTGAGTGACAGGGCTGAATAAATGTAACCACTCTCAAATTCATAGACTGATTTATGGGCCGACCATCCGTGAGATTAAAATGATAGTTTTAACCATGTTTTGTGGCTATAGTGTTTGTTTACATTGCTTACAAACAAAGGAGGAAAACACTCTTGTATTTTGGCTTCTGGTGGGATGAGACAGTTGAACTAAGCTAATGTGGCATTTTAAGTTATGTTCTTTGCGAATCCATGAGTATATATAATACATTTAAAGGGTAAAAAAATTGATGTACCAATTGCAGATAGCCCCTTTAACTAGTTGACTAATCAGTACGAAGTTTGCACTCAACATATTCTCATAACCTAAATCTACTAACTATTTTCTAAATATGCTTATTTAGTGTTGTCTCCACGTTTGCAATAAGTTCTTTGTTTGTCAGACCTCCTGGGAGACAGTTGGGAAAAAGGCACGAGGGAAGGAGGGAGGACCCTCGGAGATGAAGGACAATCGAGAGAAGAGAGGAGATCGTGAGGCAAGCCGGGCCCGCGGGGTCCCCAACAGGAGGGGCCGTGGTACTAGCCGCAGCAGAGAGGGTGAGGGGTTAGATAAATCCCATTCTTTTTGCGAGTTTGTTGACTTGTATGTAATTGTTTCTCCTTTTGCCTCTCCTTTTAGTGCGGCCAGAGGAGAATGGGTTTGAAATGTGTTCTGGGGATAAAGTGGCTGACCGTGGTCGCTGGGGGAGGGGTGTTGCTGGCAGAGGTGAGTGTTACTGCTACTAAGAAAATTATGTACTCTGCATGGCCAAAACTATGTGGACATTGGCTCGTCTAACATCTCATTCCTTAATCATGGGCATTAATAGGGATTTGGTCCCCCCTTTGCTGCTATAACAGCCTCCACTCTTCTAGGAATGTTTTCCACTAGATTAGGCCTGGCTCGCAGTCGGCATTCCAATTCATCCCAAAGGTGTTAGATGGGATAGAGGTCAGGGCTCTGTGCAGGCCAGTCAAGTTCTTCCACACTGATCTCAACAAAGCATTTACAGTGGGGCAAAAAAGTATTTAGTCAGCCACCAATTGTGCAAGTTCTCCCATTTAAAAAGATGAGAGGCCTGTAATTTTCATCATAGGTACACTTCAACTATGAGAGACAAAATTAGAATCCAGAAAATCACATTGTAGTATTTTTAATGAATTTATTTGCAAATTATGGTGGAAAATAAGTATTTGGTCAATAACAAAAGCTTATCTCAATACTTTGTCATTGCCAACAAAGGGTATATAACAGAGGTCAAACGTTTTCTGTAAATCTTCACAAGGGTTTCACACACTGTTGCTGGTACTTTAGCCCATTCCTCCATGCAGATCTCCTCTAGAGCAGTGATGTTTCGGGGCTGTCGCTGGGCAACACGGACTTTCAACTCCCTCCAAAGATTTTCTATGGGGTTGAGATCTGGAGACTGGCTAGGCCACTCCAGGACCATGAAATGCTTCTTACGAAGCCACTCCTTCGTTGCCCGGGCGGTGTGTTTGGGATCATTGTCATGCTGAAAGACCCAGCCACGTTTCATCTTCAATGCCCTTGCTGATGGGTTTTGACTCAAAATCTCACGATACATGGCCCCATTCATTCTTTCCTTTACACGGATCAGTCGTCCTGGTCCCTTTGCAGAAAAACAGCCCCAAAGCATGATGTTTCCACCCCCGTGTTTCACAGTAGGTATGGTGTTCTTTGGATGCAACTCAGCATTCTTTCTCCTCCAAACACGACGAGTTGAGTTTTTACCAAAAGGTTCTATTTTGGTTTCATCTGACCATATGACATTCTCCCAATCCTCTTCTGGATCAGTTTCTGTCTGTAAATGTATTATATGTCCTAAGCTGTCTAGGCTAAGCCAATCCTCATATACGTATCCAAGACCTGTCACTAATGCTGTCAGCCTGAAGTCTAAACACTGATTTCTGAATTTTTTCAAAATTCTCTACCTGTGTAACTGACATGCCCATCATACGGTACCATTCCCCCCTCTAACCTGTTTTGAAGCAACACATATCAGCTGTTTGTACCGAAAACATGTCTGTTTTAAAACACACAGGCATCAGGTGTGATTATTAGACGGGTGTGTGTCTTGCAGCACAGGTCAGACGTAGTGTTTCTTTGTGTCTAGGGTCGGGGGGTCGCGGAAGGGGAAGAGCAGCTGGTGTTAACAGGTTCTCCTCTCAGGGGATGGGGTGAGTTGAAGAGCCACACTGGAGGAGATCACCCACTGTTCATGTCTATTCAGCTGTGCATTCCGTGTTGTTTTTTTTGTGTGTCTGTGAGGACGTGGCTGTTTCACTGTATAATAGCATTGCTTATTAATGAAGACAATGATTACAAGCACATAGATGAACCCCTAACCCTCCTCTCCCCACCTAAGGATCTTCAACCCTGCTGACTACAACGCTAACGCGGGCGTGTCTCGCCAGGAAACTTGGGAAGCAGAGGGGAACGAATGTGGAGATGGTACAGGTGAGTAGGGTTGGGCGGTATATGGCTTTTTGTACCGTTTCTGTACCATACCGGTAGTATACTGCATTACTGAATGTGCACACAATGGGTGCTATTAAAAAAATAATAAACAACTCACAAAACATTTTAAGCAACAGGGAACTTGACCCAGCAGGGGATTAAATGTTTCTGCTGTAACAAAGAAGCTTGATCTTGACATCTAGCCACTTAGCTAGCAAGTTGGGGCTGCAGGTAGCCTAGTGGTTAGGGTGTCGGGCCAGTAACTGAAAGGTTGCTGGATCGAATCCCCGAGGTGACAAGGTAAATAATCTGTCGTTCTGCCCCTGAACAAGGCAGTTAACCCACAGTTCGCCGGCAGGCCGTCATTTGTTCTTAACTGACTTGCCTATTTAAATAAACCAAATACCCCCCCACCCTTACAGTAGATTCTATATGGTTAAATAGGTTTGCCTGAGGTCTGAAATGTAGCCCACTCCTTTTCGAGGTGTAGATTGTAGAGCTTTAAAGCATTGTGAAGTAGTATAGTCCTGGACGCAGTTGGAGCAGTGTGGTTTGGCCTCAACCAGGACTGTGTTCATTAGGTACTGAAAAGGAAGACAACCGATTTTTAAAAAGGGAAGGTGTCTGTGTTTGTCCAATAAATTCTTTCATTTTCCTTTGTGATGCCTTTTCTCTATGTCCCTAAACAACACAACTCTGATTGTATTGTGCTGCTGACTGAGCTCTGTTGGACAGAAGGGTATGCATGATTACTAACTCACCTACCCATACTGTCCCCTACTATCAAAGGAGGAACATGGAAAGGCAACTTGGAAGACTGGGCTGCAGAAGACTGGAATGAGGATGTGAGTCATGGTTGCCACTTTTGACTTTATATTAGTGGCTACACAAGCACACACACACACACACAACAAAAGTTATCTTCCTGATATTTCTGTTTTTATCAACAGCTGTCTGAGACCAAAGTGTTCACTGCCTCTGCTCCTGCGAACCACATCACATCTGTACACAAGTAAGGGCTCTAATCTAATGCTCACAGTAAAGCACACTTAACCCCATGAAATACTCTCGTCTCTCGCCCAGTCTTGTAGCACAAATTCTCACAACAAAATAACAGTAAAATGGCTGGGGTTGGAATGCGAAGGTTTCATAGTAATGAGATGTGGGTGTATGTAATCATTTCTCTGTATCGTCTTGTCAAATGATGAAGGTTATGGTTACAAGCACAAAGCTAAACCTTTTGTGTGTGGAATACCTCAATCTGAATCTCCTTCCGTCCGGTTACAGAGTAATTTTTCCATTGCATTCACTCTGCTCAACTTCTCATTGAGAGAGCGATATATATATACATGAGAGAAGTATAATAAATAAATAGAAGTGATATTTCATGGTGACAAAGCAGAGGAGGAGGGGGGATGTTATCAGGAAACATCACTAAACTATCCATTCAGTGTCCCATTGTAAACTGTACTGGTCATCCTCTTTCCTCTCCAGTGTGGACCTGGGCACTCTGCTGCCCAAGACGGGCTGTGCAGAGGAGGAGCTGGGTGGCATGGAGCCCCCTGCCACTGAGGGTGTGGGGGGCCAGAGCCTGGTGTTCACCAACTCTCACCACAACAGCACTCGCACCGCCACACACAGCTATGCCAGCGCTGCCGCCAACAGCTATGCCAGCGCCGCCTCTGGCACCAGCTATGCCCACGGTGACCTGGTGAGGCAGCCAGCCACACACATCCTTTACATGGTTACACACGCATATTCTTATATGCTTATACATACACACTAGTAATATGCTTTAAGTGAAGTTACACTCATCTCTCTGTCTGTCAGTCCTCAGTCCTGGGCTCTGGTTTTGGGGCTCTGAGTGGGCCCAAGCCAACCCTGGGTGAGGTCAGGATACCAGAGCAGCTCAACGGGCTGCGGCTCACCCCACGGGCCAATCAGCAGCTGGTCACCGCGGGCAACGGCAGTGTCACCGAAGAATCCGGTCTACCTGCAGTTCAAGGCTCCGCCCCCATTTCTGCCACTGAAATCAAGACCCCAAGAGTGGAGACTGGCCCTGTTCCAACCTCTCACTGTAAGACACACACACAATGGGTACTAGCATATGGAAAAGTTTCAACTGAGGTGTGGGTACATCATTTTACATTTACATTTTTGTCATTTAGCAGACTCTTATCCAGATCAACTTACAAATTGGTGCGTTCAACTTAGGATAGCCAGTGGGACAACCACATCTTGATCACAATAAGTGCATTTCTTTAAACAAGCAGCTGTGAGGGAAGTCAGTGCTAGCACGGAAATAAGTCAGGTTCAGACAAAAGACAAGTGTTAGTAAAGGTATTTTTATTTATTAGGATTACTGTTGTACTATTCCAGGTATTTCTTAAATACATTACTTAAGTACATGTCATTGTTTGTCTGTTTCGACATGTCTATTAGTAGGAGATAATGATGGTTACAAGCACATAGCTGAATCTTAATATGTGGACTACCTGAATGACTGAATCTCCTTCCATCCTCAAATTGCATCATTCTATCCCTCCCAAAAAGTTAAATGTGTGGAGATCTAATAGTGACACAATGGTCGTGGGGGAAAGCAGCCTCATGCTACATAAAATAAAAGATTCTGTCAGTGTCCCATTGTAAACTTTGCCACACATAGCATGTCCCAATTCACTCTTTCAGATCTGTATTTACTGGACTGCTAATGCCACCATTAACCCCCTCTGTTGGTCGCCCTCTGTCTTCCCCAGTGGATCTGAAGATGCAGCCGGAGCCGTCCGCTGTCCTCAGCCAGCTGGCCCAGCGGCAGCAACAGGCCCAGCAACAGGCCCAGCAGAGCTCCCTGCCCAAGGCAGAGCCTCTGTCTCTTCCCCCCCAGGTCCCTACTCCCCCAGGCCACTACGACGCCGGGCCCCCGCCTCCCAGAGACGGACCCTCCCTTGACCACCAGGCTCCGACGGCTGAACCCCCACAGAGGCAGATCAAGACCCAGAGACGCAGAGTACCTCCTCCCTCCAAGGTTAGGAAGCGTGTGTGGAAATAGGCTGCCTGCTCACCGAGGGTACATAACAATGAGTGTTTGTTTCTCAACCATTTGTAAACGTATCTTAAAGTACTGTAGGTAAGTGCAACTTTGCACACTGTCACACGTTGGGTCTGAAATGTCTTAGAACGTGTGTCTGAAAAGTGCGATTTGTGTATCAAACTTTGTGAATAGCATATGTGCAGGCGTGGGATTTAATGTGTTAATGTTCCTCTCTTAATCCCTCTTGTTCTGCCTCCTCAGATCCCTTCGTCTGCGGTGGAGATGCCAGGCTCCGCAGACGTGTCTGGTCTCAATGTGCAGTTTGGGGCCTTGGACTTTGGCTCTGAGCCCAGTGTGATTGACATGGGCCACCAGGCTGAACTGGCCCCCACAGCCGTACCCCAGACCCAAAGCAGCTTGTTCTCCAAACCTGGACCTGTCAGGTGTTTATTTATTTGGCTGAATTAGTATCACTGTGTTGTATAACTTGTTTTACACTAACTCTTCCCTTTACGTTGTTGTTGCAGTGAGCCCTTGGGCAGCTTGTCGTCCATCCCTCCGTCGATATCAGACCCCGGTTTCCCATCTCTGGGCTTGCCAAGTGCCACGCCATCCCCCTCCCTGGGTCTCCCCAGCGCCACCCCACCCTCCTCCACCCCCTCAGCTAGCAGAGTGGAAAACGGCCCCCCGCGGAGCATGGCCCCCCACCTGGCCTACCCCCAGAGCAAAGACTCCCCCGCCGCCCCTCTCACCGTGAGTCAGCCACACTGCACTTGTCAGGTGTGGTCAGCAGAGACACTGTCTCGATTGACTACTCCCCGTCACTCATAAATTATGGACATAATGATGGTTACAAGCCCATATCTGCCTCTTATTATGTGGAATACCTCAATGACTGAATCTCAATGGTCAACGGACACTTAAAACCCTCAAGCGTGATTTAAGATTACTAGAGCTCTACTGTAAGAGAACTGTACAGTGAAATCAAGATGGCCAACTGATGAGAATATCAATGTCTTCTTTCACAGAATGGCTATGGTGGCGTGAGGACACAGGGCCCACAGGATTGTAAGTAACCAGGAGAATTTGTGCTTGTCAAAAAAGAAACCCCTTTTGATGGAAAAATTCTTATTTCCTGGTTAAGACAAAAAGTCCAGCATGCTTGCTTATCTCTCTTCTCTCTCAGCGACGTCGTTGGCCTCTCGAACCGCTAAGCCCGAGTCGCCTCCCATGAGCAGTGACAGTGGCCCCGTCCACCATGTTCCCTCCCCAGCCCCCACACCCTCCCACTCCACCCCTCTACCATCCCTCAGCAGGTAAGCCCATCACTCCCCTCCCCCCAGTCATTCTCATAACGGAGATAATGATGGTTACAAGCACATAGCTGAATCTTAATATGTGGACTCTTCAAAGACTGAATCTCCCATCTCCTCTATTGACTGACAAAATAATAGTCCTTTTTAAGACTCATGGGATGATTTGGTAACGTTAACTGTTTTCTCTCCCATGGTCTCAGTCATGTGACCAGTACGTACTCGTCAGGATCTGCCCTCTCCACTAGCTCCTCCCTTGCGGTAAGCACAGCGTCATCTTTTGGGGCTAATTTAAATGGATCTAAAATAAGCACTGAGAAGGTGAAGAGGAAAAATGCTACTAAAAAAGCGAATCTGCTGTCAGGCCAACTCTCGCTCTCCCTCCACCCTATAGATGACAAGTGAGGAGAGCAGTGGTCTCCACACCTTCTCCTCTGGCCCTTCCATCAATGCTGCGCTTAGCAGCTCCAACGGCATGATGCATGTCCCCGGAGCGCCTGGTCTATCCGCCAACACTGCCCTCTCAGCTGTCGGGCGCACTGCCCAACCCCTGCTGAACACCACCTCGGGTGAGTCCAGGAGAACCCTGCTGTCACACACAGGTTTGTTATGGTCACTTAACGGTCCTACTCTCTCTGCTGTCTGTATTATTTGACTGACATTCTTGTTCCACAGGCAAAGCCCCCCCTAACCTGGCCCAAGGAGTGCCCCCTCTGCTGGCTAATCAGTACATTATGGGCCCTGGAGGCCTGCTGCCTGCATACCCGGTAACTACTCTAACCCGCTTTCTTTTTCTCTTGCATGCTCTCGTTCTTTGTTTCAATTAACTGCCTTCCATTTCTCTCTACCAGTCTCGTTTTAGTCAAGTCTTTCTCTCACTGGCCTGCAATCGCTCTCTCTCTCTCTCTCCCCTTTCATACCATTGGTTCTTGGATAAATATTTGGATTATTTCAGTTGAACTGTTTCATTTGGTCATTGTCCCACTCTAAAGCAGATCTATGGATATGAGGACCTGCAGATGTTGCAGTCTCGTCTGCCTATGGTGAGTGACCTTTCACACGTGACACATCACTTATTACGACGATGATGAGAAATGCAGCACACACTTCTGTTTGCCCAGACAGACTCTCGCATGGTGTCTGGTTTAGATGTAGTTTTAGTAGACCTAAACACAATGTTAATGTTGCATATCTGTGTCCCTGTCATAATATGGAGATAATGGTTACAAGCACATGGCTGAATCCTAATATCTGGACTTTCGCAATGACTGTTGAATCTGATTATTTGGTTTCCCTCCTGGTGTCTTTCTCTGTAGGACTACTATGGAGTCGCATTCCCTGGTACAACCGCAACTATGCCTGGCAGAGATGGGCTAACCAACAATCCATACTCAGGTAACGCTTGTTCCACACTCATTTACAAATGCAGTCTTGTCAGAAGCCAGAACCACATCTTTGGTCCACACCATAATATGGAGATAATGATGGTTACAAGCACATAGCTGAATCGTAATTTGTGGACAACCTCAATGACTGAATCTCCCATCTCCTCTCACTAACAGTATAATTAAAGCTTGATTTACAGCTTGTGACTGAATTGAACAGAAAAGGCTAATTCAGCTCTTCGCAACTACTCAAAAACAGTTTTAAACATTTTGCTAATTTATCTCGCAATGTTTGAGATCACTGGGCTCTTGGAAACTTTAAACAATCTAGTATTTTTTTAATTTTTTTATTTAACTAGGCAAGTCGGTTAAGAACAAATTCTTATTTACAATGACTGCCTACACCGGCCAAACTCGGACGACACTGGGCCAATTGTGCGCCGCCCTATGGGACTCCCAAATCACGGCCGGTTGTGCTAGTCTGGATTTGAACCAGGTTGTCTAGTGACGTCTCCAGCACTGAGATGCAGTGTCTTAGACCACTGCGCCACTTGGGAGCGCCCTTCCCCAGATATACACTACCGTTCAAAAGTTTGGGGCCACTTAGAAATGTCCTTGTTTTTGAAAGAAACAAAAAACATTTTGTCCATTAAAATAACATAAATTCAGTGTAGACATAGTTAATGTTGTAAATGACTATTGTAGCTGACATCTCAGAATAGTGCAAACTGGCTCTAACCAGAATAGAAAGAGGAGTGGGAGGCCCTGGTGCACAACTGCGCAAGAGAACAAGGACATTATAGTGTCTAGTTTGAGAAACAGGCGCCTCACAAGTCCTCAACTGGCAACTTCATTAAATAGTAACTGTTCGTCGGGAGCTTCATGAAATGGGTTTCCATGGCCGAGCAGCCGCACAACAATCCTAAGATCACCATGCGCAATGCCAAGCATCAGCTGGAGTGGTGAAAAGCTTGCTGCAATTGGACTCTGGAGCAGTGGAAACGCGTTCTCTGGAGTGATTAATCACGCTTCACCATCTGGCAGTCCGACAGCTGAATCTGGGTTTGGCGGATGCCAGGAGAACGCTACCTGCCCCAATGCATAGTGCCAATTGTAAAGTTTGGTGGAGTAATAATGGTATGGGGCTGTTTGTCATGGTTCGGGCTAGGCTCCTTAGTTCCAGTGAAGGGAAATCTTAACGCTACAGCATACATTCTAGATAATTCTGTGCTTTCAACTTTGTGGCAACAGTTTGGGGAAGATCCTTTCCTGTTTCTGCATGACAATGCCCTCTTGCACATACATACAGAAATGGTTTGTTGAGATCGATGTAGAAGAACATGACTGGCCTGCACAGAGCCCTGACCTCAACCCCGTCGAACACCTTGGGATGAATTGGAATGCCGACTGTGAGCCACCTCACTAATGCTCTTGTGGCTGAATGGAAGCAAGTCCTTGCAGCAATGTTTACAACATCTAGTGGAAAGCCTTCCCAAAAGAGTATACCAATGGGTGCTGAAAAGGACATGAATGAGTGTTCTGAACCATTCTCTCCATATTCTATTGAGTCTGTCGAATTCTAATTAAAGGTACACCAACTTTAAAGGGATGGCTTTAGATAAATGTACTGAAAACTCAACCTGAACCTGTGGGAGAGTTTTTAGCAGTTTAATTAAATGTATTCAGTAGCACAAGGGAACCACACCTGCAAAGCCCGTTACATACCTTCATAAGGCAAGTCTGAATGCCAACTACTGAAGTGAGTAGAAAAAGCTTTTAAAAAAATCGGGGCCCATATTGATCAGCATCTCCCTTCTCTTTTAGGTGAAGCCACCAAGTTTGGCCGAGGGGACTCGTCGTCCCCAGCTCCCCCCACCAGCCTGTCCCAGGGCCCCTCTGCTCAGCCCCAGCAGCCCCCCCAGGCTCAGAGCCAAGGTCTGGGACAGAGCCAGGGCCAGCAGACCCAGAACCAGGCCTTCCTCAATCCACCTCTGCCCCCGGGCTACGGCTACACCGGCCTTCCTTACTATGCCGGCATGCCCGGGGTGCCCAGCGCCTTCCAGTACGGCCCCACCGTCTTCGTGCCTCCAACCTCGGCCAAGCAGCCTAACATGGGCATGGGGAACCCCTCCAGCCAGTACCACCAACAGCATCAGCCCAGCTACGGCCAGCATGCGTATGGAACAGGTGTGTGTTTGTCAGTGAGCGAGAGAGTGAACTGAAATCACAGACCGTGTGTGTGTGGCTGAGAGGGAGAGTTCTTGCTTAGCAAGCATGGCCCCGCCCCCCTGCCGGTTTTAGTGGCTGTTCACATGCTATTCTAGCCAGTTTCCTTATTGCTTCTCTCTCGGTTCTTCTTCTCCCCCTTACCCCTCCCCCTTCCTCTGCTGTCCTTTTTACTCTCCCCCTCCACTTTACTCGTTCCTCCTGGTCCTCTTCCATTCCTCCTCTCTCTCAGCTTTTGACGACCTATCTCAGGGCCACGCGGGGGAGTACAGTAAGGGAGGGTACGGAGGCTCTGCCCAGTCACAGGCCAAATCAGCTGGCAGCGGCCCAGGGAAAGGTACACTCACTGAACTCAGCTGCCCCAGGACGCACCCTCCCTTTCCCTCCCCACTCCCTTCACTTGTTATCAGCCGTGATATACTACTACTGTTCTGAAACACCCCCTCACTACTAACTCTTGAAATGGTGAACTCCCTCACTAGAAATGTTTAACATTGTCTACTGGCACCGCAAACTGACATGTTGTTCGACGTGTCCTCTCACTCACAGCTCCAGGTTTGTCCGGCTCGGGCAGCAGTGGAGGGGTGCCTGAGATGGGAGCTTCAGTGTATAGCAAGACGCAGGTGAGCTCCGTGAGAGACTGGCCTATGCTGAGGTCCGTCCACACCTGGTTTATAGTAGGGATGGGCACGATTACTCGAATACTCAAATATCCTAAATGAAGTTAGTATTCGAATACTTATGACGGTAGTTCAAATTATTATTTTTTTTTTTTTTTAAACCTTTCGTAAAATGAAATTAAGTGTTCCATGTGTCATGTATTATAAGAGTTGTGACGTTTTAAGTTATTTAATAAATAATAAGCCAAAAAGGACGGCGATTCTGCGTTCTGCTGCAGTCCATCCAGCAAGCGAAGCGAGGTGTGGAGGTATTTCGATCATGTTGACAACCAGACAAACGTTAAATGTAAAATATGCAATGTCAAGCTAGTGTACCACAAGTCTACCACTTGTGCAAAACCACATGAGGTTGAAGCATAAAGAAACAACTTTGTCACAGTACAAACAAACACAGCCCCGCATCACCTAATTTTCTACCTTGAAGCGAAGCTGTGACCCGGTAAAAAGCGAGCACATCACACAGTTGATCACCACAATGATAACTCCGAGGTAGCATGTCTTTTGTTAACGGCGGTAATCTGTCGTTGTGCGCCGTAGCCTCTAAGAGCCCAGTTCCAAGAATTGATCTCTGCAAATTAATAGGTTATAATTCTACATGTGTATCTTTCGTTTTTATAAAGGATATTAAAGGATAGCCTACATAATGTGTTTAATTTTGTTCAATGTACGTTTTTACTTTTTATTTAACTCAATCGTAGGCTAGACGTTATTGCACTCAGTTTAAGAGCCTACTTCTGAAGACCAGCATTTTTCAAGTTCAATGTCTTTTCGTCGTGTTCAATAAATGTATATTGCATTTGTGTTGTTTATTTAACTGTTATTTATTCTAATAGCTTAAGTCACAAGTCTTGTCACTGAGTGCGTTGCGTCATGTCAGGCTAATTACAGAATGGAACGGCAGCCGCATTAAAACATTTTCGAATATTCAAAAAAAATATTGGATATTATTCGAATAGTGGAATCATTTCAAATGCCCATCCCTAGTTTATAGTTGTTGCTTTTAGTATTGTTTTTATACCAGGATGCAAGGGGAAACATGAAGCAGTATTAATTTCTTGAGGGAAAACAATCCTAATTTGGGAGAAAAAAAAAAAAACGCCTTATGTTGTCACCCAGAGTTGCTTGTTTATTTTCCAAGCTATATCACACAATATATTACAACATTTGGTTTTTAAGGAACATAGTTTTGTCTGTTTCATGGTTTCTTTTTTTGACAAAGAAAATGGTATCATAGTCTCGTGATACTGGTATCGTGACTTCACTAGTTGCTGTATAGTTGTTTTGGAGATTCAACCAATGATGTGTATATAAATCCCTTTTTTCAGCCAAGTCATGTCTCCAAACCCCCCCCCCCCTACCAACCCCAGTCTTTTGATAAGCAGGGCTTCCACACAGGAACACCCCCCCCCTTCAGCCTGCCATCTGCCCTGGGGGGCACGGGTCCTCTGAACCCCGGCGGTGCCCCCGGTTACGCCCCACCACCCTTCCTCCACATTCTGCCTGCCCACCAGCAGCCACACTCCCAGCTGCTGCACCACCACCTCTCCCAAGACGGACAGGTAACACCCCCTCCACCTGTTTTTTAATAAACGTCATACACTTACATTCTCCACCTGTTGTTAATAAACGTCATACACTTACATTCTCCACCTGTTGTTAATAAACGTCATAGACTTACATTCTCCACCTGTTGTTAATAAACACCATAGACTTACATTCTCCACCTGTTGTTAATAAACACCATAGACTTACATTCTCCACCTGTTGTTAATAAACACCATAGACTTACATTCTCCACCTGTTGTTAATAAACACCATAGACTTACATTCTCCACCTGTTGTTAATAAACACCATAGACTTACATTCTCCACCTGTTGTTAATAAACACCATAGACTTACATTCTCCACCTGTTGTTAATAAACACCATAGACTTACATTCTCCACCTGTTGTTAATAAACACCATAGACTTACATTCTCCACCTGTTGTTAATAAACACCATAGACTTACATTCTCCACCTGTTGTTAATAAACACCATAGACTTACATTCTCCACCTGTTGTTAGTAAACACCATAGACTTACATTCTCCACCTGTTGTTAGTAAACACCGTAGACTTACATTCTCCACCTGTTGTTAGTAAACACCATAGACTTACATTCTCCACCTGTTGTTAATAAATAATGTAGACTTACATTTGCCCACTGTTGTTAATAAACACCATAGACATACAGTTGAAGTCTGAAGTTTACATATACATTTAAACTCAGTTTTTCACAATTCCTGACATTTGATCCTAGTAAAACTTCCCTGTCTTAGGTCAGTTAGGGTCACCACTTTATTTTAAGAATGTGAAATGTCATAATAGTAGAGTTTTTTTTTATTTTTATCACATTCCTAGTGGGTCAGAAGTTTACATACACTCAATTAGTATTTGGTAGCATTGCCTTTAAATTGTTTAACTTGGGTCAAACGTTTCGGGTAGCCTTCCACAAGCTTCCCACAATAATTGGGTGAATTTTGGCCCATTCCTCCTGACAGATCTGGTGTAACTGAGTCAGGTTTGTAGGCCTCCTTGCTCGCACACACTTTTTCAGTTCTGCCCACGCATTTTCTATAGGATTGAGGTCAGGGCTTTGTGATGGCCACTCCAATACCTTGACTTTGTTGTCCTTAAGCCATTTTGCCACAACTTTGGAAGTATGCTTGGGGTCATTGGAAGACCCATTTGCGACCAAGCTTTAACTTCCTGACTGATGTCTTGATGTTGCTTTAATATATCCACATAATTGTCCTTCCTTATGATGCCATCTATTTTGTGAAGTGCACCAGTCCCTCCTGCAGCAAAGCACCCCCACAACATGATGCTGCCACCCCTGTGCTTCACGGTTGGGATGGTGTTCTTCGGCTTGCAAGCCTCCCCCTTTTTCCTCCAAACATAACGATGGTCATTATGGTCAAACAGTTCTATTTTTGTTTCATCAGACCAGAGGACATTTCTCCAAAAAGTATGATCTTTGTCCCCATGTGCAGTTACAAACCGTAGTCGTCTGGCTTTTTTATGGCGGTTTTGGAGCAGTGGCTCCTTCCTTGCTGAGCGGCCTTTCAGGTTATGTCGATATAGGACTCGTTTTACTGGGGATATAGATACTTTTGTACCTGTTTCCTCCAGCATCTTCACAAGGTCGTTTGCTGCTGTTCTGGGATTGATTTGCACTTTTCGCACCATAGTACATTCATCTCTAGGAGACAGAACGCGTCTCCTTCCTGAGCGGTATGACGGCTGCGTGGTCCCATGGTGTTTCTACTTGTGTACTATTGTTTGTACAGATGAACGTGGTACCTTCAGGCATTTGGAAATTGCTCACAAGGATGAACCAGACTTGTGGAGGTCTAGAATATTTTTTCTGAGGTCTTTGCTGATTTCTTTTGATTTTCCCATGATGTCGAGCAAAGAGGCACTGAGTTTGAAGGTAGGCCTTGAAATACGTACACAGGCATACCTCCCATTGACTCAAATTGTCAGTTATCCTATCAGAAGATTCTAAAGCCATGACAGTTTTCTGGACTTTTCCAAGCTGTTTAAAGGCACAGTCAACTTAGTGTATGTAAACTTCTGACCCACTGGAATTGTGATATAGTGAATTATAAGTGAAATAATCTGTCTAAACAATTGTTGGAAGAATTACTTCAACCTAAGTGTATGTAAACTTCCGACTTCAATTGTACATGGACTTAGTGTGGGAGCTGGACCACTGGTGCAGTCTGTCAAGATAGGGCGTAAGACTGATGTTACCATTAATATAACATTAACATAGAAATAAAACTAAGTGGAGATAGGTTCGACTAGGAAGCGCTTGCGCAAACAACTTTTCTACCCTCTAGTTAATACTCATCTCCCTAGTTTCACCCAATAGCCAATAATTGACTGTGGTGTTTGTGCTCTGTCTCCCCCTGTAGGGTGGTCCGGGTCAGCGCAACCAGTCCAGCAGCATGCAGCAGAAGAGCCAGGGCAACAAGTCCACTTATGGAAGCCCTTACTGGGCCACCTGAAGGGTACACCTGGGGAGTCCGTCCTGGCCCCCCATCCTAAAGGCTGTGTGTGTGTGAGAAGCTAAACAAAAACGCACTACCCAAACATCCCTCCTCCAACTCCCCCCGCCCCCAAAGTCCTCCTACATGTTTCTCTTTTCCCTTTTCAAATTGGTTGTACATGGAAGATATTTATGTATGTATTTATATATATATACTGTATATGTAATAGTAGAACATGGAATGTGGTTGCTGCATTTTATTTTTGAAAGAGGTTTTTGTTTACTTTTTCAAAACTGCAGGAAGACATTACAAAAATAATAAATCTGAGAACTCCCTATAGAGGAAAAAGAGTTTTAGCACTGAGTGAAATGAGGACATCTCAGTGGGGTGGGGGGGGGGGGGTCCAGATTAACAAACTGAATGAAATGAGGACATCTGATTGAGGGGGGGTCCACATTAACAAACTGAATTTTGTCTTTTTTTTTTTTTTATACACTGAGTTACCCAGCTTATCCCCCTTCATTTTGACCATCTTTTTAAAACTTAATTTTGTAGCCGTATGTCTTCTCTCCTTCCTTTCTGTTTCTGATTGGGTAGCTCCGGAGAGGGGGGCTGCCTTTGTGCCCTCCCCTGCAACGATACCCCTCAAAGACCTGCCCATTAAAATTTTATATTTTAATTTCATTTTAACTGTTTCCATCTGAATAAAAGTTCTGAGCAGTAACTGTTTTCTGTCTCACCGTCTTGTTTGTGAGGGCAGACTGAACTTGAATGTTGTGATGAGTGTGATTTGCTCTGTTGACCCCGTCCTCACAGAGCTCCAACTGACCAGGGCTACTACTGCACAACAACTCCTTCGTACTTGAGTGCCGTCCATACCACTGACCCAGAAAAGCAGAGATGCTTATTGCACAATGGCTAATCTGGAGGCAAAAAATACACACGCCTGTTTAGGCGAGGTGCTGGCTAGCGGAGTAGAACACTTGAAAAATAAAAGGAGAGCCTTGCACTCTAGGAGCTCAGATGCAATAATTTTAATAACCACATTTTTTCGATGGGTGAAGACAGCTGAGCTAGCGTGTGAGGCTCTTTGTCTATTGCACAATGGCTGACACTACCACGTTCACACTTTACTTGGCTAGCAATTTAATTTCACATTGGTTAAACATTCACAATACTCATCCTCAAACCCTAGCAAAATCTCTGGAAATGCTCAAGTTATACCTGTTTCAGCTAGAGCTCAAATTTCTATAGAAAGAATGGCCATATATTGCTTTAATTTTAAATGTTAGTTGAATGTAACTGCTATGTACACTGAACAAAAATATAAACGGAACCTCTATAGTGTTCTCATGTTTGATGAGCTGAAAAAATGTAATCCCAGAAATGTTCCATATGCACAAAAAGCTTACTAATCAAATTTTGTGCAAATTTGTTTATCCCTGTTGGTGAGCATTTCTCCTTTGCTGAGTTAATCCATCCACCTGACAGGTCTTTCATATGAAGAAGCTGTTTTAACAACATGAACATTACACAACTGCCAGGTCACAGTTGTAAATGAGAACTTGTTCTCAACTGGCCTACCTGGTTAAATAAAGGTGACATAAACACAGGTCCACCTTGTGTTGGGGACAAAAGGCCACTTTAAAATGAGCAGTTTAGTCACACAACAGAATGCCACATGTCTCCAAGTTGAGGGAGTGTGCAATTGGCATGCTGACTGCAGGAATGTCCACCAGAGCTGTTGCCAGAGAATGCAATGTTAATTTCTCTACCATAAGCTGCCAATGTTGTTTTTGAGAAGATGACAGTATGTCTAACCGGTCTCAACCCGCAGACCACATGTAACTAGTCCAGCCCCGGTCCTACACATCTGGCTTCTTCACCTGCAGGATCGTGGGAGGCGGGGTAGTTCTGTCTGTAATAAAGCCCTTTTGTGTGGGGAAAACTCATTCTGACTGGCTGGGCCTGGCTCACCAGTGAGTTGGCCTATGCTCTCCAAGGCCTACCTATGGCTGCACCCCTGCCCTGTCATGTGAAATCCATAGATTAGGGTCTAATTTATTTATTTCAATTAACAGATTTCCTTATATGAACTGTAACTCAGTAAAATCTTTGAAATTGTTGCATTATATCTTTGTTCAGTGTATATATATATATTATACACAAAGCCAGTAACATACATAATGTATTAGATTGTAGCAGTTATAAATTGTGTAAGCATATATAGTCTGTCCTACTATTGCAGGCTCACTTTAGTTGCCATATAGTTGTTTGTTATTTTTCCATTTGAGTAATTTTAGCAGATGTTCTTATCCAGAGCTACTTAAAATTAGTGCATACATGTTCTTTTTTTGTACTCATCCGCCGTGGGAATCGAACCCACAACCCTGCCGTTGTAAGTGCAATGCGCTACCATCTGAGCTAGACGGAACTGTTCCCAGCTCAGCATGAGAGCAACGCACACAGGGCTATGGAGCACCACTCGTGATGAGAATACACAGGTGGTGCACTGCATAGGTTTTTATCAGCAGAATCCTACCCAAAACTCACAGCAACAAATACCCTCGACGTAATGTTATTCACCACTGGAGGGTGCTCTCAGCCCTGAAGTTAGGACTTCCATTAGGTGCCTGTCCTAGGCTTGCGTTCTATAAAATGTGCACTCAAACACTTCTAGACATAAAGCATTTAGATTGGTAAGACTAGAGGGAGTTTCCACCTGATATGCACCGTACTCAATTTAAAATTGCTCAACAAAATTGGAGCATAAACATGATTGTAAAGCTACTGCTAATATTTTTTCCTGATTCAAAGGGCTGAGCTTTTATATTGTATCATTACACCTTTGGAGGTAACATTCAAGCCATGTAAGATTGGCTGCTGTTGGATATACTCATTGAATATAACTTAATAATGCCTTATTAAATGTATACAACTGTCTTACCCTATACCCTAATTACTTATAGGCACAGATGGCGTTCTCTGAGCTATGTGATAGAAAGTAGTATCTATCCATATACATACTATTTTGGTCCACAGAATAGAGCTCCGTATTCCAACCAAATGAGACTGGACAAAGAGGGTGAGTGGCTGGGTCCATTGTGCTCAACTGCAGAAGTCAACACAGCACTTGGGTCAGAGGTCAAAGTGAAGTTGAAAAGGTCAAATCTCCCTCTCTGGAAGGCCACCCAGAGAGAGAGGAAAAGAAAAACAAAGGTATGGCTAGAGAGAGCAGTAACGTGAGGACAGTTTGAATAGTCCTTAAAAATCCATGACTGGTTATCGCCATCCCTGATGTCTCGATCATTGTGAGTGAGTATAACCTTGGCCACTTGTAAATTAACTCATGCTTTTGGTTTCCAGCAGGGTTCTGCTTCTCTAGCCTGATCCACGACCAGTGTTGGGGAAGCTACTCTGAAATCCTGGTTTAACAATTACTTTACACTGGAAGAAGTTAAACTACGTTAAAGCTACCCTTAAGAGAAATATAGTTTATTTAACTAAAGCTACTTTGAAAAAGCTAGCTACTGTAGATGGCAGAACAAAATACACAAAAGACACATACACGATCATGATACATAGTGCGGCAGTATGAAAAAGTATAAAAATACAAGAAGTCTGGAGTGCAAAAAGCTATAGAAGCGCATTGCATGATTGGCCCACGCCAGAGGCGTTACCCACCTATTTATTTTTGAGGGGGCAATTTTTATCTTACACCATATCTTCAATATTTTCCAGATACAGGTGGATAAAACTGAGGAGGCCTTTTCACTACAGGGAAAGCCCCATAATGAGGCCCCACTAAAGACCCGCCTAATATATTTACGTTTATAGGCTGTTATAACTCTGTTGTCTCATACTTGATATTTCTATCCAGCTCAAATCTGACGCTACCACCATGTTACACAATGTTTCAGAAAAGGCCAATAGTGGCGGTGCAATTGTGGATGTCTATGCTCGATCTCAAATATTTCAATGAACTCGAGCAGGAATGTACGCAGGAATGCTGATGTTTGTTGTCACTCGTTACTGCTCTCTCAGATGCTTTCCACAAAGAAGTTTTGTGGGGGTTCACTTGGTTCATTCACAAATATGGCGGCTGTCACACAGGCTTTGGCCCCCCCAGCAGTGAGTTCGCACAGTGAATGGAGGGCTCGCTTGCTCGTGAGCTGGGTAGTTGATTTTGTTCTCAAATCAATGCCTGTTTTTCCTTCTTTCAATGCTTTAAATTACAAGCATGTCCTTGCTCTGAATGCTCGCAGTCACAGGGTGTTTTGGTTCCTTTCATCTTGTTTTGGAGGACCGTGAGATATTGTTGTCCCCTGCTTGTTGTAAGATTTGACAGCGGGGTCCATTCACCGAGGAATTGGATGCAATTAGAGCAATTATGCTGATTCGCTACTTGTGTTCGAGGTGGAATAGAGTTTTCACTGTGTGTGCGGTCAGAGATATGTGGCCTATATAATGACGAGATATTCATGTCTCCGCCGTAACAATGTGAGTTGTTGTCCCAAAGGCGGGAAGGCAAGTGACAAGCGTTGGTCAAAAATAAGATTATAGAAATGCTTTGGCGTGATTTTGGCGAGAGTGAAAGCTCTCGCTTCGCCTATTCATCTCTGGCGCTGTCCCTGGCCTGCTACAAAGTTACTCTGGGCAACTGCTATGAAAACAAAAATCTAGCAATCAGTAGGCCTCAAATTGGCCAACAAATAACACCAACCTCAATAATGACATCATTAGCCTACTACCGTGACAAACGTTTAGTGGAATGTAAGCTACTGTGCCAAATCTTCAACAAGGCTGAGCACTGATGAGGGAAGAGGCAGCAATAATTCATTATTACTGGCTTGGAATCTTCATGATAACAATCTACACAAGGGATTTTCATCTTGTCTTTTAGGCTAAAATAAGCCCACCCCAGTTGTTTTCCCTATTTTGAGAAACTATAACCAGATTTCCATTTTTTGCGAGTAAAGTAGTCTACGTGTTGGATAAAAAATGTCCCGACAAGCCCGATTGAAACAGCTAATTTGTTGGTAAACTTTTCAAATGTCGACAAAACAAAATATTCTAGACAAAGTGGGCACATAATGAACTCATCATCAAGCTTTGATTATTTTAATCAGCTGTGTAGTGCTAGGGCAAAAACCAAAACGTGCAACCCTTGGGGACAGAGTTTGGGAAACCCTGGCCTAATCTCATCATGTAAACCACACCAACCCTGTTTTTGCAAGCTGTTGGCTAGCGCACATGCCAATACCAGAGTGGAGCATTACATAATGCAGCATTTAAAACATTTATCAGTAGAGTTTCAAATGCAATGAAAACCCATTTACAGTGCCTTCAGAAATTATTCACACCCCTTGACTTTTTTCACATTTTGTTGTGATACAAGGTGGGATTAAAATTTAATTAATTGTAAAAAAATTAATAATCTGTCAACGATATACACAAAATACTCTGTAATGCCAAAGTGGACGAAAAATTATAACATTTGTAAAAAGAATATATATATATTATAATAATAATAAATAAACTAATATATCTTGATTACATAAGTATTCAACCCCCTAAATCAATACATGTTATAATCACCTTTGACAGCGATTACAACTGTGAATCTTTCTGGGTTAGCCTCTAAGAGCTTTGCACACCTGGATTGTACAATATTTGCACATTATTCTTTTTCAAATTGTAACTAGGCCATTTAGGAACATTCAATGTCGTCTTGACAACTCCAGTGTATATTTGGCCTTGTGTTTTAGGTTATTGTCCTGCTGAGGTGAATTTGTCTTTTGGAAAGCAGACTGAACCAGGTTTTCCTCTAGAATTTTGCATGTGCTTAGCTCTATTCCGTTTCTTCTCATCCTAAAAAAACTCCCTATGCCTTATGAAGAGTGGTACTCCGTGATGTGTTGTGTTGGATTTGCCCCCAAACATAACACTTTGTATTCAAGACATAAAGTTAATTTATTTTCAATTTTTTTTGCAGTTTTACTTTATTGCCTTATTGCAAATAGGATGCATGTTTGTGAATATTTTTTAGTCTGTACAGGCTTCCTTCTTTGCACTCTGTCATTTAGTAACTACAGTGTTGTTGCGTTTTCTCTTATCACAGCCATTAAACCCTGTAACTGTTTTAAAATTCACCATTGGCCTCATGTTGAAATCCCTGAGAGGTTTCCTGCCTCTCCGGCAACTGAGTTAGAAAGGACGCCTGTATCTTTGTAGTGACTGGGTGTATTGATACACCATCCGAAGTGTAATTAATAACTTCACCATGCTCAAAGGGATATTCAATGTCTGTTTGTTTTATTTTTACCCATCTACCAATTGGTGCCCTACTTTGCGAGGCAATGGAAAACCTCTCTGGTCTTTGTGGTTGAATCTGTGTTTGAAATTCACTGCTCGACTCAGGGACCTTACAGATAATTGTATGTGTGGGGTACAGAGATGAGGTAGTCATTTAAAACATGTTACACACTATTATTGTACACAGAATGAATCCATGCAACTTATTATGTGACATGTTAAGCAAATTGTTACTTCTGAACTTATTTAGGCTTGCCATAAGAAAGGGGTTGAATCATTTGTTATTCATTTGCAGAAATGTCTAAAAACATAATCACACTTTGACATTATGGGGTATTGTGTGTAGGCCAGTGACACAAAATCTCAATTTATTCCATTTTAAATTCAGGCTGTAAAACAACACAATGTGGAATAAGTTAAGGGCTGTGAATACTTTCTGATGAATTTTTCTATTCAGTACATTGGAATTTAACAGCAAAAGTTTGTTTGTCATCTGCAACAAGTCAGTTTGATATAAACACATCTCTGTTGTGAAAATCTGCATATCGTTTTTCTGCAGATTTTAGAATATTCACATGAAAATCTGTCGCCAATTAGATGGAAACCTAGCTACTGTTGCAATAATAAGGGAACTAATTTGTAAGAAATGTATATAAGCCTAGTCAGGCCTATAAAGTAACAAAGTATAGAATGTTGTTCCAAATCATACTAACCCCACCTGACACTATTGTGTTATAACACATTTTTATATATTACAATATAGTAGGCCTATTCAAATGGGCTAACACTGTCTCTGTGAGAGATACAGCGCATTTGGAAAGTATTCAGTCCCCCCAAATTTTGTTACGTTACAAGTTAAGTTGTTTTTTCCGCTCCTCATTCTACACACAATACCCCATAATGTTAAAGCAAAAACTGGTTTTAGAAATGTTTGCACATTAAAATAAAATCCTGAAATATTACATAAGTCTTCAGACCCTTTGTTAAAGCACCTTTGGCAGCGATTACAGCCTTGAGTCTTTTTGGGTATGACGCTACAATCTTGGCACAACTGTATTTGGGGAGGTTCTCCCATTCTTCTCTGCTGATCCTCTCAGGTTGGATGGGGAGCGTCGCTGCACAGCTATTTTCAGGTCTCTCCAGAGATGTTAGATCGGGTTCAAGTCCGGGCTCTGGCTGGGCCACTCAAGGACATTCAGTCCCGAATCCACTCCTGCGTTGTCTTTGCTGTGTGCTTAGGGTCGTTGTCCTGTTGGAAGGTGAACCTTCGCCCCAGTCTGAGGTCTTTAGCGTCCTGGAGCAGGTTTTCATAGATAGATAGATAGATAGATAGATAGATAGATAGATAGATAGATAGATAGATAGATAGATAGATAGATAGATAGATAGATAGATAGATAGATAGATAGATAGATAGATAGATAGATAGATAGATAGATAGATAGATAGATAGATAGATAGATACTTTATTGATCCCCCGGGGGGGGGGAAATTTCATTGTCAAGCAGCTACAACAAAACACAGGGCAGGTGCAAAATGCCACAACGAAAGTACACAAAAGACAGATACACGGTACATGATACATAGAGCGGCAGTATGAAAAAGTATAGAAATACAAGATATCTGGAGTGCAAAAAAAAAATAGCTATAAAAAGACATTGCATAGTATGAGTGGTAAGCTGAATATGTACACTATACATTGGTTTATGTTGGATGGTTAACTATACTATACAGGTCGATGGCAGAGAAATACTTCAGTAGCTAAAAATGCGTATGATATGAGCGAGGGTAATAATAGTTTACTTAATAGACAGACTGGCTAAATGAACAGGTAAGTGAAAATGTTGCATGGTTAAATTAGCTGTACAGGTAAGTATACAGTTATATTTACAGATAAGTGAATACTTGCATGGTTACACAAACTGTACAGGTAAATGACAGGAAGAGATACTTTAATAGCTAAATGAGTGTATGATATAATTTGGGGTAATAATAGTAATTCCCTTAAAATACAGTCCTTAGTGCGCAGGGTTTAATTACAGACAACTGCACGTATTGCACATTCGATATACTAAAAGCAATGAGAAAAGGTGCAACTGACAGGATACTAATATGCATTCCTGAGTGAATGCCTACGTAAGTTAGGTCCAAGAATTACTAGCAATATTGCACGTGATATGATATAACAACTGTACATGAGTATGTATATACAGACCTGCATGAATAAGTAGGTCCTGAGTGAATGAGTGCTGACGGATGGATGCATAATTGTTAAACAAGGATCTCTCTTCACCATAGGGATGGTGCCAGGTTTCCTCTAGACTTGGCGCTTGGATTTCAGGCCAAAGAGTTCAATCTTGGTTTCATCAGACCAGAGAATCTTGTTTCTCATGGTCTGAGAGTTCTTTAGGTGCCTTTTGGCAAACTCCAAGCGGGCTGTCTGTTTTAACGAGGAGTGGCTTCCATCTGGCCACTCTACCATAAAGACCTGATTGGTGGAGTACTGCTGAGATGGTTGTCCTTCTGGAAGGTTCTCACAGAGGAACTCTGGAGCTCTGTCAGAGTGAACACCAGGTTCTTGGTCACCTCCCTGACCAAGGCCCTTCTCCCCTGATTGCTCAGTTTGGCCAGGTGTCCAGCTTTAGGATTAGTCTTGGTCCACTGTGTTCTTGGGGACCTTCGATGCTGCAGACATTTTTTGGTACCCTTCCCCAGATCTGTGCCTCGACACAATCCTGTCTCGGAGCTCTACGGATAATTTCTTCGACCTCATGGCTTGGTTTTTGCTCTGACATGCACTATCAACTGTGGGTCCTTATATAGACAGGTGTGTGTCTTTCCAAATCTTGTCCAATCAATTGAATTTACCACAGATGGACTCCAATCAAGTTGTAGAAACATCTCAAGGATGGTCAATGGAAACAGGATGCACCTGAGCTCAATTTCGAGTCTCATAGCAAAGGGTCTGAATACTTATGTAAATAAGGTATTTCTATTTTTTTTTGTGTTTGAATTTGCTAAAATTTCTAAAAACCAGTTTTTACTTTGTCATTATGGAGTATGTAGATTTATGAGAAAAATTAATCAATTTTAGAATAAGGCTGTAACGTAACAAAATGTGGAAAAAGTCAAGGGGTCTGAATATTTTCAGAATGCACTGTATCTCCCCACCTCCGCCCCCGCTCCCTCTGGACTGATCAGCAACACCTCCCTTCCCCCCACCTCTGGACTGATCCTCAACACCCCCCTTCCCCCCTCCCCACCTGGGCTGGCTTTCACCACCAACCAAGTGATGAGAGCGCTGGAGGGCCTACATCAGTGGAAAGCGGAGGGCCCTGATGGCATCAGCCCAAGGGTGCTTAGGGTCTGTGCTGACCAACTGTGTGGAATACTCCAGTGACCCTTCAACCTTAGCCTGAGCCTGGAAAGGGTCCCTGTGCTGCGCTAACATCCTACATCATGAAGACCCTGGAAAGGTTAGTCCTCGCTCACCTCAGACCCCTGGTGTGTACATCACTGGACCCCCTGCAATTCGCATATCAGCGCAACATTGGGGTGGATGATGCAATCATCTACCTTCTGCAGAGGGCCTACTCTCACCTGGTCAACGGCGGTTGCACTGTGAGGTTTATGTTTTTTTACTTATCCAGTGCCTTCAACACCATTCAACCCCTGCTACTGCGTGATAAAATTAAGAGGATGAAAGTGGAAGCACTCTTAGTCTCCTGGAACACGGACTACCTGACCGGTAGGCCACAATTTGTGCGACTACAGAGCTGTGTGTCAAAACGGGCAGTGAACAATACAGGGGCCCCCCAGGGAACGGTCCTGTCCCCCTTCCTGTTCACCCTCTACACCTCGGACTCCAGATATAACTCTGAAACATACCACCTACAGAAGTTCTCGGATACAATTGTAGGGTACATCAGGGGTGGGCAGGAGGAGGAGTACAGGAGCACAATCAATTACAGCTCAACATCAGCAAAACAAAGGAGATGGTGGTGGACCAAGGCCCAACTGACTGCAGTCCCTATACAGGGGATGGATGTGAAAATGGTTGGGTCATACAAGTTCCTGGGAGTCCATATGGACAACAGGCTGGAATGGGCTGGTAACACCGGGGCTCTGTACAAAAAGGGCCAGAGCCGACTCTACTTTCTGAGGAGGCTCAGGTCCTTCAACGTGTGCAGTAAACTACTGCATACCTTCTACCAGTCTGCCAGTGCCATCTTTTTTGCAGTGGTGTGCTGGGGCGCCAACATAAAGGCTGGTGATGCTTCTCAAGTAAATAAGCTGATCAGGAAGGCTAGCTCTGTTCTGGGGATTAGCCTTGACACTCTAGAGGAGGTGGCGGAGAGACGGATCCTGGCCAAACTGCTGGCCATCATGGACAACGTCACCCACCCTCTGCATGCCATGGTTATGACGCAGAGGAGCACCTTCAGTCGCAGACTGATCCCACCACGGTGTGCCAGAGAGCGCTACAGGAGGTCCTTCCTGCCGGCGGCTATTAGACTATTTAATGCCTTACCGGGGTGCCGTGCTGTCGGCAATATAGACCTGGAACTAACAATTATGTATCCGTCCGTGAGTAACTCTGGTCTGTAATCACTCATTCACTCAGGACTTATTTATTCATTCAGGTCTGTATATACATATTCATGTACAGTTGTTATATCATATCATGTGCAATATTGTAAGTCAATATTGGACTGAACTTACGTAGTCATTCACTCAGGAATGCATATTAGTATCCTGTCAGTTGTATCTTTTTTCATTGCTTTTAGTATATCGAATGTGCAATACGTGCATTTATATGTAATTAAACCATGCACTAAGGACTGTATTTTAAGGGAATTACTATTATTACCCTAAATTATATCATACACACATTTAGCTATTTAAGACCCAAATGGACATTTCTCCAAAAAGTACGATCTTTGTCCCCATGTGCAGTTGCAAACCGTAGTCTGGCTTTTTTATGGTGGTTTTGGAGCAGATGCTTCTTCCTTGCTGAGTGGCCTTTCAGGTTATGTCGATATAGGATTCGTTTTACTGTGGATATAGATACTTTTGAACCTGGTTCCTCCAGCATCTTCACAAGGTCTTTTGCTGTTGTTCAGGGATTGATTTGCACTTTTCACACAAAAGTACATTCATCTCTAGGAGACAGAACGCGTCTCCTTCCTGAGCGGTATGACGGCTGCATGGTCCAATGGTGTTTATACTTGCGTACTATTGTTTGTACAGATGAACGTGGTACCTTCAGGCATTTGGAAACTGCTCCCAAGTATGAACCAGACTTTTTTTTCTGAGGTCTTGGCTGATTTATTTTGATTTTCACATGATTTCGAGCAAAGAGGCACTGAGTTTGAAGGTAGTTCTTGAAATACATCCACAGGTACACCTCCAATTGACTGAAATTATGTAAATTAGCCTATCAGAAGCTTCTAAAGCCATGACATCATTTTATGGAATTTTCCAAGCTGTTTAAAGGCACAGTCAATTTAGTGTATGTAAACTTCTGACCCACTGGAATTATAAGTGAAATAATCTGTCTGTAAACAATTGTTAGACAAATTACTTGTGTCATGCACAAAGTAGATGTCCTAACCGACTTGCCAAAACTATAGTTTGTTAACATGAAATCTGTAGAGTGGTTGAAAAATGAGTTTTAATTAATTCAACCTAAGTGTATGTAAAATTCCGGCTTCAACTGTAAGTATTTCTCGGACATCGACCTGTGTAGTTTAGTTAACCATGCAAATACTCCTTATTTATCTATATCAACTTGCAATATTGTTTTTTGTTTCTTTCACACTGTAACAATGTATAGTTTACATATTCAGCCATCCACCCATACTATGCAATGTCTTTTTATAGCTTTTTTGCACTCCAGACTGTATTTTTATACTTTTTCATACTGCCGCTCTATGTATCATGTATCGTGTATCTGTCTTTTGTGTATTTTTGTTCTCGCATTTTGCACCTGCCCTGTGTTTTTTCGTAGCTGCTTGACGAAGAAATTTCCCCTCGGAGATCAGTAAAGTATGTATGTATGTATGTATGTATGTATGTATGTATGTATGTATGTATGTATGTATGTATGTATGTATGTATGTATGTATGTATGTATGTATATCTAGTTTGAGATCTATTAACTGGTGTGACTTTAAGACCCAGCAGAGTGCAGGCAGCCCAGCCGGGCGGGTTATGCAGCATTCATAACCAAGTGGGAAGGTGGTATTTATCATATATGACAGGGAACAATCTACTTGAACGCCTATCCAACTCGTAATTACTAGTTGGAAACTCGTCTATTATCCCTAAGTTCCCACTTCTTCCACAGTCAGACCTCTGACGTCACATACTAAGGAAATGGCCTCGATAATAGCATTTTCAGCAGTTAAATATAACAACAAAACCTTATTTATAGCAATTTATTAACATGGTTTTTGAACACTATAGATTGTTTACAAGCATGATAGCTGTACTTTTAGTTTATGGTTGACGCATTTTGTTGGCCATTAGCCAATCGGCGTTTCTCAGTGAGTTCAAAGCACGTGAATGCAAATGGTATTTACGACTTCAAACCCGGTAATTACCACCTTCCCACTTGGTTATAAACGCAGCATCAGTTGTTTCTACTCTCCGGATTGTCGCTAGTTATTTGGTGGGAGGCGCTGTAGCCATTTCGCCACTTTAAAGAGAGAAGGAGAACCAACATCCGAGTTCTGGGGAAAATAAATGATCCCAAAGCGCTGCATAGACAGACTACCCCCACCGCTGCAAAGGAGCACGACTGAACGCAAACTTCGAACTCTCCATGCAGAGCACGCGGAGAACAGACCAGGACCATCTAACGGGCTTTGAAGACATTATTCGGTTTCCGTTTTTTTCTTCTTTCTTTGCGGTGTATGTGGAGGTTGATCGAGCAGTTTATGATAATATTGCTTGCTCTGCGGCGAGAAGATAAGTTTGGTTGTTTTTCCTAGTCGGAGGAGGGAGACGCGGGAGGTTCGGGGGGAAAGTGGGGGAAGATGGTTTGGAACGCCGCTTTGAGAAGAGGCTTGATGTGCGTTCTGGCGCTCTGGCTCGGTTTTACGTCTACCCCGTGCAAAGCTCGGATTTACACTAACCATTGGGCTGTACGGATAAACGGGGGACCCGAGTTCGCTGATCGGATAGCAGACAAATATGGCTATAAGAATATGGGACAGGTATGTTTTAAATTGTTCCTCTGTTATCTTTTCGTTCATTAAAATATATAATATATTCCAAACGAGTTTAAGTCAAATACTGCACTGTGTTGGTGTTTTTCTTTGATAAATAAAACTTACTTTGATTTGTAACGGTGGTGTTTTGTTGTCAGTCCGATTGAAGTTCAAACGTCAGTTAGTCACCCGGGCCCACACTGGATAGTCCACCTCCCGGGCCAGCCTGAACACGCTACCTCCACTCTAAATAATGTGCCTTGAACCCAGGATAGTCTCTCTGGCGTGTGTGTGGCGGGGACCAGCCTGGCACACACGGGACAGACAATAACATGAACAAAGCGAGAAGGGGGAGGGTGCAGTGATTAGGCTGTACACCGGTGGGACAACAGGTGTCCACATTCCCGCAGAACAGAGCAGTTTTATTAGGCTGTTAGGAGTGGAGAATTTAACCAACAGTTTACTGTATAGTATTTCATGACTCAGACTAATATGGCCCCCTTAAAGCTAGAATCGTTAGTTGCTGCATACATTTTTGGACTTATAAATACATTTATTTATATATATATATATATATATATATATATATATGAGATTACTGAAAAATATAACTTAAATGTCTCAGGAATTTAAATTGTCGTACCACATAGGAACCCAACATGCATTGTTTTCCTCAAATGTTTGTAAACAACAAATGTAAACATGGTATAGCTTAAAAACATGGTTAAAACTATACATTTGATATCATGGATGATCAGTCCTTGCATCCATAGCTCTGTATGTGTATGAGAGTGGTTACAGTTCTCCAGCCTCATCCCTTAGCTTTTTCGCTAAACAAGGGTGGGGACAGCACTTTGTTTCAATTAAGGATTATAGCTTTAATGTGTACTTTAACCAAATGAGCTTTAAGATTAACTTTATAGTCTAATGATATTTTAATACCCTTATAAAATTACAAGCGCTTGAGGGTATAAGTAGCCACAGTAAAGGAAGGATGGAAAGCATGCATTGACGTTGCCAAGGGTTTGATAATGTGATTTTCTCTGAAAGTTTGAATCCATTCTGCATATCTGTTATAGTGATTGCCTGTTGATGTCATTCCTAAGGAAAGTGCTACTGTCACCACCAACCCTCCCCAATCCAATCCATAACTGCTGTCAGGTACAACACTGGAAACAAAATGCTATAGCCTAGAGGAGATATGAGCACACTTGCTGGATTTAATTGTGATGTAATTTTGTTCAACAATTCTCCTCGTGATCAGAGAGGCCCATGCAAGTTCAGAGTAGGTAACATGTGGTTGCTTAGCGACACACTCATTTAAGAGGGTGGTCTATATGGGAGAAATATCTAACAACGACAAAACCAGGCAATCCTTTCCTTTTTTCCGAAGCGGAGAAGGTAATGCTACGTATTCTGACGGGTGGAAAATTAGTATTTTAGTCCACAACATCAATCACAGTGACTTGCCCCCACACCTCCCGCCCCTCTTTCTCCCTACGTATATGGTGCCCATTTACCCGCCTTCCCTCCTTTACGGGAACTGAGAGTGTTGTATTCCCCTTTAAGCCTACCATATGCTTCCCAGTCGAAACAGTTAATGCATATGATGTGACGTTTGGCTGTTTGAGCGCACAACGTTTTATCTTGAGGCAAGGCGAAGTTAGCCCTTTGCCGGTGATTGGTCAACAGTAGGGATTCTTCAATGAAGTGTTTGTCGTCATTCAACGAGAGACAATCGTTTGCATGCAATTTTCTTCACTTGAGAAATACTGCACCAAACATCTTAAAAATTGTTAAACTGTACGACCTAAGACCTACTCAGCAAAAACTTCAACATTTAATTAAATGTTTCTTGATTTATCTCAGATTAATTCAGACTACTGGCTACGGCGTCTTAAGGTGGACAAACAGTACTATTGCTGCTTTTTTTCATTTTTTTCAAGCGAAGGTCTTTTAACGCGTCAGCCGAACCTAAGCATGCTGATGCCTTAAAGCGCCGAAAGACGCTCCCATGCAGCAATGTTGCTCCAGTCTCCTAACTTGAATTTAGACACTAGTGTGTTCAGTACACATACAGGCTCACACTCTCTCTCACTCTTGGGGACCCCACACATTCAGATCATGACAACATAGAGGTACTGTTAAGATTGCACAAAAAATGGTGCACATGTGTGGGTGTATGAAATAAAGTTATCCATGACAATCTATAAGTTCCCATGATTATACCATTTTTTTCTAGGATGAAACTAGGTTGTTTATTTAGGGAAATGCATGCGATAATGAAATTAAGGAAGACCGTTGTGAACACAAGCAAAGAGATTGCTAGAGAGAAAGAAAGAAAACAGTAGGGGAGAGGGGGATGGGTACAGAGCCGCGACTGAGAAGGACAGCGTAATTCAGTTGACAGGGATAGAGAGATGAGAACATGCAATGATACAGATGGATTGAGAGGGAGTAAGGCAATTGGTAGAGAATGTCACTTGCAACGCTAGGGTTATGGGTTCGATTCCCATGGGGGAACAGTACGAACAAATATGAAAATGTATGTACTCACTACTGTAAGTCACTGAATAATAGCGTCTGCTATATTACTAAAATGTAAATGAATAGTTGGCTACTGGGAGAGCATCTCTATCAGGCATTCTGGATGGAACCAACCTTTAATCCTATTACCTATGGAGCCCCCTATCCATTCCCAGACTCCGGGCCAAGCACTGATCTGAGAGCAATTAAGACCCAGGGCTATGGTTTGTACATTAAGTGTATTGCAAGAGAATGGTCCTTTTTACATCAGTGTTATCCACTGATCTAGATGCAGTTGTCTTCAGATGGTCTTCAGGATCTCTTATCTCCAAATTGTTGAAGTTGGAACAACTCTTAAACCAATGGGATTTTAGTTAGATGGTTAAAGCTAGCTAACAAGTGTGTTAGTTAGGGTCATTTCCATATAGAAGGACCCATGAGCACCTACGTGAATTTCATAGGACCATATGAAATTTGGTGTCAAGTAACAGCTAAGAGTCTATTTTTGGGAAATGAAGGCATAGATACATTTTGCAACCATTTTCCATCTTCAAAATTAGGCATACGTTTTGGGTTCCCAAGTGGCGCAGTGGTCTAAGATCTCAGTGCAAGAGGCGTCACTACAGACAACCTGGTTCGAATCCAGGCTGTATCACAACCGGCCGTGATTGGAAGTCCCATAGGGTGGCGCACAATTGGTCCAGCGTCGTCCGTGTAGGCCGTCATTGTAAATAAGAATTTGTTCTTAACGGACATGCCTAGTTAAATAAAGTTTACATTTAAAATTAAATAATTAATGGCTTTGACTTCTAGTCAAACAGATGGAAAAGGGGTTTTCGAAAAACATCTACCAGAAAGTCTTAAAAGGTATTAGAAATGCATCAAAACACAATGTTGACTTAAAGACCCCTGCCAACTAATATCAACACTTATATTTAGTTTTGGGGAAATTATTTGCCTTCTGTTTGTTTTAAGGAACATTGCCTTGTAAATCTGTTACCAAAACCCACAGATATTTTCTAATTTCTTTCCCTCATGAGGATGGAGGATAATCTAAGTTCCTATAAGTAACTAGTAAAGGTAGACCTACCAATTAGTTTGTTTTTACTGATATACAGTCTTGGCCAAAAGTTTTGAGAATTACAGTATTGGTCTCCACAAAGTTTGCTGCCTCAGTGTTGATGATGGCAATTTGCATCTACTCCAGAATGTCATGAAGAGTCCCTCTTTGCCATGAAAATGAACTTAATCCCCCAAAAACATTTCCACTGCATTTCAGCCCTGCCACAAAAGGACCAACTGCCATCTTGTCAGTGATTGTCTCGTTAACACAGGTGAGAGTGTTGACGAGGACAAGGCTGGAGATCACTCTGTCATGCTGATTGAGTCAGAATAACAGACTGGAAGCTTTAAAAGGAGGGTGGTGCTTGAAATCATTGTTCTTCCTCTGTCAACCATGGTTACCTGCAAGGAAACACGTGCCGTCATCATTGCTTTGCACAAAAAGGGCTTCACAGGCAAGGATATTGCTGCTAGTAAGATTGCACCTAAATCAACCATTTATCGAATCATCAAGAACTTCAAGGAGAGAGGTTCAATTGTTGTGAAGAAGGCGTCAGGACCGTCTCCTAAAGTTGATTCAGCTGCAGGATCGGGGCACCACCAGTGCAGAGCTTGCTCAGGAATGGCAGCAGGCAGGTGTGAGTGCATCTGCACGCACAGTGAGGCGAAGACTTTTGGAGGATGGCCTGGTGTCAGAAGGGCAGCAAAGAAGCCACTTCTCTCCAGGAAAAACATCAGGGACAGACCGATATTCTGCAAAAGGTACAGGTATTGAACTGCTGAGGACTGGGGTAGAGTCATTTTCTCTGATGAATCTCCTTTCCGATTGTTTGGGCCATCCGGAAAACACCTTGTCCGGAGAAGACAAGGTGAGCGCTACCATCAGTCCTGTGTCATATTAAGGTTTAAATTCCTTTGCTTTACCATCTTTTGGGTAGAAAGGTGAACAGTCAGTGATTGAATAGTTACAACTCGTAAACTCTGCTATCATCCTGGCCCATTGAGTTGGATAGAGGGCATACTTGCCCCAAAGCCTGTTTTAGCATGGTCATTGCCATTGAGGGATTTCAGCATTTTGAAGTAGGTAATCAACTAGTTGTAGCTGAATCTCAAACCAGTCCCTCATCCCTACCAACTCACTCAGAGGCCCCTCCGTTGTCACACTTGTTGACGTAACTCAGAGGGTGACTTCCAGAGCGGCGAGGGGATCATCCCAGATGAACTTCGGAACATACTTATGACTTGAATGATGCAATTCATGTTAAATTCAAATTGAGAAATTACCCGTAATTTTACAAGAGAGCCTATTAATAGTAAACATCAATCGATGCGTCATGCTTCGAAATCAGACACAAATGCATATGGCACGGCTTTTGATTCTGTTTTATGAAATTGTGCAAATTCCAAAACATATTGCGGTGCATGTTGTGATACAAGTTCGCTGTAAAGCCGGAAGTGTTGCTGGCTCGTCAAAGTATCTATCAGAGGGTCTTATTAGCCCCTACCCCCTCCATACTTTTCACTCCCTCAGCTTTGGGACACTTGTGAATATAGTGGAGGCGTGCGAATCAAGGGGCAAGGGGAAGGGACTGGTTTGGGATTCGGCATGGGACTTGCTATGGGTTAAGCAAGGATCACAGGATTCCATCCAAGTCAGCAGGAAGTGTCGGTTATAGTATTTATTTCCGACTCAGGAACTTCCGACAGAATCTGAACGCACCATTTTGTATCTTGCTGTGTGGGGTTTGAGACCAATGAAGTCCTGTCTTGATTTGGATTTTGAAATTTAACATGACAATTTAGCAGTCCTGATGCTTTTGAGTGTGAAATACCTGCTGTTGCCTTGTGGTTTCCACGTTCTGACAGTGACACAATGAAAGCCTGCTCACTGGGTCTATTCTACTGAAACAGGAAAGGACTACCTGAACCTACCTGTCTCATTTTTAAATGTTTTATTTAACTAGGCAAGTCAGTTAAGAACAAATTCTTATTTACAATGACGGCCTACGTTGTTCTACAGGGTCAGACATAGTAGTACAGCGCCCCTGGAGCAAATTAGGGTTAAGTGCCTTGCTCAAGGGCACATTGACAGGGTTTTTCGAGCTCGGGTATTCAAACCAGCGACCTTTCGGTTACTGGCCCAATGCTCTAATCGCTAGGCTACTTGCTGCCTTGGTTTCTAATAAGAAACTCCACGTTTTTCCTTTTCCATTGCAAAACATTTTATGTTTTCTACGGTGTACCCTAATGAATACAACCCTGGTTTGGAGTGAAACATTGTTGTGAGTCGCCTGAAAGGATATAGGGGCTTGATACGGTCCCTTGGGTAGCTCCTCTAAAGCCCTGGGTCAATGGGAAGGGTATATGACACCTGGCAGCCATGATGGTTTGATAATCTGCCTCTGAATTATTGAAGTTAATCACACTTCGCCTGCCTCATGTCTGTGTCTTTGTCTATTCTTGTTTTGGAGGTTTGTGGTTCACTTCAAGGGGTGACTGTTTAATTCCTCTGTCTGACTTGGGTGACATTTTTACTTCCTGCTCATTTTAAATAAATGTTCTCTTTTTGTCTCATTTGTATCCATAATGCCACCTCGTGATGTCTTCTTGGGTCTTAACCAGTGAATGGATGCATCTGAAATGGCACCCTATTCCCTATACACTACTACCGACCAGGGCCCGTAGGGCTGCATATTGAATGCAACCAGTGTTTTTAATGTAGACTGATCGTGGTGTGTTTTTATTCGGCAGATTGGCGACCTGAAGAACCACTATCACTTCTTTCACAGCAGGACCATCAAAAGGTCGACTCTCTCCAGTCGCGGTGGCCACAGCTTCATCTCGATGGAGCCCAAGGTAAGCCTAGCCTCACCTTGCTCACGGGCCGCCCTGCCAGGTCATCGACACACGCCTGCATTATTGATGAGTCACAGAACACCGTCCCTGGTCTCGCCCTGATGATGCGTACATTACAGGGCACAACTGTAGTTCGGCACACCGATGGAAAGTCTACCAACCATAGCACTGCTGAGCATAGTTGTCATCCAATGAGAGATATTTGAATTATGTATTATATACTGTCGCTGGATATATTGGCCATTTTCAATTTTGACTGTTTATTCCACAAGACTCCCCTCGGGGCAGGAGGCAGTTTTGCTTTGAAAGGCATCTCGGTGCATGACTAATAGCTTGTTGAAGTGTCCAAATGGTAAAGTTCCAAACTAAAGCAGTGAAGAATGTCTATGTTTGTGTGAGAGAGCGAGGTTGCAGGAGGAGGGAAAGATATAGGGGAAGAAATGGAAGAAGGCACTCCATTGATAGACCACTGTTCTCCCCTCTTCTCTCTCCCTCCCTCCCTTCTTCCTCTCAAGTTTCTCTCCTGTGTGAAGGGTTGACAGGGAGGAGATGTTTAAGTGATGTCAGCTGGCTCTGCATTCTGAGCTGGGAGTCTCTCTGCACCCATCACTACTGTTCAGGGATCAGTGTCCTATCATTACCATTCTGATGCCAGTCTCCTTTTACTGCTGTTTTTGGGCGGCTCTCTATCGTGGATGCTCTGGGGTCAGTCCGTGTATTCGGTTATAGAAATAATCATGCTGTTATGCTTAGTTGTCTAATGACAGTCATCTGTCTGTGTGTGTGTGAGTCAGATGGGTGTAGCGGACACGCCTTGTGTGTGTGCGCGCTGTGAGATCTACCTGTTGGCGCGCAGGTCTCCATGGTGACAAGGCAGTGATAATGGCTTTATGGCTTGCTGACTCGCTGCCTGGCGCATGTGGGACACGGTCAAAGGTCATGGCTGTCAGTAAGTTACCCGCCCAAGGTTGTCGGCTTGGAGAACGGGCGTGTGACTGACCTCACCCTAGTGACATTTGGCCCCATTCAAATACTCAAAGTACACTGAACAAAAATATATAAACGCAACATGTAAAGTTTTGTCCCATGTTTCATGAGCTGAAATAAAACATCCCAGCAATTTCATTAAACTGATTAAACAGTATGATCATTACAAAGGTGCACATTGTGCTGGGGACAAAAGGCCACTCTAAAATCTGCTGTTTTGTCTCACAACTCAATGCCACAGATGTCTAAAGGTTTGAGGGAGTGTGCAATTGGCATGCTGACTGCAGGAATGTCCACCAGAGCTGTTGCCAGAATTTTATATTCATTTCTCTACCATAAGCTGCTTCTAATGTTTTAGAGAATTTGGAACTGCATCCAACTGGCCTCACAACCATAGACCACGTGTAACCACACCACCCAGGACCTCCACATCCAGCTTCTTCACCTGCGGGATTGTCTGAGATCAGCTACCTGGACAGCTGATGAAACTGTGGGTTTGCACAACTGAATAACTTCTGCACAAATTGTCAGAAACCATCTCAGGGAAGCTTATCTGCGTGCTCGTTGTCCTCACCAGGGTTTTGACCTGACTGCAGGTGTCGTAACCAACTTCAGTGGGCAAATGCTCACCTTCGATGGCCACTGGCACACTGGAGAAGTGTGCTCTTCACGGATGAATCCCAGTTTCAACTGTACTGGGCAGATGGCGTCATGTGGGCGAGCAGTTTGCTGATGTCAATGTTGTGAACCGAGTGCCCCATGGTGGGGTTATGGCAGGGATCATCAACTAGGTTCAGCTGCGGGATGATTTTCTCTTGACCAGATGGTCGGTGGGCCAGAACATAATAACATAAAACTGCAATTTGACCTCAATAATCCCAAACACGTAATTTCAAACCTTGCTTACATTTGTATATGATAACGTTTCTCTCTATTATGCGTGGGAATACTTGGGAACAGATTTCCAAAATGCAAATCACTTAGAGGTGAATTCCTGGTGTTTTTACAGTCTTCTGTCCAACAATGAAAATAAAACAATTATAAAAAATTAAGAAAATACAAATAAAACCACCCGCGGGCCGCCAGTTGTCGAATCCTGGGTTAAGGTATGGGCAGGCATAAGCTACGGACAACGAACACAATTGCATTTTATCAATGGCAATTTGAATGCACAGAGATACCGTGATGAGATCCTGAGGCCCATTGTCGTGCCATTCATCCGCCGTCATCACCTCATTTTTCAGCATGATAATGCACGGCCCCATGTTGCAAGGATCTGTACACAATCGCACTGCGCCAGGCAAATGGTGGTCACACCACGTCCCTACTTTTTTTTTTTTTGTTGTTTTAAAGGTATCTGTGACCAACCGATAGGCGACCTCTGTTGGTCTGTGATCAAATTAATATATATTAATATATATGCGTTTTTATATTTTTGTTCAGTGTAATCACTGATTTTATAACAGATTTGGATCGGTATAGGCAACGTCCCCATCAATTAGCTTGTATCTATACTTTAATGTCAGATCAGTGATCCCTTCAAGGAAGGAAGGAAGCAGTATGGCTGGCCTTTTTGGATCCTGGTTGCCCTTGGTTACTGACCAAGTCAGTGAGTGCGAGAGAGACTGCAAGAAAGGGCCACCTGCAAATCCTTAAGAAGGGGGAATGCAGAAGCAGTCGTATTTCAAGCGTCCAGTTCACCATCTGGGGAGGTAGAGGGGGAGGATTCGTCTTCTCTCCGTCTCAGCGGACTCTCAGGTCAGTGGTGGAACTAATGGATGACTGGCTCCCAGCGGTCGGACTTCCTGTCCAGGTGACGGTCTGAGGACAGCCGCATTAGGCTTACCGCTTATCATCCGTTACACAAACACGCATGGACATTGGGTAGACAGGCACTCAGGCATGCAGACAGACGGGGAGATCGAGACAGACACACACACACACACACGTATACTGATGGCTCTGCTGTTCTGAGCTTAATGAGGTGTGTAAATGGTTGCTCTGAAACTGATGATAATGACAGACTTGGGGTGAAATGAGCAGAGACTTGTGCATGCTCTCTAATGAACATGAACAATCGCTATCCATCACTGTTACAAATGTTTTTTTGTTTTTTTTTACTTAATTACATTCTGGCTTATGAAATCTCTCTCTCCCTCAGTCCCCCCCTCTCTCTTTCTGCCTGTGTTATTCTGTCCCCCCCCCCCCACTCTCTCTTTCTGCCTGTGTTATTCTCAGTCTCCTCCCCTCTTGCTTATCTCTGTCCCTTCTCCACTCTGTGGAGAAACTGTATGATTCTCTCTCTCCCGCTTTCTTTTTAGTTTTGTATGAATGTTAAAGTTGATCACCTTTTTGTCTCTGGTTTGTTATTGTTTTACCTGAACGATTAGGCTACCTTGGGTAAAAGTGAAAGGCAGCAGTCTGTTCTGTATCTACCTATCAAGTCTAGGGCTTTAATCTGGCCTATTTCCTTGTCAATCATCCCCATTTTTAAAATTGAAAAAAAAATCCTACCCAATGCTCCCAAATTTCTGAGGCAAGCTTGCCAAGGAATTCCGTGAAACAAATCCATTAGGTTTGAGAGATTGATGTGACCTGAGATTTGTGTGTTCACACTTATTATTATTTTTTTTTGTCAGCCAGTGTTTAGTTTGTATACTTCTCCACAAACATCCCTCCATCTTCCATTGGGCAAGTTAGTTTTGCATGGCCTGGTGCCCCGGGTGAGTGGCGATTTCACTGCCTGTATAAAACTAAGTTGCCCATTGTCCACTCCAAACATGCTTGCCCATCAACCCTGCGAGTTCCTGTTCAGCCATTGGATATGTTTTGATGTCATTTTTTTTCGTCACTGTGCAATGGTATGGCCTCTGCTATAGGTGGAGTGGATTCAGCAGCAGGTGGTAAAGAGGCGGATCAAGAGGGATTACAAGGCGGCCCCTCCCCCCCTCTCCAGCCCTGCCCAGACCAGCCCCGACCTGTCCATATTCTTCAATGATGCCAAGTGGAGCAGTATGTGGTACATAGTGAGTATGCAGATCAGACCACACCCCAGCTCTCAGGGTCAAGGGTCACCAGACCTACTTAATGGAGGTCTCCGCGAGGGGAATGTGTGTGCGTGTGCTTTGGTTGTAGTGCGCCTCAGGGTGTAGTGCCTCAAAGGCAAATGTCTAGATGACTTTTCACACGTTTTCCTGAGATTACTAATGACATTGAGAGGATTTTAAATGCACACGACAGTGTCAAATGACTCAGTCCAGACTGCACAAGCTACAGTTGAAGTTGGAATTTAAACCTAGTGTAAATTCCCTGTCTTAGGTCAGTTGGGATCACTACTTTATTTTAAGAATGTGAAATGTCAGAATAATAGTAGAGAATTTTTTATTTCAGCTTTTATTTCTTTCATCACATTCCCAGTGGGTCAGAAGTTTACATACACTCAATTAGTATTTGGTAGCATTGCCTTTTAACTTGGGTCAAACATTTCGGGTAGCCTTCCACAAGCTTCCCAAGTTAGGTAAATTTTGGCCCATTCCTCCTGACAGAACTGATGTAACTGAGTCAGGCTTGTAGGCCTCCTTGTTCGCACACACCTTTTCAGTTCTGCCCACAAATATTCTATAGGATTGAGGTCAGGGCTTTGTGATGGCCACTCCAATACCTTCACTTTGTTGTCCTTAAGCCATTTTGCCACAACTTTGGAAGTATGCTTGGGGTCATTGTCCATTAAGAAGACCCATTTGCGACCAAGCTTTAACTTCCTGACTGATGTCTTGATGTTGCTTTAATATATCCCTCCTGCAGCAAAGCACCCCCACAACATCATGCTGCCACCCCTGTGCTTCACGGTTGGGATGGTGTTCTTCGGCTTGCAAGCCTCCCCCTTTTTCTTCCAAACATAACGATGGTCATTATGGCCAAACAGTTCTATTTTTTTTTTTTCATCAGACCAGAGGACATTTATCCAAAAAGTATCATCCTCATGTGCAGTTCCTTGCTGAGCGGCCTTTCAGGTTATGTCGATTATAGGACTCGTTTTACTGTGGATATAGATACTTTTGTACCTGTTTCTGTCCAGCATCTTCACAAGGTCCTTTGCTGTTGTTCTGGGATTGATTTGCACTTTTCGTACCAAAGTACGTTCATCTCTAGGAGACAGAACGCTGCTCCTTCCTGAGCAGTATGACAGCTGCGTGGTCCCATGGTGTTTATACTTGCGTACTATTGTTTGTACAGATGAACGTGGTACCTTCAGGCGTTTGGAAATTGCTCCCAAGGATGAACAAGACATGTGGAGGTCTACAATTTTTTTTCTGTGGTCTTTGCTGATTTCTTTTGATTTTCCCATGATGTCGAGCAAAGAGGCACTGAGTTTGAAGGTAGGCCTTGAAATACATCCACAGGTACACCTCCAATTGACTCAAATTACGTCAATTAGCCTATCAGAAGCTTCTAAAGCCAAGACATCATTTTTTGGAATTTTTTCAAGCTGTTTAAAGGCACAGTCAACATAGTGCATGTAGTCTTCTGACCCATTGGAATTGTGATATAGTGACTTATAGGTGAAATAATCTGTCTGTAAACCATTGCTGGAAGAATTACTTGTGCCATACACAAAGTAGATGCCCTAACCGACTTGCCTAAACTAAACTTCCGACTTCAACTGTAGCTCTACACAGAAAGAATACTTCACTCGCTTGTGGCTGCTAGTCACACTTCTCTTACATTGTGTGTGTTTGCACTCTTTGTAACTCTCTGGTCTTTTGCTCTTCTTCTGGGTTTTGTCAATGCTTAACTTTGCAAAGATAACACCCATACTTTGACCTTAGCGCTTATCAGTCCAGAGACTAGAGCTTGGACTTTGCCATAAATAATCAGTCATGAGTGTTTACTGTTTGTAATTTTAGGTAGTATTTGTTTAGTAGTCTTTGTCCATGTCCATTGACATTTGTAGGCTAATGCCCAGGTTAACAACTGACTTTCTCCCTCCATCTCTGGACCTGTTTGACAGCTGTTCAAATGCTTTGTTCCTTTCCTCATTGGACTAATCACTGATGATCTAGCATGATTGAATAGGTGAAAGCAAGAACCCCACTTCATATCTTTCACCAAACCAGACATGTCAGATCAGTGATTACTTCAAGGAACGGAGGGGGGAAAGCTACATTTAAAAAACAGGGCCTTTATCTAGGAGATCACACTGTTGCCACAACACAGATGTCTCTCTGTTCCAGAACTGTAACGACCACTTAAGTGGGTCGCTAGTTTTATTTCAGCACTATTCCAGTGACGTGTGTGTGTGTGTGTGTGTGTGTTCCAGCACTGTAATGATGACATCCATAACTGCCAGTCGGACATGAACATAGTGGGGGCGTGGAAGAGGGGTTACACAGGGAAGGATGTGGTGATCACCATCCTAGACGATGGCATCGAGAGGAACCACCCCGACCTCATTCAGAACTACGTAAGTGTGTGTGCGTGTTTTGGAATTGGTTATGTGCGTTGGAGTAGGAGTGTGTGGCGTGGCATGTTCATCCATTGGCTGATTTCTGCTGCTCCGCCCTGGGCCATAAGAAGATGGTGAAGGCTTTTCCCTCTGTTTCCAGGACAACCAGGCCAGTTATGATGTCAACGGGAACGACATGGACCCCATGCCCCGTTACGATGCCAGCAACGAGAACAAGTAAGATACCAGGTCACAGCATCACTCCGTTTTGTGTGTGTGTGTGGTGTGTGTGTGTGTGTGTGTGTGTGTGTGTATAGCTCTTCTCTGCCTGGGAGCCCTGTGTCCTGTGCCAGTTTGGCTGTCAGAGTGTTTTTGGACGCTCTAGCCCAAATGCCTTGGCAAACGCTCAGCGCTCTGTGGTAGTTTGTTTTCTTAAAGAGACAGGAGGTTAACTAGCCCACTGCTTTATAGAGAGATCATGGTCTGCTCTCTCTCTTTCCCGCTCTCTCTCTCTTTCTTTCCCCCTCTCGCTCTCCCTCACTGATTGGGGCTCGTTGACAAGTCTGTCACAATAATGGGTATGTTCCAATGTCCATACTAGCATACTGCTTAGAATGCATGGCCCAACTCATTGCTTTATTCTAGGTAGTCTGCTGCTTGCGAGGCTATTGGAACACAGCCATTAGTGTGCTTTTGCTAGCTAGCTAAAGCTTACACACTACATGCATTTTCAGCCAGATTTGTATCTTTCCATCGTCCCAACTTGTCTAGGATGACGTATTCTAAGTTATCAGATATCATATAAACATTGGGGGGACACCATTTATGAGAGGTTCTATGAAAGCTGCACCCATACACTTTATATAATTGTTATGTCCCTATTCAATACGTTTGGTTAGAGACACGAGTGGTGTAGTGGTGGTAAGTGATCCAATTTGTTGGCACTAGCTTTATGGCATGGTACTGATTTTAAGAGGGAGAACTCGCCACGTCTGATCCAGACCAACCAAAGACACCGGCATGGTTTGTTTACACTCCCCTCTACCGACTCAGTCCCTGTCTATAAACCAGCAGTTTCACAGATGTTCAAAATAAACAGACAATAACCTTGCATCCACTGTGTTTTTATGTTACCTTTTCTGAGTGTGAGTTTCTAGAGGAGAACAAGCTGTTCATTTTGCTTATGAGGAACGTATCCGCTGGTGAATGTGGACATTTCCATGTGGTAGAATCTCTGCTATAATGTAAAACTCTACTTCTGTGAGCTAAACAAAGGATTGATCCAGTCAGTGTGTTATTCACATTGCTCTTTATTCATCCCACAGATGGTCTGGTTCAGACTGACTTGGAGCAGGCATGGCACGGATGTGGGCTGAGAGCAGACAACACACACAACACAACACAACACAACACAACACACACACACGTAGAGGAGACACAGGCAGACTATGGCGCTGTGTGAAGCCAAACAGAACTGGGGGTTTGAATGTTGGCTCAACAAATATTCCATACTGTTTGGCTGCCATAGGTGTAGAGAGGTTCCATACTGTTTGGCTGCCATAGGTGTAGAGAGGTTCCATAATGTTTGGCTGCCATAGGTGTAGAGAGGTTCCAGCCAGGTGATGGAAATACAATACAGTAGAACCTTTAGGCTAGTGTGTGTGTGTGTGTGTGTTTGAGCACGGGATTGGGGTAGATGCTGGGTTGCCATGACAGCGATCAGTGGTGACTCTGGGCTGCTTGTTCCAGATGTTCTCAGCAGGAGGGCTGGCCGAGCGAGAGAGCGTCTTTGCCTCTTCCTCCTCCCCTAAAACACACTGTTTGCGCTGGTCACTGACCCTGGCCGATTGTCGACGCGGCTACAGTCTGTGGCGGAATGTTACCCTTGCTTGTTGAGGGCTCGGGAACATACAAATCATTCTCTTTCACATTGTGAAAATATTTGAGGGATTTATGTATCACAGTGCAGCTGTTGCTGCCTCTGACACCGGGGTCACGTCATTAGGCACCAAAGGGAAGAAGACGTGGCCTTATGAAGACCCAGCCCCTGCTACTGGCCATGTGGAGACCTGTTCCTCCAGCCCATAGCTTAAACTAACTCCTCTCGCTTCTCCACCATTTTAAACATGCATGTTGTCAGATGGTATACTGACTGTTTGTGCATTCTTCAGTATATCTGTTTACATATTTGTGTGTTTCTTAATGTGCGTGTGTGGGAGATTTTAAATGTGTCTCTTATGTGTGTGTATGTGTGTGTAAAGTGTCCCTCCTCTCTCTTCAGGCATGGAACACGCTGTGCTGGGGAAGTGGCTGCATCTGCTAACAACTCCCATTGCACTGTGGGAATTGCCTACAACGCACGGATAGGGGGTGAGTGTGTGTGTGTGTGTTTCAAGGTTATTTGCAATATGTGATAAAATACATTGGAAATCTTATTCAACAGTGTGTGTGTGTCAGGGGTGCGGATGCTGGACGGCGATGTGACCGACATGGTTGAGGCCAAGTCTCTGAGTCTGCAGCCGCAGCATATTGACATCTACAGCGCTAGCTGGGGTCCCGACGACGACGGCAAGACGGTGGACGGACCCGCCTCTCTGGCAAGGCAGGCCTTCGAGAACGGCATCCGCATGGTGCGTCTCGCGCGTGCGTGCACACACACTGTATGTTATGTGTACAGACTCACACACGCTTATACCCACGAATCACAATCATACACCTATTCAGACTCTCAAAAGAAGAGGGGGGCAAAGAATACACATTTATTTGACACAAACACAAAAGCGCACACACACAGTACCCCACACACAGTACCCCACACACAGTACCCCACACACAGTACCCCACACACAGTACCCCGCTGCAAGTGTTATCAATGCTTCCTTCTAGACATTTGGATTAAAGAGCTTGGTCTGATTAGCATATTCATGCACGGTATCCATATTCATGAGTATGTTGTGGAGATGGCTCAAAAGAGGAGCTTAGCCCAGGGGTTAAGTGGAGTTAATGTGGTGCTGTCCGAGCTCCATCTCTCCTTGCTAAGTCAGAAATGCTGCTGACATTTTGATTGCAGAGAAAGTAAAACAAGGGTTAGAGTTTGGTGGTCGGTTACTTTAATCTCTGGGTGGGTTACGTACATCTCTGTTTGGTGGTGGGTTACTTTAATCTCTGGGTGGGTTACGTACATTTCTGTTTGGTGGTGGGTTACGTACATTTCTGTTTGGTGGTGGGTTACGTACATTTCTGTTTGGTGGTGGGTTACGTACATCTCTGGTGGTGGGTTACGTACATCTCTGTTTGGTGGTGGATTACGTACATCTCTGTTTGGTGGTGGATTACGTACATCTCTGTTTGGTGGTGGATTACGTACATCTCTGTTTGGTGGTGCGTTATTTCAATCTCTGGGTGTGTTACGTACATCTCTGTTTGGTGGTGGGTTACGTACATCTCTGTTTGGTGGTGCGTTATTTCAATCTCTGGGTGTTACGTACATCTCTGTTTGGTGGTGGGTTACGTACATCTCTGTTTGGTGGTGGGTTATTTTAATCTCTGGGTGGGTTACGTACATCTCTGTTTGGTGGTGGGTTATTTTAATCTCTGGGTAGGTTACGTACATCTCTGGGTGGGTTACATACATTTCTGTTTGGTGGTGGGTTACGTACATCTCTACAGCTACAGAGGTCTATTGGGCTATTATGACAGATGGTTAGGTGTGTTTGTGGGCACGTTTTACTATACTTGTGAGTACCAGGAGTCCTCACAAGAATAGTAAACCAAATAAAATTCTGAGAAGTAAGGATATTTTGCCTGTCCTAACTTGTAAAAAGGCTATTTTAGGCTTTTGAATGTGAATCAATTGTTGGTCCACAAAAAGTCCTCAAAAGTATACCAAGACATAGCTGTGTGTGACCCGCTTTCTTGGGCAAATGTTCTTGTACGTTTTCTTTGGTCTATCTTCGTCTTGTTGTTTTCTGTCTCCCTCTTTCTTTAAGAAGTCAACTCCCTTTCTGCGCTCTCTCCCTCTACTCCGTCTCCTCCCTTCATAGCTGGTCCCAGTTGTCCGTCAGCGTTTTCTTCTGTCTGATCCACTCCTCACTCAGAGGGGTTTCTCTCTCTTATCACTGGCTGACAGAGGCCTTTTGAAGTGCTACCCTCCACCTTTTATCCCCTCTGTGTGTGTGTGTGTTAGTCAGAGCTCATAGAGCGGTAGGCTTCCTCCCGTGTCCCTGCCAATCACACAGATGTTTTTTTATAAATATTTTAAGGAGCCCCATTAGCCGACACCAATGGCGACAGCTGGTCTTACTGGGGTCTGACACATAACGAAAAAGACATTACAGACAAAATACTTTTAAAAACATGAATGTGTGTGTGTGCATCTATCAGTTACACATACATTTCAGTACATACACACAACAAGTAGGTCACATAAGAGAAACACTCACAGAAATAGAATACGGCATTGTGGAATTCCCCCGCCACTGCTGCGTTCACCTGCTATTACCATTTCAACATTTGGGTGGCGGAACAACTTTGTTTGATGCCGGGCGCAGGAAGTCCCGCCTGTGATCTAATTTATATTGATTTGATTTCCTGCCAGGGAAGGAAGGGGCGCGGATCCATCTTTGTGTGGGCATCAGGGAATGGCGGGCGGAGCCGGGACCACTGTTCATGTGATGGCTACACCAACAGCATCTACACCATCTCAATCTCCAGCACTGCCGAGAGCGGGCGCAAGCCCTGGTACCTGGAGGAATGCTCCTCCACCCTCACCACCACCTACAGCAGCGGAGAAAACTATGACCGGAAGATAGTAAGTCTGTCTCTGAGAGGGAGGGACAAAGTATGTGTGTGTGTTCCTCCACTCTTACCACAACATGCAGCTGCAGAGAGCGGACAGAACTATGACCGTCTGATAGTTGAGGGGGGGGTGTGTGAGAGAGAGAGAGCACTAGTGCGCTAATGACGCTATATGTTATTTAGGCTGACTAGATGGCATACCAACATGTAACTAATTCCTGTGTGGGCAAAGCCAGACAAACAGGCTTTAATTGTTTTTAAAGCCTGTGACCTTTTGAACCCAAGGCTGGGTGAAAGAGGTCAGTGTGTTGGGGTCAAGCTGTGTCCTGGGCTGACCCACTGGCCCAGGGTGCATTGGGGCAGACAGTCGGACAGACACAGTGACAGTTGGCCCTTCTGTCCCAGCTTGTCTGGCAGTGTCTTGTCACATTCCCCATAGAGGGTTGGAAGACTAAGCAGAGGGAGAGGGAGAGGGGGAGACTCTAAGATCCAGCCAGGCCAACGCTGCCCTATAGACTCACACAGAACCATGACCAGAACTCAACACGCACACGGTCACACATGCATGCACACACACATAACCAAAAACCACCATTCAATCCCAATCCAACCATACAAGGAGGCACCCCATGTCCCAGACCCACTCCAGGGCCCATATTCATAAAGCATCTCAGAGTAGGAGTGCTGATCTAGGATCAGGTCCCCCCCTGTGCATATACAATGCCTTCAGAAAGTATCCATACCCCTAGACTTATTCCACTTTTGGTTGTGGTACAGCCTGAATTCAAAATTGATTAAATAGATTTTACACACAATACCCCATAATGATAAAGTGAAAACATGTTAGTCATTTCTTGCACATTTTTGGAAAATGAAATACAGAAATATCTAATTCAGACATCCCTGAGTAAATACTTTGTAGAAGCACCTTTGGCAGCGATTACAGCTGTGAATCTTTCTGGGTAAGTCTCTATGAGCTTTCCACACCTGGATTGTGCAACATTTACCATTATTATTTAAAAAATTCTTCAAGCTCTGTCAAATTGTTTGTTGAACATTGCTAGACGGCCATTTTCAGGTTTTGCCATAGATTTTCAAGTAGATTTAAGTCAAAACTGTAACTCGGCCACTCAGCAACATTCAATGTTTTATAGGTAAGCAACTCCAGTGTAGGTTTGGCCTTGTGTTTTAGGTTATTGTCCTGCTGAAAGGTGAATTAATCTCCCAGTGTTTGGTGGAAAGCAGACTGAACCAGGTTTTCCTCTATGGCTTAGCGCCATTCCATGTATTTTTTTTTTTATCCTAAAAAACTCTCCAGTCCTTAACGATTACAACCATACCCGTAACATGATGCAGCCACTACTATACTTGAAAATATGGAGTCTCACTCAGTAATGTGCTGTATTGGCTTTGCCCCGAACACAACACTTTGTATTCAGGACATAAAGTTAATTTATTTTGCCACATATTTTGGATACATATTTTTATATTTCCTCCTTTTCAATCTTGTCAATGTTAGTATTGTGGAGTAACTACAATGTTGTTGATCCATCCTCAGTTTTCTATCAGTCATTAAACTCAGTTTCCTTCCTCTCCGGCAACTGAGTTAGGAAGGGACGCCTGTATCTTTAATGACTGGGTGTATTGATACACCATCCAAAGTGTAATTAATAACTTCACCATGCTCAAAGGGATATTCAATAGATATTTCCCCATCTACAAATGGGTGCCCTTTGCGGGGCCTTGGAAAACCTCCCTGGTCTTTGTGGTTGAATCTGTGTTTGAAATTCACTGCTCGACCTTGCAGATAATTGTATGTGTGGGGTACAGCGATTAGTTATTTTAGCAATTATTGTGTATAAAAATGCCCAGTTGCCCACAATTTTGGACTATCTAGCTCTACAGTGACTGGTCGGTCAGCCAGGGATTCCTTTGATTATGGTTTTTATTGTGAGTGACTGGATTTAGCACCAAGCATTTCTCTCCTGTCATTGATGGACTGACTGAAGTCCATGCAATGGGAATATGTAGTACCAGTCCAAAGTTTGGACACACCTACTCATTCAAGGAATATATATATATATACATATATATATATATATATATATATACAGTGGGGAGAACAAGTATTTGATACACTGCCGATTTTGCAGGTTTTCCCACTTACAAAGCATGTAGAAGTCATGTAATTTTTATCATAGGTACTCTTCAACTGTGAGTGACGGAATCTAAAACAAAAATCCACAAAATCACATTGTATGATTTTTAAGTAATTAATTTGCATTTTATTGCATGACATAAGTATTTGATACATCAGAAAAGCAGAACTTAATATTTGGTACAGAAACCTTTGTTTGCAATTACAGAGATCATACGTTTCCTGTAGTTCTTGACCAGGTTTGCACACACTGCAGCAGGGATTTTGGCCCACTCCTCCATACAGATCCTTCAGGTTTCGGGGCTGTCGCTGGGCAATACGGACTTTCAGCTCCCTCCAAAGATTTTCTATTGGGTTCAGGTCTGGAGACTGGCTAGGCCACTCCAGGACCTTGAGATGCTTCTTACGGAGCCACTCCTTAGTTGCCCTGGCTGTGTGTTTCGGGTCGTTGTCATGCTGGAAGACCCAGCCACGACCCATCTTCAATGCTCTTACTGAGGGAAGGAGGTTGTTGGCCAAGATCTCGCGATACATGGCCCCATCCATCCTCCCCTCAATACGGTGCAGTCGTCCTGTCCCCTTTGCAGAAAAGCATCCCCAAAGAATGATGTTTCCACCTCCATGCTTCACGGTTGGGATGGTGTTCTTGGGGTTGTACTCATCCTTCTTCCTCCAAACACGGCGAGTGGAGTTTAGACCAAAAAGCTCTATTTTTGTCTCATCAGACCACATGACCTTCTCCCATTCCTCCTCTGGATCATCCAGATGGTCATTGGCAAACTTCAGATGGGCCTGGACATGCGCTGGCTTGAGCAGGGGGACCTTGCGTGCGCTGCAGGATTTTAATCCATGACGGCGTAGTGTGTTGCTAATGGTTTTCTTTGAGACTGTGGTCCCAGCTCTCTTCAGGTCATTGACCAGGTCCTGCCGTGTAGTTCTGGGCTGATCCCTCACGATCATTTATGCCCCACAAGGTGAGATCTTGCATGGTGCCCCAGACTGAGGGAGATTGACCGTCATCTTGAACTTCTTCCATTTTCTAATAATTGCGCCAACAGTTGTTGCCTTCTCACCAAGCTGCTTGCCTATTGACCTGTAGCCCATCCCAGCCTTGTGCAGGTCTACAATTTTATCCCTGATGTCCTTACACAGCTCTCTGATCTTGGCCATTGTGGAGAGGTTGGAGTCTGTTTGAGTGTGTGGACAGGTGTCTTTTATACAGGTAACGAGTTCAAACAGGTGCAGTTAATACAGGTAATGAGTGGAGAACAGGAGGGCTTCTTAAAGGAAAACTAACAGGTCTGTAAGAGCCGGAATTCTTACTGGTTGGTAGGTGATCAAATACTTATGTCATGCAATAAAATGCAAATTAATTATTTAAAAATCATACAATGTGATTTTTCTGGATTCCGTCTCGCACAGTTGAAGTGTACCTATGATAAAAATGACAGACCTCTACATGCTTTGTAAGTAGGAAAACCATAGGTACACTTCAACTGTGAGAGACGGTATCTAAAACAAAAATCCAGAAAATCACATTGTATGATTTTTTTGTATCTGATTTTTGTTTTATATTCCGTCACTCGCAGTTGAAGAGTACCTATGATAAAAATTACAGACTTCTACATGCTTTGTAAGTGGGAAAACCTGCAAAATCGGCAGTGTATCAAATACTTGTTCTCCCCACTGTAGTACCAGTCAAAAGTTTGGACACCTACTCATTCAAGGAATATACATAGTACCAGTCAAAAGTTTGGACACTCATTCAAGGGTTTTCATTCCAGGTGATTACCTCATGAAGCTGGTTAAGAGATTGCCAAGAGTGCGCAAAGCTGTCATCAAGGCAAAGGGGACAGGGATAGCGTTTCTTCCGATAAGGGTAAGGGAGGGCTGGCTTTATTAGTTAACAGATGGCGTAATCCGAGACATATTACTGTTAAGGATCAGTTTTGTAGCCCAGACATTGAGCTGTTAGCCTGAGACCCTACTATTTGCCGAGGGAATTCACGGCGGCCATTGCTGTTATTGTTTACATCCCGCCCTCTGCGGACGCAAGGTCATCCACTCTGCTATTGCGAGGTTACAGACAGCGCATCGCAGTACTTTCTTTGCCATTTTGGGGGATTTTAACCATGCATCTCTCTCTTCAACGCTGCCCACGTTCAAACAGTTTGTGAAGTGCCCAACCAGGACTTGTTATATTTTTTATTTTTTTATTTAACCTTTTATTTTACTAGGCAAGTCAGATAAGAACAAATTCTTATTTACAATGACGGCCTAGGAACAGTGGGTTAACTGCCTTGTTCAGGAGCAGAACGACAGATTTTTACCTTGTCAGCTCGGGGATTCGATCCTGCAACCTTCCAGTTACGGGACTAACACTCTAACCACTAGGCTACCTGCCGCCCCAATATGCTAATGTGAAGGATGCATACACCTCCACTGCACTCCCTCCCCTCGGTAGATCGGATCACAACCTTGTCCACCTTGCCCCACTCTACAGGCCTATGGTCCAACAGCAGCCTGCGACCACTAGGACCATTTGGAGAGGATTGCTTTGAAACAACAGACTGGGATGTGCTCTGTGAGGCACATGGGGAGGACATTGATGGACTTACTGACTGCATAACGGACTATATAAATGTTTCTGTAGACAACACTGTACCCACCAGGAAGGTACGCTGTTTTCCAAATAATAAACCCTGGGTCACCAGCGACCTGAAGGCCCTGCTGAATGGGAAGAAGAGGGCCTTCAAGGAGGGGGACAGGGACAAATTGAAATGCGTCCAGAGGGAGCTGAAGTTGCGGATTGCTGAGGGGAAGAGAGGGTATAAGGAGAAGATGGAGGACAAGCCGAGGCAGATCCACTCCCGCTCCCTCTAGACTGATCCTCAACAGCCCCCTTCCCCCCACCTGGGCTGGCTTTCACCACCAACCAAGTGAGGAGAGAGCTGGAGAGACTACCAGTCTGTGGTGGCCAGTGCCATCTTTTTTGCAATGGTGTGCTGGGGCGCCAACATAAAGGCTGGTGATGCTTCTCAAGTAAATAAGCTGATCAGGAAGGCTAGCTCTGTTCTGGGGATTAGCCTTGACACTCTAGAGGAGGTGGCGGAGAGACGGATCCTGGCCAAACTGCTGGCCATCATGGACAACATCACCCACCCTCTGCATGCGATGGTTATGACGCAGAGGAGCACCTTCAGTCACAGACTGATCCCACCACGGTGTGCCAGAGAGCGCTACAGGAGGTCCTTCCTGCCGGTGGCTATTAGACTATTTAATGCCTCACCGGGGTGCCGTGCCGTCGGCAACATAGACCTGGAACTGTTGGGGTGTTAGGACTTAGTTTAACAATTATGCATCCATCCGTGAGTAACTCTGGTCTGTAATCACTCATTCACTCAGGACTTATTTATTAATTCAGGTCTGTATATACATATTCATGTACAGTTGTTATATCATATCACATGCAATATTGTATGTCATTCTTGGGCTGAACTTACGTAGTCATTCACTCTGGAATGCATATTAGTATCCTGTCAGTTGTATCTTTTTTCATTGCTTTTAGTATATCGAATGTGCAATACGTGCATTTATCTGTAATTAAACCCTGCACTAAGGACACATTTAGCTATTTAAGTATCTCTTCCTGTCATTTACATGTACAGTTAATATAACCATTTACATGTACAGTTAAATTTACTTACCTGTAAATTTAACTGTATATTTACCTGTACAGCTATTTTAACCATGCAAAATCTTCACTTACCTGTTCATTTAACCAGACTGTATATTAAGTAAACTATTATTACCCTCACTTATATCAAACGCACTTTTAGCTATTTAAGTATTTCTCTGCCATCGGCCTGTATAGTATAGTTAACCATGCAAATACTCCTTATTTATCTATATCAACTTGCAATATTTGTATATATTTTTTTCTTTCACCTAACACTCTGTAACAATGTATAGTGTACATATTCAGCCATCCACCCATACTATGCAGTGTAATGTTTATAGTTTTTTTTGCACTCCAGACTTTTTATACCTTTTCATACTGCCGCTTTATATATCATGTATCGTGTATCTGTCTTTTGTGTATTTTCGTTCTGGCATTTTGCACCTGCCCTGTGTTTTTTCGTAGCTGCTTGACAAAGAAATTTCCCCTCGGGGATCAATAAAGTACCTATCTAACTATCTTAACACTTTTTTTGGGGGGGGTTACTACATGATTCCATATGTGTTTCTTCATATTTTTGATGTCTTCAATATTATTCTACAATGTAGAAAATAGTAAAAATAAAGAAAAACCCTTGAATGAGTAGGTGTGTCTATATATCTATCTACAAACTTGGGCTACATGGGAGGTCAGGAAGGAAGAAGCCTCTGCTCTCAAAAAATAATATCAAGACACAACTGACTTTACCCAGGTGTTGTCTGGCAAAAGTAAATTTTGTCTTGATATTCTTTTTTGAGAGCAGAGGCTTCTTCCTTCCTGACCTCCCATGTAGGCCGAGTTTGTGCAGTCTCTTTCTGATAGTGTACTCATGCAATTTGACATTGATTGTGGCAAGAGAGGCCTGTAGATCCCTTGATGTTACCCTGGGGTTCTTAGAGACTTCTATGAGCATCTTTCGGTCAGCTCTTTGGCTGACTTTGGTGGGATGACCTGTCCTAGGTAGTTTGCCGGTGGTCTGGAATATCCGTCGGACAGCGGAATGATGTACTTCGAATTGGTTGGAAATGGAATGATGTACTTTGAATTGCTTCGAAATTGATTTGTAACCCCTCCCAGACTCATGGGCATCAATAATCTTTCTTCTGAGGGCCTCGGGTAGGTCTTTTGATCTTTGAATGATGTTACCACACACCCATACGGTTAAGACCAAACCAAACCAATTGTCTTATCTTTATGAAAGGCTGGACCTTCCTAAGTTTCTCTATAATATTTTCTAATCATTTGCACTTGTTTTGGTACACTTAATTCTAATTTTAGCAATGTGATGGTAAAGGTAGGGGTGTACTAACTTTTTCCTCATAAGGAAAAGGCGTTTTAATTTTAATTGCATAACATTTTCAGTTGTCTTTTTTTTGTGTGATTTGTTAAATTGGGTAACCTTTATCTGTTAATAGTGTTGAAGTGAAGATTATATATCCATCTGTCCAAATATGTGAAAAAAAAAAAAACGTTTTCGTATGTATATACACAGTTTAAGTCGGAAGTTTACATACACCTTAGCCGGATACATTTAAACTCAGTTTTTCACAATTCCTGACATTTAATCCTAGTAAAAATTCCGTCTTAGGTCAGTTAGGATCACCACTTTATTTTAAGAATGTGAAATGTCAGAATAATAGTAGAGTGATTTATTTCAGCTTTTATTTATTTCATCACATTCCCTGTGGGTCAGACGTTTACATACACTCAGTTAGTATTTGGTCAGGTTTGTAGGCCTCATTGTTCGCACACGCTTTTTCAGTTCTGCCCACAGATTTTCTATAGGATTGAGGTCAGGGCTTTGTGATGGCCACTCCAATACCTTGACTTTGTTGTCCTTAATCCATTTTGCCACAACTTAGGATGTATGTTTGGGGTCATTGTCCATTTGGAAGACCCATTTGCGACCAAGCTTTAACTTCCTGACTGATGTCTTGAGATGTTGCTTCAATATATCCACATAATTTTCCTTCCTAATGATGCCAACTATTTTGTGAAGTGCACCAGGCCCTCCTGCAGCAAAGCACTCCCACAACATGATGCTGCCACCCCCGTGCTTCACGTTTGGGATGGTGTTCTTCGGCTTGCAAGCATCCCCCTTTTTCCTCCAAACATAACGATGATCATTATGGCCAAACAGTTCTATTTTTGTTTCATCAGACCAGAGGACATTTCTCCAAAAAGTATGATCTTTGTCCCCATGTGCAGTTGCAAACCGTAGTGTGGCTTTTTTATGGCGGTTTTGGAGCAGTGGCTTCTTCCTTGCTGATAGGACTTGTTTTACTGTGGATATAGATACTTTTGTACCTGTTTCCTCCAGCATCTTCACAAGGTCCTTTGCTGTGGGATTGATATGCACTTTTCGCACCATAGTACGTTCATCTCTTGGAGACAGAACGTGTCTCCTTCCTGAGCGGTATGACGGATGCATGGTCCCATAGTGTTTATACTTGCGTACTATTGTTTGTACAGATGAACGTGGTACCTTCAGGCATTTGGAAATTGCTCCCAAGGATGAACCAGACTTGTGGAGGTCTACAATTGTTTTTCTGAGGTCTTTGCTGATTTCTTTAGATTTTCCCATGATGTCGAGCAAAGAGGCACCGAGTTTGAAGGTAGGCCTTGAAATACATCCACAGGTACACCTCCAATTGACTCAGGTTAATTGACATCATTTATCAGAAGCTTCTAAAGCCATGACATCATTTTCTGGAATTTTCCAAGCGGTTTAAAGGCACAGTCAACTTAGTGTATGTAAACGTCTGACCCACTGGAATTGTGTTATAGTGAAATATGTCTGTAAACCGACTTTCCAAAACTGTAGTTTGTTAACATAATCTGTGAAGTGGTTCAAAAATGAGTTTTAATGACTTCAACCTAAGTTTATGTAAACCTCTGACTTCAACTGTCTATTTATTATTATTATTATTTTTCACTCCCTTTGGTCGTCTTTGGCTATGAAATGATTTCCTGGGTACCTTGGGGAACAGCAGGTTAGTGTGTGTGTGTCATCTCTAGCAGGGCAGCGTATCAAAGCTGGAATGTATGCAGTCTCAGGTGTACCTCAATCCACAGGTCTTAACCCCTCTCCTTTCCTCCCTCCCTCTGTAGATCACCACAGATCTGCGTCAGCGCTGCACCGACAGCCACACAGGGACCTCGGCCTCGGCTCCTATGGCAGCTGGGATCATCGCGCTGGCCCTGGAAGCTAAGTAAGCTCCTTAACCTTAATGCAGGGATTCACACGTTACTCCACTTGTGCACTGCAGTTAGTTCAGTCAATTTACTCAGCCAGTCAGTCAATCCCATCGCTTTCCTGTATTATCACAGTCACACTGTTCTATCTCTCCTGACTGTTTGCCTTTCTTCACTTTCTCTTTCTGTCCTTCGCTGCCCCCCCCCCTCTCTCTCTTACACACACACACCAACTTCTCTTTGAGCGCTGCTGATTGTATCAGTAGTTATCTGGTGAATGAAAGAGAGCGGAGCCGACTTTGATAAACATACCAGAGAGGAGCTGGGGCTTGGGCTGGAGCTGTGGCTCGGTCTGGGGCTGCCAGCTGCCAACAGGCCTGCTCTGTCATTTGAAATCCAGCTTATCTTTCCTCCCTCCGCCTCATATTACGCCCGTATGTTTATACCATAATTACACTTCAGTCAGAACATTAGAGGAGACTCTCTGCTCACTGAGGAATTCAGCTGGGTTTGATGTCGGATCTGTGGGGACCGAACAAGCTGTTGAAACAGTGTGTGTGCACTCTGGCAGCCTTCAAATGATTTTAGGATGCTTGTGCCATGGCCTAGTTAGTGCACCATGGCAATGATGAAACATTTATAGAACTTGAATTATGGAGGGAGTTAAACTATTGATTGGTTGTTTTTTTTTCAAATCTGGAACAATAGGTAATGAAGCTTCGAGGGTGACTGTTGATGTTTACAGAGGGTCCCAGGTTCAAGCCCTGGTTGGGGCAAAGACCGGGAAGGAAGCAACACTGTTACACCATGACTGGTGCCAGGCTAACAACTTCTGGTTTTAACTTTAATTCATTTTTCAAAAAAGTTGGAACAGAGTGAGTGTTGGACAGCGAGCGGAAGGGCAGACGTCCGGACAGATGACTTCTGGGAAGGGAAACACATCAACATACTGTCCCACCAGTGTTCAGGATATTGAGGGCGTTGGGTAGCCGTGAAGGTTTTCCCCATGCCACGAAATGTATATCCATGCGGAGTAGTACTTTTCTAGAATGTTCCGGAATGCTGTGCTCAGAGGATGAGTGAGAGATGAGAGACGGAGAAAATAAAATGGAGCATCTGGTCGGCATATGAGGGGATTCCCGGGAAACTTGGTGACCCACATATTTTTTAAAAGTGTTTTTGCATCAAAGGACACATGGCTACCATCTTGTAATGGTTTTATGTGAGGGGAGGGAGATGGATGGATGGGCATATCTGCTATATCTCGCTCTCTTCTCTTGCTGTCTTTCTCCACACACACATCCATGCACATTTTAAATGCGTGTACACACATACATACACACACACACTGTTAAGTCTGTGTATATTTGATCACCAGTGTGTCTCTGGTGTTTTGTGATTTATCCCCCAGTCCTCTGTTGTCGTGGAGGGATGTTCAGCACATCATCGTCAAGACGTCTCGAGCCGGCCACCTCAACGCCCCTGACTGGAAGACCAATGCCGCTGGATACAACGGTGCTTAACACTGCTCGCCTCCTCTCCTCTCCTTCACCTCAGCTACTCTCCTCTTTTTCCCCCCGCTCTTTCTTTCATCCCTCTCACTGTCCCAGTCACTCACCATAAAACATCCCACCGCCTGCCAGGGATTCCATGTGGAGTACTTTGTTTCATACGCGTGTGTGTGTGTGTTTGAGAGAGAGTGTGTGTGTGTGTGTGTGTGTGTGTGTGTGTGTGTGTGTGTGTGTGTGTGTGTGTATACGCATGCTTGAGAGAGTGTGTGCTTGAGGTTTGTAGTATGTGAATTAAGGGTCAGCCAGGCTGCAGTCCCAGTCTGTCTGGAGTTTTTCCAATCGGCTACTTCAAAGAGGGAGTGAGTCACCCAGAGGAAAATGGAGAGTAGATTTAGAGATAGGGGTGAGAGCGTAAAGAAAGAGGGGGTTGAGAAACAATATTTGATTAGCTGTGTGGATTGGGTTGACATTGATATTTAACTGTAATACTGCTTTGGTTGGATGACTGTTTTTTTAATTGGTTGTTCTGACATCAACTATAAACTCAGGGCCCTATACAGTGACCATAGAACCCATCCCTTTGCTCAATTTTTACTTAACTATAAAATAAAAATATGTTTCAAATTAGTTTTAAAAAGTATCCACTCCTCTGTCAATACTTAGTTAATCTTGCATACTCTAGAATCCTGATAATCTAGGTGATTATTATTTGGTGGAAGCATTTATCCATTCCTCTGGGCAAAATTACTCAAGCTCTGTCATAGGAAAGTCTTTGGATACTTATCGAATGAAAACATTTTGGGTTGTTATACATGTTAAAACTGATTTTTTTGGGGGGGGTGGGATATGTTGTTTACATCAGTGAATTCATTAACAACCCAGGCTGTAAGGCAACACATTTGTGGTAATTGGGGTGGATCCTTCCTACAGACACTGTATAGATATGTGTATATGGTTCTGTGAATGTATTGACGTGATGTTCTGATTGGCGTGCGCGGATTGACTGATGAGTGGGCGTGTCTTGCAGTCAGCCACCTGTATGGCTTTGGCCTGATGGACGCGGAGGCTATGGTGAAGGAGGCGGAGCGATGGAAGCAGGTCCCCGCCCAGCACATCTGTGTGGAGAGTGCTGACCGCCAGATCAGGTACTACACAACCAACGCCTCCCTAGTGTTCCTGTCCTTACCCAATCAACCAACCAATCAAATTGGATCTGTTCAGAGCTATTGACAAATTACAACACTATATCAAACAACAACCAAGGGTATTGTTCATCAGGGCACAAAGTTGTTTACCTCATTGTTTCACTACGTTTTGGAGAAAATTTTCCCATTCTGACTCTCCTGGTGTGTGTGTGTGTGTGTGTGTGTGTGTGTGTCCGTCCAAAAGTGTTCATGCACCCACATGTATGGGATTTTGCAAGTTCCTGCAAACTGAGGGGAGCCAGCCAAGCATTAGTTCTGGAGGGTCTAATACACACACACACAACAAAAAATCTGCACACACACATCCCAGATGAGTTACAGGCCCTTTCAATTTGATCTGCTTATTTTTTTTGTTAATTTTCTTCTCTCTCTGTGCAGCTGGATGCTTAATCGGGCCCCTGTTGAACACATTGACGAGCCAACACTGTTTAGTTTACTGGCTTTGAATGGAACCAATCAGCCTCGTGCTAGTTCCCCAATCGATCTCTCTATCAGCCCCATGATGGCCGGACGATAGGAATCTTATGGGAAGCATATCTTGTTTGTGTGTGTTTTGAGGGATCGTAGTATGTGAAGTGAGGCAGCACCGGGGGTGTTTTGGCAGCTCTGTGTGTTTTTGCTCTGGAGCTGTCCTCCGGACGTCATCTTCCAGCCGCTGGGCTCTGCACTGAGACACCCCTTGGCTGGCCTCTCCATTGCGTTTGGTAACGTCTGGGCCTTCTCCTCCTTGGAGCATTGGAGAGAACCATGGGATCTGTAGACTGCCAGGGAAGTCGTAATCTGGGTTTTTCTCGTCCTTCCAACCCCCTGCCCCAAGCACACTTAAATGTAGATCTACACCCCAAAACACTTACACAAACACGCTAGCGTGGATTCTGGCATAGTGTTAGCACTCGTCCCCGCTGCTCTCAAAAACTCATGGTTCAGATGAATCAATAATCCATGATAGCTGGGTAGCACATCAAATCAAATTGTCACATGCGCCGAATACAACAGGTGTAGACCTTACCTTGAAATGCATACTTACAAGCCCTTAACCAACAATGCAGTTCAAGAAATAGTGTTAAGAAAATATTTACAAAACAATAACGAGGCTATATACAGGGGGTACCGGTACCGAGTCTATGTGCGGTGTATAAGTTAGTCGAGGTAATTTGTACATGTAGGTAGTGGTAAAGTGGGTTGGGGGGGGGGCGCATTTGATTAAGGCTCGCCTAATCTGTGTCTGGGATTTTAGATTCTGATTGGTGACTGCTCAGACACTGACACCTGATTGGTTGCCTTCCTCTGCCTGCAGGACGATCCGCCCGGAGCACGTGGTGCGCTCCGTGTACAAGGCCACCGGCTGCATTGACAACTCCAACCACCATGTCATCTACCTGGAGCACGTGGTCGTACGCATCACCATCACGCACCCGCGCCGCGGTGACCTGTCAATCAACCTCACGTCCCCCTCGGGAACCAAGTCCCAGCTGCTCGGCAACAGGTGAACCTCCCTTCTATTCTACTCTACTACGCTGGCTATTACATTCTACACAACAGCGTTTCTTCACTCCTGGTGTGCAGGCTTGTGTTTCATCCCGGCACTAACACACTTGTTTCGACTAATCATTAAGCTGTTAAATAGTTGAACCAAATGTGTTGGTACTGAACCGGAATAAGAAAAGGAGCCTGCACATCCCTGTGGCTCCCCAGGACGAGGATTGAAGAGCACTGGTCAACATGCTTCTACTACTGAATCTCTCCAGTTTGTGGTCTGAATGTGGTCGAACCGTGTGGTTTCTCCTTTGTAGGAAATATGTGTGGTTGACTTGTGGTGTCCTCTAGGTTGTTTGACCACTCCATGGAGGGCTTTAAGAACTGGGAGTTCATGACCACTCACTGCTGGGGGGAGAAGGCGGCTGGGGACTGGATCCTGGAGATCCATGACTCCCCCTCGCAGCTCCGCAGCCAGAAAGTCCCAGGTACAGTAGACTAGAGAAGCCACCCTGTCTAAAAGGTCGACAGAACCAGTTAAGGATACAATCAGAGTTATATTGCATAGCAGTAAACCAAGGATGTGTCCTTTTACCAATAATGTGTCCTTTCCCAATGAAGTCCTTTTTCACCCTCTCTCTCGTCTGTGTCTGCTGATGCTGGGTGACGTTACCCTCCAGGCAAGCTGAAGGAGTGGTCCCTGGTGCTTTATGGCACCTCCGTGCACCCGTATTCCTCCCTGCGCAGCGACAAGCCCCGTTCGGCCGAGCCCCCTGCAGACGAAGAATTCACTGAGGAGTACAACGGTGAGTGGGGAATATGACTGAGGGAGGGAAGGAGGGACTGTAAGGAAACAGGAATTCTGTTATAAGGAGACATAGTAGGAAAGGGGGAGCAAATTGACAGGAAAGGAAGAAGGTGTTAGGGCCAGACACCTATACCAAATAAACCTTAGATTATCTCTCCCTTTGTTCCTCCTTTCTCCCTCTGTTCTCTCTCTACCGCTCTCTATTCGATACCTTGTTACAGTGCATTTGGAAAGTATTCAGACCCCCTTTACTTTCTCCACATTTTGTTACGTTACAGCCTTTTTCCCTCATAAATCTACACACAATACCCCATAATGACAAAGCAAAAACATGTTTTTAGAAATTCTTGTAAATGTATAATAAAAATTATATATAGTATTCAGACCCTTTACTCAGTTCTTTGTTGAAGCATCTTTGGCAGCGATTACAGCCTTCAGTCTTGGCTCACCTGTATTTGGGGAGTTTCTCCCATTCTTCTCTGCAGAACCTCTCAAGCTCTGTTAGGTTGGATGGGGAGCGTCCCTGCACAGCTATTTTCAGGTCTCTCCAGGGATGTTTAGGCTCTAGCTGTGCCACTCAAGGACATTCAGAGACTTGTCCCGAAGCCACTCCTGCGTTGTCTTTGCTGTGTGCTTAGCAGGTTTTCAACAAGGATCTCTCTCTACTTTTCACCCTTCGTCTTTCTCTCTCCTGACTAGTCTCCCAGTCCCTGCCGCTGAAAAACATCCCTACAGCATGATGGTGCCATTACCATGCTTCAGCGTATGGTGCCTGGTTTCCTCCAGACGTGACCCTTGGCATGCCAAAGATTTCAATCTTGGTTTCATTCAGACCAGAGAATCTTGTTTCTCATGGTCAGAGTCCTTTAAGTGCCTTTTGGCAAACTCCAAGTGGGCTGTCTGTTTTAACGAGGAGTGGCTTCCTTCTGGCCACTCTACCACAAAGGCCTGATTGGTGGAGTGCTGCAGAGATGGTTGTCCTTCTGGAAGGTTCTCAAAAGATCTCCAAAGAGGAACTCTGGAGCTCTGTCAGAGTGATCATCAGGTTCTTGGTCATCTCCCTGACCAAGGCCCTTCTCCCATGATTGATCAGTTTGGCCAGGTATCCAGCTTTAGGAAGAGTCTTGGTGGTTCCAAACTTCTTTTCATTTAAGAATGATGGAGGCCACTGTTCTTGGGGACCTTCAATGCTGCAGAAATGTTTTGGTACCCTTCCCCAGATATGTGCCTTGACACAATCCCTGTCTCGGAGCTCTTCGTACAATTCCTTCAACCTCAAGGCTTGGTTTCTGCTCTGACATGCACTGTCAACTGTGGGACCTTATATAGACAGGTGTGTGCCTTTCCAAATCATGTCCAATCAATTGAATTTACCAAAGGTTGACTCCAAGTTGTAGAAACATCTCAAGGATGATCAATGGAAACAGGATGCACCTGAGCTAAATTTTGAGTCATAGCAAAGGGTCTGAATACTTATGTAAATAAGATGTTTCTGTTTTTTAAATGGGGTATTGTGTGTAGATTGAGGATTTTTGTATTTATTTAATCCATTTTAGAATAAGGCTGTAACGTAACAAAATGTGGAAAAAGTGAAGGGGTCTGAATACTTTCCAAATGCACTCTACCTCTATGGTTACTCGCTCACACTACCTTGAACCGCTTTCCTTTCATAACTCTACCTCTTTCTGCTCTCTCCCTCCCTCTCTATTTTCTCCCTATCCCTCTGTGCTCTCCCTCTCTGTCTGTTCTCTCCTTCACTTTCAACCCCTCCCTGTTCTTTCTGTTTTCTCGGTCTCTCTGTTCACACTCTCTTTTCTCCTTTTCTCTCTGTTCTCTCCTTCACTTTCTCCCGTATCTCTGTTCTTTCATTTTTACATTTGAGTCATTTAGCAGACGCTCTAATCCAGCGCGATTTACAGTTAGAGCATTCATCTTAAGATCGCTAGGTGAGACTACCACATATCACAGTTGTAAGTACATTTTTCTGGAATAAAGAAGTTATCAGCAAAGTCGGTGCTAGTAGAAAAAGAGAAGTACAAATGTTCTCTCTCCCTCTCTTTCTGCCCCCCCCCTCTCTCTACCTCTGTGGGTTCCCTCTCTCCTGCAGGGTTACAGTGAGCAGGCAGCTGATAGTCATTAGCCAGTGTGATCAGCCACTGCCATGATAGCAGAACATAAACACCCCAAACTTTTTTATGCTCGTTAGACATAATACACTCCTGCCTTCTGCACAACAGGGAACAACTCACTCACTCACTCACTCACTCACTCACTCACTCACTCACTCACTCACTCACTCACTCACTCACTCACTCACTCACTCACTCACTCACTCACAACAGACCTAGTAATTGGAGAATATTACACAAGAAACTAACTCAGGACTTTATACTTCTCTAACGGCAATCTGACACTTCACCCTAACATCACACTACATGGTTGTTTCTTCAAAACTTCAAAAATTATGGGTAGGGAATGCCATTCACCTCCCTTTAGTCACACCCAGTTTTGTCTCATTCATAAAGTCAACTAACCACCGCCCCCTGTAGCATGGTGTACTACAGTACTCTTAATGATCTGTATAACATATCCTCTTCACCAGGGCTCTGTAACAGCGAGTGCAACGAAAACGGCTGTGAAGGTCCCGGACCTCACCAGTGCATCAACTGCCTCCACTACTTCCTCAAGTTCAAGAACAACACCAGGTTAGAATGTCAGTCTTCTGGCTACGTACTCCAGGACAACTGCTGGGTCCTGTTCATTAGGCACCAAAAGGAAGAAAACTGACTTAAACGGGCAGGGACTTCCATGACTTGTTGCATGTTAATGATTTTGGCAATAGTCATAGGCTGTGTTTACACAGGCAGCCCAATTCTGATCTTTTGCCCAGTTATTGGCAAAAGATCTGATCTGATTGGTCAAAAGACTGCAGTGTTAGGGACATTGCACCTCTCTTGTCTCACTTGTTTGCTCTGATTGAAGTCGGGGTGGCCCGGCCATTGCCACATGGTGAGAACCATTCTTACAAGGCCATGCTCAGTAGAGTAAGGCATACCATTAAACAAAATGTTTTCCAAAACGAATATCTGTGTGAGAGGGGGAGGTTGAGCTGTGTGAATGTGTGCAGTGGGGATCTAAGTCCACTGTAATTGCTTTTGTGTCTGCGAGCACAGTACACTAATAAACAAGAGGTGTGTGTGTGTGTGTGTGTGTGTGTGTGTGTGTGTGTGTGTGTGTGTGTGCGCTCTGGGGCTGCTCTGTCTTGTTGTAAAACCTTATCATTAGCCCTCTGAAGAATACAATGTTTTTCCACTACTTCCAACCCCTGAGTGCTTAATGTAGCTGGAGTGTGGTTTGGGAGGGGTGGAAGTAAAGGGGTTGGGGGGTTAATGCTCATAATTATATCCCTATGTTTCTCTTTGATGACCTTGCCTAACGGGTGGGGATGTGATTGTGGTTGGAGGGGGATCTAACGTGGGAGAGGTTTTGGAGCACACAGTTTTTTACATTTGTTTAAAAAACAGCGTGAGAGGGAAGGGACAAAGGAGGTTAATGAAGTTCTCTAACAAATGTGCCTTAAAAGAAGGCACCTGTTCACCGTACACAAACGTACGCACAAACACTCCCACTTATATGCAGTCACATATCTAATAGCACGTAAACATACAGTATGCTGTGTATAATTTCGGCCCATTAACTTTGTTCGCTCCCATGGGGAGGAGATGGGTTGTTGTTTGAGAATAGTGGATTTTAGTTTATCACCTTATTCAAACGGAGTCAGCGATCAGAGTGCAAAAATCTTTTAGCCTGTTCCCGAAAGCCGATAACAGCAATGATAATGATGCATATCTCTCCTCTCTCTGTCCCATCCCTCTCCTCCCTCTTTCTCCACTTCGCTGCAGGACGTGTGTGTCGGAGTGCCCATCCGGGTTTTTCCGTGACGACAGGAAGCGCTGTAAGAAGTGTTCGTCTCTGTGTGAGACGTGTGTTGGTAGCCGTAGCGACCAGTGCTCCACCTGCAGACCGGGCTTCCATCTTAACGAGGGCTCCAACACCTGCGTGGCCAGCTGTGTGGATGGCTTCTATCTGGACCAGGGCAAGTCTCTCTCACACACACACACACACACACACACACACAACAAGGAATATTCTTGACATGCCTGTTAGGCAACTGGTTGATTGAGTGATTGCCACTGATAGGCTAGAAAACCACCCAATGACCTGGTGTCCCAGGTCTGAAACCTTGAGGCACAGATTTGAACCCTTGCCCCATCCTCAAACTCAGCCTTATCTCCCCACCCAATGCTGACCCCCACACCAACCCCCCCCTAACACTCCCAATGCCTCTTTGGCCTCTGTGACTAGACGTCTTCTTTCGTGTTACAGATTCCAACATGTGCAGGAGATGCAACGAGAACTGCAAGAAGTGCACCACGTCTAATGTCTGCACAGAATGCAAACCAGGGATGAGGTAAGCCAAACCAACCAAGCCAAGCCAAGCCAAACACACTCCGTCTGAACCCATAACCTCTAGCCTCCCCCACACACAAACACACTGCTGGTCTGTAGTAGTAGTTGAATCACAAAACGGTCAAGTGATCCACTTTGACGTGTCTCTGGAGTTTTTGATCATCTTAAATATCAATGCCACCACACTTGCCCTCAGACAGATGGGCAGTTCCAAAGCGTTTCAGTTAAATTGAGAACCAAACACTTTGAAGTGTTTCAAAACAGTGTGGTCTCAAATCCAGCCTGACTTACTCAAGCTAGTGTTCAGTGCTGTCTGAGACAGAGGTGGTAACACATGAGCAGTAATCCTTCCGAACGCCTGCAAGACCACAGACAGTCACTCCTGTTCATCATTCACAGGAGAGGGAGGACAAAAACCCAAATCCTTTTTGGGAAACAGTGCTAATATAACCCAGTCTTCTCAGAATGAGGTTTAGAATAGAGGTCTTCTCTGATCCCAAAATTGAAATTCCCATCAGACACTGACAGGACCCGGTATTAAAAAAATTAAATATAAATCTGATTCGGTTCTGAGGTGGACCAGATCCGACCCAGAATATGTCAGAGATGAGTGTGAATCGGATCCAAATTGGGTCGGGTCTGTATCAGACCCAAATGGATCCGAAAGATAAATGCAGCTTTATTGCTGCGCAAACCAGCAGAATAGTTTTGACTTTTCCGGCAGGCAGTGAATGATAACATTTTACATGCGTTTTCTGTTGTATCTAAAATAATTTAGTTGGTCTACACTACAACTTGTATTTTCATAAATGCATCCCTAAATTAAAATGTTGACACAAACAGAAGTGTGGCAAAGATGCTCTCCAGAATGCACTCTTTCTCCCGCTTTCTCCATTGTTTCATTGTGTGAATTGTTTGCCCTTTAATGTTTTTTTATTTTATTTTTATATACTGAACAAAAATAGAAACGCAACAGTTACTGTTCATATAAGGAAATCAGTCAATTTAAATAAATTCATTAGGCCCTAATCTATGGATTTCACATGACTGGGCAGGGGCACAGCCATGGGTGGGCGTGGGAGGGCATAGGCCCACCCACTTAGGAGCCAGGCTGACCCACTGGGGAGCCAGGCCCAGGCAATCAGAATTAGTTTTTTTTCCCCACAAAAGGGCTTTATTACAGACAGAAATACTCCTCCGCACCCCCCTCCCCCCTCCCCCCCTCTGACGATCCCGCAGGTGAAGAAGCCGGATGTGGCGGACCTGGGCTGGTGTGGTTACACGTGGGGCCGGTTGGACGTACTGCCAAATTCTCTAAAACGACGTTGGAGGCGGCTTATGGTAGAGAAATGAACATTAAATTCTCTGGAAACTGCTCTGGTGGACATTCCTGCAGTCAGCATGCCAATTGCACACTCCCTCAACTTGAGACAACTTTTTATTCTTACTTTACATGCTGCGTTTATATTTTTGTTCAGTGTATTTTTCTTGAGCACGCATAAAAGTACCTGGCCTGTACGCAAAAGTAGGCCTATAAAATTTCCCATTTGTGGATGTCTGATAGTAGTTCTGATTGTCTTAAGTCGCCACCACTTATGCGCTGCATAGCTTCTCAAAGTATTTTTTTCGGCACCACACACAGTCAAGAGTATTTTACATCCATTGCGATGTTCCTTATTGTATTTGATTTTTTTTTCCAACTCTCCTTCTCGTTAGGCTTAAGTAACCTCCTTGCCTCGGTGTGACATAGCAACATGTTGCTGATCCCATATCTCATGGATAACACTTCTCTCCCTTGTGCAAATACGACTGTCTGTTCTGAGCTCATTGGCACAGGAAACCGTGAGGGCCCAGTTGAAACAATTTTGCAAGTTCGCTATAGCAAGAGATCAAACCAGACCGAGAGAGGCAGACCGGTGGAGTAGATTAATTCTTTAGACTGAACCAACTGCCATGTGTAGAAAATTTGATTTATAGAGGTGATTTTATATTTTCATCAGGATATTTTCTTCGAATATAATTTCGGATCTGGTCAATATTCCACATATTTTCAGACCGATCCGAGGTCAGTGTCCACAGAGTGTGATCCGACCTGGGATCCGAGGGTCAACTACAGAATTTTGGATCTGACCTGTTCAGATACCGGGTCGAATCTCTGGTAATCAGGTTAGGATATATCCATGAAGACCTCTACTTTTCCACACCTCTCCTCTGGGATCCCTAGCCGTTCCAAGTATTTGAACTATTCCACAGCTAGCACACCTGGTTCGACTTGTTCACTAATCATCAAGCCCTTGAATAGGTGATGTAGTTCAGGGTTACAACATAATTGGGAAACATCTGGGGTCCCTGAGGAGAAGTTTTTCTTTTTTAATTTTTTATTTGATGTATGAGAGTAATATATGAAAAAAGGGACCGGTTGCTAGTGAGGTGTGTTGTGTGCCTGTGTAATTCAGTGTATTGCTCTCTCCAGTCTTCAGGGGAATAAATGTCAGATGACCTGTGATCCCGGGACCTACTATAATGGCCACAGGAGGACCTGCGAGCAGTGCCACCGAGCGTGTGCCACCTGTGCAGGTAACGCTCCCTTCACAAAGTAAAGATGGTCCCTCCCAGTCAGTTGGCCAAAGTAAAAATCAGTCTTTTGCCCAAAGTGAAGTCTGTGCACTGCTCACAGTCTCCCTCTGTCTGCAGGCACGGGGATGGAGGCATGTAACAAGTGTGCAGAGGGCTACTTCTTGGAAGAATGGCGCTGTGTGTCCACATGCAGTGTGGGATACTACATGGCCGAGCAGACCTCGGACAACGGCGACATCAACAAGTCCTGCAGGAAGTGAGTCCGCTTGACGCATACAAACTCCACACCTTCCACTTCCTCCTCTCTTCTACACCTCCTGCCTACAACCTAACCTAGCATGTTTATCCTGTCAAACTGCCTCAAACCGGACTCTAATCTTCAAAAGGGTTCCAACATCGGTCAGGTCCCTTAAACCTGCCGTTTCCTCCTTTTCAATCTAACGCTACTCGCTATGCTGCCTGGAGGATATCTGGTCTGGAGGATATCTGCTCATCAGCCCTCCTGTTTGATGTACCTAAATCATAAAGTTGGAAAAAGGGACAAACACACTTTGTGAAAAGTGCGCCCTCTATCCAAACTTTAGCTCAAACCATCCTCCCACCACCCCCAGGTGTGACCACAGCTGCTACGCCTGCACAGGGCCCGGTGAGATGAACTGCAGCACCTGTGTGAACGGCTACAACCTGGAGGCAGGAGTGTGTGTGGTCAGCACCATCTGCAAAGATGGTGAGTACTAGAAACCCATCTTTATTTATATATTATATATATATATAATAGACTCTAAGGAGCTCGTTCTAGAAGTGGCTGCCCAGTCACGGCACAGGTAACAGCTTTCTTAGTGCTCTATCTTGCTCTCTCGCTCTCATTCTATCTTTCTCTTTTTGACGCGATCTTTGCTCATGTATTCACCCCTAACTAATTTATCCCAATCTCCCTTTACATCTTGTCTAAATTGTGCATGTTTAAAATCAGGCAACTTCTGTCTGTTTCTGCAATACCTTCCATATCTCACACTAGATGGAAGGTTGGTGTTGTGGCCTCATATTGTAACCTAGGATAGAAAGTATCAATGCTCTCTTGTTGGTATTCCATTGAGATGGCTAACCTTTTCAGCCCTAGCCTATAGGGCCAATTTTTCTGAGATATGATGAAGGTTTTTGTGAGTCGTAACCATAGAGTTGGAATGAAAGCCCACACCTATATTTGCCATATTGCTTCTGAATGCATGGGCAACGGCATTAAGGGCTATCTCCATTTTAAAGTAGTCAATTTCCTTTGTGAGTTTATTTGTGGTTCATAAACACACTCCACCTACTGTACCGGAGTGTTTGTAATTAATAAAACAGGATATGTGCGCCATCTATCTATCTCTATGGTCAAACTTTCTTATTATTATCTGATTTGTATTCAAATTGTCATCCCCAGTCTGTCCATGACCCACTGAGACCAAGATAATTTTTTATTGACTACAATACTAATGAATCACTTCAGCTTGTAGAAAACTGAAGACTCTCTTGGTTTTTGAGTGCACTGCAAGTAAAAAAACATATTTCAAATTGAGGTTATGACAGACTGGCGATCAACTTTTTCTGTGCAACATCATCTCTGATGAAAAATGACTTAATGTTTTGACTTTTGAAATTGACACTCTTTTGAAATTGATTGACGTTTTTTCTCTTTTTCCCCAAATTTCTGTTTTACTTTCCAACATGGATCCAATCATTACTGCTGGACTACAATCTTTCCCCTCCCCTCCGATGAACATCACACCTCTGATGGATCAAAACCAAACTCTTTCTGTCACCTGACCCCTCCTGACCAATCACGTGGCTCTGTCTGCCTGTCCTGTCCAATCCTGACCAATTCCATGGTTATGCCTGTTTTTGCCCCCCCCCCCTCCCTTTCTTATCTCTTTTTCCTGGTATGTGGAAAGCAAATGAAGAATCTTGGGCGGAAGGCAGTTTCTGTGTGCTTGTAAAAAAGAACAATCTGTGCCAGAGAAAAGTGCTGCAGCAACTGTGCTGCAGAACATGCTCGCTAAAAGGGTGACGGGAGGTCCCGCGGGGGGGCAGGGAGCCAAGGGGGGGGGGGGGGGGGCGCCACGCCACCCCTCTACCCAAGCCCACTCACTCAGTCACATAATTTATAAGAAAATCTGTGCCTCTTAAGGGACTGTGTCAGAGGTGTGAGGACAGAACTACAACAAACCTACCTTTTTTTCTGTACTGGGACATGTGGTCAGGGCGACAGTAGCAACTGGGACTTACTAAAAAAACAAATAATGTGTCGGTATTTTGTGACCAAAGCATCGATGCCAAAATAACTGTACCATTTTCCAGTGTAGGACGTGTAGCTTGCAGGAGGGACCTGCCAATCTGTGTCTACTTCTGTTATTTTTTTCTCCTCCTCGAGAGTAACGATGCACAGGTGAAAGCTGATGAACGTACCAACCCCCGACTGTGTGTTTGTAAATAAACGTAAAAGCTCACTCAATAATGTGAACTGTCTGGGTTGCGTTTGCTATCTGCCAAGTGAGGATGCACGTGTACACACACACACACACACAGCAGGATTGTGCAAACACTTGAATTGATAGGTGGGAAAATCATGTCCCCCATTCTAAATGCCACAGGAAATCCATTGTGTGCCACGGAATCCTCACTGCTAAACTGTCATCTATTTTTCAGGTCGTGTGTGTGTGTGTGTGTGTGTGTGTGTGAGACAGTGACAGTGAGAATTACATTACAGGTACCCTTGACTCACTCACGCATCATTCCACAGGCACTAAGATGAGATCTGTTTATCAAAGACCACATCAGATAAATCAGGGTCATATTTATTAGGCACAAAACGTAAGAAAACTGACAAACTGGGATGACTACCTAGTCTCACCCAATAAGAAACACTTATTTTTGTTTTTTATTACAAAACGCTTTAAGTTTTCGTTGCGTGCCCTAATGAACAAGACCCATATCTTACTGCTACAAGAGATCAAGGGGCTCACAAACAGCTGCACTAGCAGGGCTTTATTCCACAACATTGCACGGTTATGTCATTGCATTCAAACAGATGGTACTGTATCTTTTTGATCATCAAACAATTTTGCTATGGTAGATGTTTTTGGTGGACTTCATTTAAATGTTATTCTATCCTTGCTAGCTGCCACACATTCAAGACATGTCCATGACACTATAGCAAATGGCATGCATTTCATTAAGATTGTGTTCATTAGGCACCAAATGGAAGAAAAGACTGTATTACTTATTAATGTATTAAAATGTTTTCCATTGTTTGCCCTGGTGAACACGACCCAGGTTGTAAGCACCTCAGAGAGACTGAGAATCCAAGACAATGGTTGGTGCTGCAAAATTGGACCACAGTCTGTCTCTCTGTCACATGCTAGCTATGGGAGTCAACTTTGTAATGGCTGAAAACCCTGTTCCTAAAACCCATTAGAATGAATACTGAGGTGGATACGACACTGTATTCCAATAAAGAATGTGTCAAATTTCATTCTCAATATGGGTTTATACCTTTGAACAATTACAGTATTACTGTAGTCGTGTTGTACTGTTGATTGTGGTTTAATTGAAATAAAGATTGATTGATCCCTTTGGTTAACATAAATGTATTATTGTTGAAGATTACTTTGATTTGATCAGACAGTCAGGGTAGTATGTTGATTTATATCAGGTTATCTTGTCAGGCCCCCCCCCCCCCCCCCCCCCCACACACATATATATTTTTTATATTAAACCAGTGTCAATGTTATACATATTCATGTTTTTACTCCTCCAAGGTGTAGTCTGGGATTTCCTTTTTACTTTGATGTTTTAATTAAAATTATTCAATGATGTTTTTTTTTCTTCTTGTAGGCTGTATTGGTCATTGGGAACATCATTGTCCCACACTTATATCTGCGTCGTGTTAATTAGGCAGAAAAATAACATACTGAAACAGGGAGGGACTACCTGGACATTTTAATAAGGAAATGCTTTTTTTTTTTCTCCATTGCAAAATGTTATGAAACGTTTTCTGTTGCCAGCCCTAATGAACACAACCCTAGTTACGTGATAAACCTCCCAGTCTATTCCTCACCCAACATGTTCCTGCTAACTTTTAGTTTTAGCAAGAAGTTACAGAATGTATGTAATATAATAATAGTATTTGGTCATTTAGCAGACTTACAGTTAGTAGTCTCACGTGTAGCAAGAATGCACCCACATGCGCACTACAGGAGGTCGTGGTGTCTTAATTGGGGAAGACGGGCTTGTTGTAATATCTGGAGTGGAATCAGTGGAATGATATCAAATATATTAAACACATGGTTTCCATGTGCTTGATGTCATTCCATTTACTCCGTTACAGCCGTTATGAGCTGTCCTCCCCTGAGCAGCCTCCACTGATGCGCGCACTCACACAGTCTAAGTTTGAAATCAGCAAGGGAAGGTTAGGAGAGCAAAGGGAGCAAGTTTTCAGATTGGAACCAGTTGTTAATATAGAACATATCCCCATTCACTACCGCTGCTACCTCCATTAAGATTGCCTGTTTCTTACACTACAACTGCTAATAATTGTACTGCTATCATTATTACTGCCGTTAGATTTGGTGATCGTAAGAAGTTCAGTACTGCTAACTGGTCTAAATGAATACAACAATGTACTTATTGGACATTCAGGTAGTACTTGCTTGTTTTCAATACTTTATTTCCATACTGGAACCGACCCTGGGTTCAAACTGATTTTCTTTCAAAAACACTGAGCGTTTGTTTGGGCCTGGTTGACATGCCAGATGGGCAGGGTTGGTTCTGTTGCACAAGGCAAGCTCAATCAAGCACTGCGGTGGTATTTGAAAGAAAATGGATACTATTTGAACCCAGGGTCATGTACATTTAGGCACCAAATGGAAGGAAATGGACTGAAACTGTGAGGGAATACCTGACTACCAGAAATGTTTTCTCTTGCAAAATGTTTTGCTAAGGCATGCACTAATGCAGTGTTTCCCAAATCCGGTCTTTGATTACCCCCAACCATACACATTTTTATTGTAGCCCCATTTTTATTGTAGCCCCAGACAAGAACACCTGATTCAACTTGTCAACTAATCATCAAGCCCTCAAGTTGAATCAGGTGTGTTTGTCTGGGGCTACAACAACAATGTGTACGGTTGGGGGTACTCGAGGACCGGCGTTGGGGAAACACTACACTAATGAATACGAACCAGGTCTGGTATCCAGGGTCCTTTTTTCTGTTGTCAGTTTGCCCACTAAAGGTCAGCCAACTCTGGCTCCCTCCAAGTGACACACTTTCTTACCTCACTTTATTTTTTGAGCTGTTATATTCAGATGTTGTTTTGTCTTCTGTCAAATTTAGTTTCTCTCCCTGTGTTTTGGGGAGAGGGGGGCAATTTGAATGGCTGCAGCCCAGGCTCGTCTGAATGGGAGCTTCTGCTCGTTGTGTTGATGGCACAAAGAGATGCTTTTGTTTTGCCCGCGAAAACAATTAGGCTTTTCACAGAAAGCCAGAGCCCAGTCAGTGACCTCGCACTGCTACCCTCGGAGGGCTGTGACACCCCCACTCCAACCCCCACCCTCTGTCAGTCATGTCCTAGTACACGTAGGTGGGATATTCGGTAGTAGGTAATGTTTATTCCTCACATATATCTTTTCAATGCTGCTTTTTTTACTCACCAGCAGAATCATTTAGAGTTTTTAAAGCTGCATGAGAAGTAACAGTAGTAGTGTTGACCTCACCTGACCAATAGAATGGTAGCAATTGACTTCTGTTGTCCTGGTGCCTTTGTTGAAGGTGGCTTCAACTATGGTGGATGCGTAACCAGGCCAGCGCAGTGCGGCTCAGCTCAGTAGTATAAAAAGGAAATTTGTCAGGCCACAGATGCTGAGTATGTGTCAACTGTGTGAGTCCTAGTAGGGTTGTGTAAGTATATATTCTTCAGTGGTGGAAAAAATACCCAATTGTCATACTTGAGTAAAAGTAAAGATGTGTTAATAGAAAATCAATCAAGTAAAAATGTGTCACCCAGTAAAATACTACTTGAGTAAGAGTATTTGGTTTTAAATATACTTAAGTATCAAAAGTAAATGTAATCGATAAAAATGTACTTATGTATCAAAAGTATAAATAATTTAAAATTCCCTATAGTAAGCAAACCAGACGGCACCATTTTCTTGTTTTTCTTAATTTACAGATAGCCAGGGGCACACTCCAACACTCAGACATAATTTAAAAACGAAGCATTTGTGTTGAGTGAGTCCACCAGATCAGAAGCAGAAGTTGACCAGGGATGTTCTCTTTCCTGTGCTGCTAAGCATTCAAAATGTAACAAGTACTTTTAAGTGTTAGGGAAAATGTATGAAGTAAAAAGTACATGATTTTCTTTAGGGATGTAGTGAAGTAAAAGTTGTAAAAAAAATAAAAAATAGGTAAGTACAGATATAAAAAAATTACTTAAGTAGTACTTGAAAGTATTTTTACTTAAGTACTTTACACCATTGATATTATCACTCTCTGTTTTCAGGTGAGTACTTGAGCAGGCATGGGACATGCCACCTGTGTTACGCCACCTGCTATGAGTGCATAGGTCCTGAGAAGGAGGACTGCATAAGCTGCCCATCCAGCAGGTAAAACAGACACACAAGTGTATTAGAATGGGTCGTATTCATTAGTGTACATCGTCACAAAATTGCAACTAAAACTAAGGGTCTTCGATTTCTTCCGTTAGCTGCTTATTGAATACGACCCAGGGGCACCTTTTGATCCACTGAATGTCTTATCACAATGTTATTTCATTAAACTTTGCTTTGGAAGTTCAGCCATGACAAATCTCTCGTGGACAGATTCACGTGTAAATGTGAAGTGACAACTTTCGCGATAATTTTACTTCTGGGTAACTGAGATTAAGCCATGACAAAACTAAATGAAATGAACATATTCATGAATGATGATGATGATGATGATGCCTTGCAGATACAAAATACTTTCCATGTGTATATATATTTTTTAAAATCTTAATTTTATTCGTCACATGCTTCGTAAACAACAGGTGTGGACTAACGATACAATGCTTACGGGCATTTAAATAATAGGAAAGTAAAACGTAATAATACAAGTAATTATAGATACACAATGACTAACGATAACTGTTATGCAGCATACATTATACATCCAAGCTCATCATAAACGTTATAGTTACATGGTGTTATTAAAACGTGAATTATTCAATCTTATGAATGTATGAAGAGATTGGATTGCAAGTGTTAGAAAAGCTACCTGGACTTGTTTAATGAATAACTTGCGTTGACTTTATGCCATCGCCTTATCAAGTCCAACTAACCTCCACAATCAGAAAACTCCCAGTATTTATGGAACACCTTCATACTATGTATTATAATGAATACCATCATTAACCCTTTGTAATGCTCTATGTAGCAATAATGTCCTATTTGTGATGTTCTTATGTATGTGTGTATAGTGTACATTACATTAATTATACACAAATGTTAACATGTATTACGTTATACACTTATAATATACTTTAAGTGTATATTATAAAGTCATGAAAACCAGTGCATAAGGGATACGATGTGCGTTCTCAACCATAATCCCTCAGGTATTTTGAGGATGGGAAGTGTGTGATCCGGTGCCAGGGGGGGCACTATGCCATGGAGAGACAGTGCCACCTGTGCCACCACACCTGCCAGGAGTGTGATGATGGAGGGCCTGACAATTGCACAAGCTGCAACAAAGGTACAATCATCAGTTTATTAGTCATAATAAAGCACCCACAACATCAATGGGGAACATGATAACGATAGTAATAGCTTTGTTTTTACAGTATGTGACAAAGTATTATCTCAGTCAACGCTGTAATATTGACTCTAGCCACACACAGGGCTTACTGAAAGCTGAAAGACACACATGCCAGACTTCATAGAGAGCAGATGAACACCAGATTTCTATGCAGCTGGCACACTATCAATACGTGCACACAGACACACTCAATTAGTTAGAAATGTGGATCCGTTTAAAACCGGTCTGTCTGGAATTTGAGGAGACAAAACAATAACTCCACGACACTGTGTCTATTTCATGTGTTTTCCAAAGCTGTTCTCTTATATTCATAGTACCTCAGAACAGGGAGGGTAGGCCTTCCAGCATTGGGGAACATCCCCTGTGCACGCACCACTTCTTTTTCTACAGGCACAAGCACTGTTCATGACACAAACTGTTTACACCCCTCTTGTTGGTGGAGAGAATTTTGCAGGTTTAGAGCTTATTTCCTGCAATTCTACACATTTTGTCATGGGGTGCAAAGAAAATGTTGCAGTTTTAAAACAAATTTTCTTGCAATTCTATACATTTTGCCACGTCTAATGTGTAAGATTAAGATAACTTTATTGGTCAATTGCACACAAGGTCCAACCAAAATTTGACTTCCGCTTTTAACCCTACCATTATATGATTGCTGTAAGTACAGAAATAGTTTGCTTACTTGGTATTTTACTCCCCAACTGGCTCGGGAGGCGAAGGTCGAGTCATGCGTCCGCTTAACCCGGAAGCCAGCCGCAACTATGTGCCAGAAGAAACACCGTTATATCCTACAACGGCGCCCGGGGAGCCGTTGTAGGATATAAAAGGCTATGAAGCTGTGTTTTTCCTGTTTGAAGATTAAGAATATGACCAAGTTCAATGCAGCAACATTACGACCTTGGTAGGTCTGTCTGACCAACTGACTCACTGTCTGTGTGTTTGTACTGGTGTTTTTGCCAATGAAACTGACTGTGTCTGTCTCTCCGCCTGGCCTAGACAAGTTCGAGACAGATAGGTACCTCTATAGAGGGGAGTGTCGTGACGTGTGTCCAGAGGGCTTCTTCCATTCCTGGCGGAGGCAGTGTGAGGCGTGCCCCGTCAACTGCACTGTGTGCACCGGCTTTGACCGCTGCCTCCATTGCAGCCCCTCCCACTACCTCCGAGATGGACTGTGTGTCCCGCTGGAGTGTGGCAAAGGTGAGACACCCCACTTTTTCTCTTATCGCTCTATCATTCTCGCTCGCTCTCTCTCTCTCTCTCACTTTTCATCTCCTTTTGTCCTCTGTGCTCTACCACTCTGCCGTTTTTTTATTTTATTTAAAAGATCTGAGTCTGAGAAAGATAGAATGTTTGAGAGGGAGACCTGATTGAAAACCACAGAAGCGGCTAAAACCAGAGAGAGGGGGAGGGAGGATGAAAGGCAAGTCTTATCATATGTGGCAGACATGTCCACACGGGTTTCCCTGCATGGGCCCTGCAGCCTGCCACAGCTCACGCCCCAAAACACCTTGCACTTAACACCTTCCCCTCCCCGATCTCACCTTCGTCTGCCATGCAGTGATGGTCATGTAATGTAACTACGTGGCTGATTAGTCCAATAAGTGTGTATGACTCCAATATCCACACTAGCGTACTACTAATTATAAACTGGGTTGTTCGAGCCCTGAATGCTGATTGGATGACAGCCGCAGTATATCAGACCGTATACCACGGGTATGACAAAACATTTATTTTTACTGTTCTAATTACATTGGTAACCAGTTTATAATGGCAATAAGGCACCTCGGGGGTTTTATGGTATGTGGCCAATATACCACGGCTAAGAGCTGTGTACAAGCACTCCGCGTTGCGTCGTGCTCAGGAACAGCCCTTAGCCGTGGTATATTGGCCATATACCACACACCCTAGTGCCTTATTGCTTAAGTGTAAAGTAATGTATTGAGTTGCTGCCGTGGTGCCCGTGTTGATTGATCCGTGTGTGATGTATGTATGATGTACTTATCCTACAGGTGAGGTGGAGGACCCAGAGTATGAGTATTGCCTGCCCTGTGAGGAGGGCTGTAAGAAATGTCTGCAGAGTAAGTATACACCTTTCACGAAAGTCCAAGAAATCTACTTCAGAACCCCACTACAGACTCCACCAGACTGCCTCAGATTAAGACCTAATACTTAAAGTTTTACAATAATACTGATCATCTTACATCCTTTCAGACCGCCAAAACCTTCCTATGGGAACCTGCTGTTCATTTTCCTTTCCTGCACCCTAACTGAACACCAGGTCTAAATCTTCGGCCATTTCGGGTGAAGCCCATCAGCATTATTCTGCTTTATTCAGTCAAAACTCAAACAGGCCCACGCAAGATGTTATTAATCGTGGGCGGCATGTCTTTCCTAACCATCCCCCCCTGCCCGCCTCCCCACTTCTGGTAATTATAATCCTCTGAATTAAAAGACAAGCAACAGATGAAGACTTTGAGGTTATTGTTCCGGCGACGCGATGCCACCGGCTAAAATGTCGGAGATGAAGTGAATCAGTGTGGCGATAAAAACCAAGTACGTGTGTAGAGACCCCTTCAAAGACCCCTTAAAGCCTGACTGATCATGATAAGAGATAGCAGCACATTTCACATGCAGGTTCTGATTATGTGCATTTCTCAACTGGAACTACAACTTCTCCAAACTGTAAGGATGCTGAAAGTAGGAAGGGAAGTGAAAGAGTATCCCTCTCCCCCTCTCTCTCTTTTATCTCGCTCTCTCTTTATCTCGCTCTCTCTTTATCTCGCTCTCTCTTATCTCGGCCTCTCTCTCTCTCTCTCTGCCTCTCGGCCTCTCTCTCTTTCTCTCTTTCTCTCTTTCTCTCTCACTCTCTGCCTCTCTCTCTCACTCTCTCTCTCTCTCTTGCTTTCTCTTGCTCTCTCTCGCTCTCTCTCCCCTCTCTGCCTCTCTCTCGCTCTCTCTCTCTCTCTCTCTGCCTCTCTCGCTCTCTCTCTCTCTCTCTCTGCCTCTCTCTCTCTCTGCCTCTCTCTTGCTCACTCGCTCTCTCTCTCTCTCGGCCTCTGCCTCTCTCTCTGCCTCTCTCTCGCTCTCTCTCTGCCTCGCTCTCTCTCGCTCGCTCGCTCTCTCGGCCTCTGCCTCTCGGCCTCTGCCTCTCGGCCTCGGCCTCTGCTCCCTCTCTTTCTCTGCCTTTGCGCTCTCTCGCTCTCTCACTCGCTCTCTGCCTCTCTCTCTGCCTCTGCTCTCTCTGCCTCTGCTCTCTCTGCCTCTGCTCTCTCTGCCTCTGCTCTCTCTGCCTCTGCTCTCTCTGCCTCTGCTCTCTCTGCCTCTGCTCTCTGCCTCTCTCTCGCTCTCTCTCTGCCTCTCTCTCGCTCTCTCTCTGCCTCTCTCTCGCTCTCGCTCTCTCGCTCTCTCTCTGCCTCGCTCTCTCGCTCTCTCTGCCTCGCTCTCTCGCTCTCTCTGCCTCGCTCTCTCTCTCTCTCTGCCTCGCTCTCTCTCTCGGCCTCTGCCTCTCGGTCTCTGCCTCTCTCGCTCTCTCTCTCTCTCTCTGCCTCTCTCGCTCTCTGACTCTCTCTCTCTCTCTCTCTGCCTCTCTCGCTCTCTGACTCTCTCTCTCTCTCTCTCTGCCTCTTGCTGCCTCGCTCTCTCGGCCTCTCTGCCGCTCTCTCGGCCTCTCTGCCGCTCTCTCGGCCTCTGCTCTCTCTCTCTCTCTGCCTCTGCTCCCTCCCTCTCTCTCTCTGCCTCTGCTCCCTCTCTCTCTCTGCCTCTGCTCGCGCTCTCTCTCGCTCTCTTTCTCTCTGCCTCTCTCTCTCTGCCTCTCTCTCTGCCTCTGCGCTCGCTCTCGCTCTCTCTCGCTCTCTCTGCCTCTCTCGCTCTCTCTGCCTCTCTCGCTCTCTCTGCCTCTCTCGCTCTCTCTGCCTCTCTCGCTCTCTCTGCCTCTCTCGCTCTCCCGCTCTCTCTCTCGCTCGCTCTCTCGCTCGCTCTCTCTCTTGCTCTCTCTCTCCGCATCTCTCGTGCTCGCTCGCTCTCTCGCTCTGCCGCTCGCTCTCTCGCTTCCTCTTTCACTGCCTGCCTCTCTCTTTGCCTCTCTCTCTCTCTCTGCCGCTCTCTCTGTCTCGCCCTCTCTCGCTCTGCCGCGCTCTTTCTCTCCCTGCCTCTCTCTTTCTCTCTCTCTGCCTCGCTCTCTCTCTCTGCACTTAAATCTCCACACAATTTCTTTCCCCGATGTCTGCCACTAACTTCTTCCCTCAGGCCACTTTTACTGAATGTCCCATATGACGTGTGGGTGCGTTTATATGGATGCGTGTGTATATGGATTTGTGTGTAATGTTTTGAAAAGTTGTAGTTTTCATCTTTGCATGTTTCTATGTGAGGCGTTGTTTTCCCTGATGTGAAATAAACCGGGCCTGAAGGCCTGATTTCTCTCTCTCTCTCTCTCTCTCTCTCTTAGTAATTGCTCTCGCAGGTAGAGGCTTGTCCCCCCTGAAGTGTAGTGTAATGCAGTGTTGGCTTGTGGGTGCTGGGAGGCCTGGTCTGGGCTAGCCTAGCCGTGTAACTGTGTAGTGCTGCGCTGGGGGAGAGTCTCCCAGGAATGCCCCATGGGGCACGGCTGAAGAATGAGCTTTTGTTGCTCCTGTCTTTCCTCCCAGGATGTTTTGGCTGCTGAGAGCTGAGGGGATGACAGGGATAGGCGTTTCCTGGGCAACTCTCTGATGGTTGGGAGGGGAATTAGGTTGGATGGTTTTGTTTAGTGGTTATCATTAAAAGTCTTGGTTAGGGTTAGTAAATATGAGGGTTCGCCCTGTTGTTATATGCCCCCACCTAGTCACACACCTTTTAATTGCAACAGTCCTGAGACAGATAAACTCACTAAGTGGTTTCTGCTTTTATTGTGATATCTATGGGCTGAGCTGGTTGTGATTAGTTTGATCTTGGTGAACTCTGCATATGTAATGTGGAGAGAATAGTTTGGATTGAATTAGCCTGCATTGATATGTTCAAATGGATCCGATTCATCCCCACAGTGAGCAGGGTGGCGACTGCCTGGTCTGTTGTGATGCTAGGCTGCCATCTGCTGGCATGAAAAGGGAGCCTTTCAAATGAGAGCTCTTGGGTGCGTCTTAATAGTCTAAAGTGGCTTCCTGTCCTCGTCTCCTTGCCTTCACATTCACTGATGTGGAAAAACTGGACAGGTTTGAGCAAAGTCACGGTAAGTATCATATCCACCATATTGCCTTCACCTAGCCTAATGTTTTCGGCTCAGTGCAGATTATGAAGAGAAGACTGCTAAAGGAATCCATGACAGGATTGAGATGCACCCAGTAACTGCCAGGGTGAGGAAGGAGATGGACAATGAAACTGACTTTTGGATGAATGATTGACACCAATCCTTTTCTCTATACAGAAAACCCCAAGCAATGTGTCACCTGTGCAAAGGAGTACTACCAGTAAGTTAATTATTGTTGAATCATCTTTCCGACAGTTCCACTGCAACCTGTAGAGATATTGTGCTGTGGCTCACCTCTCTCTCTTTGTGGAGGTTGGGGCCTGATTGCCACACGAGCTGCCCAGACAAGACCTACAGTGTTATTGATACCATGACATGTGCCAAGTGTGAGGACAGCCACTGTGCCAACTGTGACCAGTCCCAGTGCTACTGGTGTGAAGAGGGCTTCTACGTCTCAAGTAGGACCCTTCATTCAGTTGATATTTCAACTCTGGATTGTGCCAGTGAGGCAGTTGGTAAAACACACACTTTATGTTGTTGGTTTTTAAACAAGTGTGTGTGTGTGTGTGTGTGTGTGTGTGTGTGTCCAGACGGAGAGTGTGTGGAGAAGTGTGAGGAGGGGTTCTTTGTCGACGAGGAGAGTCAGGAATGCGAACCATGTCATCGTATGTGTCGGACGTGCGGCGGGCCTAACTATGACGACTGTGACTCCTGCGAAGATGAATTCACTCTGAAGGACGGAGAGTGTGTGGACGACCACTCCGCTTCCTGCGCTGACAAGCGTTTCCGCAACAGTAAGGCCTCATCTGACCTTCATACTTACTTAACTAACATTTCATATAAGTTCAGGGGTCTGCAACTGGCCGCCCGCGGGCCAAATCTGGCCCCTATCAAGGTTGTCCAGTGCTTCCTCGTTTCTCTTCTGTTCCAATGTAGTCTCACTATTTGAATAAATATTTGCTCAGGTCAGGGGGAATGTGAGCAGTGCCACTCCAGCTGTAAGACATGCACAGGATCTGGGAAGGATCAGTGCAACACCTGTGACACAGGTAAGAGTTGAGTGCATGGTATTTAGTATCTGAGTGCTGTGTTCTCCTCGATCCTTGGTAGGGGGTAGTTGCCGGAGTTTGCTTGTGTAACTTATCTGCTTTCTTTCACCTGTTTTAGTAATTCTTAAGTCATCTTTACTGTATTGTGATGGTGTGCTTCAATTGTGTGCGTGAAGGTGAGGCGTGACACTCTCCGTTTAGAAAATACTAGACCTTATTGAAGAATAATCAAAACGGTGACACCTGCATGCTTGTCTGGCTCTGTAGATAGCTTTCTGACGGCCCGCCAGGCGTGTGTGGCGAAATGCCCGTCTGGTACTTTCAGCAATGCCACATCGGGCCACTGTGACGACTGCCTGCCAGGCTGTGTTCTGTGTCAGGATGCCCACCGGTGCCAGAGGTGCCGGGCTGGCCGCACACACCTCTACCTGCAGGGTGACCAGTGTGTTCCCGAGTGCCAGAGGTCAGATCTACTCATCAATCTTTCCCCATTCTTCCATCCCTTCCCCCTGAAACCGATCTGTGACTTTCACATATGTATACACACACACTCCAACTAGAATGTCATTAGAATAGTTTTTCCCCACTTGCAGTTAAGATCAGTTCTGTAAAACTCCCTTCACCTCTTTCCTCCTCTCCTCTGTGCAGGGGGTACCCTAAGGGGGGCGAGTGCCAGCCCTGTGCCCCAGAGTGTGCCTCATGCCAGGAGAACTCCACCCACTGCCTGAGCTGTGCGACCCAGTACTTGCTCCTGGAGCACTCCTGCAGAGGGCACTGTCCCGACGGGCACTACCCCAACGAGGGAGAGTGTCTACGCTGCCCACCCGACTGCCTAGAGTGCAGCCAGGACGGCCTGTGTAAGGGTAAGGCTGCTGCAGGGGAGCGGAGGGGGTCAGGGTTAAAGGGGGTGCCGGGGACATCAGCAACTGTATGAAAAAAATCAACTTTTTCTCTAATCTGCTCTATTCAGCCATAAAAATAGAATGACATTCAATATGGCGGTCATATTAAGTGTACCCATAGAAGTCATTTTATATCTGTATTTAGTGCTCTCTCTCTCTCCCTGTGTCTCTGCACCAGAGTGTGAGGAGTACTACTTCCTACATAAGGACCAGTGTGTGGATGACTGCCCAGAGGGCTTCTTCCCCAGCGAGGAGCAGAAGGAATGTGTGCGTTGTCACACCGACTGTGCGTCATGTGATGGGCCTGACTCAGACGACTGTGATGTGTGCAGGCACCCCGCGGCAGTGCGCTACAACGGGGAGTGCCTGTCCCGGTGTCCCTCGAACACTTACCATGACGAAGCCACCGCCGAGTGCCAGGGTACTGGGATTATACACACACACACACCTCATTTGAATATAATTTGATGGTCTCATGGACCTATACCATATGAGGCATTTATTTTGTGAAGCGATAGTGCTGTGTCTAATGGATAGGCTGTGTCTAACGGATGTGACGTCTGTCTCTCAGAATGCGACAGGTCGTGTCTCACCTGCTCAGGTCCCGAGCCCTCATCCTGCCTCAGCTGTGGGCCCAACATGCGAAAGGACACCAGCGGCCACTGTGTCTTCTACAGCCAGTGCTCCCTGCGCTCCTACAAAGACGAGGAGGGCGACTGCCAGATCTGCCACCCCCTCTGCCACCGCTGCTCAGGGCCCACCAAGGAGCACTGTCTTAGCTGCAACCTGCAGACCTTCCTGCTTAGTGAGTCACCTGTCAGCACTGAGTTACAATGAACAAGTAGTCTCTCCCTGTTTCTGTTTTCTTATGTTTGGTGATAAACACGACCCAGTTGGTCTGTGGTTAGATGATATGATGTGTGATCTTCCTCTTACTGTGTTGGGTTTTTCTGTGCTCGTCAGACAACACCTGTGTCAATGAGTGTCCGGTGGGTTTCTATGGTGATGGGGACGAGCGTGTGTGCGAGCGATGTCACTTCAGCTGCGTGTCGTGTGTGGGACGCCACAGTGTCCAGTGTGCAGCGTGTAAACCCAGCCTGTTCAAACAGGGACGCAGCTGTGTAGAGACCTGTGGTGACAGGTAGGAGACGCACACACATCAGTGAAGTCTGAAGAGCCTATCATCACTTCTAAGTTACATTGTTTGTGATGAACCGTTACAAGTTCTTTACTTCTCTCCCTTGCTGTAAGTCACTTTGGCAACACCACCACCTGGACGTGCGACCGATGTGACCCGTCGTGTAACAAGTGCACTGGTAGGGGCAGCGGGGACTGCCTTAACTGCCGTGACGGGTACCTCTACCTGAAGCAGTCGGGCCAATGCCTCCAGACGTGCCCCACAAGCTACTTCCCCGACACCAGAGCCAAAACCTGCCACAAGTGCCACCCCACCTGCAAGACCTGCGAAGGTAAAGGCTAAATGGGACTCTCGCTCAACCTGCACTAGTGAAGACACAACCTTTTATTCTATCTGCACAAGTAGCACAGATCAACTCACTCTACCTGCATCACCTGAATAGCGATGTTGACTGCTGCACTGGTTTGCATGGATATCACTGATATGTAGTAAAAGCTCAGTCACTAGGGTGTAGCGATGGTAATATGAGCCGAGCACCATTGACTTTGTTGAGAAGGAAGGTCATTTGATCTTCCACAAAAGGTTGTGAGCATGTTGAATTTGTGGTACAGAATTCCTGTTTTTCACTAAATGTAGCATTACAAACGGTCCCCCATATTGAATGCTGTACTACATTCTTAGACTTCTTAGTAAGTATGACAATGTTGAGTTCCTCTCTCTGTTTGCAGATGAGGGAGCCCTGTTCTGTAAGTCGTGCTTCGAGGGCTTCAGGTTTTTTGGAGGGATATGTGACTCTCCTTGTCTCGTAGGACTTTACGCTGCTTCAGCCAAATGGGTAACTCACTCTGCGGCCTTCCCCTCCAGTTTGGGGCTGAAAATCATGAATTATCCCAATAACTGGGAAGATTCAACGCCCCAGTCTGATCATCTGTGCATGTATGTGTATTCCCAGGGCTCAGATCCACAGTGTGAGAATTGTGACCCGTCCTGTCTGGACTGTAAGGGTCCTGGTCAGTGGAACTGCACTGTGTGCCCTGCCAGCCGGCTACTGGCTGACGACGGCCGCTGCCTGTCCTGCTGCGGCAACAAGACCCGAAACGACGGCAGCCCCCTCCCCCGGGAGTGTTGTGACTGTCGGGCATCACACAGTAAGAGAAGCCCCCTTTTGACCATGGGAAAGCGAGCTACTGCGTAAATACCACAATGCAGGTTTGATTGAATTGGACCCTAGGTCTAAGCCATGCTCTATTATGGGGTTGTATATTGCATACAATTGTGCTCTTGGCAACAAGATTTATATTGCAAGTTACAAAGTTGTATTAATATCAAAGCACTAATACATTCTGTGATGACTATTCACTTACCCCTAACCTTGACCCTTAACCTCCCACTGTGTCGTCCCCAGTGGAGTGCGTCTTTGGTGTGAACTTTGTGTTCCGGGGCATTGAGGAGCTGCCAGAGGGGCGTCCCAAGCTCTTCATCCTGGTCACTGTGCTCCTGGTGTCGGCCCTGGGTGCCGCTGTCTTCCTGTTCCTCCACACGTGCTCCAAAGCGGGCTCTCGCTTACCCCAGACAAAGGCCAATGGCTACAAGAAGCTGGGTGCCAATGGTGGGTCAGGCTTAGACCCTGTTTCCTCCTTCGGTGACTACAGCGACCGCATCGTTGAAGATGACGGGGAGGAAGAGGATGACGATGATGAAGATATTGTGTATATGGGTCAGGATGGTACAGTGTATCGGAAGTTTAAGTATGGACTCCTGGAGGAAGACGAGGAGATTGAGATGGAGTATGATGACGAGAGCTATTCCTTCAGATGAAGAGGAATGTAAACCACTTTTACACAATATTTATTACCTTTTGTAGTAGTGATGTATCCCAAGATGTTCACACACCTCTAAAATGTTTACTGACCTCGATAGTGAAGATCAAAATATTTGGAGTCTTTGAGGGAACTTCTTCAATAATGCATTGTGATTTTTTGGGTCATTAGGTTTGTGTCTATGAGTCACAGAATTCCCACATTTCTTTTAGACATGCAGGTTGGTTTGACATGTTCGTTTTTATTTGGACTTCTAAGGGTTAGTGTTGTAATTTTACTTCACTATTGAAGTCCAAGCACTTTGTAATCAATATTGTGAGACAAATGAGGCTGATCACATCACATCACTGAGAGATTCATTCAGATTCACCCAAGGGACAGTAAAATAGATATGAAAATATTTGTATGTAACTTTTATTTTGATGACCGAATTGGATCTCATCCCATGCATGTGAAAGAGTAGTGTTGATTTATAATAATCAGAAAGATACTTTTCTCTGTTTTTTGAGGTGAATCAATGTTTACTTGAATAAAGTTTGAGTTACTGTGAGAAGGTTTTCTGGAATTCAGCTGAGTCATTGTCATGAATGATTAACACACTCACACACACAATGTACTTTGAGGCATTTCAGTTGGGTCACTTCAACGTAACACATGGGCTGGGTCTGAATTTGACTAGCTGTTAAAACCTTGCTTCCTCCTTACTTGTTTCCTTAATTCTTCTCATAGGGCCCGATTCCGATTTAGGAAATGACAGCTTTCTTAGGCACACCTTCCCTACGCACTTCTCAGTAGTTGGTATTCAGACTTACCTTGGGGGTGGGAATAACAGGCTTTGGAGGCTTGGTTCCGTTGCGTGTTGTATAAATGTAATTCAACCACTGAACACCCTCCCACTTGCTGGCCAACAGATTTTACTGTGGAGTTATTCAATAGGGTTGTCAGTACATTTATCTTAAGCCATCCCTTTAAATACTGTGTACTTTAAATTAGAATTTCGTCCACAGACTAGAATACATCAAGAACAGGTTCAGAAAATAGGGATCAATAAAACAAATATGTTTTAACACATTTTAGGGTTAAGAAAGTATGAATCATAAGAAAACAGGTTTGGAGAGCCGTTCCACACAAAATATATTGATGAAATGGTTCTGAAAATTGCCACATTCAGTTCTTTAAGCCATGGTAATGTTGGAAGATTAGTGTACATAGAATTATAATAGGGAGAATAGTGTACAATCGTTGGCTATACCCTCCTTTATTGCCTGCACTAACCATGGAACTGAGTGATGACACTGAAGTATTGTGCCATGTGTCAGGTCCAAACTATTACGACTTGGTCTGCTCTCCTCAGCAACAACCATATACTTGCCGTGACATCGTTTACAGAGGAAGAAAATGAAGGTAAAATAAACAATGGAATGATAATGTAAGCTATTCCATTGTAATAAAATATATATTTTAAAAAAATTATACAAATGTAGGCTATACCAACTGAAGGGAACTTACAGTAAATTGGCAGTTGAATATGTTATTTGGCCTACTGACGGTCGATACTGATAGTGGGATTTAACATGATAGAAATAAGAAAGAGATTGCCTATAATTAAGACATTAGAGAGTGCCTATCCCTGCAAGTTAAAAGGCAGTACAATTGTAATTCTGCATAATGGCAGTTGTTATGGGAAAGTTGTTGATGTGGAATTAAGTCAAGGTCAGACAGAATACGCCATATCTGTAACACACCTCCATTTACTCAATCTCTACCCAGGTGAATATCCAGTCTCTCCCTCAGACCTCACACAAAGAGCTTTCAGAGGAATTGAGGAAACAAGGACTTTGGAAGCAAGGATTTGATGGCTAGTAACATTTTAAGATACAGCTTTGATACTTCTTGTCCCTTGTTATTGACTAAAGGGCCACAGAGTAGTCTATCCCATACATACAGTGTGTTGTCTCATGGCCCTATTTCGAGGCTACATATGTAACCAGACATTTTGGCCTACTTGTGTTGTGATATTGTATGCATTTGAAGGAACAATATTCAAAATCAATGGAATTAGCATCATTCGTGGAAAGAAACTACTTGCAACAACACCATGTCCTATGAAGCAGAAATGTTCTACCCCACCATAAAATCTACAATAGCACTGAAAGTTGATCGATTTTGCACAACGAGGGAGAGAATGAGACATCTTTGTACGTTTAATAAGAACAAGGGCTCTATTGCTCGCCGAAGTTCAGCTTTACAGTGTGATTGAAATTTAAATGCAATGTTCCTGCTTTAGCAGAACAGCATTCACAGTAAATGCCACATATCGGCTCAATCGGAAATTACCTTTACATCGCAGAATCTGTAACGCTTCAGCTTTACAGATTGAATAGAGCCCTAAAACTTCAGGCAGGATCATACAGCAGGCGTCTGAACATGACGAGCCAAACACACACAACGGGTTCCTGAACACAGACCTATGGTTAACTGTTATGACAAGAAAAATACTCAGTTACGCTTTCTCATATTTTTTTAATTCAAAACTATATCTCAGGACATGTTACTTCAACAATTACGGTATTGCATGGTCTCATTTTGTTACATACAAAATAACTGTCAAATCTGTATGCCATCACAGTTGAAATAACTAACAAAGAATAGTTTATATTGAAGGTCTGGTAAATCCAAGAGTTACTTGGACAGAATATGAATGATTTACCATGAGGCCTATCCAGCTAAAACACATTTTGGGAATAATTAACATTCTGCCATCACACTTTATAAAGGAACAAACAAAAGCAAAATAAAAATGGAAGAAGAGTGGAGAAGGATCAGGCGACCCTGGTTCATGACGTCTGATTCTACTAAGCAGTCTCAACTGACCTAGATGTTTTCCTTGTTTAGGGGTGAGATCATATGTTGGCTGAGGGTGGTGGTTTGGTGCCAAACTGGAGAGCAACCCTACAGCAGTATTACTACCAGATGCCTTCGAGGAGTACAGTTCCCTAATCCAACACTAACGCATAGGCTACTTGATCATACATTTGAGCCATGTTTTTGGATAGTTCAATGAGAGCTGGTGACTACAACAATCAAAACGAGCCGTTTCTTGGTGTGGGGGGAGGTTTGTACCTTGGCCTTCAGAGTAATGCCATTACAGACTGAAAATTGGAGCTAGAAGAAACAGAGACGGACATTAAAATGGCCTTTCTCGAGTTATGTGTCTGCTTACTGTATACTGTATGTTTTACTTGGGTTACATAAGGGGGTGCCTCAGGGCTCGATACTTGGCCCACTGTTGTTTACACTGTATATAAATAACATTGATGAAGCTGTAAGGAACTGTAAAATTCATTTGTATGCTGATACAGTACTGTATTACATTGCTCCATCAGTTGATCATGCTGTTACACATCTTCAGACTGACATTTTAGCATTACAGAAGTCACTTTATGATCTTAAGTTGGTGTTGAATGCAAACAAAACACATGCTGTTGTCTAGCTCTCACAAGTCAGATATGAATGCTTTTATAATTATTAGTTTAAATGGTACTCAAATTGAACAAGTTCCTTCCTATAAATATCTTGGTATCTGTCTTTTTAAATGATAAATTGACATTTAAAATGCATGTAACTGAACTTGTGAAGAAGTTGAAAGTGAGGATTGGTTTCCTTTACAGAAACAAAGCAGGAAGGAAATTGTCCAGGACACTTTTATGCCCATTTTAGATTACGGGGATGTTGTCTACATGCATGCAGCTGCCTCAACACTCAAACCTCTGGATGCTGTTTTCAATTGTGCCCTTAGGTTTATCACTGGTTGTGGTTATAGAACTCACCCCTGTACCTTATATCAAAAGGTGGGTTGGGTCTCTCTGTGTGCAAGGAGAGAGCAGCATCTTGTGTTTATTTATAAAACAGTAATGCAGATACTTCCTATGTATTTAAACAACATTAATTAATTTTAGATGTACAAATCACAAAACCTGCTCTCAGGGATGGTTAACGCTGGAGACCCCTTTGGTCTCCACAGAACTGGGAAAAGCTGCAGCTAACTGCAGCTAGACGTTTTAGTGCCCTTGGGGCATTTTAAATTGTTGATTGGGAACGTCTGTGTGGTTGAATGTGAATGTTTTTCTTAAATGTATATTGTATATTTATTTTGTGTACAGGGCTCCCTTGTGAATGAGACCCTGGTCTCAATGGTGATTCCCTGTATAAATAAAAACTACAGTACTACGGTGATTGCTAGCATCACAAGATAAAAGTATACTGGTTTATTGGATTAACTACTTATAATTGTTTTATACGGCTGGATGCCAAGATAATACACGTAGTAGCAGCCACGTTTTACCGATCCTCTTGCCTGGTGCTTGTACACAGACTGATGATAGGGAAAGTCAGATTAGTCACAGACAATGGAGTGCCCTTGGTTTCAACTAGCACATATTCTTCTGTGTTTGTATATGAGAAAATGTATGTATATGTTGGGCTACGACAATATGTGTGGGTATGTGTCCCTCTGCGGTATTAAGGCACAGTACGGCCAACCAGTCAGGTGTATAGGTCTGAGGAACAATAATTAGCCCCCTCTTCTACAACTGGTGCTCCGAGTCACTGTTCTAACCAGAAACCTACCCTCTGGACTTTTAGGCGCTTGTTACTAGAGGCTTATCTCATTACATTTGCATAGCGTTCAATACAACATTGTATCTATTTACTTATGCATAAATCAATTGCTTACTACAGTACATTTTCTGCATGGTATGGATGAAGGGGAATTTAAGGCCAGCTGCAATAAAAAAGGCTAGGATTTCTGTTGGAGAGGAATATATACATTCTTATTTACAGATTGTCTACAAAACCACAAACAGTAATATATTATAAATAGCCATATTTTTTCCTCTGCCAATATTAGAGACTCTTAAATAGAGTACAGCTCAAATTGCATTAACTCACATTTCATTTTGAACAACTCGGCTATTTACAGCTGTTATAAAGCACTACATAGGCATACTCGACACACTGCCCACTTTGCCCTCTGACGAAAAAAGAAAAAGAAAATGCCCACCACATCTACCTGAAGAGAATCGGAGGCCTGGACTTATTCCTCGATCATAACAGTGCCCATCTCAGTGTAATTAGGGGCCAAACCTGGTTAAGTCAGTTAAAACTAAATTGTTGAAACTATCAGACACTTAAGTGGGGCCATTTGGATATTTTCTCCCTCATTGCTGTGGAGGGGAGGGAAAATGCTGGATTTGACCAATGAGGAACTACAAGTTAAGGACATCGGAAAACTGAAGCTGCATTCAGACATTTTCTCTAACCAACCATGTAGCTCAAAATCTGAGGGGGTAGGGACAGGGAATAGATACTATGATTCAGATTGTCTATGAAAAGAGTAATATATTATAAAACACTAGCCATACTGTACTTAAAATAAAGCACATGAATTCAGTGCTGTGTATAATGCAATTATTTAGCCTAGATCACATGCAAGATATGTTGAGGACTTCTCTGCTTCAAGGCAGACATTTTTAATACATCTGAATATGAAAAGAATGTATAAACTGCGATGGCAAATCTGAGACTAAACTCCAATTCTAAACCAATACAAAATGACCATTCATTTCTATTAGCAGTGGTATGATGGTACAGGGCTTGTAACAAGAGACAATTTGATCCCCTTAACACTTACGAAGATCAAATTAACTTCCTGGAGTTGCACATTATCTTGCATTAACTGGGTTGTGTTCATTAGGCACCAAACATTTCCGATAAAGTAACTCGTTCTCCATTAGAAAACATTTGTAACTGTTTTTGGTTGTGTGCCCTACTGAACACGACTATGGTCTAAATGTAGCTTCAGGTAAGATAAGACGATACCCAGATTTGATCCTCAAAACAAAATCTCTATAGAGGAGTGAATAAGTGGCATATCGACCCTTGGTGTGGTATTGTTTACAGAGAGAAAGACAGAGCAGAAGACGACAGACAGGAGAGGCCATTAGTTGCCGAACAGACAGGGTTGTGTGATGTGCTCAGATGTCAGTGGCCGTTCATGATCTTGTTGGATGTCGTCGTGGACTGGCTGGCGGTGGCTCTGAAGAAATTGTCCTCTTTGAGTTTGAGGTGTTCTGGGAGCTCCAGGTTTCGCTTGGCCTCCTCAATGTCATGGTTGATTGCTGCTATGAGGGAGTCTGCAAACACAGAGACAGGAGTAAGAATGTGTGGCCTTAGGTCTCTGATGATTGCTGTGTCTGTACAAGGACGGGGTAAAGTGTGTGTGTGATATAGTGTAGATCTCACACCAGTTCTCACTCTTACCAAGCGAGTCATAGCTCCTCTCTGGACGGATATAGCCCACCATGACTACACTGAGGATCTGTCCATAGAAATCTTCTTTAAACGTGTGGATCACATGAGTCTCCTGCAATAAACATCTGAATCAGTAACCATCAGTACAAGACTACTACAAGTCCCAATAAACATGCATACTAAGAAAAACAAAGCAGTAAACACAACAACCAAGTCTGATTATCTTCAGAAAACACAGTCTTCATATCCACCACAAAACACACTAACAATACAAGTCAAATAAGCATGTTTAGTCGATTATTTTCAAATAACGGAGGTGTGATAATAAATGTAAATGTTTGCACTTTTAAAATACCTTCAATTAATGTGTGCACTGGTTGAAAGATAAAGCAATACTTTATTCCCAACGCAGTGAGTGTCATCTTGTGTCAATGTTCACAAAACTATATACTGAAATAGGTCTTTGACTAGCCATAGTCAAATCAAATTTTATTTGTCACATGCGCCAAATACAACAGGTGTAGACCTTACATTGAAATGCTTACTTACACACCCTTATCCAACAATGCAGTTAAGAAAAATAAGTGTCAAGTTAAAAATACTAATTAAAGAGTAGCAGTAAAATAACAGTAGCGAGGCTATATACAGGGGGTACCAGTACAGAGTCCATGTGCGGGGGCACAGTTTAGTCGAGGTAATTGAGGTAATATGTACATGTGGGTAGAGTTAAAAAGTGAGTCTGTGGGGGGAGGGGGCCAATGCAAATAGTCCAGGTAGCCATTTGATTAGCTGTTCAGGAGTCTTCTGGCTTGGGGGTAGAAGCTGTTAAGAAGCCGTTTGGACCTAAACTTTGCGCCATACCAGGCAGTGACACAACCAGTCAGGATGCTCTCGATGGTGCAGCTGTAGAACTTTGATGATTTGAAGACCCATGCCAAATCTTTCCAGTCTCCTGAGGGGGAATAGGCTTTGTCGTGCCCTCTTCACAACTGTCTTGGTGTGTTTGGACCATGATAGTTTGTTGGTGATATGGACACCAAGGAACTTGAAGATCTCAACCTGCTCCACTACAGCCCCGTTGATGAGAATGGAGGCGTGCTCAGTCCTCTTCTTCCTGTAGTCCATAATCATCTCCTTTGTCTTGAGCACTTTGAGGGAGAGGTTGTTATCCTGGCACCACACGGCCAGGTCTCTGACCTCCTCCCTATAGGCCGTCTCTTTGTTGTCGGTGATCAGGCCTACCACTGTTGTGTCGTCTGCAAACTTAAAGATGGTGTTGGAGTCGTGCCTGGCCATGCAGTCATGGGTGAACAGGGAGTACAGGAGGGGACTGAGCACGCACCCCTGACGGGCCCCCATGTTGAGGATTAGCATGGCAGATGTGTTGTTACCTACCCTTACCAACTGAGGGCAGCCCGTCAGGAAGTCCGGGATCCAGTTGCAGAAGGTGTTTAGTCCCAGGGTCCTTAGCTTAGTGATGAGCTTTGAGGGCACTACGGTGTTGAACACTGAGCTTGGTTAATGAATAGCATCCTCACGTAGGTGTTCCTTTTGTCCAGGTGGGAAAGGGCAGTGTGGAGTGCAATAGAGATTGCATCTGTGGATCTGTTGGGGCCGTATGAAAATTGGAGTGGGTCTAGGGTTTCTGGGATAACGGTGTTGATGTGAGCCATGACCAGCCTTTCAAAGCACTTCATGGCTACAGACGAGAGTGCTACGGGTTGGTAGTAATTTAGGCAGGTTACCTTGGTGTTCTTGGACACAGGGACTATGGGGGTCTGTTTGAAACATGTTGGTATTACAGACTCAGTCAGGGACATGTTGAAAATGTCAGTAAAGACACTTGCCAGTTGGTCAGCGCATACTCGGAGTACACGTCCTGGTAATCCGTCTGGCCCAGCGGCCTTGTGAATATTGACCTGCTTAAAAGTCAACGGCTACGGAGTGTGATCACAGTCATCTGGAACAGCTGATGTTCTCATGCATGCTACAGTGTTGCTTGCCTCGAAGCGAGCATAGAAGTAATTTAGCTCGTCTGGTAGGCTCGTGTCACTGGGCAGCTCGTGGCTGTGCTTCCCTTTGTTGTCTGTAATAGTTTGCAAGCCCTGCCACATCCGACGAGCGTCGGAGCCGGTATAGTACGATTCAATCTTAGTCCTGTATTGACTCTTTGCCTGTTTGATGGTTCGTCGGAGGGCATAGCTGGATTTCTTATAATCGTCCGGATTAGAATTCTGCTCCTTGAAAGCAGCAGCTCTACCCTTTAGCTCAATGTGGATGTTGCCTGTCATCCATGGCTTCTGGTTGGGGTATGTACATACGGTCACTGTGGGGACGATGTCATCTATGAAGCCAGTGACTGATGTGGTGTACTCCTCAATGCCATCAGAAGAATCACGGAACATATTCCAGTCTGTGCTAGCAAAACAGTCCTGTAGTTTAGCATCTGCGTCACCTGACCACTTCTTTATTAACCGAGTCACTGGTGCTTCCTGCTTTAGTTTTTACTTATAAAGCAGGAATCAGGAGGTTAGAATTATGGTCAGGTTTGCCAAATGGAGGGCGAGGGAGAGCTTTGTACATGTCTCTGTGTGTGGAGTAAAGGTGGTCTAGAGTTTAACATGACAGAAATGAGGTAAAAGGGATTTAAGATTTAAGTTCCCCTGCAAGTCCCTGGCCACCAGGAGCACTGCCTCTGGATGAGCGTTTTCCGGTTTGCTTATGGCCTTATAAAGCTCATTGAGTGCGGTCTTAGGGCCAGCATCGGTTTGTGGTGGTAAATAGACAGCAAAAAAAAAAAGATAAACTCTTGGTAAATAGTCACAGTACTATTTCCGCTTACATGTATATGGCACGGTCGTCACTATTTAACAGAGCCACGATTATGGCTAAACCCCGCCCATTTCTAACACTGTCTAAACTCCAACATTAAACTGACCAAAAAGCTAGCCAATTTTGACTTTGTTAACTAGTGACGACCCTATGGCAATGCTTGCGGAGATGGGTATAACGTATACCGAGATAATACCATATAAGGCAGTATGGCATAAGGAAGGTATGACAATCTGGATACTGTCCAACCCTAGTGATGACATTTGTAACTGTTCTGAGGGCAAAAGGGGGTGCAACTCAATATTAGGAAGGTGTTCCTAATGTTTGGTATACTCAGTGTATATAGGCCTATATCATTTTATGGACTATATGGGTGGGCGAGCTGGACTTGCCATGGATTTCTTGGTGTTCTTGTAGTAAGGGTTCCAGCCAATGCTCATCACCATCTTGTGGATGTCTCCGCTGCCCACGCATGCCCAGCCATAGTAGATCCCTGTGCTGATGTCGCCAGGGAGGTGCTCCACCACTGAGTCTGGGAAGTTGGCTGATCAGAAGAGACATTAAAGGACATTTAGGTCAGTAAATCTGATGTGCCTGCAGTGAGTGTCCATTTGATCACTAACCTACTCAATTAAAAAAAGACAAAAGGTATTCCCATGTTTGTCTGAAAAGGGTAAGGTCGACTTGACTGGAAATAGTCTTGCCTTAAAAGTAGCCTTATTGACCATGTAGTCCCATTCATCAAATGCATTTCTGCCTGACCTTGTAAGGATGCTTTAATAATCTTTCATGTTGTAAGCAATATCCCTTTAGGCTTCCTTAAATGACAAACTAAACAATGTGTTCAGCCAAAACCTAAACAGCTGTACTGAATAAGGTCACGCACAAGAGAAATGGGTTAGCCTACCATCAGCGGCCCAAAAAAGCACAAAAAAAGACTAAGAGAGAAGAGGTTGCCTATATTCTAATACCTAATAAAAGTGGCCAATATGAAGGCTTATTTGTGTTTTCAGTTTCAAGGCTTTCCCATCTGTGTGGGCCTGCTGAGTGTGACCTAGCTTCGAGGCAACAAAGAGAGTTTTGACCAGTGCAACTTTCACTGGGGACATACCTCCACCCCCCCACATTCTGAAATTGCATTTGTCACCCCCCAGATCGATCATTGCACTGTAATATAAAAAGTGGCATGGGTGTGCTTTAGGACCATGGGAACGCCTCAGAGCGGTCGGTTAGGCTGTTTGCCAATTTCAGTCAGCTAGATTTAGAATGGTGAGGACACTGCAGAGCGGGCGGACAGGCTGTGTGAAGGTAAAGCTATTATTATAGTACCAGCACGAGCTGCTGTTTGCATCAGCGTTCTCTGTTGCGCTTTTTCTCCAGATTGTAAAAGCAAGCAGAGCAGAAACTGGCTAACAGCTGTTTGACTAAACAGGGAAAAAAAAGACAGGAAACTAACGTAGCATTTATAGTGGCTAAGAAATGCATTGCCATTAATTGGAAGGTTAGTTATCCTCACACAATTTCACAATAGCTGGCAGAAAATTACAGGTTCTGCATCGCTAGATTTGATTTATTATAAGATTAAGGGTATACTGTGCAACTTAGGTCTGGGTGCCTTATATGGAGGTCTGTATGACAAAAGGGGTCTTTATTGAAAACACTCTGGGTTTTTTTGCGCAGGCCAAAATGTATCTTGTTCCATCTTCTCCCGCTGCTGGCCTTCCTTCCGCTCACTACAATATTTGGTACTGAGTGGAAGCGCCAACTGGATGCTTCCCATTTATACATCCAGTGAAATATCGGTCTCATTGTTCGATCTGTGGTATAACAGAGTGTACTAAGGTTTGTAGACTTTACCCTTTGCATTGTTTAGGAGTGCAAAGTCGAATTGAGTTATTGCACACGGATACTTCAAAGTAGACGTTCCCTAACAGAAATATGCATATATGTGCTACAACGTGCCAATAGGATCTCGCTAGCTCGTATTTAGTCTGCCCACCTCTTTGCTTGTTCTGTCCACTACTGTCCACTCATTTGTTCCCATTTGAAACGAAGGGCTGTGGTCAATCTTGGTTTAGTTAGAAAAATCTTTGGTATAACTATGGGTCAACCAACACAGCTAACGTTACAGTAGTTAGCCTTTGTGGCTACAGTAAATAACATTTAACATCATGTCAAATATATTTCAGGCAAGTTCACCACACTAGCTAGTAAAACAATACAACTTAGTCAGGTAGGTAACTAGCCAGTAAACTGTATTAGAGCATGGATTTGGGTTCCATTGTTTCAGTGAGACATCCCATTCACTAACGTTATATGTTTTTCTGGTTTATATACAGTCAATTAACAGAGGTAAAGTTGGTTTTATATTCACACATTCAGATATTCAGACGTTCACCAAAAGCCATTTAAAATGGTAAAAATCAACTCATTAATTGATTGTCACAGAAACATAAAAATAGGTATGATTCATTCTATAAATGTCTAGCATACCTTTACAACCTTTGTTTTGAGGAAGAATACCAGTTTCGATTTTATATAAATACATAAAAGGACCCTGCCATTTTAAACTGTACAAATCAATAACCAATTCACTGTTTGTCACAAATATCAAACTAGTTATGATTTAACCTTATTCAGGGTTGTGGTCAAAATGCATGTCATGTAATGTCAATTTAGCAATTGAACAAAAATCCAATTAAATTTGAAAATGTTCCTAATTGAAAAAGCATGTAACAGAATTTGGGTATTCCAGAACTGTAACTTACATGTAAATAAACATAACCCTGTTTTAAGTTAATACTGCAAATAGAATGCTCTGTGTGCCAGAGATGGTACCATTCAACTTGTCTGGGGATGACAAAGAAGGACTTCAACTAAGCCAAAATAGAAAATGATTGGAAGGGGCCTCTTTGCTGTTATATTAGAGATGTATAAATAAATGACTGTTGTGCCTTGTAACTACTTTAAAGTGTGGAACTGTTCCACTACAAATGCAAACATTGATTTGGCATACAATTTAAGATTGTAAACATCATACAACTTTATGTAAAGTTTGTCTAACTTAATTTAGAACAGTTATTTTTTTCAATCACTTAATTAGTTATTGATTTCTTAATCTTTAAATGCAATATTTGAGATTGTATGCATTTCTATCAAACCAAAACTGGAATTTCTACTCAAAGCAAAGGTTGTAAAAGTATAGACATTTATAGAATAAATCATACCTAGTTTGATTCTGTGACAAACAGTGAATTAGTTATTGATTTATACAGTTTAAAATAGCATTTGATAGATTTTATGTATTCCTATCAAGTCAAAACTAGAAGCTTTCCTCAAAACAAAGGTTGAAAAAGTATGCTAGACATTTATAGAATAAATTATACCTAGTTGGATGTTTGTCATAATCAGTTAAAACGTTATTGATTTATATAGCATTAAATGGCATCTTATAGATGTTATATATTTATATCAAGACTGGAATGTTTACTCAAACCAAAGGTTGTAAAAGTATACTAGACATTTATAGAATAAACCATATGTATTTATGCATGTGACAATCAATTAATTAGTTATTGGTTTTTACAATTTTAAATGGCTTTTGGCGAATATCTGTAGAATGTCTTCAAATTTCAGAATATAAAACCAACTTTACCCCGGTTCAATTAACTAACTACGGCTAACTAACGTTAGTTAGTTATGTAAGTAACATTAGGTAGTTGGGTAACGTTAGGGCTTACGACACAGACATTGCCGCCAGCTAACGTTAGCGTAGAGCACTAGCCTGGCTGTCTAGAAAACGTTAACGTTAGACAACTACTGTTGGGAATCATACTTCAGTCAAATCAACGGAAACTAAAATGCTAAATTAACCAGATACCTAGCTAAACGTACTAACGTTGCCTAGCACGTGATACAACGCAAAAAAACGTTAGCTAACGTAGCTAAGCAGTTAGCTATCAAAACAGTGTTAACGTTATGCCGGTGAAGCATCACGTTAACGTAACACAATCATGCACAAAAAAAAAAACATTGTTAGCTAACGATATGCCGTCGAAGTATACCGTTAAAACAAACAACATTGCCTTGCTAATGTGAACGTAAGCTACGTCGTTACCTGTGGGAATCCCTAGTTCTTTGCTTCCTCGTCCGAATCCTCGAACGACTTCCCCTCGGGAGAAATACGGAAGACTCTTCATGTCTCCTTTCCAACTGGAGACGACTTTCAGTTTACCTAGGTTAGCTAAATGGTTAGCGGGCGGTACAGCTATTTACCTAGTCAAGCCTAGCGTCTCTACAAATATTTTTGTACCGTGAGCTAACTCAATAACGTTACACACTGGCGAGGATGACCTCGAAAGATAGCTAGCAACCGAGATGATTCCTACTCACTGACAGTGTGCCAACAAGGACCACACAGTTCGCCCTTTAATGCTCAACGCCGAAAATGACAGAACAGTTGACTTAGCTTGATATACTTCTCTTCACCCCCAAGTTGAGCATTGTCCAAGTAGGTAGCTAGCCTATTTGAAGTTGTGAATGTGATTGAGGTCACTTCTTCTGTAGATTTTATATGGCGGTTGGCAACCAACTTTAAGGTGCATCACCGCCACCAACTGGACTGGAGTGTGGACAGGGAAAACAATACTTCACAGGGCTGGTCTGCGGGTTTTTACTTTTCGTAGCAGGTGAGGATAATTTACGTCGCAGGTTAGGATAATTAACGTGGCAGTTTAGAATAATTAGGTTAAGGTTAAGAAAGGGGTTAGGGTTAGCTAACGTGCTACAATTGTCATCGAAATATACAGTATCTATCTACAACCAGGTCTGCCCTTAGAACGGTCTAGGTTTTCAGTAATGCCATGCTGCTAAAAACGCAGCATGCATAAAATAAATGGAACAGATTTGGAAGGTCGCGGGAGTTTGTGATATTCCTCGTTTGGTGCTATGCAGACAGGGTGGCGTGAGTGGTGAAACAGAAGAGTCGTTGTCTGTACTTTTGAGTTTTCTATTGAATATTAAAACATACAATCTACCTGCAGTGAACCAGCTCAACATTTACATTACATTCAGTTATCTAACAGACTCCCATCCAGAGCGACCCACAGAAGCAACCAGGGTCAACGTCCTGCCCAAGGGCACATCGACAGATCTCCCAAGTCAAAACAGGGACCCAAACCAGTGACCTGTCAGGCCACCGGCCCGCTCCCAACCGCCAGGCCACCAACCCTCCCCTCACAGGACAACAAAAATCAAACAGCAAGACCAACTGTGTACATTTTAGCAAGGGCACAACTTTGTATTATTGTGGGGGGCAAAAATGCAACCCAAGAGAATTATTTTCGTTTATAGTCACAGCCGTGTATATTCCCCCTCAAGCCGATACCACAACGGCAGCAAACTGGAAACCACATATCCTGAGGCCGCATTTATTGTAGCTGGGGATTTTAACAAAGCAAATTTGAGGAAGACACTACTGAAGTTCAAAAAGTTGTACCACTGCTACTCAACTTTTCGAAATGCCTACAAGGCCCTCCCCCGCCCTCCCTTCTGCAAATCCGATCACGACTCCATTTTGCTCCTCCCTTCCTATAGGCAGAAACTCAAACAGGACCCGTGCTAAGGTCTATTCAACGCTGGTCTGAACAATCAGAATCCATGCCTCAAGATTGTTGTGATCACGTGGACTGGGATATGTTCCGGGTAGCCTCTGAGAATAACATTGACAAATCCACGGATACAGTGAATAAGTTAATCAGGAAGTGTATAAGAGATGTTGTACCCGCTGTGACTATTAAAACCTACCCAAACCAGAAACCGTGGATAGATGGCAGCATTCGTGCAAAACTGAATGCGCAAACCTCCGCATTTAACCATTGCAAGGTGACTGGGAATATGGCCGAATACAAACAGTGTAGTTATTCCCTCCGTAAGGCAATCAAACAGACAAAACGTCAGTACAGAGACAAAGTGTGTCGCAATTCAACAGCTCAGACACAAGATGTATGTGGCAGGGTCTACAAACAATCACGGACTACAAAGGGAAAACCAGTCACGTCGCGGACACCAACGTCTTGCTTCTGGACAAGCTATAGACCTTCTTTGCCCGCTTAACGGATACCACCGACGTGGCCCGCCACCAAGGACTGTGGGCTCTCCTTCTCCGTGGATGACGTGAGTAAGACATTTAGGCGTGTTAACCCTCGCAAGGCTATCGGCCCAGACGGCATCCCTAGCCTCGTCCTCAGAGCATGCGCAGACCAGCTGGCTGGAGTGTTTACGGACATATTCAATCTCTCTCTGCCCCAGTCTGCTGTCCCCACTTTCTTAAAGATGTCCACCATTGTTCCTGTACCCAAGAAAGCAAAGGTAACTGAACTAAATGACTATCGCCCAGTAGCTCATAAAGTGATCATAAAGTGATTTGAGAGGCTAGTTAAGGATCATATCATCTCTACCTTACCTGACACCCTAGACCCACTTCAATTTGCTTACCACCCCAATAGATCCACAGACGATGCAATCGCCAACGCACTGCACACTGTCTTATCCCATCTGGACAAGATAAATACTTATGTATGAATGCTGTTAATTGACTATAGCTCAGCATTCAACACCATAATACCCTCCAAGCTCATCATTAAGCTCAGGGTCCTTGGTCTGAACCCCGTTCTGTGCAACTGGATCCTGGACTTCCTGACGGGCCGACCCCAGGTGGTGAAGGTAGGAAACAACACCTCCACTTCGCTGATCCTCAACACAGGGGCCCACACAAGGGTGCGTGCTCAGACGACACAACCATAGTAGACCTGATTACCAACAATGATGAGACAGCCTTCAGGGAGGAGGTGAGGCCCTGGGAGAGTGGTGCCAGGAAAACAATCTCTCACTCAACGTCAACAAAACAAAGGAGCTGATCGTGGACTTCAGGAAAAAGCAGAAGGAGCACGCCCCTATCCACATTGACGGAACCGTAGTGGAGAAGGTGAAAAGCTTCAAGTTCCTCGGCTTTGAAGAATTATATTTGAAGAATCTCAAATATAAAATATATTTTGATTTGTTTAACACTTTTTGGGTTACTACATGATTCCATGTGTTATTTCATAGTTTTGATTTGTTAACTATTATTCCACAATGTAGAAAATTTTACAAATTAAGAAAAACCCTAACCCTTGAAAGAGTAGATGTCTAATCTTTTGAAGTAGCCATTCCTTGTAGGGTACATTCCTCACAAAGACACAGCGGTTGGAACCAAAAATCTCACATTTGGACTCATCAGACCAAAGGACATATTTCCACCGGATGTCCATTGCTCGTGTTTCTTGACCCAAGCAAGTCTCTTCTTCTTATTGGTGTCCTTTAGTAGTGGTTTCTTTTTAGCATTTCGACCATGCAGCAGAGGTAACTATGGGTCTTCCTTTCCTGTGGCGATCCTCATGAGAGACAGTTTCATCATAGCGCTTGATGGTTTTTGCAACTGCACTTGAAGAAAATGTCAAAGTTCTTGACTGACCTTCATGTCTTAAAGTAATGTGGACTGTCGTTTCTCTTTGCTTATTCGAGCTGTTCTTGTCATAATATGGACTTGGTCTTTTACCACCCCTACCTTGTCACAACACAACTGATTGGCTCAAACACATTAAGAAGGAAATTCCACAAATTAACTTTTAAGAAGGCACACCTGTTAATTGAAATACATTCCAGGTGACTACCCCATGAAGCTGGTTGAGAGAATACCAAGAGTGTGCAAAGCTGTCATCAAGGCAAAGGGTGGCTACTTTGAAGAATCTCAAATATAACATATATTTTGATTTGTTTAACACTTTTTTGGTTACTACATGATTCCATATATATAGTTATGATTTGTTAACTATTATTCCACAATGTAGAACATTTTAAAAATAAAGAAAAACCCTTGAATGAGTAGGTGTGTCCAAACTTTTGACTGGTACTGTATATCACCAGTAGTACATTTATCGTTATTTCCTATTATTTCTAATCTACAATGTTTGTTACTTTGGTTAGGGTCATTTCTTTTAATGCGTTCCATATTATTATTCCAGTCTTCCTGTTCTCATTGTCGGAGTGGACACAACCTATGCTACACTTGTGGAAACACGTTTTTTTTATTTTTTTTATTACATTTATGAGTTCTGTCAATTTAGTAATTGTCTTTTATTTGGAGTGCTCCTGTCAATGTTGAGTAAGGACGTGCACGCATAGAAGTAGGCCTATAGGCTACATGGCCTGCGCGCAAATGTAGGCATATGAAAGTGCCCATTTGGGGGTCTGATTGTATTTCTGATTGGCTTAACGCACCACCACTAATGACCTGTGAAGCTTTTCAAGGTAATGTTTTCTTCACCTCAAACAGCAAGCAAACAAAGTCTGTTTTTACATCCATTGAGAATTACAATAGTTCCTCAATGTATTTGAAAAATCTTTCCAGCTCTCTTCTTTTCGATAACCACTCAGCTTAAAAGGGGGAAATGTCATTCTCAGATCCAGTGGAAACGTCATAAAATAGGCTTCTTATCAGTGCTTGACTTGGATTCCGGTACTCATTTTAGGTGTTGGTACTGTTTTTATATTTAGGTGCAGTACTTTTGAGGTAATATTCTATAAGAGGAACAGGAGCTCAAGCAGGTGACATATTGATACATAGCTATATGCGCTACACATTATTGTAAATTGGCTTTTAGCTGGATGTTTCTGACTGTTCTTGGAACCGTGATGAGATACTGAGATGAATGGCATTGTCGTGCCATTACTCCGCTGCCATCATCTCATTTTCAGCAAGATAATGCATGGCCCCATGTCGCAAGGATCTGTACACAAGATGAAGGCACAGGGTGAGTCAAATCAAGTTTAAGTTTAATTAATTACATGCATAGCAGTCAATACTAACTGTAATCCATGAGCATACGATTGGCATAGCCATATGATCTATGAGAATTTGATAAATGCTCCGCCACTTGTTGCTATATAAAAGTGATGCATGAGGCTGGAGAAATTTAATAAAAAATAATTTGGTGGATGCTTTTATTTGTCCTATTTCACACATGTAGAATTGCAATTTGAAAATGTGGCTTGTCACATATCCCAACTCCTCCTGAGACATTCTCGGAGAGTGGGGTCACGGCCAGGGTCAACATTGTACAGTGCCACTGGAGTAATTAGGGGTAAGTGCCATGCTCAATGGCACATCAACAGATTTCCCCCTACTCAGGGATTTGAACTAGCGACCTTTCGGGTTACTCGACCAACGCTCTAACAACTAGGCTACCTGCCATATATTTGAAAATATAGGCCTATTATCAAATATACAGATGCGGTCAAATATATTGGCACCCTTGGACTTTACAATGGAGTGCAAAGGAGCAGAATGTTCTGTTTTCTTTTTCAAAACAGGTTGAATGGCTATTTTAACCCTGTAGGCACCTGAAACTTACCACAGGTGAGATAAATTACACTGTAAACGAGAACTTGCCTCTAACCAAACATTTTTATTTTGAATAATTTTATTCAGGCTATTTATTTTTAATCCATTTCAGTTTAGATGTTTCTTTTTGGTCTTGCGAGGTTGTAAATCAAACAAATACACGCGTGAACACAAAGTTTCATCAATTTCATCTTATTTTAGAAGAAATACTGAATTGTGCAAGGTTGCCAATATACTGTATTTGATCGCAACTGAAGGACTGTTGATGAACTAGGAATGTAAAGATCAACAGTTCGTGACAACGGTAAAATAAAGTGTTGCCTGTCATTTTATTTGACAAATTGCTTCATATTTGAACATGTTGTAAAATACTGTATGTGCCTAACAACAACAGAACTTGAAATCAAAACTTTATAGGTGGTCAGGTATGTGCTTAATTAAAAAAATAACAAAAGCGAGTATAATGATCTTCATAACTACACATGTTCATTGGGATGTTCTCATTTGGAACTCAGCAGGACTGGAATACTAAACATGCTCAACTTTAATAGTGAGATGTTGTGTAAGATGTTTCCACACACTAAGCTTATACCACAATGAGATTACAAACTTGGAGCACTGATGTAATTAGACAATCGAACTGACTAGCATGGAGTCGGAGGCCATGCCCAGCGGTAAGAAGTCACGCTGGAAGAAAGTGCACCAGGTTGTTGATGGTAAACTTCAAAGAACAGAGCAGGACAAAGCTCCTCCGCCCTTCGGTATACCCATCATGTCAGGTGGGGCGTACATTGTGGTGAGTAGGGGCTTTGTGCGTGCTGTGCTGGAGGACAGCAAGGTGCTGGCTCTGATTCAGTGGTCAATGACACTTGGAGTCCCGATGAGTTCCTGTGGGCCACCAACCAGAGGCTTCCCGGCGTGCCCGGCTCCATGCACCCCAGCCCCAAGTTCGACAAGACGGACATGCACACCATCTCCAGGCTGGTGAAGTCGCTGGGGTATGAGGGGGAAGAGGACGCCAGCTCTGCAGTGTATCCTCCGTGCCATGGTATCTATGTTAGAACGGTGTGTGTATACGGGACCGGAGACCTGCAGTGGATATTGCAGCAGCACCACCTCTTTGCCAACAAGTTTGACACGGACACGGACCCCATTGCTATCAGATGTCTGGAGGAGCACCTTAAACACAAGACCCTGGCAGAAATATACTAACGCAAATTACTTTGTGTGATCTGAAAGTTTCTAACCTGTATTTGTTATTTCTGGGAGCCAACTCAAATGGAACTATATACTGTATGGTGCCATCTCTGTCTTAGAGGTGGTTTTGTTGGGATAAATAACCAAAGAGGAAGTTCTATCAAACTTGTAAATGTCCTGGTGAATTATTATTTACATTAATGGAAATCCTGTCTTACCTTCATCTTCTGATTGTGCTTTCACTTTCAATATTCAACTAACAATGTGATTTCTAAGTATGGAGGTGGTATTGATAGTTTTTTGACTGATAATAATAGATGCAGGTTTCTCTCGTGCAGAGACTGTTAGAATTTCAGTATTCCATGTTTTACTAAAGAAATAGTTGAGCTACAGAGCTAGTGAACAACAATGTATAGTCGCTAGTGAAAGTCTACACACCCCTTGCATGTCTTCACATGCTGCTGCCTTAAAATTAAATCTAAAAAGGGACTACATTTTATTGTTTTCCTATCGATCTACACAACCTACTTCACATTTTGAGTGAAAGAAAAATTATAGAAAATGTTACAAGTTACTCCGGAATACAAAATGAGGACGTGTTTGATTTTATGTCTTCAAACCCCAGACTTAATACTTGATGGAAGCACCTTTGGCAGCCATTACAGCTGTGAATAATGTTTTATAAGATTCTACCAACCTTACACAACTCTAATTGCAACATATTGTTTTTGTCAAAATCGGTCAAACTCAGTCAATTTGGTTGGGAATCATTGATGTACAGCAATATTCAAACCTTGTCTCAGATTTTTTTAAGCAGATTTAAGTTAGGACGGAGACTGGACAATTCAGGAACACTCAACATCTCTCGAGCCATTCTGGTGAGTCTTTGGCATAAAAATATGTCTAATTGTTCCACTGAAAAAATACAGCTCTATCCCAGGGATAGGTTTTCAAAGGACTGAGACGGGTTTCAATCTAACTTTTTACCTGGGCTTTGCTCCTTTACTTTTTTTTATTTAGATCTCAACAAACTCAAGTCCCTGCCGGTGACAAGCATACTCACAACATGATGCTGCCACCACAATACTTGTATCCCTGCAACGTTTTAAACAAAGTTTAACAAATGATATCAGACCATAAGATAATATAACATGAAGAGTGACATTACAATACACTTGACCAACACTCGCAGAGACAGGGCACAGCAGGGGCGAGGGTAACAGATATTTACCTTTACATATGTAAATGTGGAAAGACAGTATCTTCATTAAACTATAGTATGGGCATACTGTTTAGTGAAATTGTGAGAATGTAGACCTACGATGAGATTTAGACATACTATAGTGTTAGGTAACATTGGCATTAGCGCTCTTGTCTTGTGAGCCAGACTAAAAGTATGTCTGGTTGAGGGGATATTATATTAGTGCTCCAACTTAGAATACTGCTAAGAGCAAAAAAATATATCTTACTCAAATTCGTGCCACTCCACTTCGTATATGTTACTTTACGCTGGGTTATATTTCATTGGCCTTCCAATGTAATAGCGGTCGTACAATATAATACAAACTGTAGGACGTATACTATGCTACGTCTTGATCGCACCAGTTTGCTTTGACCCATTTAGTATGATATAATACGTTAGGTTACATTTAGGGCTGACCCCGATTAGTTGACTGGTCGATAGTTTGGTCATTAGGCTGTTGGTCGACGGAGATTGTTTTAGTCAAGCAGTAACATACATATACAGTACCAGTCAAAAGTTTGGACACATACTCATTTCAGAGTTTTTCTTTATTTTTACTATTTTCTACATTATAGAATAATATGAATACATCCAAACTATGAAATAACACATATGGAATCATGTAGTAAACAAAAAAGTGTTTTATATTTGAGATTCTTCAAAGTAGCCACCCTTTGCATTGACAGCTTTTTCTACCACAGCCACAATAATGTCCAGTTTCTTCGATTTCTTTGAGACTTGTGCTGTACAGTTTACAACTATGGCAATGAACGCAACAAAATCAACCTTTTTAACACACATGGTGTCTTTATTCTGGCAACAAACATTTACTACAGGCTGTATTGTATCCACTACCTTATATTTTGCATTCACTACCATATCTTCCCTAGAATCACTTGTTTTCTTAATTGCCTCGGCATATGAGATTCGGTTAACCGCTCTAACCTTTGCCACCTCGATTTCCATCACTTACTGGGCATTCCATATACTCAGCATCATGATCCCCACCACAATTGCAACACCTTCGTCCTTCTACACATTTTTTTTTATTTTATTTTTATTTCACCTTTATTTAACCAGGTAGGTCTGTTGAGAACAAGTTCTCATTTGCAACTGCGACCTGGCCATGACAAAGCAAAGCAGTGCGACAAAAACAACACAGAGTTACACAGTAAACAAACATAGTAAAAAAAAAACATTGTTCTTCATTATACTCCGTTCTTCTACACACACTTGCAACATCTTTTACAATTTTTACACTGCAATGGTTTGGGAACGAAGGCTCTCACTGCATATCTTACATATCCAAGTTTCACATGTGTAGGTATTTACTCATCATCAAAAAACAACAATACCGACAGACTTTCCTCTTTTTCCCCATTCACCCAACGGGTCAGTCGCCGGGCACCAACCACACCAGGCATTATATTCATTTATTCTACCTGAACATCCGTCATCACCCCAGAAATCACTCCTTTAACGTGTGCTCTACTCCGAAGTTCAAAACACGATACATCTGTTGTCCTGATTATTTTAAGGCATATTGCAATTTTCCTCTGCTCATTAGAAACACATTGAATCAAAATAAGACCACTGACATATTCCACTTTACCAATGCATACTTAACCATTTTCGATACTTCAAAAGGGTTTCCCACATATGCATCCTTGTTTAATAAACGCATCACAACAGGAAGCGATTCATTATCATTTACACAGGTTTCAATCTTAGATCATTTTCTTTTTGTTCCAGTTTTCGACACTATTTTAGCCCATTCAGAACTTCTTCTTTGGATTTTATGGAACATTAAACCCGAAAGGTGTATTGCCGCCAGCAACAGGACGGTTTGAAACAACCAAATGTTTTTATTTATTTTTTTATAAATAAATGCATATGTAATAGTGATACTAACTTAATCCAACCTAATAAAAAATATGACATTGCCAAAACAAAACCCAAAAATAAATAAACTACTCAAATAACTTTTCTGTAAAACATAAATAAAACATATCTGATCCCTACACGGGCTCAAGGGAACCCTGAGAGGGTGGATCTTCCGTCGCCAGTACTCCTTGCAAATCTACAGAAGTAAAATCCTTCAGTCCCAAAAACTAATTGATTCTACCTGAACATCCGTCGTCACCCCAGAAATCACTCCTTTAACGGGTGCTCTACTCCGAAGTTTTAAAATACACGATACTTATGTTGTCCTGATTCTTTTAAGGCCTATTGCAATCTTCCTCTGCTCATTAGAAACACATTTAATCAAAATAAGACCACTCCTGGTCACTGATATACTCCACTTTACCAATCGCATACTTCACCATTTTCGATACATCAAAAGGGTTTCCCACATATGCATCCTTGTTTAATAAACGCATCCCAACAAGAAGCGATTCATTATCATTTACACACGTTTCATTCACTTCAATCTTAGACAATTTTATTTTTGTTTCATTTTTCGACACTATTTTAGCCCATTCACAACTTTCGTCTTTGCCACATTCTTCTGCTTCTTCTTCTTTGGGGCTTCTTGGTGGATCGCAACGAATTCTCATTTGCATCTACCGCCACCTACTGTTTAGGAGTGTGGTCATCCATGGCAATTTACACTTATATTCTTAATGTCAGACCAGTCTCCCTACTCAAATATATAATTTCCCTATCTCCCCTTCCCAAAATACCATCTAACCCCCATTTCCGTTACACTCTCCTTACTCCTTCAAACAATCTTTCTCTCTGTGTATCATATAACTGACAGTATAACAACACATGTTCCACCGTCTCCCCTACCAAACATGCTTCACACATCCCATTTTCATGTTTTCCTATTAATTTCAATGTTGAATTCAGTCCTGTATGTCCAAATCTTAATCTTCCCAGTACCACTTCATCTCTTCTATTCCCAGCACACCTGTGATTCACTACTTGTTTTATATTCTTCCTAATACTATAGTAAAATCTACCATTACTACTCACTTCCCATATCTTTTGCCATATATCTAGGCCTTTTTTCCAAATCAATGTTTTAACTTCCCCTCTACTTAACTTCATCACCACATCTACTCTATTTCTCCTCTGTGCTTCTTTTGCTATTAAATCTGCCTTTTCATTGTCCTGTACACCCACATGTGCTGGAACCCAACAAAATTGGACTACCACCCCACTTCTCTGTATTCCCATCCCCATTGTCATTATCTCTACCCACAAATCTTCCCTTCCTGACTTTACAGATCTTAAACTACTTAACACAGCTGCTGAATCTGAACATATAATTACCCTACATGGTTTAATCTCTTCTACCCACTGCAATGCCAATATGATAGCAATCAGTTCTGTTGAATATACTGATATCCTTAGTTAATATTTTACACATTTGAGTTTTGAATTCCGGAATAACAATTCCTTCTCCTGTTTGTCCAGTGTTTGGATCCTTTGACCTATCTGTGTATACATCTACATATGAGTAGAATGTGTTTTTAATGTATTGATTTACTCTTTCGCCCACATTGTCTTCACACCAATCTTAATTTTTTTCCAGCAGTGTTAAATCCACATATGGTTGATTAAATAACCATGTTGGAATCGTACTCCATACATCACTCAGTCCAATCTCGAGATCTTTTAGTTCATATGTAACAGCTTTGCTTATTATTCCTGCTCCATATCCCTTGCGTTTACACCTGCTATATTCCCAGTATTCTTTTTATACACCCTGACCAGGGTGATCAGTCCCACTGCCCTTTAGTGTAACCCAATATGCAAGCCCTAGTTTATGTCTTCTAAGTGGCAATGGTATTTCCCCCGTATCTATTTGAAATGCCTCCACCGGTGTTGTTTTAAATGCTCCAGTACATATTCTAAGTGCCCTTGGCTGTATTCAATCTAATTTTGACAGTGTTGTTTTAGCAGCAGATCCATACACAAAACACCCATAATCAAATGTAGATCTAATTCATGATCTGTAAATATCCAGTAATGATTGCCTTTCTGTACCCCAGTCCCTACCTACTATTGTTCTCATTAGGTTTAAGACCTTTTTACACTTTGTTTGTATACTTGATATTTTTTTTTTTTTTTTATTTATTTCACCTTTATTTAACCAGGTAGGTCAGTTGAGAACAAGTTCTCATTTGCAACTGCGACCTGGCCAAGACAAAGCAAAGCAGTGCGACAAATAACAACACAGAGTTACACATTAAACAAACAGTCAAAAAAACACAATAGAAAATCTATAAACAGAGTGCAAAATGTAGTGCAAAAATGCAGTAAGGTTGGGAGGTAGGACAATAAATAGACTATAGAGTAGAAATAAATTACAGAATTGTCATCATTAGATAGATAGATAGATAGGTACTTTATTAACACAGGAATGAAGGATGTGCAAATTATGATGTGCAAATAGAGATACTGGAGTGCAAGATTAGTGAAAAATAAACAAAAATAAATATGGGGATGAGGTAGTAGTGTGGGCTATTTACAGAAGGGCTATATACAGGTGCAGCGATCGATAAGCAGCTTTGACAGCTGATGCTTAAAGGTATTGAGGGAGATAGGAACCTCTAGCTTCAATGATTTTTGCAATTCGTTCCAGTCATTGGCAGCAGCGAACTGGAAGGAATGGCGGCCAATGTGTGTTCAATAGGTCAATATGTGTTCTCCATGTACGTTTCTCATCTAACCATAAACCTAGATATTTAAACTCGGTTAACTTATCTAATCTTTGTCCATATAATTTCATAATAATGTCTTCCTTAACCCTTTTCCTAGTAAACAACATATGGCATGATTTTGTAATTGAGGGTTACCAGGGTAACAGTTATATAGGCCTAGGGGAAGTTTAGGCAGGTTTTTAGTCAGTCTTGTTTTTCCTTGTAGCATGTTCCAACCTGTGTTCCTGTGTGTTAAGAATAAGTGTTAGCATATAGTTTCTGTTCCGTGTGTTTATACTTGATTGGAACAAATTCACTATAATACATTATAAAAGGAGGACGTTTAGTAAACCAGAAAACAACATTTACCGCGCCCACTGTGTGACGTTGTTGAACCAGGGAATCCGTGTGTCCACCACGACAAATGAGCCTCATTGACTTTGTATGGGTGTTGTTTCCGTGGTGCCGACACGTAATTTCAACACATTCCGTGCCACCACCACGTAAATCGGGGTTAAGGGGTCGTGTTCATTTCACGTATTTCTGGGAGATCAGGTTGTCCCAATTTGACTATTTTTGGTAACATTTCTTCGAATTGTATAAGAACCGTCGTAGTTTCAACTTTAACTCCATTCCTTTTACTACTCAGTATTTTTGCTTCAAACACTTTCCCTCCTTTCAACAACTCTTTAATTTCCTCCATAGTTAGCGTCAAGTCAATAACAGCAATTACCCTTCAATTTGGCCTTAGCACCTGGTGCATGACACTTGACACTACCTCCATTAAGTGACTCCAATTCAGAATTTTCTCTTGTTGCATTTTACTATTAACCACAATCAGTATTTTTCCATAACCAACTTGTTTGGCGACTTAATTATCCCAATCTCCTTCTGAATTGCTTTTGTCAATTGTATTGAATGAAAATATTTCACTAAAGGTTCCGATTACCCCTCCATCACTTTGTATTCTTCCATTTCATCCTCGTTTTACTAATCTGTTATCACTACTCATATTTCCCCCACCACTATTTAACCCGTCATCCTCCTCCTATTTAACCAGTCATCCTCCTCCTATTTAACCCGTCATCCTCCTCCTATTTAACCCGTCATCCTCCTCCTATTTAACCAGTCATCTACCTCCTATTTAACCAGTCATCTTCCTCCTATTTAACCCGTCATCCTCCTCCTATTTAACCCGTCATCTTCCTCCTATTTAACCCGTCATCCTCCTCCTATTTAACCCGTCATCCTCCTCTTATTTAACCCGTCATCCTCCTCTTATTTAACCCGTCATCCTCCTCCTATTTAACCCGTCATCCTCCTCTTATTTTGTTTCTTAACCATTGTACGTTTTTCGTTCTCATTCATTGAGTTATAACTTCCATCTAAACTACCCGCCATGACGACCACCTCCCGAAACTTGTCATCCAAACAAACAAAATGTGCAAGATCAGTTTTGGTGCCGAGTCCTGGCTCTCTCTCTTTCGCTCCACAAGCACCATTTTGATTTGGTTGATTATGCTTTTCGACGAGGTGATTCCTTCAACACATACACACACATTTTACCTTCATCCATGCATTTCCATTACACCCCTCATATGCCTACTTTCACACTTCACAGATTAGTTTTCCTTTGTAATATTTTACTTTGTTATTTATTAATAAATATTTTTGTTATTCATTAACTATCAACATGTGGACTCCCTTGCTTGTCACCATCTAAGAGCCAGGTTGTGACAAATGGGGACTCGTCCCGGGATATTGCCTTGGCTATTTTGACTTTACCCCAAGTATACAGTGGGGAGAACAAGTATTTGATATACTGCCGATTTTGCAGGTTTTCCTACTTACAAAGCATGTAGAAGTCTGTAATTTTTATCATAGGTACTCTTCAACTGTGAGTGACAGAATCTAAAACAAAAATCCAGAAAATCACATTGTATGATTTTTAAGTAATTAATTTGCATTTTATTGCATGACATAAGTATTTGACATAAGTATTTGATACATCAGAAAAGCAGAACTTAATATTTGGTACAGAAACCTTTGTTTGCAATTACAGAGATCATACGTTTCCTGTAGTTCTTGACCAGGTTTGCACACACTGCAGCAGGGATTTTGGCCCACTCTTCCATACAGATCCTTCAGGTTTCGGGGCTGTCGCTGGGCAATACGGACTTTCAGCTCCCTCCAAAGATTTTCTATTGGGTTCAGGTCTGGAGACTGGCTAGGCCACTCCAGGACCTTGAGATGCTTCTTACGGAGCCACTCCTTAGTTGCCCTGGCTGTGTGTTTCGGGTCATTGTCATGCTGGAAGACCTCGCGATACATGGCCCCATCCATCCTCCCCTCAATACGGTGCAGTCGTCCTGTCCCCTTTGCAGAAAAGCATCCCCAAAGAATGATGTTTCCACCTCCATGTTTCACGGTTGGGATGGTGTTCTTGGGGTTGTACTCATCCTTCTTCTTCCTCCAAACACGGCGAGTGGAGTTTAGACCAAAAAACTATATTTTTGTCTCATCAGACCACATGACCTTCTCCCATTCCTCCTCTGGATCATCCAGATGGTCATTTGCAAACTTCAGACGGGCATGGACATGCGCTGGCTTGAGCAGGGAGACCTTGCGTGCGCTGCAGGATTTTAATCCATGACGGTGTAGTGTGTTACTAATGGTTTTCTTTGAGACTGTGGTCCCAGCTCTCTTCAGGTCATTGACCAGGTCCTGCCGTGTAGTTCTGGGCTGATCCCTCACCTTCCTCATGATCATTGATGCCCCACGAGGTGAGATCTTGCATGGTGCCCCAGACCGAGGGAGATTGACCGTCATCTTGAACTTCTTCCATTTTCTAATAATTGCGCCAACAGTTGTTGCCATCTCACCAAGCTGCTTGCCTATTGTCCTGTAGCCCATCCCAGCCCTGTTCTCATTTGGAACTCAGTAGGACTGGATTTCTAAACATGCTCAACTGGAATAGTGAGTTGTTGTGTAAGATGTTTCCACACACTAAGCTTATACCACAATGACATTCCAAACTTGGAGCACTAATGTCATTAGACACTCGAACTGACTAGAGACATGGTGATTAAGTTGACTTCACTAGATATCAAACTGGAATAGTGATACTAAAAACCACCTGGTAAAAATCGTGTCATTGCATTGCCCCTTAGATGGCATTGAGGAGAGGGAGGAGACTCTTAAAGATTCTGCTGAGTGCGATGCTGGTATTCATTGGGGTTTGGATGCTTATCCAGCTCGGCCCTGTTCAGGTGAGCCTGTACAACTATGGCTACAGCTGGCAGAAGTACTTGGACACCGATCACATCCCGCAGGATGACAGTGACTGCAGCGCCATCCTGCAAGGAGACATTATGGCCATCGAGCACGCAAAGATCCTGTCCATTACATCCAGCTTCCTCAACAGCACGCGGGTCCCAGACGAGCACTACCTGGAGCTGACACGGGACTGTCAGAGGTTCAGGTCTACGCGCAAGTACCTGGAGTTCCCGCTGAGTCGTGAGGAAGAGGACTTCCCACTGGCCTTCTCGCTGGTCGTCCACCACAAGGTGGAGAACTTTGAGAGGCTGCTTAGGGCCATCTACGCCCCCCAAAACTTTTACTGCGTCCATGTGGATATGAAGGCCAAAGTGTCCGTCCTTGCTTCCATCATAGCTATCACATCCTGCTTTGAAAATGTGTTCTTGGTCAGCCATCCGGTCAGTGTGGTGTATGCGAGCTGGAGCCGTGTCCAGGCTGATATCAACTGTATGAGTGATCTGTACAGGGCTAGTCCGCACTGGAAGTATTTCATCAACCTCTGTGGCCAGGACTTCCCCATCAAGACCAACCTGGAGATGGTGCGCAGCCTGAAGGCGCTGGCGGGGGGCAACAGTATGGAGTCGGAGGCCATGCCCAGCGGTAAGAAGTCGCGCTGGAAGAAAGTGCACCAGGTTGTTGATGGTAAACTTCAAAGAACAGAGCAGGACAAAGCTCCTCCGCCCTTCGGTATACCCATCATGTCAGGTGGGGCGTACATTGTGGTGAGTAGGGGCTTTGTGCGTGCTGTGCTGGAGGACAGCAAGGTGCTGGCTCTGATTGAGTGGTCTAATGATACTTGGAGTCCCGATGAGTTCCTGTGGGCAACCATCCAGAGGCTTCCCGGCGTGCCTGGCTCCATGCGCCCGAGCCCCAAGTTCGACATGACGGACATGCACTCCATCGCCAGGCTGGTGAAGTGGCCGTGGCATGAGGGGGAAGAGGATTCCATCTCTGCATTGTATCCTCCGTGCCATGGTATCTATGTTAGATCGGTGTGTGTATACGGGACCGGAGACCTGCAGTGGATGCTGCAGCAGCACCACCTCTTTGCCAACAAGTTTGACACGGACACAGACCCCATTGCTATCAGATGTCTGGAGGAGCACCTTAAACATAAGGCCCTGGCAGAAATATACTAACGCAAATTACTTTGTGTGCTCTGAAGGTTTCTTTCTGTATTCGTTATCTCTGGGAGCCAACTCAAATGGAACTATATACTGTATGGTGCCATCTCTGTCTTAGATAGAGGTGGTTTTGTTGGGATAAATAATCAAAGAGGAAGTTCTATCAAACTTGTAAATGTCCTGGTGAATTATTATTTACATTAATGGAAATCCTGTCTTACCTTCATCTTCTGATTGTGCTTTCACTTTCAATATTCAACTAACAATGTGATTTCTAAGTATGGAGGTGGTATTGATAGTTTTTTGACTGATAATAATAGATGCAGGTTTCTCTCGTGCAGAGACTGTTAGAATTTCAGTATTCCATGTTTTACTAAAGAAATAGTTGAGCTACAGAGCTAGTGAACAACAATGTATAGTCTCTAGTGAAAGTCTACACACCCCTTGCATGTCTTCACATGCTGCTGCCTTAAAATTAAATCTAAAAAGGGACTACATTTTATTGTTTTCCTATCGATCTACACAACCTACTTCACATTTTGATTGAAAGAAAAATTATAGAAAATCTTACAAGTTACTCCGGAATACAAAATGAGGACGTGTTTGATTTTATGTCTTCAAACCCCAGACTTAATACTTGATGGAAGCACCTTTGGCAGCCATTACAGCTGTGAATAATGTTTTATAAGATTCTACCAACCTTACACAACTCTAATTGCAACATATTGTTTTTGTCAAAATCGGTCAAACTCAGTCAATTTGGTTGGGAATCATTGATGTACAGCAATATTCAAACCTTGTCTCAGATATTTTAAGCAGATTTAAATCAGGACGGAGACTGGACAATTCAGTAACACTCTTTGGCATAAAAATATGTCTAATTGTTCCACGGAAAAAATACAGCTCTATCCCAGGGTTAGGTTTTCAAAAGACCATAAGAGAATATAACATGAAGAGGGACATTACAATACACTTGACCAACAGTCGCAGAGACAGGGCACAGAACTTGCCGAAACCTTTTTGTACTTAGTTTCGGCAAGTGTATGTACCGGTACAGTTGGGGGCAGTCTAAATTTAACCTGTACTGCAGCGCACGTAAAAAAAATATTATAACTGCATTGGCAGAGGCATATTTGAGAAACTAATTTCATTCCATAGGTTATTGGTAGATGATTGCTAATAAACTTGGAGCTTGCCGTCACCCTGCGAGAGTGTCACATTAATGAAGAACCGTTGCTACAGCAAACTAATTTAGAAGAAGTATCTTTTTAATGCCCCCCAACTATGTGGGGACGACATTATGATTCTGGAAAATAACATAGTAATTGACTGATTGACAGGTTTTAAACAATTTATTACATTTCAAAAACATGTTTGTTTAAATGAAATCGAATTTCTTTCATTTCAAAAACGTTCGTAATACCCATTACTTCCCCAAATGCGTTTGTTCCCTTTTAAATACTCATGCGTTATGGGTTGTGTTTAACACTTCCTGGATTCTTGCTGTGCCTCTGTGTTGTGTTGACAGGTACAGTATCATACATGGTAGAATCGCCTTTCCTCTTCACCACAGGTGTGTGCAGGCAGGAAGAATGTGGTCTACTCTTAACCACAGGGTCATATGGCCAAACAGGTAGCAGGAACTAAAGAATGATCAAACAAGAGTTCATTATTTGATCCACTCTGTGGGAAAGAGAGCAGCAGGGTGGAAAGACAGTATCTTCATTAAAACTATAGTATGGGCATACTGTTTAGTGAAATTGTGAGAATGTAGACCTACGATGATATTTTGACATTTCTAGAGGGATATGTCCTCATTGGTTATAAGAGGGCACGTCAAAGGGATCCGTGTGAGTCGGAGATTGTGGCTTAAAGGAATTCCTCAGATGCAAATGATGTCATTGTTCCCGTTCAGCTCTAAATCTGCCTATAGTGTTAGATAACATTGACATTAGCGCTCTTGTCTTGTGAGCCAGACTCAAACTATGGCAATGGACGAAACAAAATTAACCTTTTTAACACACATGGTGTCTTTATTCTGGCAACAAACATTTACTACAGGCTGTATTGTATCCACTACCTTATATTTTGCATTCACTACCATATCTTCCCTAGAATCACTTGTTTTCTTAATTGCCTCGGCATATGAGATTCGGTTACCCGCTCTAACCTTTGCCACATCGATTTCCATCACTTACTGGGCATTCCATATACTCAGCATCATGATCCCCACCACAATTGCTACACATTGTTCTGTTCGTCTACACACACTTGCAACATGACCAAATATTTTACAATTTGCCCACTGCAATGGTTTGGGAACGAAATCTCTAACTGCATATCTTACTTAAGCAAGTGTCACATGTGTAGGTATTTACTCATCATCAAAAAACAACAATACCGACAGACTTTCCTCTTTTTCCCCATTCACCCAACGGGTCAGTCGCCGGGCACCAACCACACCAGGAATTATCCTAATTGATTCTACCTGAACATCCGTCGTCACCCCAGAAATCACTCCTTTAACGGGTGCTCTACTCCGAAGTAAAAAAAAAAAACACGATAATTATGTTGTCCTGATTCTTTTAAGGCCTATTGCAATCTTCCTCTGCTCATTAGAAACACATTTAATCAAAATAAGACCACTCCTGGCGCCTGTTTCAATAAAGAGGTTCAACCAACTCTGAGTTAAAACTTGAACTCTTGAGTTGACTTACCCTGAGATGGGAAACTCTGAGTTTTCGGTTACAGAACAGCTGAAATTAGTTAGTTCAATCAACTCTAAGTTGACTGACTGAGTTAAGCGCGTGCACCACAACTATAAAAAGCCATTATCAATGGAGCGCAGATATTATGAGTCACCATGGCAACAGCGTCAGACAAAAGGAGGTCTGCATATTTCTCACCAGCAGAACTGGATGTGCTTATGCAAGCATATGGAGAATTTGAACACGTGTTTAAAAAAAAAAAAGCAACACTGCTGCAGCGGCGAAGGACAGAGAGTTAGCTTGGGAGAAAATAGCTGCTCGAGTCAATGCATAAGTTGACATTTGAATTACTTTTATACAGTGTTGGGTGTAATTAATTACTAAGTAGGCTAATCTAAATACTGTAATTGAATTAAAGACTATAAAACAATTCTGTATAAAACAATAGTGGATTTAACATCAAATTTTAAAAGGTATATTTTTAATGTAACCTTCTCCCTCTACACACTTTGGTCAATTCAAGGATAATTCATGCAATTGTATATTGTTTATTTGAAAGCATTAGATGTGCAGTTTCTTGTCTGTCCTTATTGTCCAAGTGGTTGAGGTTGATTTGGGATTTAGAAAGTCATTAATAAGTAAGTAGACCAAATTAGTAAGTAGACCAATATTTTCTAGAGATAGTAATTATTACATTAATCTAATTAGACTTGTTGAAGATGTAATTTGTAGTTAGTAATTAAGAACTATTTTAGAGTAAATTCCCAACTGTTATAATATCAGAGGTGAAACTGGAAGAACAGTATTTTATTATTTTATAGTATTTTATTAAACCTATTAATTTAATTTTCATGTATAGGTGCAATCCTGCAGGCATGAAAAGAACGTGGCAGCAGCTTAAAATGAAATATAAAAACATAATTCAATCAGGTAAGCCTTGAGCATATCATAGGTGTAGGGTACCTGGCTTTACAAACATTTTACATATTAAATAACTAAATAGCATTCAGTGTCAGTGCAGCAGCATTTTTGACATAGGTCTAAATGTTCATTCTCATTTGACTACTCAGCCAACAGAAAGAAGGCAGAGGCTCGCAAAACGGGGGGAGGACCTGCACCACCACCTCTGACAAATGCAGAGGAGATGGCCCTGAGCCTGAATGCTGGAAGGCCAATGGCTGAGGGAATTCCTGGAGGGACTTCAATGCTCATCTTCACAGGATGATGGGGATGAAGAAACCGTTTCTGCTGCCACAGAGAGGCCTACAGAGGTAATGTTAATATTATGTGTCTACACATCAAACAATCTACACATTCACATTTCTTCACATTTTTATGTGGAGTAGCCTATAGAATCTAAGTTTATATGTATAAATGGTCATTCTTATCTCTACCCCAGAGTGGTGGAAGAACAGCAGGAGGAAGGTCCATCAACTTCTGGTGCACAGATGAACACAGTTCAGTGATTTACAGTAAATGCCACAGTTTAATTCTGTAGAATTTTAGAACTACATTATGTAACTCTAATCTACTGTATCTTCAGTTGCCAGTTAAGGAGTTATATAGACTTCTTCTTATTAAAAAGATAGAAAAAAACAGCAAAGAACTTGTATACTTGGACCGCCAGATCCAAAAGGCAGATCTGGAAATCGAGATTCTGAAACAAAAGCTAGAGGTGAGTGTGAATTCTAGGAAATATTGAAACTATATTAAAATCTAACTTTTTTTTTTTTTTTTTTTGGTGGTGGTGGTGGTGGATATCATGATTAATCTGAGAAGACATTGCGGCATATCATATCCCGGACTACCCTTCCATCCTGGAAATCTGCAGGGTTGATGGGGTCTTCCTCAGGATCTTGTAATTGTAGGGCAGGGTGTTGCTCCCCTCTAATTATGGCAATATTATGGAGAACAACACATGCCACAATAATGTCGCAGGCCCTTTCAGGGGTTACCCTGAGGTGACGTAGGCACTGGAAACGTGCTTTCAACAGGCCTATGGTCATCTCCACCCGGGCTCTCGTCCTGCAGTGTGCCACATTGAAGCGCTGCTGGGGGCCTGGTTCAGGTTCTGGGTAAGGGGTAATAAGATTTGTTCGGCATGGGTAACCCCTATCTCCCAGCAGAAAGCCATCAATCTCTCCTGTAAGAAAGTTGACTCCCGATACATTCTTGAGTCATGAACAGAGCCGGGCCACTTGGCCTCCACATTTGTGATTATATGTGCAGCATCACATATGATCTTGACAGTGCAAAGAATGAGACATGTACAGTATTGTGATGTAGTCTTTGACCATTAGAAACAGTAGGCTGTCAGTATACCTGCACATTAATACTGTGGATCAGGGGTCACCAACACGGTGCCCGCGGGCACCAGGTCGCCCCCAAGGACCACATGAGTCGCCCGCAGGCCTGTTCTAAAAATAGCACTTGTGAGCTGCGTCTGAAATTAAATTTTATTCTGTTGTTATTCTTTTTTAATCACACATGCATTTATATATATTTAAAAATGACAATATCTTAAAAATATGTTCATTATACATGAATCTAGATAAGTTTAGGTGAACTCTGACCTACTCTAGTTCAAAAGTATTTTGCGCGAGACAAAACCAGTGCTCATGGAGGGTAAGCTAGCGGCAGTCCATGAGGTGCGGGGAGACGAGTGGATTGTGGGTATACGAATTTCATCAAGGTGGTGGGTTGGAGGGGCAAGAAATGGCGGAAGGAAGTGAGGAGACAGGAAGTGAGATGAGATTTGAAGAAGAAGAAGGCGGGAGAGATAGGAGTGTTTGGAATGTAATACGGTCTAGAAAACGGAAACAAAAGGAGAAAGTAACATCTAATATAGATGAAACAGATAGTGAACAAAGTATGACAATAGTAAGTAAAGAAGAAGAATATAAAGTGATCATGAAACTATCTCAGGAGGGGTCGTCATTTGGTGAGTGGAATCCGATTCAATTAACAAAGTCGATAAACAAATTGATAGGCGAGGTCAAAAATGCAAAAATATTAAGAAATGGAGCGCTACTAATTTTCTGTAGGAATAAAACGCAACAAGAGAAAGCCATAGAACTGAATAGAATAGATGGCAAGAGAATAAAGTGTGTCCCGACTGAAAACAAGGCGTTGGTTCGAGGAGTTATCACAGGAATACCGATAAATGTTACAGAAGATCAAATCAGAGACAATGTAACAGGGGCAAAAGTGTTGGAGGTAAAACGCCTTAAAACAACCAGAAACGATAGCCTGTCTGTAATGATTAAGGTTGATGAAGCAAGACTTCCAAGTAAGATATACATAGGTTACATGAGCTACGAGATTAGGCCATACATCCCTCCCCCATTGAGATGTTTTAAGTGCCAGAGATATGGCCATGTAGCAGCAGTGTGTAAGGGTAAACAAAGATGTGGTAGGTGTTCAGGCGAACATGAGTATGGGAAATGTGTAGAAGGAGTAAAGCTGAAATGCTGTAACTGTGGAGGGGAGCACAGTGCAGCTTACCGTGGATGTGAAGTTAGGAAGTGCAGCGAGTGAGATCACTGCAAGGAATAACATATGCAGAAGCTGTAAAGAAAGTGTCTAAGGACAAAGAAGCCTATAAACCAGAAACCAGAGAAAATAAAAATAGGTCTTGTGAGAAATGTGAAAAAATTGAGGCAAAAAAGGATTTGTTAGTTATGGGCAAAAATGATTTTGTAATGTTTATGGTTGAGGTGATAAACTGCTCGGCACAGACAGACAGAAAGACAGAAAAGATCAAAATAATAGTTAAATCAGCTAAAAATATCTAGGAATAAAAGGGCTTAGCTGTGAGGTAGTGGAAGAAATGATAATGTCAGGAAGCGCAAGCTCGCAGACATGGGCTGGTGGCTCTTTATGATATGAACTATATTACAATGGAATTCCAGAAGCCTTATAGCAAATGGACAGGAATTCAAGAATTTTGTCTCAGATTTAGCAGATAGACCTCATGTAATATGTGTGCAAGAAACATGTTTAAAACCACAGTTGGACTTTGTACTGTATGTGTCACGGTGCGTCGGATATAAGGGACGATATACAGAGCGCTGGTGAAGTGTCATCCTTTTTATTAAAAATGAGGTGTTCTCACGAAGCATTCAATATAAAAAGGAGACTGAAAAAAACAAACACGATTACAACAAAAACACGGTGACTTACTTTGTGGCCTGCTGGCAGTGCAGACAAACAAAAGAACAATGATCCACACACAGGTGGCTGTGTGTGGATCCTATATACTATCCCCAATCAGAGACAACGCTATACAGCTGTCTCTGATTGGGGATGATCATCTCCCTAGATAGGGTGTGATGACTTGGTTGTGTGCCTCTCTCCTCCCCTAGGTGGGAGTAAGAGGCCTTACCACAACCAAGCCATCACAGTACCCCCCCCCAAGGTGCGGACTCCCGATCGCACACACAACAAAAAGTCCCCCCTCTCCTGAAAAAAAAATTGTCCAAAATTCTAGGGGGGACATGGCGGAGTACTGAGGTGGTTGCTGGTGGGGGCTCCGGTTCCGGTTCCGGGCGTGGCACAGGCTGTGAGAGTAGCTTCTCTCCTACCTTTCCGTTGCACGCCCGGTCCGGTCCGGACCCCGGCGCGGTGGTTCCCCCCTCAGTACTCCCGCCAGTCACCAAGTCCTGTCTGGACCCTGGTGCGGGAGCCCTCGACCCTGGAGAGGGGCTGACAACCGGCCCCGGACTGGGCACCGGTGGAGCGGACTGCTCCGGCACTGGAGCGACGCAGATGACCGGCCCCGGACTGGGCGCCGGTGGAGCGGACTGCTCCATCTCTGGAGCGACGTAGATGACCGGCCCCGGACTGGGCACCGGTGGAGCGGATTGCTCCGGCACTGGAGTGACGCAGACGACCGGCCCCGGACTGGGCACCGGTGGAGCGGACTGCTCCGTCACTGGAGCGACGTAGACGACCGGCCCCGGACTGGGCACCGGTGGAGGAGGCTCCAGGCCTTGAGCTGTGGCTGGAGGCTCCGGAACGCTGACCCTTGCTGGAGGTGGCGTGGCGCTGACCTTCGCTGGAGGTGGCGTGGCGCTGACCTTCGCTGGAGGTGGCGTGGCGCTGACCTTCGCTGGAGGTGGCGTGGCGCTGACCTTCGCTGGAGGTGGCGTGGCGCTGACCTTCGCTGGAGGTGGCGTGGCGCTGACCTTCGCTGGAGGTGGCGTGGCGCTGACCTTCGCTGGAGGTGGCGTGGCGCTGACCTTCGCTGGAGGTGGCGTGGCGCTGACCTTCGCTGGAGGTGGCGTGGCGCTGACCTTCGCTGGAGGCCTCGGGCTGCTGACCTTCGCTGGAGGCCTCGGGCTGCTGACCCTCGCTGGAGGCCTTGGGCTGCTGACCTTCACTGGAGGCCTCGGGCTGCTGACCTTCACTGGAGGCCTCGGGCTGCTGACCTTCACTGGAGGCCTCGGGCTGCTGACCTTCACTGGAGGCCTCGGGCTGCTGACCTTCACTGGAGGCCTCGGGCTGCTGACCTTCACTGGAGGCCTCGGGCTGCTGACCTTCACTGGAGGCCTCGGGCAGCTGACCTTCACTGGAGGCCTCGGGCTGCTGACCCTCACTGGAGGCCTCGGGCTGCTGACCTTCTCCGGAGGTCTCGGGCTGCTGACCTTCTCCGGAGGTCTCGGGCTGCTGACCTTTACAGGAGACCTCAGGCTACTGACCGTCACAGGAGGCCTCGGGCTGCTGACCTTCTCCGGAGACCTCAGGCTGGATGCCGTGCCCACCCTGGGCACCGACGCAAAGGTGGTCTTCAGCCCTGCAGCTGGTCTGGCTGTCGGCCCCAGACTGGGCACCGACACGCTATGGAGCTCCTGCTCCACAGCGGGACTGAACGTCGTGCCCACCCTGGGCACCGACGCAGAGTTGGTTTCCAGCCCTTTGGTGGGGCTGGCTGTCGGCCCCAGACTGGGCACCGACACGCTATGGAGCTCCTGCTCCACAGCGGGGCTGAACGTCGTGCCCACCCTGGGCACCGACGCAGAGATGGTTTTCAGCCCTGTAGTTGGGCTGTCTGTCGGCCCCAGACTGGGCACCGACACGCTATGGAGCTCCTGCTCCACAGCGGGGCTGAACGTCGTGCCCACCCTGGGCACCGACGCAGAGATGGTTTTCAGCCCTGTAGTTGGGCTGGCTGTCGGCCCCAGACTGGGCACCGACACGCTATGAAGCTCCTGCTCCACAGCGGGGCTGAACGTCGTGCCCACCCTGGGCACCGACGCAGAGAGGGTTTCCAGCCCTGTGGTTGGGCTGGCTGTCGGCCCCAGACTGGGCACCGACGCGCTATGGAGCTCCTGCTCCACAGCGGGGCTGAACGTCGTGCCCACTCTGGGCACCGACGCAGAGATGGTCTCCAACCACAGAGCTGTGCTGGCGACCGTCGTTGTAGCCTCCGTGCGAGGAGTAGGCACGGGGCGTACAGGACTGGGGAAATGCACCAGTGATCTGATGCGAGGCGCTGGCACGGGTCGCGCCGGGCTGGGGAAACGCACTGTTGGGTTGTTGCGTTTAGCTGGCACGGGTCGCGCCGGGCTGGGAAAACGCACCGTTTGGCTGGTGCGCGGAGCAGGCGCGGGCCGTACCGGGCTGGGGAAACGCACCGTTGGCTGGGTGCGTTTAGCTGGTACGGGTCGCACCGGGCTAGTGTTGCGCACCGATGGTTTGGTGCGCTGAGTCGGTCTCCTCCTCCTCCGACTCTGGACCGGCGCTTGAGGCACCGGACTGGGAACTGGCGCTGGAGCACGACTGTGCCTGTCGTCCCTACTCCAACGCCAATCCCCATCCTGTGAGGGTTCTTCCGGGAACCCCCACGAGTGAGGGAACAGAAGCACATCGTCGTCGTCTTCCTCCGACTCCTCTATGTACTCCCGCTCCCATGGCTGTAGGGGCTCCTCCTGGAACCCCCACGAGTGCAGTGGTCGGGGCTCTTCTCCCTCGATCCCCGACCACCCCCATAGCCCCCCCCCAAAATCAGTTTGAGGGGTTTTCTGGGCTCCAGGCTGGTCCTCAGTACTAGCCCGGTGACGTGTCCTCCGTCGTCGGCGCCTCGACTGCTCCGGACCCCAGCCTTTCTCCACCGCATGATAATGGTAGACATCCTCTTTCGACAATTTCCCCATATCGTAGAGGATGTCTACCAAAGTCTGCTCTCGCTGCGTCCCAGGGGGGTGGATCATTCTGTCACGGTGTGTCGGATATAAGGGACGATATACAGAGCGCTGGTGAAGTATCATCCTTTTTATTAAAAATGAGGTGTTCTCACGAAGCATTCAATATAAAAAGGAGACTGAAAAAAACAAACACGATTACAACAAAAACACGGTGACTTACTTTGTGGCCTGCTGGCAGTGCAGACAAACAAAAGAACAATGATCCACACACAGGTGGCTGTGTGTGGATCCTATATACTATCCCCAATCAGAGACAACGCTATACAGCTGTCTCTGATTGGGGATGATCATCTCCCTAGATAGGGTGTGATGACTTGGTTGTGTGCCTCTCTCCTCCCCTAGGTGGGAGTAAGAGGCCTTACCACAACCAAGCCATCACAGTATGGATATACTTCAATTAGGAGAGATAGAGAAACATGAAAAGGTGGAGGGGTAGTAACTTTTGTTAAAAGTGGGGTAAGATATAAACTTATTAGTAAAGGGAAAGAACATTAATCTGTTGTAATTGAAGTATGGTCAGGGGAAAATAGTATAAAAATAACCAATTTTTACAATCCTTGCAATAAATTAAGTACTGATATGTTGGAATTAATTTGCGGATCAATGCAGGGCAAAATAGTGATATGTGGGGATTTTAATGCACACAGCACATTATGGGGAAGTCAAAATACAGATATAAATGGATTAGTAATAGAGAAATTTATAGATGATAAGGAGCTGGTGTGTATTAATGATGGAAAGGGCACGCGGTATAATAGTTCAAGCAATACAGAAAGTGCTATTGATCTAACACTAGTGTCAATTGGAATTGCAGGAGTTAGTGCATGGGAAGTAATTAGTAGATCGACAGTGGGTAGTGATCACTATCCAATAATAACTAGGATTGGCATAGAGGTGCACCAGGATGGGGAAGCGGAAATACCTAGGTGGAGATTAGATAAAGCTGATTGGCAGGCATTTCAAGAAATTAATGAGACTAAGTGTGTAGAAATAATGAGTAGAGATATAACAGATGTGGAGGAAATGAATAGTGCAGTAGTTGCAGCCATTATACAAGCAGCAGAAGAAACCATTCCTAAAAGTACAGGAAATAAACGGGGGAAAAGCGTGCCGTGGTGGAATGAGAGCTGTAGAATAGTAGTTAAAAGAAGAAATAAAGCATTTAGACAGCTTAAAGATCACACACTAGAAACTTTAATTAGCTATAAAAGGGCACAAGCAGTAGTTAGGAAAACGATTAGATCAGCTAAACGCATGTATTGGAGACAGTATTGCAATAAAATTGGAAGTGAAACTCAGTTGTCAGATATATGGGGAACAATTAGAAGAATGAGTGGATTAGGTAGAAAGGTGGAAATACCAGTGTTATGTAGCAATAATAAGAATGTAGTTAGTAATGCAGAAAAAGTAGAGCTTTTGGTAGAAACTTATGTGAAAATCCACAGTTCTGGAAATGTATCCACAATAGATAAACAGCATAGGAACCAGACACTGTTGGAAAACCCTGGAATAAAAGAAAGTAGAACTGCATCAGGAGGAGATATGGACCTGCCTTTTACTATGTTTGAATTAAAAAGGGCTATCCTAAATGCACGACAAACAACACCAGGGAAAGATGCTGTATGTTATAGCATGCTAGGGCATATGAAAGATATGTCAATGGAGGTAGTATTAAGGCTGATAAATATGATATGGAATACAGGTAGAATCCCGTTTGAATGGAAACAGGCAGTGATAGTCCCAATACTCAAACCTGGTAAAAATGCGGTAGACCCGTCAAGTTATAGACCTATAGCGTTAACATCACAATTAGGGAAAAGTATGGAAAGGATGGTAACAGATAGGTTAAGTTACTATATGGAAGGTAAGGGTCTTTTTTCAGCGTATCAGTCTGGATTTCGTAAGGGTAGGGGGACTATGGACACTGTTTTGTGCTTAGAAGCAGAAGTTAGGAAAGCACAAACTAATAAGGAAAATGTAATTGCTGTATTCTTTGACATCGAAAAAGCATATGATATGCTGTGGAAGGATGGACTACTTATAAAACTTGACAAATTAGGAATAAAAGGTAAAATATTCGGGTGGGTATTAGACTTCCTGGACAGAAGAACAATAGAAGTTAAGGTTGGTACAGAGTATTCAAGTAGGCATATTGTGGAAAATGGTATCCCACAAGGTAGTGTTTGCAGCCCCATACTGTTTAATATTATGATAAATGACATTTTTGATCAGATAAGCGGAAATGTAGGTAAGTCACTATATGCAGACGATGGAGCACTCTGGGTTAGGGGTCGAAATTTAGAATACCTAAGGAAAAAAATGCAAAATGCAATAGAGAAAGTTGAACAATGGACTTATAAATGGGGATTTAAACTCTCAATCCAAAAAACTCAAGTCATATGTTTCTCTAAGCGCCACAAAGTAGTGCCACTGAAATTGTATGGACAAGATTTGGAACAGGTTAAGGTGGTGAGGTTTTTAGGAGTTCTCTTTGATGAGAGGCTGACTTGGTGTCAACATATAGATAAGGTCAGAAATAAATGTAAGAAGATCAATAACGTGTTGAGATGCCTATCAGGGCGTGACTGGGGAGCAAGTAGAGCATCGCTAATAAACATTTATCAGGCTCTCATGAGAACTGCCTCTGACTATGGTTGCTTAGCGTATATGTCAGCATCGGAATCTAACCTTAAAAAACTTGATGTAGAACAGGCACAGGCACTTCGGATTTGTACTAGAGCATTTAAAACATCACCAGTAACTGCAATACAGGTGGAGGCAGGAGAGATGCCGCTACGTATTAGGAGGGTCAAGATCATGTTGGCGTATTGGACAAATTTACAAGGACATAGTATGAAGCACCCCACAAAAACTGTCTTGCAAGAATGCGCTGAGCATAGTAAAAGCAATTTTCACAGCTTCGGATGGGTGGTAAATGCTAAGGCTCAAAATGCAGGTCTCAATCAGCTGCAAATAGGACCCACTGTGGCAATATCAACGATACCACCCTGGAAATTTATAAAACCATCTGTGAATATAAGCTTACAACAAATACTAAAAGAAAACTCAAAAATAATGCCAGAGTGGATAATAGTTCAAAACTATGTAGAGCAGTATCAAGAGGAATTATTTATATTTACGGATGGATCAAAGCAGCCAGAAACAGGCCGTACTGGTGCAGCATTTTTTATTCCTCGGTATGAAGTAGCAGTCAAAAAGAGGACAACAGACTACCTGTCAGTCTACACGGTGGAGTTAGTAGCAATTTTACTGGCGTTAGGGTGGGTGGAAGAAAATAATCAGAAACAAGGTGTCGTTATAGCCTCAGACAGCTTATCAGCATTATTAAGTATTCATTCTGGGAGAGCATCATGTAGACAAGACCTCATTCATCAAATACTCCACTTGCTTCTCACACTTCATAATAAAAGAATAGCTGTCTCCTTCCTTTGGGTTCCTGCTCATGTAGGGGTGGAAGGAAATGAAGCTGTAGATATGCTAGCAAAAAACTCTATAAAGCATGAAACAGTAGATGTGCACATACCAATGAGTAGAGTAGAGGTTAAAACCATCATAAAGCAACTTTCACTTAAAATATGGCAGGAATATTGGAACACAGCGGATACAGGACGTCATTTATACAGTATACAAAATCAAGTAGTCACAAGCATGAAGATGGGCAGAAGCCCAAGGGAGGAGATGTTAGTTTCACGCCTTAGAATGGGTCACACTGGTTTAAATACAACATTGTACAGAATAGGAAAACACCCCACTGGATTATGCACTTATTGTAATGTACAAGAGACAGTGAAGCATATATTGTTAGACTGCAAAGAATATGAAGAAGATAGGGCAGAATTACAGGCACAAATGGATGAACAAAGCATTACACTTGAGCATTTATTAGGGAAAACATCTGGGAAAACACACAAGTTATTAATTTTGTTTTTGAAAAAAAACCGGGCTAAGCGAAAGAATTCAACCGGATATATATATATATATATATATTATTTTATTTTTTATTATTATTATTTTTATTATTATTATTTTTTATTTATATAGATATCTCCTTTGATGTCATTCTAATACCCACAATCCAGTCTAGTAGGTGGCGGTAATGCACCTTTGAGATGAGTTGCCAACCGCCAATAAAACCTGAAAGAAGAAGAAGAAGAAGTAAGCTAGCGGGCGCGCGCAACGAAGATGGTAGCTGAATGCAGTTTCTTGCCCCAAAAACATGGCAGAAAAAAGGAAGAAAACGTATCACTTTCACAACGAATGGGGGGAGGAATTCTTTTTTACGACTGTGAAAGAAACCTGCGTGTGTCTCATTTGCGGGGCGACTGTGGCGACGGCTAAGCGGCACAATGTGGAGAGACACTTCACTACGTGTCACAAAAGCTACCATGCTAACTACCCACCGGGAGTTTGAGAATAGGTTTTGTGACCTTCATCAGCTTGAGCCATGTGTGTCGTTCATTTCCAATCCTTTCATGAATGTGGACACAACATGGTTTGCTGAGCAACTAAGTGCAACGTTCAACTTGGATGCTGGACAGGTGGAGATTGAAATCATAACATTGCAAAATGACCTCCACCTCAAAGCCTACCAGGCTGCACCAAACCTTTGGTCCCTTGTTGACACAGAGAAGTACAGTGGAGTATGCACAGCAGCTATGAAGGTTGCTAGCCTGTTTGGTTCAATCTATCTCTGTGAATCAGCGTTTTCTGACATGAACTTCATCAAGAACAAACACAGAACACGCCTCACTGATGCACATCTGAAAGACTCACTCACAGTTGCAGTGTCAAGTTACACACCAGATTACAATACACTGGTGAACAACATGCAATGCCAGTCTTCCCACTAATAGATAACAGATACCAGATGTTGTCAGTGGCAACATGGCAGTGCCATGGCGAAGTTGAATTAAAATAATGAAGAATTGTGTTCAATTTAAAGTGTTTTAAAAGATTTGGTCATTAGTTCAAAATGTGACAAGATTTATTTAAAAATATGTAAGTTGATTTTTCTAACATTACATAATTGATAACTTTTTGAAACAACATAGTTCATGATTTGATAAAAGGGTTTGTCTGTGGCTAGTGAAAATGGGACATTTTTCCTATGAAATGTAGTGATGTAAGTGATTATCTAAAAATGTAACAATTACTGAGATTAAAGTGCTGAATATTGATATCTGTTTCCCTCCTTATTGTCATTGTTGCTAATTATTGTGAGAAATCATTTACGTGATTAGTGTCTTCACATAGATGAGTATTATTAATAATGTATAACAAAAGGCAAACTGAGCAAATGTGTTATTTCAGAAGAGCGTATCAAACTGGTAGCCCTTCGTATGACTCAGTACCCATGAAGTAGCTCTCAGTTTCAAAAAGGTTGGTGACCCCTGCTGTGGATGGACCTCCTGTTGACATAATCCGCTTCATTTTCAGAAGGTGCAATGATCGGAATATGTGTGCCATCAATGCATCCAACCACATTCGGAAATCCTAAAGGTAATTCTAATTATTAGGTTACATCCAGGGGTCGCAGCAAGATATTCTTAACTGAATGTCATTTATCAGGTTAGCCTCATTTAAACCGATTTATACACCACTGACCTGCAATCCTGTGAAACTCCTCTTTGATGACTCACTGGTTTGTGCCCAGGAAACAACACAAAACTTCTCAGAAAGCGCTTAAGGGCGAGGCACACTTTCCTGACTGCTCTGCAAACAGTAGCCTTACTAATATGTTCTGCATCCCCGATGTTATACAGAAAACTACCATTTGCAAAGAAACGTAAGGCAACGCAAAGCATCTGCTCGGATGTAAGAGCACGGCCGCGATGGCTGATGTTTCTGATGTAAGGATGGATGAGATTAGGGATGTATTTAATTGACTGTAAAGAAAAACGGTACCGCTCAAATAAAAATGCATAGGGATATGACAAAAAATCCACTCTGTGCATCAAAATCCTCTCCCGACGTAAATGTAACTCCCTACGAATTAATACAGCCTCTTCATCAACAGGATCGTCCATAAAAGGACATGCCATTTCATTCCATTTGATGCTCTCTGCGTAACTGAAATGTGCGCAATGAATGAATGTACCGAAAGAATGAATGAGGTGTTTAAACACCGCTTCCTCTTTAAAAAAGGGGAGGAGACCGCAAGAAACTCTGGGTTTACAGAAAACCTGATCCCGACCAGGTTAGGTTCACAGAGTTAGTTACCATGGTAACGGACTCTGAGTATAAATTACCTCTCTTTCAGAAACGGGCTTGACTTACTCTGCTTTCTCGGGTTTGATATACCTCCCATTCTGAAACGGGAAACCCAAAGTTTCCCTCATTTCAGAGTTAACATACCCAAGAGTTTTCACTTAACCTCCTTTCTGAAACAGGCCCCTGGTCACTGATATACTCCACTTTACCAATCGCATACTTCACCATTTTCGATACATCAAAAGGGTTTCCCACATATGCATCCTTGTTTAATAAACGCATCCCAACAAGAAGCGATTCATTATCATTTACACACGTTTCATTCACTTCAATCTTAGACAATTGTATTTTTGTTCCAGTTTTCGACACTATTTTAGCCCATTCACAACTTTCGTCTTTGCCACATTCTTCCGCTTCTGCTTCTTCTTTGGGGCTTCTTGGCGGATCGCAACTAATTATCATTTGCATCTACCGCCACCTACTGTTTAGGAGTGTGGTCATCCATGGCAATTTACACTTGTATTCCTACTCAAATATATAATTTCCCTATCTCCCCTTCCCAAAATACCATCTAACCCCCATTTCCGTTACACTCTCCTTACTCCTTCAAACAATATTTCTCTCTGTGTATCATATAACTGACAGTATAACAACACATGTTCCACCGTCTCCCCTACCAAACATGCTTCACACATCCCATTTTCATGTTTTCCTATTAATTTCAATGTTGAATTCAGTCCTGTATGTCCAAATCTTAATCTTCCCAGTACCACTTCATCTCTTCTATTCCCAGCACACCGGTGATTCACTACTTGTTTTATATTCTTCCTAATACTATAGTAAAATCTACCATTACTACTCACTTCCCATATCCTTTGCCATATATCTAGGCCTTTTTTCCAAATCAATGTTTTAACTTCCCCTCTACTTAACTTCATCACCACATCTACTCTATTTCTCCTCTATGCTTCTTTTGCTATTAAATCTGCCTTTTCATTGTCTTGTACACCCACATGTGCTGGAACCCAACAAAATTGGACTACCACCCCACTTCTCTGTATTCCCATCCCCATTGTCATTATCTCTACCCACAAATCTTCCCTTCCTGACTTTACAGATCTTAAACTACTTAACACAGCTGCTGAATCTGAACATATAATTACCCTACATGGTTTAATCTCTTCTACCCACTGCAATGCCAATATGATAGCAATCAGTTCTGTTGAATATACTGATATATCCTTAGTTAATTTTTTACACATTTGAGTTTTGAATTCCGGAATAACAATTCCTGCTCCTGTTTGTCCAGTGTTTGGATCCTTTGACCTATCTGTGTATACATCTACATATGAGTAGAATGTGTTTTTAATGTATTGATTTACTCTTTTGCCCACATTGTCTTCACACCAATCTTAATTTTTTTCCAGCAGTGTTAAATCCACATATGTTTGATTAAATACCATGTTGGAATCGTACTCCATACATCACTCGGTCCAATCTTGAGATCTGTTAGTTCATATGTAACAGCTTTGCTTTTTATTCCTGCTCCATATCCCTTGCGTTTACACCTGCTATATTCCCAGCATTCTTTTAATACACCCTGACCAGGGTGATTAGTCCCACTGCCCTTTAGTGTAACCCAATATGCAAGTGACAATGGTATTTCCCCCGTATCTATTTGAAATGCCTCCACCGGTGTTGTTTTAAATGCTCCAGTACATATTCTAAGTGCCCTTGGCTGTATTCAATCTAATTTTGACAGTGTTGTTTTAGCAGCAGATCCATATACAAAACACCCATAATCAAATGTAGATCTAATTCATGATCTGTAAATATCCAGTAATGATTGCCTTTCTGTACCCCAGTCCCTACCTACTATTGTTCTCATTAGGTTTAAGACCTTTTTACACTTTGTTTGTATACTTGATATGTGTTCTCCGTGTAAGTTTCTCATCTAACCACAAACCTAGATATTTAAACTTGGTTACCTTATCTAATCTTTGTCCATATAATTTCATAATAATGTCTTCCTTAACCCTTTTCCTAGTAAACAACATATGGCATGATTTTGTAATTGATAGTTTAAATCCATGTTAACGACCAATCCTCAACCAGTTACAGCCTCTTGCATTTTTCCCATTACAAATATTTGCACCTCTTTTCCGTTTTAGCTCCATCATCCGCGTATAAAGCTGTGCTTATCCCAGGTCCTACTCTTCCGTAAATATCATCTATCATAATTGAAAATAAAATAGGACTGATGACACTGCCTTGTGGTGTATCATTTACTATCTCAAATTTCCTAGACATCTCAGACCCTACTCTAACCTGAAAAATTCAGTCAAACAAAAAATCCATTATCCAATTGTACGTCCTGCCACCAATCCCTAATTTATTCAATTTTATTAACAGACCTTCCCTCCACATGGTGTTGTATGCTTTCCTATCTATATATCTATCCATATCAGCTGATGCTATCGTAAGATCCAGACAAGACATGGTTCCTCTATGTACAGTGGGGAGAACAAGTATTTGATAACCTGCAAAATCGGCAGTGTTTCCCACTTACAAAGCATGTAGAAGTCTGTAATTTTTATCATAGGTACTCTTCAACTGTGAGTGATGGAATCTAAAACAATAATCCAGAAAATCACATTGTATGATTTTTAAGTAATTCATTTGCATTTTATTGCATGACATAAGTATTTGATACATCAGAAAAGCAGAACTTAATATTTGGTACAGAAACCTTTGTTTGCAATTACAGAGATCATACGTTTCCTGTAGTTCTTGACCAGGTTTGCACACACTGCAGCAGGGATTTTGGCCCACTCCTCCATACAGATCCTTCAGGTTTCGGGGCTGTCACTGGGCAATACGGACTTTCAGCTCCCTCCAAAGATTTTCTATTGGGTTCAGGTCTGGAGACTGGCTAGGCCACTCCAGGACCTTGAGATGCTTCTTACGGAGCCACTCCATAGTTGCCCCGGCTGTGTGTTTCGGGTCGTTGTCATGCTGGAAGACCCAGCCACGACCCATCTTCAATGCTCTTACTGAGGGAAGGAGGTTGTTGGCCAAGATCTCGCGATACATGGCCCCATCCATCCTCCCCTCAATACGGTGCAGTCGTCCTGTCCCCTTTGCAGAAAGGCATCCCCAAAGAATGATGTTTCCACCTCCATGCTTCACGGTTGGGATGGTGTACTTGGGGTTGTACTCATCCTTCTTCTTCCTCCAAACACGGCAAGTGGAGTTTAGACCAAAAAGCTCTATTTTTGTCTCATCAGACCACATGACCTTCTCCCATTCCTCCTCTGGATCATCCAGATGGTCATTGGCAAACTTCAGACGGGCCTGGACATGCGCTGGCTTGAGCAGGGGGACCTTGCGTGCGCTGCAGGATTTTAATCCATGACGGCGTAGTGTGTTACTAATGGTTTTCTTTGAGACTGTGGTCCCAGCTCTCTTCAGGTCATTGACCAGGTCCTGCCGTGTAGTTCTGGGCTGATCCCTCACCTTCCTCATGATCATTGATGCCCCACAAGGTGAGATCTTGCATGGTGCCCCAGACCGAGGGAGATTGACCGTCATCTTGAACTTCTTCCATTTTCTAATAATTGCGCCAACAGTTGTTGCCTTCTCACCAAGCTGCTTGCCTATTGTCCTGTAGCCCATCCCAGCCTTGTGCAGGTCTACAATTTTATCCCTGATGTCCTTACACAGCTCTCTGGCCTTGGCCATTGTGGAGAGGTTGGAGTCTGTTTGATTGAGTGTGTGGACAGGTGTCTTTTATACAGATAACGAATTCAAACAGTTGCAGTTAATACAGGTAATGAGTGGAGAACAGGAGGGCTTCTTAAAGAAAAACTAACAGGTCTGTGAGAGACGGAATTCTTACTGGTTGGTAGGTGATCAAATACTTATGTCATGCAATAAAATGCAAATTAATTATTTACAAATCATACAATGTGATTTTCTGGATTTTTGTTTTAGATTCCGTCTCTCACAGTTGAAGTGTACCTATGATAAAAATTACAGACATCTACATGCTTTGTAAGTAGGAAAACCTGCAAAATCGGCAGTGTATCAAATACTTGTTCTCCCCACTGTATATCTATTCTTGTCCCTTTCCATCATTTACACATACCAATCCTCTCCCGTCTATAAATTATTCAACAACTGATCCATTTACATCTGTGACATTACTTCCCCACAAACTGTTGTGTGCATTAAAATCGCCATACCAAATCTCTTTACCACCTGACCATACTCCCACAACCTTTTCTAGCATACCAACTTTGATGAGTCTACACGGATTATAATAATAAAATATCCTGATTGTCCCCCTCTTCCTATAAACTTCCACTATGTTCATTATTCTCCAAAATGATTCTATAAGCATTTCCGTCTTTAATGAAAGTCGCACACCCCCTCAATATCCTACATTTCTATCACTCCTTACTGATACGTATCCCGGGATAATGAAATCCAAATGTGGTTTTAAACACGTTTCTTGTATACATATTATATCCGGCAACATATTTAAATCATGAATATACTTCTTAAACTCCAGCACGTTAGCTATTAAACTCAGAGCATTCCATTGAACACCATTATCCTACTTAATATCTTGTTCATTAGTTGAAATATTCAATAACTGATGTACTATGTCTATTGTGACTTCTGTGAACCCGAGAATTTCCTGAACCGCCTTAACTACCTCTGCGATCTTGCTCGTCCTGCTTTTACGCACAGAGCAGGAATGTATCGCCATACAAATAAAGATTATGAATTCATTACAATTTACCATCGTTTTATCAGTAATCAAACCTTCATGTACACACGGCGTCTTAACTATACTGTCATGTTCCACTTGACTATTTGAACGTTCCACTATTTGCCGCCGAGTTACTATTGTGGTTGGTTGTGCAATATTCTTGACATTTACCTTCTTCACTGCCTCAGCATATGATACATCATTTCCTACCTTATACCTCTGTGCTTCCATTGCCTTCTTTTGTACTTCACATCCACCATATGCTGCACTATGTTCACCCTTGCAATTACAACATTTAACTTTATCTTCAGTTGCACATTTTCCATAATCATGCCCTCCCCCACATCTTGCACATCTCAACTGACTTCTACAAACATTTGCAGTGTGTCCAATTCTTTGACACTTGAAACACTGCAGTGGCGGCGGTACATACTCTAACCTGAAAACGTATTGATCCCAATTTGACTATTTTTGGTAACATTTCTTCGAATTGTATAAGAACCGTCGTAGTTTCAACTTTAACTCCATTCCTTTTACTACTCAGTATTTTTGCTTCAAACACTTTCCCTCCTTTCAACAACTCTTTAATTTCCTCCATAGTTAGCGTCAAGTCAATAACAGCAATTACCCTTCAATTTGGCCTTAGCACCTGGTGCATGACACTTGACACTACCTCCATTAAGTGACTCTGTCACGGCTCGCATTGACGGGACGATAGACAGAGCGTTGGTGGAGCGACATTCCTTTTTATTTAACTTGTTGACATACAAGTAACAAAAATAAAGGAGAGCATTTCCAAACCGTGAACTGGGGTGACCGTGAACCAAACACATGCACACACAATAATCCACACCCAAGGTGGGAAACAGTGAATTTAAATGGAATCCCCAATCAGAGACAACTCAAGACAGCTGTCTCTAATTGGGGATTCAAATCATACTATAATAACCCCCAGAATACTAACAAGTTCCAACCGTGGTCCTACAGCTCCCCCCTAGAGGGAGCCAAAGACCAAACCACAGTCAGAACCGGACAGACTCCAATTCAGAATTTTCTCTTGTTGCATTTTACTATTAACCACAATCAGTATTTTTCCATAACCAACTTGTTTGGCGACTTAATTATCCCAATCTCCTTCTGAATTGCTTTTGTCAATTGTATTGAATGAAAATATTTCACTAAAGGTTCCGATTACCCCTCCATCACTTTGTATTCTTCCATTTCATCCTCGTTTTACTAATCTGTTATCACTACTCATATTTCCCCCACCACTATTTAACCAGTCATCTTCCTCCTATTTAACCCGTCATCCTCCTCCTATTTAACCCGTCATCCTCCTCCTATTTAACCCGTCATCTTCCTCCTATTTAACCCGTCATCCTCCTCCTATTTAACCAGTCATCTTCCTCCTATTTAACCCGTCATCCTCCTCCTATTTAACCCGTCATCCTCCTCCTATTTAACCCGTCATCTTCCTCCTATTTAACCCGTCATCCTCCTCTTATTTTGTTTCTTAACCATTGTACATTTTTCGTTCTCTGAAATACCATCCTCATTCATTGAGTTATAACTTCCATCTGAACTACCCGCCATGACGACCACCTCCCTAAACTTGTCATACAAACAAACAAACATAACGTGCAAGATCAGTTTTGGTGCCCAGTCCTGGCTCTCTCTCTTTCTCTCAACAAGCACCATTTTGATTTGGTTGATTATGCATTTCGACGAGGTGATTCCTTCAACACATACACACACATTTTACCTTCATCCATGCATTTCCATTACACCCCTCATATGTCTACTTTCACACTTCACAGATTCGTTTTCCTTTGTAGTATTTTCCTTTGTTAGTTATATAATAAATATTTTTGTTATTCCTTAACTGTCAACGTGTGGACTCCCTTGCTTGTCACCATCTAAGAGCCAGGTTGTGACAAATGGGGGCTCCTCCCGGGATATTGCCTTGGCTATGTTGACTTTATCCCAAGTATATATGGTAATTGGTTAGAGCTAATTGCTGACTCTTTGGTGGGTCTTGTGGTTTGCTTAGTTCTGGTATTGTCTCAGACGCTTATGGCTATTTTTCCATTTTTATGCGCTATTGTGTATTGGGAGTTACATGTTGACTTTTTGTAGTTGTGTGTTTAATCACACTTCAATTGGTTTAGAGAAATTGCCTTCTATGGTATTGGTTTGATGACTTGTTTATTTATTACAAGTTTTGTTTTGGTGCATCGGTGAGAGAAGAACACAAAGTCTATTTTCCTGTACTGTCTAGAGACACTTTGTTCTGTTCCCTGTTGGGTCATCGGATTACGGAGGTGGGTTGTCTATGCAATGTATGACAGTGGGAAGTTGAGGCAGAGATAACTCATTGCCCAGAGCTATTGTCTATCCTGTTAGGTATAGCGGCGTGTTCCCACTGCAGGGCACGTTGTGTGTTTGTTATTTTTGTGTGGTGATAGCGGTCAGAGCAGTTGTCTCGGGAGCACATAGTTGAACATGTTGTGAAATATATAATAAATACTGTATGTAAATAACTAGTTTAACAACATAACTTGAAATGAAAACTTTATAGGTGGTCAGGTATGTGCTTAATTCACAAAAGAGAGTATGATGATCTTCATAACTACACATGTTCATTGGGAAGTTCTCATTTGGAACTCAGTAGGACTGTATTTCTAAACATGCTCAACTGGAATAGTGAGTTGTGTAAGATGTTTCTACACACTAAGCTTATACCACAATGACATTCCAAACTTGGAGCACTGATGTCGTTAGACACTCGAACTGACTAGAGACATGGTGATTAAGTTGACTTCACTAGATATCAAACTGGAATAGTGATACTAAAAACCACCTGGTAGAAATCGTGTCATTGCATTGCCCCTTAGATGGCATTGAGGAGAGGGAGGAGAGTCTCAAAGATTCTGCTCAGTGCGATGCTGGTATTCATTGGGGTTTGGATGCTTATCCAGCTCGGTCCTGTTCAGGTGAGCCTGTACGACTATGGCTACAGCTGGCTGGAGTACTTGGACGCCGATCACATCTCGCAGGACGACACTGACTGCAGCGCCATCCTGCAAGGAGACATTATGGCCATCGAGCACGCAAAGATCCTGTCCATTACATCCAGCTTCCTCAACAGCACGCGGGTCCCAGACGAGCACTACCTGGAGCTGACCCGGGACTGTCAGAGGTTCAGGTCTACGCGCAAGTACCTGGAGTTCCCGCTGAGTCGTGAGGAAGAGGACTTCCCACTGGCCTTCTCGCTGGTCGTCCACCACAAGGTGGAGAACTTTGAGAGGCTGCTTAGGGCCATCTACGCCCCCCAAAACTTTTACTGCGTCCATGTGGATATGAAGGCCAAAGTGTCCGTCCTTGCTTCCATCATAGCTATCACATCCTGCTTTGAAAATGTGTTCATGGTCAGCCATCCGGTCAGTGTGGTGTATGCGAGCTGGAGCCGTGTCCAGGCTGATATCAACTGTATGAGTGATCTGTACAGGGCTAGTCCGCACTGGAAGTATTTCATCAACCTCTGTGGCCAGGACTTCCCCATCAAGACCAACCTGGAGATGGTGCGCAGCCTGAAGGCGCTGGCGGGGGGCAACAGTATGGAGTCGGAGGCCATGCCCAGCGGTAAGAAGTCGCGCTGGAAGAAAGTGCACCAGGTTGTTGATGGTAAACTTCAAAGAACAGAGCAGGACAAAGCTCCTCCGCCCTTCGGTATACCCATCATGTCAGGTGGGGCGTACATTGTGGTGAGTAGGGGCTTTGTGCGTGCTGTGCTGGAGGACAGCAAGGTGCTGGCTCTGATTGAGTGGTCTAATGACACTTGGAGTCCCGATGAGTTCCTGTGGGCCACCATCCAGAGGCTTCCCGGCGTGCCTGGCTCCATGCGCCCCAGCCCCAAGTTCGACATGACGGACATGCACGCCATCTCCAGGCTGGTGAAGTGGCTGGAGCATGAGGGGGAAGAGGATTCCATCTCTGCAGTGTATCCTCCGTGCCATGGTATCTATGTTAGATCGGTGTGTGTATACGGGACCGGAGACCTGCAGTGGATGCTGCAGCAGCACCACCTCTTTGCCAACAAGTTTGACACGGACACAGACCCCATTGCTATCAGTTGTCTGGAGGAGCACCTTAAACATAAGACCCTGGCAGAAATATACTAACGCAAATTACTTTGTGTGCTCTGAAAGTTTCTAACCTGTATTTGTTATCTCTGGGAGCCAACTCAAATGGAACTACAGTGGGGAGAACAAGTATTTGATACACTGACGATTTTGCAGGTTTTCCCACTTACAAATCATGTAGAAGTCTGTAATTTGTATCATAGGTACTCTTCAACTGTGAGTGAAATCAACTGTGAAAAATCCAGAAAATCACATTGGATGATTTTTAAGTAATTCATTTGCATTTTATTGCATGACATAAGTATTTGATACATCAGAAAAGCAGAACTTAATATTTGGTACAGAAACCTTTGTTTGCAATTACAGAGATCATACGTTTCCTGTAGTTCTTCACCAGGTTTTCACACACTGCAGCAGGGATTTTGGCCCACTCCTCCATACAGATCCTTCAGGTTTCGGGGCTGTCGCTGGGCAATACGGACTTTCAGCTCCCTCCAAAGATTTTCTATTGGGTTCAGGTCTGGAGACTGGCTAGGCCACTCCAGGACCTTGAGATGCTTCTTACGGAGCCACACCTTAGTTGCCCTGGCTGTGTGTTTCGGGTCATTGTCATGCTGGAAGACCCAGCCACGACCCATCTTCAATGCTCTTACTGAGGGAAGGAGGTTGTTGGCCAAGATCTCGCGATACATGGCCCCATCCATCCTCCCCTCAATACCGTGCAGTCGTCCTGTCCCCTTTGCAGAAAAGCATTCCCAAAGAATGATATTTCCACCTCCATGCTTCACGGTTGGGATGGTGTTCTTGGGGTTGTACTCATCCTTCTTCTTCCTCCAAACACGGCGAGTGGAGTTTAGACCAAAAAGCTCTATTTTTGTCTCATCAGACCACATGACCTTCTCCCATTCCTCCTCTGGATCATCCAGATGGTCATTGGCAAACTTCAGACGGGCCTGGACATGCGCTGGCTTGAGCAGGGGGACCTTGCGTGCGCTGCAGGATTTTAATCCATGACGGCGTAGTGTGTTACTATTGGTTTTCTTTGAGACTGTGGTCCCAGCTCTCTTCAGGTCATTGACCAGGTCCTGCCGTGTAGTTCTGGCCTGATCCCTCACCTTCCTCATGATCATTGATGCCCCACGAGGTGCCTGGTGCCCCAGACCGAGGGAGATTGACCGTCATCTTGAACTTCTTCCATTTTCTAATAATTGCACCAACAGTTGTTGCCTTCTCACCAAGCTGCTTGCCTATTGTCCTGTAGCCCATCCCAGCCTTGTGCAGGTCTACAATTGTATCCCTGATGTCCTTACACAGCTCTCTGGTCTTGGCCATTGTGGAGAGGTTGGAGTCTGTTTGATTGAGTGTGTGGACAGGTGTCTTTTATACAGGTAACGAGTTCAAACAGGTGCAGTTAATACAGGTAATGAGTGGAGAACAGGAGGGCTTCTTAAAGAAAAACTAACAGGTCTGTGAGAGCCGGAATTCTTACTGGTTGGTAGGTGATCAAATACTTATGTCATGCAATAAAATGCAAATAAATTATTTAAAAATCATACAATGTGATTTTCTGGATTTTTGTTTTAGATTCCGTCTCTCACAGTTGAAGTGTACCTATGATAAAAATTACAGACCTCTACATGCTTTGTAAGTAGGAAAACCTGCAAAATCGGCAGTGTATCAAATACTTGTTCTCCCCACTGTATATCATTAATTTAAAAATCCAAAAAGGGTTGTACCAATCCCGGATTTCTATCATTTAAGATAGACAACCAGAAATGCAACAACTATACCGGGGGCAGTCTAAAGTTAACCTGTACTGCAGCGCAAGTTAAAAAAATATATATAACTGCATTGGCAGAGGCATATTTGAGAAACGTATTTCATTACATGGGTTATTGGTAGATGATTGCTAATAAACTTGGAGCTTGCCGTCACCCTGCGAGAGTGTCACATTTATGAAGTATCGTTGCTACAGCAAACTAATTTAGAATAAGTATCTTTTTATGCCCCCCAACTGTATGTGGGGACGACATTATGATTCTGGAAAATAACATAGTAATTGACTGATTGACAGGTTTTAAACAATTTATTACATTTCAAAAACATGTTTGTTGAAATGAAATCGAATTTCTTTCAAAAACTCTCGTAATACCCATTACTTCCCCAAATGCGTTTGTTCCCTTTTAAATACTAATGCGTTATGCATTGTGTTGAACACTTCCTGGATTCTTGCTGTGCCTCTGTCTTGCGTTGACAGGTACAGTATCATACATGGTAGAATAGCCATTCCTCTTCACCACAGGTGTGTGCAGGCAGGAAGAGTGTGGTCTACTCTTATCCACAGGGTCATATGGCCAAACAGGTAGCAGGCACCAAGGAATTATCTTTTATCCACTCTGTGGGAAAGAGAGCAGCGGGGTGGAAAGACAGTATCTTCATTCAACTATAGTATGGGCATACTGTTTAGTGAAATTGTGAGAATGTAGACCTACGATGAGATTTAGACATTTCTAGAGGGATATGTCCTCATTTGTTATAAGAGGGCACGTCAAAGGGATCCGTGTGAGTCGGAGATTGTGGTTTAAAGGAATTTCTCACATGCAAATGATTTAGTATTGTCCTTGTTCCCGTTCAGATCTAAATCTGCCTATAGTGTTAGATAACATTGACATTAGCGCTCTTGTCTTGTGAGCCAGACTCAAAGTACGTCTGGCTGAGGGGATATTATATTAGTGCTCCAACTTGAGATGGAAAGTGTATTTTTCCAGAATACTGCTCAGAGCAAAATATATTCTATTTTACTAAAATCCGTGCCACTCCACTTCATATATGTTACTTTACGCTGGGTTATATTTAATTAGCCTTCCAATGTAATAGCGGTCGTACAAAATAATACATACTGCAGGACGTATACTATGCTACGTCTCGATCGCACCAGTTTGCTTTGACCCGTTTAGTATGATATATTACGTTCGACTGCTTTAGTATGATATAATACGTTAGGTTACATTTAGGGCTGACCCCGATTAGTTGACTGGTCGATAGTTTGGTCATTAGGCTGTTGGTCGACGGAGATTGTTTTAGTCAAGCAGTAACATACATATACAGTACCAGTCAAAAGTTTGGACACATACTCATTCCAGAGTTTTTTTATTTTTACTATTTTATACTTTATAGAATAATAGTGAAGACATCAAAACAACGAAATAACACATATGGAATCATGTAGTAAACAAAAAAGTGTTTTATATTTGTTTTATATTTGAGATTCTTCAAAGTAGCCACCCTTTGCCTTGATGACAGCTTTGCACAACCTTGGCATTCTCTCAACCAGCTTCATGAGGAATGCTTTTCCAACAGTCTTGAAGGAGTTACCAAATATGCTGAGCACTTGTTGGCTGTTTTTCCTTCACTCTGCAGTCCAACTCATCCCAAACCATCTCAATTGGGTTGAGGTCGGGGATTGTGGAGGCCAGGTCATCTGATGCAAGGTCACTCCATCACTCTCCTTCTTGGTCAAATAGCCCTTACACAGCCTGTAGGTGTGTTTTGGGTTATTGTCCTGTTGAAAAACAAATTATAGTCCAATTCAGCACAAACCAGATTGGATGACATATCGCTGCAGAATGCTGTGGTAGCCACGCTGGTTAAGTGTGCCTTTAATTCTAAATAAATCACAGACAGTGTCACCAGCAAAGCACCCCCACAACTCCTCCTCCATGCTTCACGGTTGGAACCACATATGCAGAGCTCCTCCGTTCACCTACTCTGTGCTTCTATTTGTAGATTGGAGACAGGTGGAGCTGATTGGGTCGTTAAGGTGACAGGTTGCACCTTGGTTTGGGATCAACTAGGAAATAAAAAGTTCCTAGTGCCCACTCCTTGCTCTCTCTCTTTCTCTCCACATTTTGATTTGGTTGATTATGCTTTTCGACGAGGTGCACGCTTCAACACATACACACACGTTTTACCTTCATCTATGCGTCTAAATTAGGATTTGGGGAAACTCAAGTAATACTCATCTGTTTTTGCATTAAGTCAAGTCCGCTATGTACTTCTTGTTCTGTAATCGATGTGCTCATTAGGACAGTTCAAAGTTTGGGCTACTAATCTGTTCATTTGGTAGTAGCATTATGGCGTCTATACTGAGTACAGAGTAGAATTTTAGCAACCAGCTTTCCCATTTTGACAACAGATGCTGCTCCGGCGGGAGACATAAATAGGTGAATATCACAGCCAATCACAGGTAAGTAATACTGAGAAACCCTAATCACACTATTTCTGCAGACACAGTACCTTCGGAAAGTATTCACACCCCTTTACTTTTCCCAAATGTTTTTGTGTTACAGCCTGAATTTAAAATTAGTTTTAATGTCACATGCACAAGTACAGTGAAATGCCGTTCTTGCAAACTCAAAACACAATGCAATAATCAACAATCAATTACTAGAAAAACACAATGAATAAGAAATATTAAATACACAAAGTAAGTAAACACTTTTTTTTTTAAAGTCAGTATCAATACCATATTTACATGGGCAGGGATACTGGAGTAATGTAGGTAGATATGTATAGGGGTAAGATGACTAGGCATCAGGATATAAAATAAACAGAGTAGCAGAAGCTTGTGGGTGTGCAGGTGTGTACTGTAGAGTCAGTATAAATGTATGTGCCTATTATGTGTGAGTGAGTAAATGATGGACTGAGTGTGACAACTCAACAGCGTGCTTTGATTGAAACTAAACACAGCTGGGCTATGCTCAGTGGTTATCTACGGATCTGCAGCCCTAAATAAAAGGATCTTGGGTAGACTAGTCCCTCCCTGACAGGCAGACTGAAATTTCCAGTTGAGATAAGATCAGTGGTTACTACTTTCCCATAAACTCCAATCTTGAAATCAGATCTTAATACCCACTTAGTAGTCAATAGTCCCTCCCTGACGGGCAGACTGAAATTTCCAGTTGAGATAAGGTCAGTGGCACCCATTCCACGGAGCGCACAACCTCTGGCTTACTGGCAGAACTACAAGGGCCGTTTTCCTGCTCTCGCAACCGTGGCACGAGCTTACCTCTATGCGTCCTCCACAAGTGTGGACCGCAATACTACAGTTAGTGTCACTTTGTCAGGTTATAGCCTGCATTATTGCATTTGCTAGTTGTCAATAAAATGGCTTTCAATTCACTACTAATTGAGTTTATCTGGAATAAAAATGTATCTTTAATGAATAATATACATATAAAAAGTATAATATCGGTATCGGCCGATTTTGAAGACTGAAAATCGGCAATCAGTATCGGCCTAAAAAGTGACCGGTACTTGTTAACAGTTTCAAATAGTCTCACAAACACGTAGTTGTTAACATAGTTCGAAACATACACTGGACCAACGGGCCACCAGCACACACTTTCAGTTCTCCTGTAGGTTCAGTATGGATCTGTACTGCACTCCTGTGGTTATACACCATACTGCAGCTCAATGTCCCAGCCACTCTCCTTCCTCCCTAGTCACCAGTCTATCCTAGTCTAGTCAATAAAGGTTCACATTTTGGTGTATAACCATTTGGTCCTACATATGTTTGTGCCGTCTTGCCAACTCCCATGGTCATTGTCATGCCAAACAAGATAGCACAAACAGATCTGGGACCGGGCTGGTAAAGAACTTACCTGGAGAGTAGAAAGTGGGCATATCCATCAGGAACATACTGTGTCTGCTCTTCAGTCTCATAATGGGCATGGTCTTCAAGATGATACTGATTGTTGCTTGTGGGGTCGTATGGCTCTTCTGGAGTTCTGGAGTTGTCTTTACGTTCAGCCTCCCAGTGGGCCTGGCCTTCACTCTCATCATGGCTATAGTAATCAGACTGGTCTTGGACATTGCCTTCAGTGTGTAGTATTAGGTAGTAGTATGTCCTTCAGTTTCATAGTGTTGGCTGAGGCCAGCATCTCTCATATCTGCAGCATGGTTGTGGGTTTGGTAGTAGGCAAGGTCTTCAGTGTCATGGAGGTCGTCAGATGGATGATCAGTGTGTGTGTGGTGGTCAGTGTGGTCAGATCTATACTGGGTGTCACTGTTGTCGGCTTGGTCCTGACTCGCTGTCCACTGGGGAGGAACACTCACTGGCTTGCTGGCTCCAAGACTGGGATGTAACATCTTCAAGTCTGGAGAAGATGACTAAATGGGTGACACATACGTAGCAAACATGTAATAATCCCTGAATATCAGACATTCTCAGTAATGTCCACTAAAGACAGCAAAATCACAATTTAGAAATCACAGATTAATATTCACACACACACACACCTTGTGTGAGACAGAGGGGAGCTGGCTCCATTAGCTGTGGTGGGGATACAGCTGTAATGAGACAGGTAATGCATATTTAATGAGGCGTAAACAGATTCATAAACACACACACACACACACACACAGAGTGCTGAGATCAAAGTCTGGCGCAACACACACACACAAAGTGATTCCTTGTATCCTCTCCAAAAATCTCTGTTCATGCTGGAGAGGGGTATGAGGCCACACGGGTCAATATCCACTCTACCCCGTTCACCCACCTCATTCTTCGCTCACATAGAACACACCATCTTTCTCTCTTGATAGATTTTAACTCTGCTTCTACAGTCCGTGCTACTTTACAAAGGCGCATACACACTCCGAAACCAATAGAAAAGGCAGGATGGCCTCTGGGCAAACACAAATAAGCATTATATATATATATAGAAACACCATAACTCTTATGTAAACAATTATACAGTGTGCAGTATATTGTATGGCACTTTATAGATATTACTTACCCCAGATAGGAGTGCATTTCTTCAAAATCAACTCCACAACCTCCCATTTTCTGATCGACTGACAGGTCTTCGAGGCCCTGTAAAGGTCTTGAAGGCTGGCTTCTCATTGGTTGCTCAACTGTATAGTCAACCTGACCCTGCGAGAACATTTCACTTACTGGCTGTGCTATCTCCCTCCTCCGAGTAATGACCTCCACTCGGATGCTCACTGTTCTCCAGTAGCTCATCGGTAGGCGCAGAGTTTGGTCGATGGGCCTGGCTGTGTATCACCCCACATACTCCTTTCTCCATCTCCTCACCTGTGTCCCAACTGGGAGGGTCCATGCCAAACTCTTCCCCCTCGTCCATAAGGTCACCAGAGAACGGCAGCCCCACCTCTCGCACAGCTGATTGGTTCTCGGAAGTGCCCATCAACAAGCTGTCCCCCAATGGGGACGGTGAGCTGTCTGTGGGGTGGGGTGGTGCTGCTGCTGGTCGTTCCTTTACCTCAGCAGAGCGCCCAGCCCTGGCTCCGTGGGGGGACGGACGGGGAGAGCCCGCCCTCTTCCGAGTCCTCCAGAGAGATCTGAGGGTGGACATAGACCTCCTCCCTGGCTTTGAGGAAATGTTGTTCTGCTGGGTATCTCAGGGAGGCGCTGCTACTCTTTACTACTTTGGCGTTCATCAGGCCATTATAGCGGTCCTCATCTAGGTCTGATCTACCAAGGCCTGCCACTCTCACCTCTGATTGGTGGAGGCTTGGCCGCGACTGCTTAACTCTGTGGTTACTTGGATTTCAGGGCTGACGAGATAAGAGGCGGCTGTTCCGGAGTACCGTTGGTTGGTTGTTTGTGAACTTCGACAGGAGCCAATTGCATTTGCGTTGGCCTGAGTAGAACGGTCTACATCTGTATGCATCTGAGCCGTATGGGCTGTGAATATCTGTTTGCTTGAACATGCCTATACAGCTCATTGTTTTTTTGGTGATGTATGTGAGAGGCTGGAGCCGCATAAGAGAGCATACTATATGTCTCTAAGGATCTAGACCCCTCCCTCCTGCCTCTATAACTGTCTCTGGATACATCCCTCTCTCTATCGTTCTCTCTGACCGTCCCTGACACAATGATGTAATCCATCTCGAGGCCCGATGAGGAGTCTCCGTCTGAGTTGGACCTGACATCCTCGTGGCTCTCCAGAGGAAGGCTATCTGGGCTGGGCTTGTGCCAGTCTTTTCCCCCTGAGCTGGAGCTCAGTGACATAGCATCCATAGTGCTACTATTTTCCGTATGATAAGGTCCTCCATCCGGATAGGTCACCTTAGTAGTCCATTGGAGGGACGATGTGCCATTTGGTGGTGATTCAGACTCATCTGCTTTTATGACAGGTGTGGTGAGCAGGTCCCAACTGTCAAACTTTGGGGATGCAGAAGGGTGAGTCTGGGTTGTGGTTGGATCTCTCCATGTTTTGTCAAAGTTCAGCTCAGTGGCTGGCTCCTCCCCTTGACTCAGAGGAAAGATGTCACTCTCTGTGGGGGAGGAGCCATGATCCACCAGCACGACTGGGGAATGGGTACTCAGGTCCTCCGCCCAGTCAGGGCCCTCCGATATCTCAGACCCCTCCCGTCTGTTGTCATACTCGCTTTCCACAGAGGGGGCCCCTGGAACTGGAAGCTGCCCATTTCTGGTCCCCTGACCCAGTACAGAGGTTCCGTTGAATAGGAACACCTGTCTCCAAGTGGATGGAATGACCTTGGATCAGCTCAGTAGTGTCTCTTCCAGGGCTGGTCTGGAGGTCAGGGCAGGAGGGCTGACTCCAGACGCCGCCTCCTCCTCCTAGGTTATGATACTTGGAGGTAGACGTCACAATGTTGGGGACGAGCATGGCCCACTTGTCTGGGTCTTGATCCTGTGTAATTTGATTCTCTCTCATCATGTGATCATCATGCCCTGATTGGGGCCATATTTGCCCCTCGTCTTCTTACATGACTATCTGAACGCCCTGGGTCTGCCTCCATACTTCATCTTGCAGTGGAGATGCTTTTTCTGAATATCTCCCCTCCCCATCCAGCTGCCTCAGGTCTGTCCCAGGCTCTGACTCTCAGGACTCCATGCCAGCAAGCTCCTCCCTACCAGTCCCAGAAACCTCTGGACTAGTTGCCTTGGAAGCGCTGTCTTCCTGTATGGTGGCAGTCGTACTGTCCGATTTGAGGAATCCCTTCTGAGCTGAGTAGGTCCAGAAGTCCAGATCTGTGGCTGTCCTGGCTAGATCATCCTCTTCCTCCTTCGAGGTCTCTGGTGTGAGAGGGGCCAGAGCCTCTCACTTCTTTCCTACCACAAAGAACTGTGCACGTGGTGTGACTTTTAGCAGCTTCCCTTCTGTGTTCTCTTCGTCCGGAGAAGTGAGCTGCAAATCGCCCATTGTCACTGGAAACCATGGTTCTGTGAAGACCGAGTTGGAGTTCCAGGTGTCGTAGGGTTCTATGTACTCATTCACAAGGGTGAGCTGTCTCTCCACGGGTTTGGAACAGACATCCTTCTCTTCTTGTGGCTTAGCGTTCCTTACGTATCCTTCTCCTCTTCCTCCTCCGCTCTCCTCGTCCTCTGTCAGGCTCCACGTATTGGCGTCAAGCCAAAGTCATCCCAGGCCTCTGTCGAGGATACACTCTCGTTGATTTTCTCAGCGATCTCCTCTGGAAAGAAGCAGACCTCTGTGCCACTGTGAGTGCAGCTGTCCACTAGGCTGTTGACAGGAGTGGGCGGCACCCTGTTCACGCTCTGGTCCATCAGAGCTCCTCCTCCAATCAGATTGCTCCCCAACAAACCGACGTGCCCAGCTAACGAATCAGGGGTGTAGAAATTCACCAGGCTCAGCTCGTCAAACTCAGACAGGCTGGAGCTGCTGTTTCCTCCTGCACCTCGAGAGGGGCACAGCACTTACTGCAGGTGGAGAGGCGTTACTGCAGTGCAATGGGTCGAAGCTGAAAAGCTCAAAGTTGTCGTTCGTGCTCAAGCATCTCCTCTCAGGCAGAATGGGAGACAGGGGGGGGAACCTGAGTGGCGGGTTCAGGAGGAAACCACCGGCCGTTGCCTCGGCAACTGGGCTGTCGTCACTTAGGAATACGGAGCTCTCCTTGGAAGAGCGACTGCTGCGGACGTCAGAGCCGTACATATCGGTAAAGCCTGACGAGCCCTGAGACAGGCGAGGGCCTACCACCACCTGCTGAAGGGAAGGGAACCCTGGTTGCCCTGGAGACAGTCCAAAGGCTCCATCTCCAGAGAGAAGCTCGCTGACTCCTCCAGCTCACAGCAGATCTGGAACAGAACAATGACAACAAGGTGGAATGATGGCGTGGTGTTAAAAATGCTTTGCCATGGCCAAACTGATATGTTCCATGTTGGTGTTATTTTAACAACATTTCACAATAGATTCCCTTTTTCACATTCAAAGGTTTATGTATTTATAGTATTTCCAAAATACACTGCAGATATGTTTGTATATCTCTCTAGGTGAATACAGTGCATTCGGAAAGTATTTAGACCCATTTACTTTTTCAACAGTTTGTTACGTTACAGCCTTAATCTAAAATGGATTAAAAAAAATAATAATCCTCATCAATCTACACAATACCCCATAATGATAAAGCAAAAAACGTTTTTTTTTTTTTTTTTCAAATGTATTGCAAATAAAAAAAGGGTCTGAATACTTAAAAAAAGTATTCAGACCCTTTGCTATGAGACTCGAAATTGAGCTCAGGTGCATCCTGTTTCCATTGATCATCCTTGAGATGTTTCTACTACTTTATTGGAGTTGATCTGTGGTAAATTCAATTGATTGGACATTATTTGGAAAGGCACACACCTGCCTATATAAGGTCCCACCGTTGACAGTGCATATCAGAGCAAAAACCAAGCCATGAGGTCTAATGAATTGTCCATAGAGGAGGTCCCCAAGAACACAGTGGCCTCCATCATTCTTAAATTGAAGAGACGACCCTTAGCACACAGCCAAGACAACGCAAGAGTGGCTTCAGTCTCTGAATGTCCTTGAGTGGCCCAGCCAGAGCACGGACTTGAACCCAATCGAACATATCTGGAGAGACCTGAAAATAGCTGTGCAGTGATGCTCCTCTTCCAACCTGACAGAACTTGAGAGAGAAACTCACCAAACACAGGTGTGCCAAGCTTGTAGCGTCATAACCAAGAAGACTTGAGGCTGTAATCGGTGCCAAAGGTGCTTCAACAAAGTACAAAGGGTCTGAATACTTATGTAAATGTCATATTTCTCCCATCTCCACAGAGGAACTCTGGAGCTCTGTCAGAGTGATAATCGGGTTCTTGGTCACCTCCTTGACCAAGGTCCTTCTCCCCCGATTGCCTCAGTTTGGCCGGGCAGCCAGCTCTAGGAAGAGTCTTGGTGGTTCCAAACTTCTTCCATTTAAGAATTATGGAGGCCACTGTGTTCTTGGGGACCTTCAATGCTGCAGAAATGTTTTGGTACCCTTCCCTAGATCTGTGCCTTGACACAATCCTGTCTCAGAGCTCAATTCATTCAACCAAATGGCTTGGTTTTTGCTCTGTCATGCACTGTCAACTGTGGGACCTTAAATAGGCAGGTGTGTGCCTTTCCAAATCATGTCCAATCAATTGAATTTACCACAAGTGGACTCCAATCAAGTTGTAGAAACATCTCAGACCTAGCGCGACTGCCGAGTGCTGAAGCACGTAGCGCGTAAGAATCGTCTGACCTCTGCAACACTCACTACAGAGTTCCAACCTGCCTCTGGAAGCAACGGCAGCAGTAGCGCTTGTCAATAGAAATGTACATGTATATAAAAATAAAATAGATGACTCATACGATGTGCCGGCTGGTAGTAAGAGCCTCAGCATTTAATAAAAACTGTCTTTAATCGGTTAACTATTTAGTATTTTATGTTTTTCAATATGTTTCATGGGCGAGGGACGCCGGACAAATGGATGTCTGAGTCCATAAATCTTCGGGCAGCATGTGACCTGAAGCTGGTCTCTAATTGGTTTCTTAAAGATTCTCCTCCGGACGCAGGTCACTGCGCCCCTGGAGAATCAGAATTGGATACAAGTTATTTTATCCAATCTGATTGGTTCTTGTCAACTGTCATTCAACTTTACGCTCTTGGCCACTACTGCGAGTGTGCGGGCGACACCGACACACCGTCACTCCGAGTCTGCCAAAACCTTGCTAGGCTGATCACTTTCGTAGAGATAAATGGCAGCAGTTAAACCAAATTCTGTAATTCATTTACAAAAAAATCCTTTCACAAGGCGTTCGCTGAAAAAAAAAAAAAAAAAAAAAGGATAAAGGATCTCTGACCGGACCAACCCGATTTTACAAATCCAGCAGCAGGCCAGTGACAGAGGATGAAGCTACACCCGGAGCTTCACCCGCGCTTGTTATGAGAAACTGAGGTGGCTGGCTGGATGTGAGGTGGCTGGCTCAATCTAGCCTCCATCTTCCCTAGCGCTTTTTTATTAGTATCTCAAATTGATTGTGTAGCTCAACAAAGTCAATTATAGATGATTTGGACATAATGCACAAAAAATGCTAATATAGGTACCATCAGCATTTGGAAACAATGCCAGTGAAAGTAAACCAAAGCATGGATTGCAGTCATACCTTGTGCATAGATTGCTTACAGAGTAAGGAAACTAATTTGTAATTTGGGTGAGCTATCTCTTTAATATTCCTACAATCTTTATCTAAACTATTTTGTGCCACTTAAACTGATATAAAAACGTTTTGGTCCCCAGCCTAATTTTTTTGCATGAAGTCAAGTGTTTTTAAGAATGTCTTTGTCTATTTTGATGAGAGACGAAGCTGTCAGGGCACAGAGAGGGGTAAAGAGACATTTGATGATTGATTGTTTGTAAATTAACTGTTTGCTCTTAACACATCCAACATTCCAAGATTATGGCAATTCTCTGACAGCTCCAGTGATTGATGAATTCGTTTGTCAAGAGCTAGTTTTTTTCCATCTAGGTTTTTTCTCTCTTCAATGATGCTGTGGCATCCCTAATTTGCAAGACAATGTTTATGAAAAAAGTGTGTAAGTGTTACATTTTAAAACAAATAGTGAAATGAATCACTACATTTGTTGTATGATGGTTGTTTGTTTTTTCAAAGACGCACAAGTTAACATACTTGTATGCTTTTAAATAACACCCTTCCTTTTTTTATAACTTACAATAATACAGGGAAATTGTCAACACATTAAAACACAACTTTATATAAAATATAAGCAAACAGAAAATTAATTAATTAGATTTAGAAAATTAACACGTTCTTTAAATAAGTACTGTGTGTACAAGTGCATTGTAATTGCATGAAAGATAAGTGTTAAGAAACTTCTCTGTCTCCTCCCCTGGCGTTTCCAGATTAATTTAAAAAAAAATCTGGCATTAAGACTGTTATAATGTGTCCTGTGACAGGAAGCAGTTTGAACTATCGTAACACAGTATAGGAAGTGAATAGCTACTGCACATGTGCAGAGGCAACAGTGGATATCTATAAGAAGAGGTTGACATACTATGTCCAGGGTATAATCAACCACTCCTGTGTCTTTGCATCTCTGCAACCTTGTTATACACCATATGCCCTGTGCTGTGTCTGTGTAGGTGTGTGCGACATGCCTGAGCATGTGTGTGTGCATGCAAAAGTGCTTTGTGAATTGTGTGATCCGTGCCTGTGCGGTGTGTGAAGGCCCAGTAGAAGTGATGGATGGATGCTGTAGAGCATGTTGTTGCCTAGGCTGAGTTAATATTAACCTGCGTGGATGAGGGACACACGGCTTCTCTCTCGGCTCTCCCCCTGCACAATATGGCTGCTGTCAGGGAGAGCCCCATCAATCTGCTCACACACAACTGTCACCCCGGCGACACAGTCATTTTTCACTAGCGATATCCTGATGAGTGCAATGAGGCCTCCGCAGCCTTGTTAAAAACACACATGTTCACTCACTCACATGGGCAAAAGCACACACCCACTCAAGGACACACCCACTCAAGGACACGCACACACATATACACATGCTGTATATAATATGTCGACTCATGAACACAATTATACAAACAGTGATGTGCACATACCTTGATTCCCCCCCACACACACAAAAACACAGAGAGAAAGTAAAGCACCAATCAGATGACACGCAGAGCCACAGTCTGTCTGCCATTTGTTTGTAACGAAAGTAAATTACAAGCCACACCCCCCCCCCATGCTTGCCCCCCAACATCTCCAAATCATCAGCTACAATTTCACTTACTAACCTCATAACAACCATGGCCTCTCTTCCACATTGCCGAAAAGCACAGAACCCATCTTCTAAACTTTAAACGCCCTATCTATGTTGGAGTTATTATTAAATAATAGTTTTTCCTCCACGAAGATTCACTCCCCCGTCATTCCACCCATTCAAACTGAGCCGCTCACTTTCTTCTCCTTACCCCACCCCATGGTTTTGTACCTCTCATGTAGAGGATGTAACAATGTAAGTCTATACAAACACACTGCAATAAGACATACATCTTAGTAAGTCTATACAAACACACTGGAATACTGTTTATAATATATCACTGTATATAATATATATTTTGGTCAATGTAACTAGATTAATGAGATGAACATGGGAGGTAAGGATGTCTCTTTCTCTCTCGATACTTTGTTGCTTCATCTTTCACTCACACTCTTCATCTCAGAGCCTCTGCCTGTCTCTATGCTTCCCTCAATCTATGCTCTATTCTATCTATCCATCTTTTCTTTCTCGGCCCCCCTCTCTCCCCCTCTCTCACTCATCTTCCTCGCTCTCTCCCTCCTTCCTCTCTCCCCCTCCTCTCTCTCTCTCTCCCCTTCCTCGCTACCTCCTCCCTCCCCCTAGTTGTGTTTGCTCCACAGGTAGTGAGTCTTTAGTGGCTCCTTCAACCTGCCGTCATTATGCAGAATAATAGCCTTAGGTATAAACTGGTGCTCCATAACTCACACCCCGCGCGCAAATTCCCATGCAAACACAGTCAAAGCAAAAACACATTTCCTGCTGTCGACAACATCTCTGGCAAATAATTAATCAACCGTTCACCCATTTAGGCTCTTTGCATACCCTTTCTGTCAAAAAAACGATGCTCAGAGAGCTACGGCGCTCTTCTGAGGCGATCGTTTCGTCGCCCTGATGAATCCATCAAGCTAGGTTTGATTTATACGTCTGTCTGTGATCACAGCAGTACAGCTACTGCAAATGGAGTGGCAAGGAGCGAGCTGACACCATCCGCTCTGCGCACAACTCTGTGGAACTTTGGGAGACAGACTGGATTGGGGTAAGGGGGGACAAGGGGAGGAGGTGGGATGGGGTAAAAGTTTGTCACACGACATACACACATATCTATCGGATATTCTGCCTGTGTGCTTGATTCACCCAACAACATGGGAAGAGATTTGGGGTTGGGATCTATCGATGCATTGTTTTTTGCTTACTTGCCCACCATTGGTCTTTTTGCCCAAAGCAACTCAAAGGGAGGGATATGTCCCAAACAATGGCAGGATGAGTCCAGTGAGCAAGCCATCACCGCAAACTTACGTACATGGAAACATATTCAAAAACTAAAAGTATAGCCATTGGCCATTTCAAATCTCTAAAGCAGGCATGGGATGCTCATGAAATTCACTATCTTTTCAATGATCGATGTAACTAGTGTCATGGTCAGGCTTCATGTAATCTCTTGTGACAGACTTTCAAACAGCAGGTAGCTAGCACAAGATTTGGTTATGGGTTCAGACATTAGGCCTGGTTATGGGTTCCCTTTCCTGCTTTGTCCTGCTTCGGGCGGGGGGGGCACTCTCTATTCTTAGTCCCTGGGAGGGCCGCCCTGCACCTGCTATCCCAGAGCCTGTCTCAACAGAAAAGCATTTGGAGCGCTGTGACTGCAGGCCCCTAATTAGCACAGATAATTATTTGCAAGGGGTGCTGGGTAAAACTGTCCTGGCATAAATAAACAGGAAGGCTCGGAGACCAATAACAAACAACATTAACATACCCTCTAACACAGCCAAACACAATGATGAGACACAAACACACTTGCATGCTCAAACACAAACATTGTAAACACTCTTTGCATCTCTAAAATGGCAGGTAAAACAACAACAAAAGAAAAACAGGCATAAAAACATCTCTGGCAGACAACCCACCCCCCATCTCATACACACACTCATGAATACAGTAACGTCTCTAAGCACGTGGCTCCAGGCTCCTATCTCTTCTACAGTTCATCAACTCCCCAGCACGCCGACACCAACCAACGGTTCAACTGCCGTGGCTAATTACCAGGCTTGCCGTTAGCTTAGCAGGAAACACCAAGACCCTGCATCTCCTAATATTTGTCAGTATTCCATTTGTTCTGTTTTGGGAATATTCTTTAAAAAATTTAACTAAATGAAATATAAATACGTTATTGACAATGAAACTGTGGTATGTATTCGCTTGTATTAAAATAAGACGGACACAACTCCTTGAGGTAAGACAACCATTAAGATTGGGTTAAAATGGCAGAAGGAACTTAACAAGTAACTTAATTACTACAGAGATAAAGAGAGAGAGAGAGAGAGAGAGAGGAACAAATGAAAGAGAGCGCTCCAGATGGCTCAATAACTCTGAAGAGTTGAAGAAATCGCTGTTTGTTTTACCAACAAAGTACATTAGCAACAAGTAAATTTGCAAAATAATAAATAAATGCTCCCATTTTGGTAAATGTGTTTTTGTGAAAGTTAGAGGCACTTAGAGCTGATTACCTCGCTTTGCTTAAACCGAGTCAGAGGAGCACAGACACTACATACAGAGACACAGACATCTAGTCACAGCAACAATGAGACACTCACACTGGCACTTTATTTGGATAGTCCCAAATACATGGAGTCTTTCTGGGTAAGTCTCGAAGAGCTTTCCACACCTGGATTGTGCAACATATATGTCCATTATTAGTTTCAAAATTCTTCAAGTTCTGTTAATCATTGCTAGACAACCATTTAAGTCTTGCCATAGATTTCCAAGTAGATTTAAGTAAAAACTGTAACTCTGCCACTCAGGAATTCACTGTATTTTTGGTAAGCAACTCCAGTGTATATTCGGCCTTGTGTTTTAGGTTATTATCCCGCTGAAAGGTGAATTAATCTCCCAGTGTTTGTTGGAAAGCAGACAAGCAAGTTTTCCTCTGGGATTTTGCCTGTGCTAAGCTCCATTCCATTAATTTTTTTATACTGAAAAACTCCCCAGTCCTTATCAATTTTCAAGCATACCCATAAGATGATGCTGCCACCACTATGCTTGAAAATATGGAGAGTGGTACTGTGCTGTATTGGATTTGCCCCCCAAATTTTTTTTGCAGTATTACTTTAATGCCTTGTTGCAAACAGGATGCATATTTTGAAATATTTTTATTCTGTACAGCTTCCTTCTTTTTACTCTGTCAATTAGGTTAGTATTGGGGAGCAACATCAGTGTTGTTGATCCATTCTCAGTTTTCTCCAATCACAGCCATTGAACTCTGTTACTGTATTAAAGTAACCGTTGGCTCAAGGTGAAATCCATTTTTTTTTACCCATCTACCAATAGACGCCCTTCTTTGCAAGGCATTAGAAACGTCCCTGGTCTTTGTGGTTGAATCTGTGTTTGAAATTCACTGCTCAACTGAGGGACCTTACAGATAATTGGATGTGTGGGGTACAGAGATGAGGTAGTCATGTTAAACAGTCCATGCAACTTATTATGTGACTTGTTAAGCACATATTTCGTCCAGCACTTATTTAGGCTTGCCATAACAAAGGGGTTGAATACTTTTTGACTCATGACATTTCAGCTTTTCATTTTTTATTAATTTCTAAATTGTTCTAAAAACATAATTCAACTTTGACATTATCTGGTATTGTGTGTAGGCCAGAGACAAAAAAAATGCAATTTAATAAATGTTAATTTCAGGCTGTAACTCAACAAAATGTGGAAAAAGTCAAGGGGTGAAGAGACCATTCTCTTCTTGTGGGCCGGCTAAGGAGTATTGGTGTCTCTGAGGGGTCTTTGGCTTGGTTTGCTAACTAACTCTCTCAAAGAGTGCAGTGTATAAAGTCAGAACATCTGTTGTCACAGCCACTACCTGTCACCAAGGGTGTACCCAAAGGCTCGATCCTAGGACCCACGCTCTTCTCAATTTACATAAACAACATAGCTCAGGCAGTAGGAAGCTCTCATCCATTTATATGCAGATGATAGTCTTTTGTGTTCAACGCTCTACAACAAAGCTTTCTCTGCCCTTAACCTTGTTCTGAACACCTCCAAAACAAAGGTCATGTGCTTTGGTAAGAAAAAGGCCCCTCTCCACACAGGTGTGATTACTATCTGAGGGTTTACATTTTACATTTTTGAAATTTTGCGGACGCTCTTATCCAGAGCGACTTACAGTTAGTTAGTGCATACATGTTCATACTTTTTTCGTACTTGAGGTAGTCACATCATACAAGTACTTGGGAGTATGGCTGGACGGTACACAATCCTTCTCTCAGCACATATCAAAGCTGCAGGCTAACGTTAAATCTAGACTTGGTTTCCTCTATCGTAATTGCTCTTCTTTCACTCCAGCCGCCAAACTAACCCTGATTCAGATGACCATCCTACACATGCTAGATTACGGAGACGTAATTTATAGATCGACAGGTAAGGGTGCTCTTGAGAGGCTAGATGCCCTTTGCCATTTGGCCATCAGATTTTCCACCAATGCTCCTTATAAGAAAACATCACTGCACTCTATACTCCTCTGTAAACTGGTAATCTCTGTATACACGTCGCAAGACCCACTGGTTGATGCTTATTTATAAAACCCTCTTAGGCCTCACTCCCCCCTATCTGAGATATCTTCTGCAGCCCTCATCCTACACATACAACGCACGTTCTGCCAGTCACATTTTGTTAAAGGTCCCCAAAGCACACGCATCCTTGGGTCGCTCGTCTTTTCAGTTTGCTGCTGCTAGCGACTGGAATGAGCTGCAACAAACACTCAATCTGGACAGTTTTATCTCAATCTCTTCATTCAAAGACTCAATCATGGACACACTTACTGACAGTTGTGGCTACTTTGCATGATGTATTGTCGTCTCTACCTTCCTGCACTTTGTGCTGTTGTCTGTGCCCAATAATGTTTGTACCATGTTTTGTGCTGCTACCATGTTGTGCTGCTACCATGCTGTGTTGTCATGTGTTGCTGCCATGCTATGTTGTCTCAGGTCTCTCTTTATGTAGTGTTGTCTCTTGTCGTGATATGTATTTTGTCCTATATTTTTATTAAAATTATTTATATTTTTAATCCCAGCTCCCATCCCTGCAGGGGGTCTTTTGGTAGGCCGTCATTGTAAATAAGAATTTGTTCTTATCTGACTTGCCTAGTTAAATAAAGGTAATAAAAAAATACCCTATCTTCATCATAGCCCTAAAAAAACTGTTAAATAAAATCAAAAACAATCCACATAAGTACTTATACCCAACACACTTAGGGGCTTATTCTTGTGCTAACAAGACAATCAGCGCTACAAATCGCTACTAAAAATCTCCAATCCTTCTCTCTTTACCCACACACAAAGATAAACACACACACACACACTAGAGAACACGTGCACGCACACACACACACACACACTCCATTACGGGCTAATTGAATCTAATTGATTTAGTTTTTGAAAAGCATTTAAGGAAAAGCTAAATGATGTGCTTAGTGTTTTGTTCTTCTCAAACACAATTAAAAAATTATATAGAAATATATACATACTGCATATAACAGATTCATTTGGAGCCCTCGCAGGTCATTAGTAACCCACCATGATGCTGCCGAGTCGCACGTCCGCTGGCTCCAACGACGCCCCTGAACATTTATTCTATATTAAGTCCCTAATGGGCCCTCTCCTTGGGCTGGTAAAATATGCACAGAAGTCCAGCGCACAAAGCCATTCAAGTTAATAGTTATTTATTCACTAAACGAGGATCTTATGTTTAATGTTACTTGGACGTAGGTAGTTCTGGGGGAGGCAGAGCTACCCCTACAGCTTTAGACATCATTCATTTACACATACCCTAATAACGCACTCTGGGCAGAAAGGGAGAAAAATGACTTTGGAAAATGTTAAGATATAAAGAAATAATAAATGAATTGGAGAGACACACATTTTTTTTGATTTCGTCTGTTTTTCTTGAGTTTCTTGAGTTTTTATGTTGCAACAGTTGAACTATAATAGTTCAGGATTATGGAGTACTACGGTTTTACGAAGGTTTTAACGGTCCTTTTTATCACTGAGGGACTTTTTATTTTTCTCGCAGCTGAACGTCTACAGGAGTCGTCTATTATTATTTACAACAGAGCCCAGCTCCTGGATTTAGCACACGCAGCGCTGCTGCACACCAGTGAAAAATTAGATATTCCGGACGAGTTGAAAAGGCGTGGACGTAGGGCGGGATTGAAGTGTAAGGCAAAGCTGAGGAAGTACAAGCCGGCTATACGTCTATCATTATGGGCAACGTGAGATCACTGCATAACAAATTGGACGAGCTTGCGGGTCTTGTCCGTGGACAAAGACTATCGGGAAGCGAGCCTAATGTTTTTTACTGAGACTTGGCTGAACGATAACATCCCCATAGAGAACGTCACTATCGGCGGGTTCCGGACCATCAGAGCAGACCGGGATAGCATTTCTTCCGGTAAGAGCAAGGGAGGGGGGCTGGCTTTATTAGTTAACAACAGATGGTGTAATCCGAGCCATTACTCATAAGGAAGAGTTTTGTAGCCCGGACATTGAGCTGTTAGCCGTTAGCCTGAGACCCTACTATTTGCCGAGGGAATTCACGGCGGCCATTGCTGTTATTGTTTACATCCCGCCCTCCGCTGACGCAAACACAGTGTGTGACGTCATCCTCTGGACTTGTATGCATCCTTCACATTAGCATATAACAACTCCACTACACTCCCTCCCCTCGGTAGATCGGATCACAACCTTGTCCACCTCATTCCACTCTACAGGCCTTTGGTCCAACAGCAGCCTGCGACCACTAGGACCATTAGGAGATGGTCCCCGGAGGCGAATGAGGCCCTACAGGACTGCTTTGTAACAACAGACTGGGATGTGTTCTGTGAGGCTCATGGGGAGGACATCGATGGACTTACTGACTGCATAACGGACTATATACATTTTTGTGTAGACAACACTGTACCCACCAGGAAGGTACACTGTTTTCCAAATAATAAACCCTAGGTCACCAGCGACCTGAAGGCCCTGCTGAATGAGAAGAAGAGGGCCTTCAAGGAGGGGGACGAGGACAAATTGAAATGCGTCCAGAGGGAGCTGAAGTTGCGGATTGCTGAGGGGAAGAGCGTGCATAAGGAGAAGATGGAGGACAAGCTGAGGCAGAGCCAGGTGAGAGAGGTGTGGAAGGGTATGAGAAATATCACTGGCTTCAAAAAGTCAAACAGTGGGCAGACGGAGGGGACCCAGGACAGAGCCAATGAGCTGAAACAATTTTTTAACAGGTTCGATACTGGCCCTGTCCACCTCCCTTCAAGCTCCCCAGGCCACACACCCTCACGGCTGTCCGAACCCCACTTTGCTCACAACACATCTGTTGAGACAATCAGCGACCCTGCTCCCTCTGGACTGATCCTCAACACCCCCCTTCCCCCCCACCTCCCCACCTGGGCTAGCTTTCACCACCAACCAAGTGAAGAGAGAGCTGGAGAGACTACATCAGTGGAAAGCGGCGGGCCCTGATGGCATCAGCCCAAGGGTGCTCAGGGTCTGTGCTGACCAACTGTGTGGAATACTCCAGCGTCTCTTCAACCTTAGCCTGAGCCTAGAAAGGGTCCCTGTGCTGTGGAAAACATCCTGCCTCATCCCAGTGCCCAATAAGGGACACCCCACTGTCCTGAGTGACTTCAGACCTGTAGCGCTAACATCCTACATCATGAAGACCCTGGAAAGGTTAGTCCTCGCTCACCTCAGACCCCTGGTGTGTACATCACTGGACCCCCTGCAGTTCGCATACCAGCGCAACATCGGGGTGGATGATGCTATAATCTACCTTCTGCAGAGGGCACTCTCTCACCTGGACAACGCAGGTTGCACTGTGAGGGTTATGTTTTTTGACTTCTCCAGTGCCTTCAACACCATTCAGCCCCTGCTACTGGGTGAGAAGATGAAGAGGATGAAAGTGGAAGCACCCTTAATCTCCTGGGTCACAGACTACCTGACCGGTAGGCCACAATTTGTGCGACTACAGAGCTGTGTGTCAGAACGGGCAGTGAGCAACACAGGGGCCCCCCGGGGAACGGTCCTGTCCCCCTTCCTGTTCACCCTCTACACCTCGGACTTCAGATATAACTCTGAAACATGCCACCTACAGAAGTTCTCGGATGACTCCGCAATTGTAGGGTGCATCAGGGGTGGGCAGGAGGAGGAGTACAGGAGCACAATCAGTGACTTTGTGTTGTGGTGTGAGCAGAACCACCTTCAGCTCAACATCAGCAAAACAAAGGAGATGGTGGTGGACTTCAGGAGAACCAAGGCCAAACTGACTGCAGTCCCTATACAGGGGATGGATGTGGAAATGGTTGGGTCATACAAGTTCCTGGGAGTCCATATGGACAACAGGCTAGAATGGGCTGGTAACACCGGGGCCCTGTACAAAAAGGGCCAGAGCCGACTCTACTTTCTGAGGAGGCTCAAGTCCTTCAACGTGTGCAGTAAACTACTGCATACCTTTTACCAGTCTGTGGTGGCCAGTGCCATCTTTTTTGCAGTGGTGTGCTGGGGAGCCAACATAAAAGCCGGTGATGCTTCTCGGGTAAATAAGCTGATCAGGAAGGCTAGCTCTGTTCTGGGGATTAGCCTTGACACTCTAGAGGAGGTGGCGGAGAGACGGATCCTGGCCAAACTGCTGGCCATCATGGACAACGTCACCCACCCTCTGCATGCCATGGTTATGACGCAGAGGAGCACCTTCAGTCACAGACTGATCCCACCACGGTGTGCCAGAGAGCGCTACAGACCTGGAACTGTTGGGGTGTTGGGACCTAGTTAGGACCTAGTTTAACAACTGTGCATCCATCCATGAATAACTCTGGTCCGTAATCACTCATTCACTCAGGATTTATTTATTCATTCAGGTCTGTATATACATGCTCATGTACAGTTGTTATATCATATCACGTGCAATATTGCAAGTAATTCTTGGACTTAACTTACGTAGTCATTCACTCAGGAATGCATATTAGTATCCTGTCAGTTGTTAGGAGGTAGGACAATAAATAGACCATAGTGGTGATCTAAATTACAGATTAGCATTAACACAGGAATGAAGGATGTGCAAATTATGATGTGCAAATAGAGATACTGGAGTGCAAGATTAGCGAAAATAATAAAAATAAATATGGGGATGAGGTAGTAGTGTGGGCTATTTACAGAAGGGCTATGTACAGGTGCAGTGGTCGATAAGCAGCTTTGACAGCTGATGCTTAAAGTTAGTGAGGGAGATAGGAACCTCTAGCTTCAATGATTTTTGCAATTCGTTCCAGTCATTGGCAGCAGAGAACTGGAAGGTGTTGGCTTTGGGGGTGACCAGTGAGATATACCTGCTGGAGCGCATGCTACGGGTGGGTGTTGCTATGGTGACCAGTGAGCTGAGATAGGGCGGTATTTACCTAATAAAGACTTATAGATGACCTGGAGCCAGTGGGTTTGGCGACGAATATATAATGAAGGCCAGCCAACGAGAGCATACAGGTCGCAGTGGTGGGTAGTATATGGGGCTTTGGTAACAAAACAGATGGCACTGTGATAGATTACATCCAATTTGCTGAGCAGAGTGTTGGAGGCTAATTTGTAAATGACATCGCCGAAATCAAGGATCGGTAGGATAGTCAGTTTTACAAGGGCATGTTTGGCAGCATGAGTGAAGGAGGCTTTGTTGCGAAATAGGAAGCGGATTCTGGATATAATTTTGGATTGGAGATGGTTGATGTGAGTCTGGAAGTTGAGTTTACCGTCTAACCAGACGCCTAGGTATTTGTAGGAGTCAACGTATTCTAATTCGGACCCGTAGAGAGTAGTGATGATATTCCGGTGGGCGGGTGCTGGTAGCGTTCGATAGAAAAGCATGCATTTAGTTTTACTAGAATTTAAGAGCAGTTGGAGGCCACGGAAGGAGTGTTGTATGGCATTGAAGCTTGTTTGAAGGTTAGTAAACTCAGTCTCATATTACAATGAATATCCCTCCATATCTCAGTCTCAAATTACTGTGCAGGTCCATGATTAGAGCGGATGAGTAGGGGAGCGGGAGTGCAGTAGACTTCAGTGCAGCTTTTGACATTATCGATCATAGTCTTCTGCTGAAAAAATGTATGTGTTATGGCTTTACATGCCCTTATAATGTGGATAAAGAGTTACTTGTCTAACAGAACACAGAGGGAGTTCTTTAATGGAAGCCTCTCAAACACAATCCAGGTAGAAGCAGGAATTCCCCAGAGTAGCTGTTTAGGCCCCTTGCTTTTTTCAATCTTTATTAACAACATGACACTGGCTTTGACTAAGGCCAGTGTGTCTACGTATGCTGATGACTCAACACTATATACGTCAGCTACTACAGTGACTGAAATGACTGCAACACTTAACAAAGAGCTGCAGGTAGTTTCGGAATGGGTGGCAAGGAATAAGTTTGTCCTAAATATTTCCAAAACTAAAAGCATTCAATTTGGGACAACTCATTTACTAAACCCTAAACCTCAACTACATCTTGTAATGAATAATATGGAAATTGAGCAAGTTGAGGTGACTAAACTGCTTTGAGTAACCCTGGATTGTAAACTGTCATGATCAAAACATATTGATACAACAGTAGCTAAGATTGGGAGAAGTCTGTCCATAATAAAGCGCTGCTCTGCCTACTTAACAACATTATCAACAAGGCAGGTCCTACAGGCCCTGGTTTTGTCGCACCTGGACTACTGTTCAGTAGTGTGGTGAGGTGTCACAAAGAAGGACTTGGGAAAATTGCAGTTGGTTCAGAACAGGGCAGCACGGCTGGCCCTTAAAAGTACATGGAGAGATAACATTAATAATATGCATGTCAATCTCTCAAGGCTCAAAATGGAAGAGAGATTGACTTCATCATTACTTGTTTTTGTAAGAGGTGTTGACAAGCTGAAGGTACCGAGCTGTCTGTTTAAAATACAAGCACACAGCTCGGATACCCATGCATACCCCACAAGACATGCCACCAGAGGTCTCTTCACAGTCTCCAAGTCCAGAACAGACTATGGGAGGCGCACAGTACTACATAGAGCCATGACTACACAGAACTCTATTCCACATCAGGTAACTGATGCAAGCAGAATCAGATTTAAAAAGCAGGTAAAAATACACCTTATGGAACAGCGGGGACTGTGAAGTAACACAAACATAGGCACAGACACATGCATACACACACATGATAGCATATGCACTATACTCACACGTACACATGGATTTTGTGTTGTAGATATATGGTAGTGGAGTATGGGCCTGAGGGAACACACTTAGTGTGTTGTGAATTCTGTAATGAATGTACTGTATTGTTTATAAAATTGTATAACTGCCTTAATTTTGCCGGACCCCAGCTAATGGGGATCCATAATAAATACAAATAAAAACTCGGCAGAGATACCCGTTTGAGATGCTAGTATCTGGTTTCTGTCGAGTAGGCATCACTCATATTTCTGAGGGGATGGAGGTGGGAGGTGGGCAGTGGGTCGGTCGATACTCAGATGGCTACGGGAGGAAGAGACACATTAGAAAGGAAAGGGCTGTTCCACAGCAGCAGCACCAGCAGCAGAGCACACAGCCAACGGAACACAGCCGGTACCGCTCTCTCATCTCCATTTCACTGTGTGCTCCTCATCTAAATTTCACCCCATTCATCTCAAGGAGGCTTGGGGGGGGTGGACGCACTGCTGCTTTTCTCTTTCTCCGCATGCCTTCCTTAGCTCTCTTATTGCTTTCCCCTATATCTCTCTCTCTCTTTCTCTCCAGTATCTCCTTCGTTCCATCCTACCCTCTTTCACCACTGTCTTCTGTTATCAGTACCCCATAGTCTCCCCTTACTCTATGGCTCAGTGGTAATATAGTGATTCCTTCTCCAGTGACGTGGCTAATTTATCAGGGCTGCCTGCCCATAAAGCCTTCCTTACTAAAGACTCCTCTGACTAACTGCTGCCTGGGAATCAGTAATCTACAGTGAGTCCTGAATCAGAAGAAAGCTCTTTGCAGGCAGGCAGGCAGGCAGGCAGGCAGGCAAAGAGAGACGGTGAAAGAGCCAGACAGTCAAAGAGAGAGAAAGATAGGTCCAGTAAGCACTTATACAGGGAAGCCAATTAGAGGTATGGATGAAAGGGAGAGAGATAGACAGAGAAGGAGAGAGAGACAGGGGGGGGGGGGCAGTCCTCAAGTCGCTAAACATGTCTTGCATTACACGTTATCTACAACCTCCATGACACTCATCAGCTAGTATCCTTATTGTCCAATGACTCACACTCTTTCATACCCCTGCAGCTGGCCCAACTTGTCCCAATCTCCATCCGGGATCCCATGCTCCCATGTGTACTTCTTGCTTTCTGTTATCGCCTCTGTCTTCAAATCAACACACAATCCAAAAGTTTTTTAAAAAACAACAAGAAATTAAGACATATTAGAACAAGCAATATCAGAACGAGCAATGTCAGAGTGTGGAATATAAATATATACTGTATGTGTGTGAATGGTCTGTATAGACAGTATGGCCAGTATATGAAAAGAAAAGGTGAGTACACCAGTAGTTATATAGGATGAGCCATGACTAGAATACGGTATGTAATAAGTGACCATTGTTCAATTACTCTTAGTGTTTAGGGACGCAGTTTCTAAGGGGCAGGGTAGAGTACAGGGTGGTAACCGGCTAGTGACCGTGTCTAAGGTTCAGGGCAGGGTACTGGACAGAGGCCGGCTAGTGATTACTGTTTGAATTGTGTCTTATCCTTCTATGTCATCCTAGGATCCCATGGTCTCATCACACAAAGGGGACTGTTCAGCCAGTAGATGGACTAGCAAAAAACAACCATTACACATACACACTCCAACACAACTACAACAATAGACCTTCAAACTCCCATGACATACAACTGTAATGCAAGGGTCTAGAGATATTCAGAATGCAGATTAAGACTGCCTTCACTGGGGTCTGACTATTCATGGGGCTGAATATAAAAAATAACTTTGGAGAATGACCAATCAAAATCAAGCAATTTTACATGCCTACACGCATTTATTTTATTGTGAAGTAGCCTACTAACAGTTAGTATCATTTAGCCTACCTGTCAAGTAAGTGGTAGTCATCAGGTGTTTTCAAAAACGTTTTACTGGAAACTATTTGTATATGTTCTGCCGAGACAGTGCGTGGCTATTTGTTTTTCAATACAATGCGAATAAGCGTGATGACATATCTGCAGCATAGGTGCGTGCGGAGCTTATGCGTAACTCTGGTAAAGTAGTTGATGGCATGCATTCCCTCATTAAAATACATTTTAAAATATGTGGCAGGAGAAGCTTATGGTTTGGGCCATTCGTTTTTCTTCATCATTCTGGCCGTCCGCCGTAGCCTACCCTACTGCTTGTGCTTGGGGGGCAAAGAAACAATATACCACGGTTTCAGCAACAGGAATAAAGCCTGTAGCACGTCGTCGTCATCCCAACCAGTAAAAACCCGGGCTGTTTAGGCTAAAACTCACCAGCATTGTCTTGGCCCGCCGCAAATAATCTTCCATGTTGGCCTCTGTCGTTGCGGGAATGCTTCAGCCTCCATGTACAAGTTTACAACGCTTGTTGTAGTCGTTGTTGGCCACCGAATCCCCCGCTGCGCTCACTGCAGCACTGGCTCAGCTAGCGGTCCTCCCTCTCCCGGCTGACCCATAGAGAATAATAGAGGCCTCTAGTGACCAAAAGGCAATTTTAGCCTTGGCAGTGACATTGAGGGCTTCCACGTTCGTCACTAGTTACCACAGCCACAAAGCCAAAAACCCCTCCTATTTCTACCGTTTCTCTTTTTAAAATCTTATTTTAAACCTAACCTCAACCCTGACCTGAAACACACTGCTAACCTTATGACTATCCTTAAATGAAGACCATATTATTGTTTTCATGAACTTTTACAATACAGTCAATTCTGATTTTGTGTCTGTGGTAACTAGTGGAAACCGGATTCCGCCATTTTAAAGTAGTCAACTGGGTGGGATTCTTATGGGTTGTAGCCTCAATGGCGCTGCCCATGCTGTCACTGACGCTATAATAGCACAGTCAAAGATGAGTCCTCTATCTATCTCTATAGGCTGAATTCAACGAGCACCCAGCGTTTGGGAATCCCCGCCAATGGCAAAAATGTATCCGGGTAGATTAAAGCAGTTTGCGACGGGGTAGCAACTATGTACAGCGCTCAGAAATGCAGAATTCTGCAGCAGCACCAAGGATAAAATTAGGTGTCAGCAGTAGCCCACTTATGAGACTGTCCCGGCTATGAAGGCCTAGGACGGTGTGTGTGTGTGTGTGTGTGTGTGCGCGCGCGCGTGTTTATGTGCGTGAGTGTTTCATGCGTGTGTTCGCTTGCGCTTCCCTTTGGCTCACAATTTAAATTTGACAACATGCATAGCACGACAGACGAAAGGCCGAGAGAGGTTGTTTTTAAGAATAGTCACTCAAATGTTGAATGGTTATATAATTGGCCTTACATTTAATTTATGTGTATAACTGTGGTATTGAACAGAAATCATCCCCAAACCCCAATTTAATTAAAACGCAATTAAAGGATGTTGTTATATGAACATAGTAACACAGTTTGGCAAGATCTCTGTCTGACTTTCTCTCTGTCTCTCTATTTCTCTCTATCTCACACACACACACACATGGTCTGGGAAACAGGCCAATTATGAAACTTTTAACATTCAAAATTACAGAACATTTATCATGAGGTCACTGTGCCATCAGATTTATCCATTTGGATTAGGGATTCTCTCTATTGACATAGCGTTTTTTGGGGTGACTTTGCAGCCAGGTGACTTGCGTTTGGCCTTACACAGTTCTCATTATCACAATATCAAACCATGGTAGTCTATGTAAAATTGGAGCAACAAACACCTCAGCAGCCTGCCTCTCACTGCTCTTCAAGCTCACTCCTGTCCTAAACAGGAGGCCTACTCATTATGGTCATGACTGCAACTGACTGGCTAGCACTTGGTAATAATCTCGTTTTGTTCCTCAACAAAATGTAATTCTATATAATTTTACTATAAAATAAAATAGGCTAATATAGGCTAGACAACATTTTTTAAAATTCTGAAGTCTAGGCCTACTTTGTTGAACATCCGATATAAGCAACAAATACCAGAGACTTGAGATTTCAGCACCATGGACAGACGCATAAGAGGGGTCCCGAGATCTGGCATTCAGCACCACAGTGCAGTGAACAGCGGCCGTCTCAAATAGGCATAGACTTAGAGTGACTGCCCCTAAAAAGCAACTTCTCGTTTTGAAAACGGCCTATGTGGCATCAATATAAGTTAGAAACATGTATTCTAGTGTCAGAATTGACCAAAATTGACCATACAAAGTGTAAATAGGATCATGTTGGTCAGTCAGTCTCATCCGAAATGGAGATTTGCGAGATAGGAAATGTTTTTATATCAAGATGATTAAGGGTACAGTAACAGTTTTCCTAGGGTTGGGTTTATTTCAATCCTGCCCAAATGACCACAGCTGGCAGTATCCATGAAGTAATCATCAATTAAGAGCGCAGCTGCACATGATCTGATCATAATACCTGTGGTCAATTTGATTTGACATATCACTATGGGGCTAGTTAAGGACCATCAGTAAATAGCTATGAATTTCAATGACTTAAAAACCTTAAACCAACTATAAAATGTAGAAATTCATAAACAAATATTGAAAGCATTTAATGAGACAACTAAAAGATATGCAACATGAAAATATTGTCTCATTTACATTGTGTAATTTATTGACGGCCCCTAACTAGCCCCAGAGCTAGGCTATTCAATGTCAAACCAACTTTGCCATGGTTGCAACACCTGGCTAAAGCTAATTGGCAAAAGAAGTTGGCTACCTATAGCTCTCAGCAACTTCAAGACACAAGACCTGGTTAGACTGTTTCAAGTTATCTAGAAGGGTGAGTGACTGTGTACTGATTTGGCTCCCAATGTGGTCGTTCAGCAATATTTCAAACTTTAAACTTTTACACTTGTAAGTAATAGCGGTAGGGTAAGGTGTGTGGAGGGGTTTCAGTGCCAACAGATATTGTATTTTAATTCCATAATTTTGAGTTTGTATTAGGATATTGAATTTGAATGTAATATTTTTGAATTTGAAATGTAATCATTAAATTCATAAATTGAACTTGTATTTCATGATTTTAAACTGAATTTAATTAATATTGCATTCAGTTTTAAAATTACATTTCAATGTAATTTAATATTCAAATTCAATATTTATATATTAAGTTTCAATATGGTGGATATTGCATCCAATGTCGGTGTATCGAGTTTACAAACTCTAATTAAAATGTTGCCAAAGTTTTATATATTCAACTTCTCAGATGCAATCAGATTCAGGTTTGAAATTCAGTTCTCTAAATTCAGATTCAAAACCAGAGACAACATCCTGGTACTTTGCCAGCCAGGAGAATAAATATAATGAAATGCTCTCTGTGATAAACAGAAGGTAGCGATACGAACAGAGTGGTTTCTGGTGGTTTCTGAAGCCAATGTGTCATGTTGGATTTATTTTCTTCCTAAGAATTTGGCTCTAGTGTTTGAACAGTTTTGGCTATAAGCTATTATGACCCCATTCATGTGAGCTAAGACTCTCTGGGATATGGACGTGCCTTCTGTTTCCCTCTATTGTGATCACAGGCTGCACTGGACACGTTAGAAGGGAGTGTGACAAAAAACAGCAATTTGCACCCCATAGGGCCCCCCAGTGGAGGTGTCATAATACCCATAAAACCTAGCGGTCAAACAGTTCCAATCATTTTTCCCTTATTCATTTTTCCCATAGGGGATTTTAAATAAGGGCTGCTACAGATTCGAACATGCTACACTGAACAAAAATATAAACGCAACAATTTCAAAGATTTTACTGAGTTACGGTTGATACAAGGAAACCAGTCAATATAAATAAATGTATTAGGCCCTAATCTATGGATTTCACATGATTGGGAATACAGATATGCATCTGTTTGACATTTTTACATGTTGTGTTTATATTTTGTTCAGTGTAGGCACAATTGAACTTGCAACTTGCATTGGATTGCCTGGGGGGCAGATGCCCCATTGGAGGAGGAGCCAGTTGCCCCCTACACACTCACCTTAAATTTGACTGCTTTATTAAAAACAGATTAATTGTTTTTATAGCTAAACAAGTGCCTTATCTTTAGGCTGCCTTAATGGTATGTATATAACAAGTTTACATCTAACTTCATTAGATTATACTGTATATATCTAACTTTTTCTAAATGACTAAATATTAGATCAACCACCTCAAGTTACCCCACCTCAACTTCTAACTGAAATAGACTTCTTCAGATATTTGGACTAACCAGGATAGTCAACTCCACAACTCTAATATTTTAGCAAATACACTGGGCCTTGCATGGCCAGGGCAGGTGCATAACATTGTCGCTGAAAGAGGCGGGGAGGGAGGTAGAGAGGTCTCCTGAGTGGCGCAGCGGTCTAAGCCACTGAATCTCAGTGCAAGAGGCGTCACTACAGACACCCTGGTTCGATTCCAGGCTGTATTACAACTGGCCGTGATTGGGAGTCCCATAGGGCAGCGCACAATTGGCCCAACGTTGTCCGAGTTTGGCCGGTGTAGGCCGTCATTGTAAATCAGAATTTGTTCTTAACTGACTTACCTAGTTAAATAAAGGTTCAATATAAAAAAATAAAAATTTAAGAGGGAGATGATGAAGAGAGGTGACCACTGCCGCCCAGCGGCCATCGCCTGGTAAAGCACCAACGGCCTCGCTCGGCACCACAACCGTTTCGTGCCAAATCAAATGATCTTCCTCATTGTCTCCGAGGCAAGTGTAATTCACTTAGTCGACATGGAGAAGACACATTGAGTATAGGCCGGCATTACTCAAATGACTAAATGAAGACCACATTTGTGTAATCGCACCAACGAAAAAGCCACTTTTCTGTCACGACTCATGAGGCGTACAGGTTCGCCAGAACTTGACTGAGTTTCCAATAACTTTTAACGCCATCACCACCCACCCGTTGTTTTATGGGGAAATAGAGCGATCACGGAGCATTAAGCGTCACCACTAAATAATTCCCCATTACTCCAACGGTAAGCATTACCACTCCCAAAGCGGCTCATTTTCCTGTTGAAACAATACTAATTGATTTAAATGGCTCGCTATGCCGGGATGCGCCCATGATGACTTCGTGAGGGGTCTTTAAAGATTATTATCATAATTGCCATAATCCACATCTCTTTTCGAATGGGAGAGAGAGGAAGAATATCCTGCCCTAAGCAGAACAAATAATTATTAGACTCTCGAAACAAACAGACGACCCCTTTTGCCGCAACCCCCACCCACATGTGTGGGCCCCATCCCTGCGCCTTCATCCCCTTACCTCCTTCTACAGCGGTGTGCAGACTTAATTTATGCAAAATTAATTGATATATATTTTATAATTGATGTGCTGTAAAAACATTAATGAGTAATTTACGTAATTAGTCAATTAAGGATAATTCCAGCATATGTTCGGTATGCCCAGAAGGTGTGCTTTTCAAGTAGCCTAGTTATTTGTCCAGGAGTTGGATGCTGCACACTACCTAATTAATTTTGTTATGCATATCAGCGTGGTGTCTACTTAACGGCCCCCTTTGTGAAAACAGATTTCATATTTATCTTTCCCACGTATTTAAAGAGGATGTATACCCCCGTGTTAGGCCCTGTGGGCCTCAAAGGGCACCAACAACATTTTAGGCTCTGAAAAACAATGCATTCTTCATGAAGCCTAGCCTAAATTCGTTTTTAAAAGTGCTCTCTTTGTCAGGGAGCGACAAAAATAAGTGCTAATATAAAGACTCATACAGTCGGATGTTTACATACACTTAGGTTGAAGTCATTAAAACTCATTTTTCAACCACTCCACAGATTTCATGTTAACAAACTATAGTTTGTTAGGACATCTACTTTGTGCATGACACAAGTAATTCTTCCAACAATTGTTTACAGACAGATTACACTTATAATACACTAGATCACAATTCCAGTGGGTCAGAAGTTCACATACACTAAGTTGACTATGCCTTTAAACAGCTTGAAAATTCCCGAAAATGATGATATGGCTTTAGAAGCTTCTGATAGGCTAATAGACATAATTTGATTGGAGGTGTACCTGTAGATGTATTTCAAGGCCTACCTTCAAACTCAGTGCCTCTTTGCTCGACATCATGGAAAAATCAAAAGAAAGACATAATTTGACCAAAAAAATAATAATGTGTTGACCTCCACAAGTCTGGTTCATCCTTGGGAGCAATTTACAAATGCCTGAAGGTACCACGTTCATCTGTACAAACAATAGTACGCAAGTATACACACCATGGGACCACGCAGCCGTCATACTGCTCAGAAGGAGATGCATTCTGTCTCCTAGAGATGCGAAAAGAGATGCGAAAAGTGTAAATCAATCCCAGAACAATAGCAAAGGACTTTGTGAAGATGCTGGAGAAAACAGGTACAAAGGTATCTATATACACAGTAAAACGAGTCCTGTATCAACATAACCCGAAAGGCCGCTCAGCAAGAAAGAAGCCACTGCTCCAAAACCGCCATAAAAAAGCCAACTGCACATGGGGTCCTCTGGTCTGATGAAACAAAAATAGAATTGTTTGACCTTAATGACCATCGTTATGATTGGAGGAAAAAGGTGGAGGCTTGTTCTGTCAGGAGGAATAGGCCAAAATTCACCCAACTTATTGTGGGAGCTTGTGGAAGGCGACCCTAAACGTTTGACTGAAGTTAAACAATTTAAAGGCAATGCTACCAAATACTAATTGAGTGTATGTAAACTTCTGACCCACAGGGAATCTGATTAAATAAATGAAAGCTGAAATAAATTACTATTAAACTATTATTCTGACATTTCACATTCTTAAAATAAAGTGGTGATCCTAACTGACCCAAGACAGAAATTATGAAAAACTGAGTTTAAATGTATTTTCTAAGGTGTATGTAAACTTCCGACTTCAACTGTATGTAAAATATATGCTCTCCTTTGGCACCGGTGACCCTTTAGTGCTTGAAGGACTGTGGCAGCAGAAGACATAATGGGAGAGATCTGCTGGCTAATTAATTGACACCGGTTTGAATATTCATATCTACAGCAAGCTCACACTTAATACCTTTTTTGGACCTCTCTCCAAGGAAGGTAAATCATTGAAGGCTTAATTACCCACTGGGCAAACCTGGTTTAATCAACTTTTTCCCACGTCATTTCAACCAAAAAAACTATGTGATGATGCTGAATCAATGTGGAAAACTGACTGGATTTGCAAAAAGTAATCAACATTTTCTCTCTTATCCTCCCAAATTTTAGCCTACATTTTTGTTGATGTCAAGTTGAATTCACTTAAGTTGACAACTCAACCGAATGTAAATCAAAACTAGACGTTGAACAAGTAGCAGTGTTTGCTCTATAACCTGTTCATTCAAATGCCTTGATTTAGAACCACAGAGAGTTACTGCAAGTCGCAAAAAAACAGGAGCTGCCTCCACTATTCCAGCACCATTTCAACATTTCAACATCATCAAATCACCTCTGTTTAGTCTAATACAGTGACTAAAAGATACCAAAAACAATTTAGTCCAATCGAAGTAAGCTAAATATGATGTGACTGTCCATGGTTCTGTGTGTGTTCGTGCAAGTAAAAACTTGTCGAGAAACGCCAATGCCATCCTCCTCTCTTTCATGTTGACGAAACTGTCTATCACTCTGTCATATAGTACATGGTTTTCGATGTCCTAGGCTACCTGGCTAAAATGCTTGCTCGCTAGCCTAACTTTCGTTCATTCAAGTCCAAATCCATATCTCAATCCATGGATAATTTAGGAAAGGGCTCATTTTTGCTATCTGGCTAGCTAGCCACTGGAGGAAAACAACACAATGAGATGCAATAATTCAAGTTTTTCTGTTAATGACATACACTACAAAGTTTGGGGTCACTTAGAAATGTCCTTGTTTTTTAAAGAAAATCAAATTGTATCATTTTAAAAGGCTAATTGATTATTAGAAAAACATTTTTCAATTATGTTAGCACAGCTGAGAACTGTGGTGCTGATTAAAGAAGCAATAAAACTGGCCTTCTTTAGACTAGTTGAGTATCTGGAGCATCAGCATTTGTGGGTTCGATTATAGGCTCAAAATGGCCAGAAACAAATCACTTTCTTCTGAAACTCATCAGTCTATTCTTGTTCTGAGAAATGAAGGCTATTCCTGCTAGAAATTACCAAGGAACTGATGATCTCGTACTACTCCCTTCACAGAACAGCGCAAACTGGCTCTAACCAGAATTGAAAAATGAGTGGGAGGCCCCGGTGCACAACTGAGCAAGAGGACAAGTACATTAGAGTGTCAAGTTTAAGAAACAGACACCTCACAAGTCCTCAACTGGCAGCTTCATTAAATAGCACCCGCAAAACCCCAGTCTCAACGTCAACAGTGAAGAGGCGACTCCGGGATGCTGGCCTTCTAGGCAGAGTTGCAAAGAAAAAGCCATATCTCAGACTGGCCAATAAAAAGAAAAGATTAAGATGGGCAAAAGAACACAGACACTGGACAGAGGAAGATTGGAAAAAAGTGTTATGGACAGATTAATCTAAGTTTGAGGTGTTCGGATCACAAAGAAGAACATTCGTGAGACGCATACCAAATGAAAAGATGCTGGAGGAGTGCTTGACGCCATCTGCCAAGCATGATGGAGGCAATGTGATGGTCTGGGGGTGCTTTGGTGGTGGTAAAGTGGGAGATTTGTACAGGGTAAAAGGGATCTTGAAGAAGGAAGGCTATCACTCCATTTTGCAACGCCATGCCATACCCTGTGGACGGCGCTTAAATGGAGCCAATTTCCTCCTACAACAGGACAATGACCCAAAGCACAGCTCCAAACTATGCAATAACTATTTAGGGAAGAAGCAGTCAGCTGGTATTCTGTCTATAATGGAGTGGCCAGCACAGTCACCGGATCTCAACCCTATTGAGCTATTGTGGGAGCAGCTTGACCGTATGGTACGTAAGAAGTGCTCATCAAGCCAATCCAACTTGTGGGAGGTGCTTCAGGAAGCATGGGGTGAAATCTCTTCAGATTACCTCAACAAATTCATAACTAGAATGCCAAAGGTCTGCAAGGCTGTAATTGCTGCAAATGGAGGATTCTTTGACGAAAGCAAAGTTTGAAGGACACTATTATTATTTCAATTAAAAATCATTATTTATAACATTGTCAGCGTCTTGACTATATTTCCTATTCATTTTGCAACTAATTTCATGTGTTTTCATGGAAAACAAGGACATTTCTAAGTGACCCCAAACTTTTGAACGGTAGTGTATGCACTCAATGGGATTTGATAGGAGTGACGCCAAATCCAAGCTGGCTTCCCTTTTTTTGGGACCGTTCGTAGTTGAGCTCACTCAGTTTAGCTCAACACTGATTGGTACATTTTGTATACTTTTTTTGTAAAGGTGGCTTCCCTTGCGTTCAACCCTACGGGCGGCAACAATGTCATACTCGTTTGGACCAGACAGAATCAGATAGATGGCCAACACGTAGAGAGACAGAGGGGCGCTGTTTCGCTCGCTCGGATGCTTTCTCCTGTGAGATGCATTCAGTCTCTTGCAAATTGAAGGAACATGTATTTTTTCTGGGTTTTTTATTTTTTTATTGGTAATTTATTTTTAGAAGCCTGGCTTCCCTCGGCATCCATGAACACACACCACTGCATTGAACTGACATCTGTGCCCAGAGTGGTATTGTAATGTATTTGTGGGTGCCGTCAAGGGCCGAGACATGACACCCGGTAATGCAAAAGCAGGAGCAGCTTTTGTTATTCCCTTTATCAACTCAGAGAAGGCAGCAAGTTTGTTTACATCCTTGTAGGATACACAAGAGGGTGTTTAAACAGACAGACAGCAGGTTGGCTGCAACAAGGCTCCTCATCTCAATTAATCTCCAACAACATGACTGTGTGTGTGTGTGTGAGATGGCAGGTTGGTTGCAATGAGTCCCCTCTCAGCACTTAATCAACATGTGTGTGTGCGTGTTCATAGCCTACATAAGGTATGGACAACGTGGATGGGGGTGGGGGCCACAAAAAATCTGAACTCATCACGAGGGGCCGCAGTTGCTCATGTTATGGGCATGCTTGTCATCAGCAAGGATTTTTGAGTTTTTTTTAGGATAAAAAGAAACGGAAGAGAGCTAAGCACAGGCAAAATCCTAGAGGAAAACCTGGTTCAGTCTGCTTTCCAACAGACACTAGGAGACAAATTCACCTTTTAGCAAGACAATAAACCTAAAACACAAGGCCAAATATACACTGGAGTTGCTTACCAAGATGATATTGAATGTTCCTGAGAGGCCTAGTTACAGTTTTGACTTAAATCCGCTTGAAAATCTATGGCAAACTTGAAAATGGCTGTCTAGCAATGATCAACAACCAACTTGACAGAGCTTCAAGAATTTTTCAAAGAATGATGTGCAAATATTGTACAATACAGGTGTGCAAAGCTCTTATAGAGACTTACCCAGAAAGACAGCTGTAACCACTGCCAAAGGTGCTTCTACAAAGTATTGACTCAGGGGTGTGAATACTTATGTAAATCTACACACTGTTTTTCATTTTCAATAATTTTGCTAACATTTCAAAAACATGTTTTTACTTTGTAATAATGGGGTAGTGTGTGTAGATGGGAGAGATAAAAAATATATATTTAATAAATGTTGAATTCAGGCTGTAACACAACAAAATGTGGAATAAGTCAAGGGGTATGAATACTTTCTGAAGGCACTGTGTGTGTTATCCTTCTGAACATCATGCATAAAGTTAAATAGGTTCCATAAAGTTGCATTTTGAAGCATCAATATTACTGTGCATAAAATACACAGTGTACAAAACATTAGGAACTATGTCACTTGATGTCACTTTTTAAATCCACTTCAATCTGGAAAGTAATGAATGCATTCAACTGAAATGTGTCTATCGCATTTAACCCAAACCCTCTGAATCAGAGAGGTAAGGATGGCTGCCTTAATCGACATCCACGTCTTCGGCGCCCGGGGAACAGACAGGTTAAAGAAGGATTTTTAAACCTTGAGAAAATTGAGACATGGATTGTGTGTGTGCCATTCAGAGGGTGAATGGGCAAGACAAAAGAAATGCCTTTGAACGGGGTATGGTAGTAGGTGCCAGGTGTAGGGTAGTAGGTGCCATGTGCACTGGTTTGAGTGTGTCAAGAACTGCAACGTTGTTTGGTTTTTCACGCTCAACAGTTTCCCGTGTGTATCAAGAATGGTCCACCACCCAAAGGACATCCAACCAGCTTGACACAACTGTGGGAAGCGTTGGTCATTATGGGCCAGCATCCCTGTGGAACGCTTTCCACACCTTGTAGAGTCCATGCCCCGACGAATTGAGGCTGTTCTGAGGGAAAACGCTGTTGCTAATGTTTTGTACACTCAGTGTAGCTAGGACTAGCTTGGAATCGGTCATATTCGGTCAAGAAAATTAAGATAAAGCCTATAACGAATTTTTAAAAAGGCAACTTTAAGAATTCAGAGATCTTTAGCCTATTAAAAAGCCACCGTGTTTTAACTTGACCTTATTAACTAACATAAAGATAAAGTTGTTCATTTTCATGAATTATTTACAATTAGGCCTATCCGACTAAAATTTACAAAATTGGTGAAAGATAAATTACATTACAACATATTCGAATAAAGACTTAGATATGGATATTCCACAATCTTTTAAAATGTAAGAACATTTTGGTCTGTTTTTTTATAATCTCTTTATAGTAATCATATTATTTCCTTAACTTTAGTATTATTAGATTATAGGCTACTATTATGGGCTTTTATTTGCCCCATCACCAATACTATTATGTCCACCCTTTTTAACCTCGGAGCGCGCGAGTTTTCTGATTGGCAACGGCTAAGGGCGCGCGGATGAGTTTGGATTCTCCCTTCCCCTCCCCTGTATTGCTCACGATCCATCCCTCCCCTTCTCCCCCGATGGGTCCGTAAGTGTCTGGATGCCATGTGATAATAGAGCGAGACCTGCAGGGGTCTCTGCGCCGCTGCCAGCCTTACAAAAACGGCGCGGGGTGGCCAGAAGAGCGCACACGAAGAACACAAGGCCCGAAGCGAGGAGTATCACCGACCCCTTGCCCTGTACTGTCGCAGAGACTGCCCTCTCATCTCCTCCTGTGTAGCGGGGAAATAAACGGCAAGAGACGGACTGTATCTGATGTGTTGTACTTTTACGCGCGAGATGAACGTGTAGGCTGAATTAGAGTGAGCCTGTGGAAATAAAGAACCCGATTCTTCAAGGAATCCTTTTGGTGCTTTTTGTGATCCGCATCTTTGGGGAATTCATCTGGAGAGAACATGACCAGAGTCTGTGTCTGTGTTTGCCTGACTGACTCACATATCATCCTCCCTGTAGACCACTAAAAGACGGACACAATGCCAGGAGATCAATGATTTTGGAGTCTCCAAACTTTGGAAAACTCTGTCTTGCGCAAAGTCACTGATATTGACCAGAGCCTTGCAACAATACTCAGGGTCCCTCACTAAAAATATACAGCATATGCTATTGATACATCATAAATAAGTAACCAAAAGCATGCCTCGTCCGGGGAAGAACTCGTACAGCGACCAGAAACCACCTTACTCATATATCTCTCTGACAGCCATGGCTATCCAGAACTCCACCGAGAAGATGCTACCACTGAGCGACATCTACAAGTTCATCATGGACCGATTCCCTTACTACCGGGAGAACACACAGCGGTGGCAGAACTCTCTGCGACACAACTTGTCCTTTAATGACTGTTTCATTAAAATCCCCCGGCGGCCCGACCAGCCGGGAAAGGGCAGCTTTTGGGCCCTGCACCCAGACTGTGGGGACATGTTCGAAAACGGCAGCTTTCTACGCAGGAGGAAGCGCTTCAAACTGCTGCGCGCTGAGCACATGGCCTGCAAGAGCTCCCCAATGATGCACTACTTCCACCACCAGGGCAAGCTGAGTGGAGGGCATCATGAGCACCAAGGCCCCGCAGTGGCAGCGGGAAGGCTCCCCCACTTCCCGAGCTACGGCAGTATCAACTGCGGACAGTCCGGCGGCTTCAAGCACCCGTTCGCCATTGAGAACATCATAGGTCGGGACTACAAAGGCGTGATGACGAGCGGGCTGCCCATCACTTCGGTAATGCACCACCTGGGCTACCCTGTGCCCGCGCAGCTCAGCAGTGTGGTCAACTCAATGTGGCCGCACGTCGGCATGCTGTCAGATTCCATGAGCGCCATGCCCATACCAGTCTCCTCAGAGTACGCTCCCTTTGGCGTGTCCATGAAGGGTCTCTACCATCACGCGAGCGGACAGACGCTACCCACCATGCCTGTGCCCATCAAACCGACCCCATCTATGGGTCCGATGCCCGGTCTTTCGGGCCTTCCGTCCGGCCCATCGCATCTCTGTTCCCCTTTATCCTTGCTGGAGAAGAATGGTTCCGAACCTTTGGAGGGCAAGGGCAATCCAATATACGCGGCTCTCCTGCTGCCTTAACTGGGTAAAACTCGATTCTGTATCGACGAGGGAACAAACAACATAAGGGACAAGAGCAGTATCTAAAACGTTAATCATTTAGCCTATAGTTGCCTAACTGTTGAACAGGTGAGCTGTGAAGGAATTCAGATTGTAGGCCTATCATTCTAGTGATGTGTGCTACCACGCATTTCAGCATAACATCTTCTTAATTTACCACATTAAATGTGGCACTAAAATACTATCAGGAATTGACCCAAAGAGAGTTTTGATTTAATAATCATAATTAATTCAATCAAAATACAGAGGAAGATCAAAACTTGCTGCCTCAGTTTTTAAATGTTTGAGTGGATAATACAAGTTGTTTGAACGTTTTTGTTCATTAGATTTAATTGAAAAATTAAATGTGTAGTCTAATAATAACACAGTGTATATGGACTGTTCTTATTAGCACGCTCAATGAATTTGAAATGTAAGAGAAATGTTATAACTGTAAAATAACATTATTTATCTTAAAAGAACTTTAAAGAACTTTAAACAAAATACATCATCTGTCTGAGTTATTGTGTTAAGTTTTTATTGGAATGATTTGTTTGAATTATCGAGACGTTTTTTCTGATGTTGTTTTCTGGTTTTCATTTAGTGTGTGATCTCGTGTGAAAGTCATGAATCCAAGTACAACTATGTTGCGCCTTATTACGCCTATAGGCCTACACACGATATTTAAGGTTTCAATTTATGCGGTTAAATTCAAGCTTCATTCATTCACGCACTTGAAAATGTTGTAATTCACGCACTTGAAAATGTTGTAATACAAAAATGTAGGCAAATGTTTGCTTCGAGGGGTATAGTGATATTCCCAGAGCTCGTCACAGAGCTGAATAGTAGTTTGTGCCTTTAAGATGATTAAGGTTATTGCTAGGTTTGAATCATCTAAACATAATGACGCACATGGGCGAGGGCAATAAAGTGCCTAAAAAACGTCCTGACTCGCGCGGCACCAATTTCGCGTTAACCAAATGAGACCGTTTATTAACGAGCGATTTCACAGTTTTTGTATACAAACCAACTTCCCACATATTGAACTATATTGAAACATGCTGTTAGGCTATGCCAACATCAAATATCATTTTTCCGATATTGTTGTAACATGTAGCATATAGGCCTATAAATGGAAGCTCTAAACCTTAATTATCAAATGAATAGGTTATTCAATCTGCCAATCAACTTCAGTTTTTGCAAGAACTCGAGAGGTAGTACTCTGTGTGTGTGCGTGTGTGCATGTGTGCCCATGAGTGTGTGTGCCACAAAAGATGGATTGATGGAGGGGGGGGGGGGGGTATTATATATCTCCATAACTTCAAAAGCGGGCATTAGATGAAGTTTTCTTTTGTCTATCTCTTTTCAACATAATCCCACCTTTGAAGTCCAGGGAGCAGGTCCCCTCCAGAACACAAAGGGCTTGGTACTGCCCACTGACAGTGACTTACTTTCAGGCTGTCTTCCTGTTTAGCATGCCAAAGGCAACCATAACCCATGCCATTGTCACACCAGCCTCTGAACAAATAATTGAGATGCACAAGTGGAGGAAAGAGTGGGAGCTAGGATTGAAATGGGTCTGTGTCATTATTAACGAGGTCTCTGTCACACACACATATGCACACACACTGTGAAATTATATTTTTATAATTCATCTCTCTCTCTCTCTCTCTCTCTCTCTCTCTCTCTCTCTCTCTCTCTCTCTCTCTCTCTCTCTCTCTCTCTCTCTCTCTCTCTCTCTCTCTCTCTCTCTCTCTCTCTCTCTCTCTAGTCATATCAAATCAAGAGACCAAAGACACAGACGTATGAATCTGAATAGGGCTGAAAGTGAGATTACAATATTTTGTTTGCGCAAGGCAAATACGTCATTATATCTTATAAAAATTGTTAGCATTAACTCAATTGTATGACATGAATATGAATCTAACTTTTGTTCTGTGAAAATCTGTTAATCATTAATAATATGACTGTTAAGATGAATAAAATATGAGGTCAGGGGGTCGTTGCTGCGCGACCCTCCCGAGCATAACGCTCCAGTCTTGAATAGGAGATGAGACATTAACCATAATTACCCAGACTCCATCCGGGCCAGGGTGACAAATTCTACATGCATTTTTTTAATGACCAACAAGAACAGACCATCATAATGAGCAGCTTAATTCATTAATGCTCTCATTCATCCACACACACACACACACACACACACACACACACACACACACACACACACACACACATTAAGCAGAGCAGATATATGATATTCTCTGAAATGGATCGTACATTTTAGTATAATGGGTAACATTGCATGAGAGAAATTGAGTTAATTGTTAAAAACATATAATTGCATTGATAGATTCATCATTTAATCCAGCAGCATTTAGGGTGAACATTGAGATTTCTCTGTGCCACCGCTGCAGTTATCTATAGTTAAGTTAAAGCATCAGTGCGGACATAAACTAACAGGTCTATACATCCACACAGGGTAAACTACATAGAAAAGGGGTGTGTTTGAGATTGACTACATTGCAGTTGGGGATTGCAGACGACCAAAAAATCACAATGAGCCATCATTTAGGATCTGAGGTGATTTGTAGATCATTAGTTAGTCTGCAGTCGCCAAACTACAATGCAGTCAATCTCAAGCATGCACAAAGACCCTTGGACTGCAGCAGTGCATTTTTTTCCCTCTCTGCACAAACTCGTGGCTTTTAGAAGACAGTAGAGAACGAGACCCCCACGAGGGCACAAGGGCTTCACTGTGTAGCAGCACTAATGAAATTATAATATTCTTAAGAGGTTTCTTTTTCAACTAGAATCTCCAGTGCCAGGAGAAGTGTGACCTCAGAGATACATCTCAGTTGCTCTCTCCTGGTGTGCAACTGAGAAACTTTACACACTCGATCCACAACATTAGAATATATCAAAATGCTGACATTTATCCATTTTAATTACAGTGGGGAGAACAAGTATTTGATACACTGCCGATTTTGCAGGTTTTCCTACTTACAAAGCATGTAGAGGTCTGTAATTTTTATCATAGGTACACTTCAACTGTGAGAGACGGAATCTAAAACAAAAACCCAGAAAATCACATTGTATGATTTTTAAATAATTAATTTGCATTTTATTGCATGACATAAGTATTTGATTACCTACCAACCAGTAAGAATTCCGGCTCTCACAGACCTGTTAGTTTTTCTTTAAGAAGCCCTCCTGTTCTCCACTCATTACCTGTATTAACTTCACCTGTTTGAAGTCGTTACCTGTATAAAAGACACCTGTCGACACATTCAATCAAACAGACTCCAACCTCTCCACAATGGCCAAGACCAGACAGCTGTGTAAGGACATCAGGGATAAAACTGTAGACCTGCACAAGGCTGGGATGGGCTACAGGACAATAGGCAAGCAGCTTGGTGAGAAGGCAACAACTGTTGGCGCAATTATTAGAAAATGGAAGAAGTTCAAGATGACGGTCAATCTCCCTCGGCCTGGGGCACCATGCAAAATCTCACCTCGTGGGGCATCAATGATCATGAGGAGGTGAGGGATCATCCCAGAACTACACGTCATGGATTAAAATCCTGCAGCGCACGCAAGGTCCCCCTGCTCAAGCCAGCGCATGTACAGGCCCGTCTGAAGTTTGCCAATGACCATCTGGATGATCCAGAGGAGGAATGGGAGAAGGTCATGTGGTCTGATGAGACAAAAATTGAGCTTTTTGGTCTAAACTCCACTCGCCGTGTTTGGAGGAAGAAGAAGGATGAGTACAACCCCAAGAACACCATCCCAACCGTGAAGCATGGAGGTGGAAACATCATTCTTTGGGGATGCTTTTCTGCAAAGGGGACAGGACGACTGCACCGTATTGAGGGGAGGATGGATGGGGCCATGTATCGCGAGATCTTGGCCAACAACCTCCTTCCCTCAGTAAGAGCATTGAAGATGGGTCGTGGCTGGGTCTTCCAGCATGACAACGACCCGAAACACACAGCCAGGGCAACTAAGGAGTGGCTCCGTAAGAAGCATTTCAAGGTCCTGGAGTGGCCTAGCCAGTCTCCAGACCTGAACCCAATAGAAAATCTTTGGAGGGAACTGAAAGTCCGTATTGCCCAGCGACAGCCCCGAAACCTGAAGGATCTGGATGGAGGAGTGGGCCAAAATCCCTGCTGCAGTGTGTGCAAACCTGGTCAAGAACTACAGGAAACGTATGATCTCTGTAATTGCAAACAAAGGTTTCTGTACCAAATATTACGTTCTGCTTTTCTGATGTATCAAATACTTATGTCATGCAATAAAATGCAAATTAATTACTTAAAAATCATACAATGTGATTTTCTGGATTTTTGTTTTAGATTCCGTCACTCACAGTTGAAGAGTACCTATGATAAAAATGACAGACTTCTACATGCTTTGTAAGTGGGAAAACCTGCAAAATCGTCAGTGTATCAAATACTTGTTCTCCCCACTGTATATGTCACCTACAGTATGCTGACGTGCTACTTACTGTATATGTCACTCCTGACAAACTCCTGTAAGCCTGAGGGCTAGCACACTGCCACCTGTGCCATAAAGGACCTTACATCTCTTGCATGAGGCTGTAGAAGTACAACCACACACAAGGAAGCTACTCTTTTTGTTGACAAGGTAGTAGTAGTATTATGCACTCAAATAGCCTACATCTGTACACATCTGTCTTCAAAGCCAGCCTCACAGACTGCCTGAATGAGTTAGCCTCATGGTGCTAACGTATGTGATTCACTGCTAGCGGGCGCTGGGAGTACGGACCACAGCTGCTGCCACTCGGTAACGGTAATCTGTACCACACCAGCCTCTTGACGGTGGGGATAGTTGGCACGTGTCTGCTGCCGTGGAGCCAGCCAAGCCCGACCAATGAAAAGCTCACCTAGGCAGCATTAACCATCGGCCCGGGCGACAGAGAGAAGCTGTCAGCACCGGCGCTCTAAACGGCAGGTCACCCAGAGAGGACCGCAGGTTACAATAACTCTCTCTTTTCATTCTCTCACTCTTTGCCCCTCCTCTTCTCTTTCTCTGACCCTTTCTTTCTCTCTCTCCGTTACGCCCCCTCCGCTACGCCCCTTCCGCTTTCCTCTTGCTCTCAATCTCCCTCTCTCTTCTGTTCTCTCTCTCTCTCTCTCTCTCTGATTCAGGGTGATTCAGTGCTCAGAGGGTCTAGCTGCCCTCTTGGCTGAAGTAAGCAATCTCTAGTTGTCCTTTGAACAAGGTCCTCTGACGCAGCTCATCCAATCTCCATTCTGCTGTCTGCTTTAATGGTTCACATTATTCTACCTGATTAGACATTATTACTCTTTATTATGGATTACAAAAAGGTGTCAGGGGCCATTCTTGTTGGCCTCCATCCCAAACTTTCTCCTCTTTCAATCTTTTCTCCTCTTTCATCTCTCACTTTAACACATGGAGACACACTCCAGTCGGAGAAGAGGTCCAAAAAACTTTCCAACCTTTTGAGGAGGTTAAGTGAAAATGTTCTTATTTATCGCAGTGCTAGCTGCGTTACTCCAGATCCTGTAGCAGCCTGCCGCTTAGTCGCAGCCGGCCGTAACCGGGAGACCCATGAGGCAACCCCAGCGTCGCCCGTGTTAGGGAGGGTTTGGCTGGCCGGTATGTCCTTGCCTCATCGCGCTCTAGCGACTCCTGTGGCGGACCGGGCGCATTCACGCTGACACGGCCGCCAGGTGTACGGTGTTTCCTACGATACATTTGTGAAGCTGGCTTCCGGGTTAAGCATGCATTGTGTCAAGAAGCAGTGCAGCTTGGCGGGGTTGTGCTCTCGACCTTCGCCTCTCCCGAGTATGTACGGGAGTTGCAGCAATGGGACAAGACTGTAACTACCAATTGGATATCACGAAAAAGGGGTCAAGTAAAAGGGGTCAAGTACAAAGTCAATATTTGTCTTTTCTCTGAACGATTATAGTTTTGAACAGTTACATTTAAATCTACTGCAGCCTACTTGACTTTCGCACAGGGTTGCATACATCAGACACCAAACGAAGAAAAAAAACAGCCTGAAACCGGGAAGGACGACCTGAGCTCGTTTTTTGTTATCCGTTCCAAAACGTTTTGCTACAGTGTGCCCTAATGAATATGACTTGATTGGACTCTACACCATTACAGTCATTTACCTTCCCATCTCCGTATCATTACCCACCTCAGGTGATGTTAAGGATCTATAGGTCGATGTTTGACCATCCGACTGAACCACAGCCTTTGTCCAGTAAGAGAGTAGAGGCAACAAGACTCTCCCTGCCGAAGGCCAAGGAGGAAAGAGAGAAACAGAGAGAATAATCAGTATGTATATTTCTATGATGTCAGTTTTAGATGTTTATATACAGTGACCCCAAAAATCTGAGGGGGCACAAAGTATGTGAGGATGTTTTTTTCATGAAATTGAGATCCATAATCATTCTGTGTAAAAAAATTGTTTTTATGTATATTTATCTGCATATCTATGTATAGCTCTTGAGCTGTCTGTATCCTCCTGACTGGTGGTTATTTTTTATTTTATTTTTTAATTTACCCCCTTTTTCTACCCAATTTCAATCTTGTCTCATCGCTGCAACTCCCAAACGGGCTCTGGAGGCAAAGGTCGAATCATGCGTCGTCTGAAACCCCCGCTTAACCCGGAAGCCAGCCTCACCGTTCAACTGATGACCAAGGTCAGCCTGCAGGCACCCGGCCCACCACAAGGAGTTGCTAGAACACGATGAGCCAAGTAAAGCCCCCCCAGCCAAACCCTGCACTAACCCGGCGACGCTGGGCAAATTGTGCGCCGCCCTATCACGCCCAGTGGTGATACAGCCTGGGTCGAACCCAGGTCTGTAGTGACGTCTTTAGCACCTTAGACCGCTCCACCACTCGGGAGGCCCTGGTGGTTATTTTTTAAAATAAACTAGATATGCTTCTCTGCATCTGCAAAAAATCGTGGTAAAAGATTGAAAGGAATGTGAGTCTTATTCAATACATTAACTAGTTGCTTGCTTTTCTAATGTCTACCAACCTTCCCAGCAGGCATGCCAGCTAAGACAGTTAGACAAGCTAACTACTCTAACTTGATTGACAGCCTGAAATTGCTAGTTATGAGATTGGGAGATTGGGAAACTATCTGGGCTTTATAATTGTTTTGTTTTACTATTTTCTACATTGTAGAATAATAGTGAAGGCATCAGAACTATGAAATAAATAACACATATGTAATCATGTAGTAACCAAAAAAGTGTTAAAAATTTATATTTGAGATTCTTCAAATAACTACCCTTTGCCTTGATGACAGCTTTACACACTCTCTGCATTCACTCAACCAGCTTCATGAGGTAGACACCTGAAATGCATTTCAATTAACAAGTGTGCCTTCTTAAAAGTTCATTTGTGGAATTTCTTTCCTTCTTAATGTGTTTGAGCCAATCAGTTGTGACAAGGTAGGGGGGGGGGGGGGTACAGAAGATAGCCCTATTTTGTAAAAGACCAAGTCCATATTATGGCAAGAACAGCTTAAATAAGCAAAGAGAAACGACAGTCCATCATTACTTTAAGACATGAAGGTCAGTCAATACAGAACATTTCAAGAACTTTTAAAGTTTCTTCAAGTGCAGTCGCAAAAAACATCAAGAGCTATGATGAAACTGGCTCTCATGAGGACTGCCACGGGAATGAAAGTTACCTCTGCCACAGAGTTTATTAGAGTTACCAGCCTCAGAAATTGCAGCTCAAATAAATGCTTCACAGAGTTCAAGTAACAGACACATCTCAACATCAACTGTTCAGAGGAGACTGCGTAAATCAGGCCTTCATGGTCGACTTGCTGTAAAGAAACCACTACTAAAGGACACCAATAAGAAGAAGACACTTGCTTGGGCCAAGAAACACAAGCAATATAGTACTGTATATATACAAAAGTATGTGGACACCCCTTCAAATTAGTGGATTCGGCTATTTCAGCCACACCCGTTCCTGACAGGAGTATAAAATCGAGCACACCACCATGCAATCTCCATAGACAAACATTGGCAGTAGAATGGCTTTACTGAAGAGCTCAGTGACTTTCAACGTGCCTCCGTCATTGGATGCCACCTTTCCAACAAGTCAGTTAGTAAAAGTTCTGCCCTGCTAGAGCTGCCCTGGTCAACTATAAGTGCTGTTATTGTGAAGTGAAAACTTCTAGGAGTGGTAGGCCACACAAGCTCACAGAACATCAGCACAAGAACTGTTCATCGGGAGCTTCATGAAATGGGTTTCCACGGCTAAGCAGCCACACACAAGTCTAAGATCACTGTGTGCAATGACTAGCGGAAGCTAGAGTGGTGTAAAGCTCTCAGCTATTGGACTCTGGAGTAGTGGAAACTCTGGAGTGATGAATCACGATTCACCATCTGGCAGTCGAACGGACGAATCTGGGCTCGGCGGATGTTAGGAGAACGCTACCTGCCCCAATGCATAGTGCCAACTGTAAAGTTTGGTGGAGGAGGAATTATGGTCTGGGGCTGTTTTCATGGTTCGGGTTAAGCCCCTTAGTTCCAGTGAAGGGAAATCTTTACGCTACAGCATACACTGACATTCTAGACAATTCTGTGCTTCCAACTTTGTGGCAACAGTTTGGGGAAGGCCCTTTCCTGTTTTAGCATGACAAAGCCCCTGTACACAAAGCGAGGTCCATACAGAAATGATTTGTCGACATCGATGTGGAAGAACTTGACTGGCCTGCACAGAGCCCTGACCTCAACCCCATTGAACACCTTTGGGATGAATTGATCACCTTTGAGCTGATCAGGAAGGCTAGCTCTGTCCTGGGGATGAGCCTTGACACTCTAGAGGAGGTGGCGGAGAGACGGATCCTGGCCAAACTGCTGGCCATCATGGACAACGTCACCCACCCTCTGCACGCTATGGTTATGACGCAGAGGAGCACTTTCAGTCACAGACTGATCCCACCACGGTGTGCCAGAGAGCGCTACAGGAGGTCCTTCCTGCCGGCGGCTATGAGACTATATAATGCCTCACCGGGGTGCCGTGCCGTCGGCAACATAGATCTGGAACTGTTGGGGTGCTAGGACCTAGTTTAACAATTATGCATCCATCCGTGAGTAACTCTGGTCCATCAGCACTCATCCACTCAGGACCTATTTATTCATACAGGTCTGTATATACATACTCATGTACAGTTGTTATATTATATCACATGCAATATTGTAAGTAATTATTGGACGTAGGCATTCACCCAGGAATGCATATTAGTATCCTGCCAGTTGCACCTTTTCTCATTGCTTTTAGTATATCGAATGTGCAATAAGTGCAGTTGTCTGTAATTAAGGACTGTATTTTAAGGGAATTACTATTATTACCCCAAATGATATCATACACACATTTAGCTATTAAAGTATCTCTTCCTGTCATTTACCTGTACAGTTTGTGTAAACATGCAAGTATTCACTTATCTGTAAATATAACTGTATACCTAACTGTACAGCTAATTTAACCATGCAAAAATTTCACTTACCTGTTCATTTACCCAGTCTGTCTATTAAGTAAACTATTATTACCCTCGCTCATATCATACGCATTTTTAGCTACTGAAGTATTTCTCTGCCATCGACCTGTATAGTATAGTTAACCATCCAACATCCACCAATGTATAGTGTACATATTCAGCCAACCACTCATACTATGCAATGTCCTTTTATAGCTTTTTTTTTTGCACTCCAGATATCTTGTATTTCTATACTTTTTCATACTGCCGCTCTATGTATCGTGTACCGTGTATCTGTCTTTTGTGTACTTTCGTTGTGGCATTTTGCACCTGCCCTGTGTTTGTTGTAGCTGCTTGACAATGAAATTTCCCCCCCGGGGGATCAATAAAGTACCTATCTATCTATCTATCTATTGGAACGCCGGTTTTGAGACAGGCCTAATCGCCCAACATCAGTGCCCGACCTCACTAATGCTCTTGTGGCTGAATGGAAGCAAGTCCAGGCGGCAATGTTCCAACATCTAGTGGAAAGCCTTACCAGAAGAGTGAAGGCTGTTATAGCAGCAAATGAGGGACCAACTCCATACTAATGGCCATGATTTTGGAATTAGATGTTCGACGAGCAGGTGTCCACATACTTCTGTTCATATAGTGAATATATGCCCTCTGTAATTATCAGGACAGTGAAGCATTTTTTCTTATTTTTTTAATCAAACACTGACTATGAGGTTAAATTGCAGACTGTCAACCTTAATTTGAGGGTATTTTCATCCATATTATGTGAACCATTTAGAAATTACAGCACTTTTGTACAAAGTCCCAAATTCACTTATATGCAGTGGTGTAAAGTACTTAAGTAAGTACTACTAAAGTTACTTTACTATTTATATTTTTGACAACTTTTTATTTTACTTCACTACATTCCTAAAGAAAAGGATGTACTTTTTACTCCATACATTTTCCCTGACACCCAAAAGTACAAAAGTTACATTTTGAATGCTTAGCAGGACAGGAAAATTGTCTAATTCACACACTTATCAAGAGAACATCCCTGGTCATCACTACTGCTTCTGTTCTGGCTGACACACTAAACACATGCTTTGTTTGTAAATGATGTCTGAGTGTTGGAGCCCCTGGTTATCTGTAAAAAATTTAAAAAAATAAAACAGCAAGTAAATGATGCCATCTGGTTTGCTTTATATAAGGAATTTGTGTCAATTTATAATTTTACTTTTGATACATAACTACATGTTAGCAATTACATTTACTCTTGATACTTAAGTATATTTAGAACCAAATACTTGTATACTTTTACTCAAGAAGTATTTTACTGGGTGACTTTAACTTGAGTCATTTTCTATTAAGATATATTTACTCAAGTATGAAACTTGGGTACTTTTTCCACCACTGCTTACATGTGTATTAATGTACTAAAATGTTAAGTGTTTGGTCCCACATTCCTAGCACGCAATGACTACATCAAACTTGTGACTCTACAAAAAAAAAAAAACATCTCCTGTTATTGTAATGGTGAGAGGATAGATAGCGTGTCTTGGGAGTATGATATTTATGAGTCTAACTTTCTCGCTCATCATTATTCACAGTTCATTCAGGATTTTCTGTAATCATGGTAGCATCCACATTCATGTAGAAGTGTTTGGAAACATACTCTATTTGTATTCACAATAAAAGTTACTCCAAAATCCTATGAATATGGGACCAAATAGTACACTTTTTACTACTTTAATACACAGATAAGTGAATTTGTCCCAATACCTTTGCTCCCCTAAAATAGTGTGACTATGTACAAAAACTGCTGTAATTTCTAAACGGTTCACCCGATATGAAAATACCCTCAAATTAAAGCTGACAGTCTATAGTTTAACTTCATAGTCATTGTTTGATTTCAAAAGAAGAAAAAATGCAAATCTAAAGGTATGTGTTACCAAAGGTATGTGTATGTCTGTATGTGTTAGTACTGTAGGGCATTAGAGACCTGGGTTTGAACTCTTAGATAAACCACAATGGATAAGTATGGCATAACTTGAGCAGGTACAATTCCGAAGCTCACATCAATCACATGAGCCCTGAGGGTGTGTGTGTCTGTGTGCGTGTGTGTGTGTGTGTGTGTGTGTGCGTGCGCGCGTGCGTGCGTGTGTGTGTGTGTGTGTGTGTGTGTGTGTGTGTGTGTTTGTGTACTCAAGAGAGCTTGAATCTCACATTACAGGTAGGTGTAGATTTCTTTATCACAAGGGTGACAATTTGGCTTCTGCAACCAAGAGTTTGACATTGACATAGACATTAGGGTGCTTGCTTCCACATTACACTGTACGTACCCTTCCTATGCCACAGGGCCCAGGATATGATAAAGTGTCTCTAAGTAGGAGTGCTGTTCTAGGATCAGTTTTTTCTTTAAGAATATAATCAATCGACAGCGGGGACCTGGTCTGAGATCAGCCCTCCTACTGTTAGACGCTTTACGAATAAGGACCCAGACCTCGCAGTGGAAGCTACCGGTACGGTACGCAGGAGCGGTGAGGTCTAGCTACTACACACTGTTCTCTTTCTCTCTCTCCTTAGTGTTAATTGCGGCTATGGCAGTGGTTAAAGGAAAGGTCCTCCACTGACTCCCTAATCATTTATCTCTCCATTAGAGGAAGCACTTCGGTTTTTATTGGCGCAATAAAATATATCTTAACTCCCACAAAAAGCCACCTGACCCCTGAGATCGGTGGCGGCCCCGACTCCCTCTGCATATTCATCATCTCACTCGGAGCGCGAGGGGACACGGGCATGTTGTTCCTCCCAATCACTTAATTAATGTTGTCTTTAATTAGGCAAAGAAGGGGAACTAATCGCACAGACAAAGACGATGGCGCGTAGTATGTGTGTCTGTGTGTGTGTGTTGTGTGCCAAGGCATGTTCTCTATGTAACTGCATGTTGTGTCACTTTCTTATTTATTGTAAACCATCCATTGAAAGATATATAAGATACGAGATACTTTGGATTTCTACTTTGATATTTATGCATTAAAAAATAAATGTTCAAAACCCCCAAAGATCTGCCCTATGCGAACAAAAATATAAGTAAAATCCCCCTGGATCCAGCCATATTGGCGTCCAAGGTTAAATTCAGTCTGCTTGCACCCTCTAGTACCCGTTAGGATTCATGTTATCATCGACAAAATCCCAAATGAAACATGGTTCCAATCCCAAATCAACCTCTAAAACCCTACCTAACAGAGGACTATCAATTTTGTACTGTTGTCATTGGGCTGCACTGTAAATAAAACCTATATTTGCGCCACATATTTATTCTCTGGTGTATTCTGTGTGCTCAAACCCACCTAATTAGACTGTGGGATCCCACTATATGTTAACAGACTGGAAAGGTAGGATATAAGTAACATGGTTCACCTTTGTATTCTGCTGAATTTCTGCCATATTGCTTAAAGGGATAGTTTGGGATTTTGGCAATGACGCCCTTTATCTACTTCCCCAGAGTCAGATCAACTCGTGGATACCATTTTTTTTATGTCACTGGGTCCAGTATGAAGGGAGTTATAGATGGTAGCTTCACGAGGCAATGCTAACTAGAGCTAGCGCAATGACTGGAAGTCTACATTGAACTAACGCTAGTTGGCAACTTCCTTCAAACTGAAAGCAGAGACATAAAAATGGTATCCACGAGTTCATCGGACTCTGGGGAAGTAGATATAGGGCTCCCAAGTGGCGCAGTGATCTAAGACACTGCATCTCAGTCACTACAGACAAACTGGTTCAAATCCAGACTGGATCACAACTGTCCATGATTGGGAGTCCAGTAGGGTGGAGCACAATTGGCCCAGTGTTGTCTGAGTTGGGCCAGTGTAAGCTGTCATTGTAATTAAGAATTTGTTCTTCATTGACTTGCTTGCTTAGTTAAATAAAGGTTACACACATCCTGATCTAGCCTATTTAGATCACATACTCTGACACATTGCTTGTTTCAGTTGTCCCAATATTTCAGAGATGTGAAGAGGAAAGGAGGAAACAAGGAGAGAAGCCCACTAGGACTATTCATATGCAGCTGCAGTATCAAGCCTGCCTGACACAAAGGACATGAGAGCTACTAGCCTATATGCCACTAGGTGTCACTATTTGAACGGCCTGACACTACAATGGGCCAGGGCTGCCTTTCTCCCTTTACAGCACAGTATGTATGGAGGCTACAGGGGTGGCAGAGGGGCGGAGGGGTGGCAGAAGTCGGAGAGAGGTACTGAGTGTAAAGGTCAGTCTTTGAGGTGGTGTGTGTGTAGGCCAAGTGAGCTTCTGTCTTTGAAGGTCTTTGATGCAGACGTCAGTTAGAGAGAGGAGAACAGTGACGATGATGCTATTTTTAGAGAGCAGAGGTTTGAAACGATGTAATATTGCACACAATACACATTCCATTGCCTTGGTCTATGGTCACATCCTGCAGTCCCCCGTACCCCCTTTAAACATTACCTGACCACCACAGAAGTCTATTTGACCTTTTGGAAGTCTTTTATGTTTTTTTCTCGATTGCTTGAATACTGTGAATAAAACTGTGTGTGTGTGTGTGTGTGTGTGTGTGTGTGTCTCTGTGTGTGTAAATCGTTTCCTGGCTGCGGGTGCAGCAGACTAGTGACGCAGAGAGTGACATTAGCCTTTAAAAACACCTCTCCTCTGCCTGTCTATCACTCATACACATACTCCCATTCATGGAACACAGCACGGAACCCAAAACCTCATAAAATTAAACACCAGTTAGCGCTGTGTGGCCACTAACTTCAGAGAAGGGAACTTTTGGCTTCAGTTGTGGCTGTTTCTTCCAGGTGTAGATCAGTTGTTTGTTGAAAGAGTGCATATCAGTAACTTACAAATCGTTGGAATACACAGGTGAGAAAACATTCATAGTACTGTAAATTCTCTTGATGTCAGAAGTGTATTCTTGCAATGAAACTTGTGTTATTATGGATAGGCTACACTATGCATTGCGCGCTATACCTGATTTTAGCTTGAGTCGATACACTACATCATGACTTTACATTTTAGAATGTTCATGAGAACAGTAATCCGATTCCCATTTTGTTTTAACAGGGATAACTAACCAGGACAGTTTGGTCAAGAGTGAACACCTGCTAGCCAGCAGAATGTGGTTCCTGGAAAAGATCCGAGAGAGCATGGAGAACATTCCCCTGGAGCTCGGACGCTATGTGGAAAAGACCGAGGAGGAGGATCTCTCAGCCAAGGCCAGTCTCTCCAACAAGTTGCACAGTAACATTCTGACTCCGGACAAAATCCCGAAGTTCTGCCTGCCCCCTCGGCTGTGCAGGAGCCTAGTCGCCACGGAGAGAACTGCAGCTGAACCCCACACCGTGAGACAGAGGCTCACCAGTCGAGACTGTTGTGCTGTTGCTTTCTCTGTTACTCCGCAAGTTAAACAAGTTACGGAAATTAAGTTGACCAAAGTCAGTATGATGGCCTGGAGGGGTAAAAAGCCACTGCCATTCTCTGCAGATGGCTACGGATTGGCGGGGATGTATGAGAGTCCGAACACACGGAGGAAAGAGTCACTTTTTCACTCCAAGAGCACTGGCTACACACTGGACAGGACCTTACCCAAGCCCACCACCAGGGTGGCGATAGAGCGAAACCAGTGTAAAGCACCCTCCTTTCAATCGGGGCTTGAACTTGGGCTCCCTTGCAAGAGCCTGTCAGAGACAGGCAGCACAGAAAGCGATACGCCCTCCTCAAATGACTCCTCCCCTCTGGGCTCTCCCATGCTCCGCCGCTCTGGTCTCTCACTCTCTATCATCGCCGCCTGGGCAGAGGCTCCCCCAAGTCTGCAGTCTGCCTCTTTGGGACTGGAAGGAGCCTCCCCCTGCTTTGTGTTTAACCCCAGGGGACGGAGGGGGGCGATCTCACCCATTCCCTCCGCGTCCCTCAACCAGCCCTGCTCTAGTACTCCCGCCAGCATCAACTCCCTGGCGCCCCCTGTCCTGTTCCCGCTAGACGTGCTCCACTGCCAGGAGCGGCTGCAGGGAGAGCATGTCCTCCCGTTGCCGGGGGGTCGTGGCAGGGTTCGCCTCTTGGCCGAGCACACATTGTCGCCCTCGCTCTTGTCCATGGTGGTGCGAGTGAGGGTGGTGTCCGTGGAGGATCTGAGGGATGAAGGGGACCCCAGAGCCCTCCACTGCTGCCTCAGCCTGAGCTTGAGCCCAGGGAAGCTCCAGAGACAGGACAGCGCCACCATCAGGAACTGCAGGAGCCCTGTGTTCAATGAGGACTTCTTCTTCACTGAGCTGAGCCTGGACAGCCTGGGTGGCTTGCGGCTCCGACTGAAGGTGTTAGACAAGGCATCCGGGCTCAGACGGGGGACGGTGCTAGGGATCATCATAACCGAACCCCTGGCCCAGCTACTGCCCCTGTGACCAGGAAGGAAATAGCTTCTGCTTCAACCTCTCTATGTGTTATTGTTATGCCTCGTTTTCCTGACCATGTCACCTGACCAGGGAAAACTCCTAGCCCTTGTTGTGGTTATATAGTGTACATCAGGGCTGTCCAACCCTGTTCCTGGAGAGCTACCCTCCTGTAGGTTTTCACTCCAACCCCAGATGTAACCAACCTGATTCAGCTTTTCAAGAAGCTAATTATTAGAATCAGGTGCGCTAGATGAGGGTTGGAGTGAAAACCTACAGGAGGGTAGCTCTCCAGGAACAGGGTTGGACAGCCCTGGAGTACATAATAGTCTGGCCCTTGTTTGTGCCATCTCCAACCCTCTGCTTTAGCTATATAGCAGAATTAGCTCTGGCTTCCAGGCCAGCAAGTCCTTTCCAGGTCCCTAACCATGCATAATTATTATAATTATGCACATTAAGCATAGGAAATGCGCTCTACAAATGAAATATGATTATTATTATTATTATTATTATTATTATTATGCTATCTGTCTTTGTTGTTCCGGTATGCTTCACTTACAGTATGTGAATAGTGAGAGCTATGTGAATCCTTAGAGACTTAGTATTTGGATTTGGCAAGCATATGTTGTGTGCAAACATATGCATAACAAATAGTGAGACATCATAGAATGTTTTTTGGAGCATAGTTTGTTTGACTGTTGTTCTGTGGTTCACTGCACCATTAGGTTACTAAATCGCTCCAGGCATCACTTTCCACATTCTTACAATGTGTACATTGTGTGTGCATTTAAAACTTTTCAACCTTGTTGGAAGGGGTTGACAGTCTGACAGACAGTCATTGACCAGGCAGGCAGAGGGCCAGGATGTTATCTTGTACTTTGTGAACCTGACAGTTTATAAATAAATAAATATAAAAACATATGATAATACTGGAGCTGTGTCATTCATTGACAGCAAAATAAGGCGGGGGGCATACAGTACATGTATACATGCACATGTAACACAATCAGTCAATTAGTCTGATTAATCAGGCTGTAATACAGAATGAATTGGTATATACAGCCTCAGACATTTGTGTGCAAAATCGAGTAAATGTTCCTTACAAGCCAGAATGTCTGCTAAAATTTCCAGACAATGACCATATTTATACAATAAACAATGTTTTCCATATTATGCTATTATAAACTGGTTACCAATGTAACAGTAAAACTTTTTTCTTCTCATACCCTTGGAATATGATGTGATATATCATAGCTTTCAGCCAATCAGCATTCAGGCCTCGAACCAGGTTTATTATTGTAAATAAATCCCCTTTGTGCATGTACAGTTGAAGTCGGAAGTTTACATACACTTAGATTGAAGTCATTAAAACTCATTTTTCAACCACTCCACAGATTTCATGTTAACAAACTATAGTTTTTGCAAGTCGGTTAGGATATCTACTTTGTGCATGACACAAGTATCACAATTCCAGTGGGTCAGACGTTTACATACACTAAGTTGACTGTGCCTTTAAACAGCTTGGAAAATTCCAGAAAATGGCTTTAGAAACTTCTGATAAGCTTAATTTTGTGGCTAGAGTCAAATACTTTCTGTGGCACACATCAGAGTCAAATACTTTCTATAGAACAAACTTCATGTCAGGATAGGCAACCGAAATTAATTAATAATTAATGTATCTGTGTTATATGAAACATAGAGGGAGTAAAATGTAGGCAAGCAATAAACATTTCAGAACAACTATGGCTGAATGATTATCCTTACACTTTCAAAAAGACGCAGCCTAACATGATAATTGACAGCTGCCTTGAAGGACACAAATAAAAAATGGTTTCTGCTACTAAGATCAGTAAAATGTAGGCTAAACTGACAACGGAGTGAAAAGCAGAAATCTCAACTAGCAAGCAAGTCGCAGCAATGAAGAATTGAGTGTGTGTGTACGCGTTCACGCGAAGGGTGTGGGGGGATTCTGGCAGTAGGGAGATTTTCGGCACAACACCGACTCCAGGTAGGCTACACAAGTGGTACAAACTGATTTGCAACGACCCCAGTGATATCGTCATGTAAACATATTTATTGTATCAAATGGTAGCCGTCAATGGCATATCAATTAATAGGTTACTTGATGGCCAAATGTATAATTCTCCGCATTTAATGGCCTGTTTCATTGAGGACTTTTCCCCATAAAAAGAGCCACGCGAGGGAGTTCCATAACTTCCATTTCAAATTTCCACTTGGGCAGCCCCCGAGATCCAATAACTGAGCATGCATAAAACACTTCGCTTGATACCGCTCACATTAGAATTCAGTTTAAACCACCTCTGAGCGAATTTATGTAATGCGCTCTAGTGTGCCCAAAGTCGTTGTCCAGTGCTTTGTCTCCATTATTTATTTGTGCATCAGTTCTAGTGCATTAATATGCTTTAGGTGTCTCAATAATGACAATATTATAGCCCACCTACAACTGGTAACAAGTTGTGACTACGTGCGCTAGTGCTTCTCCCGCTCCTCTCGCTCACGTGTCTCAGCCAATAGCTATAGTCCTCCCCAACACTCACTCAGCAACAGCCTGCCTCACTACCTGACAGTAAGCAGCAGGTTACAGTGAAATATATATTTGTTAAAAGAAATGCCATGATGGCCGTTGTGCAACTTAAAAAAGACCCCAGCAACCCGCGACCAATACATTTTCACAAGTGACGTATTCAAAGTAGCCCAATTCGAGAGAAAACCGTGAACATGCAACAGTGCTGGAGGGGGCGTTCATGCAGGAACCAATGGTTGCTCGAGGGGGCGGGGGGATGTTCGCGGATGTGTGTGTGGGGGGGGGGGGGCACATGCAGGAACGCCCCAAATTGTGGGCTGCAGTTGCCCACTATAATTGGCCTCTTCCTCTATGGACACTCCAAAGAGTTTAGTGTTGAATGACTCCGGGATTTTTGGAGTTGACTCCGAAAGTAGTCGACTCTTGCGCGAAACGGATGCGTACACCCCACCTCATTATTGCAGAGTCCTACTAGGAGGACTACATTTGCGTTCTATAGGACTGACATCAGCCTGCCCATTTGGTCATCAATTTAGCCTGTAAAAAAGCCCTATTTTATTTAAATATAGAAGGTGATGTGTAGGGACTAGAATATTTCAGTGATATTCCTGCTGTGTGCAGCCTTGGCCGATCACATGGTATGATGCGGGTCAATATACTGATAAACCTATTCTTTGCCATTTTATAGCCCTATTCAGACGGGTTTACTAGAGACGTTGGTTTTATAATTAGAATCCAAGCATGTGCGTTATTCCAGAGGACGAGTCACATAGGCGGCAGGTAGCCCAGTGGTTAGAGCGTTGGGCCTAATAACTGAAAGGTTGCTGGATCGAGCCGACAAGGTGAGAACCTGTCGATGTGTCCTTGAGCAAGTCACTAAACACGAATTTGCTCCAGGGGCGCCGTACTACCATGGCTGTCCTTGTAGGTGGGCCGTCATTGTAAATAATAATTTGTTCTAAACTGACTTGCCTAGTTAAATAAAGGATAAATAAATAAAACTGTCCCCTGTAATTCAATGTTTTTTTCAAATATATATAACCACTTGTTTTGAGCCCCACATTTTTAGCAACAAAAAATGTAAATATAAAAAAAAAGTACAAAGAAAATATACATATATACAGTTTAAGTCGGAAGTTTACATACACTTAGGTTGAAGTCATTAAAACTAATTTTTCAACCCCTCCACAGGTTTCATGTTAACAAACTATAGTTTTGGCAAGTCGGTTAGGACATCTAATTCTTCCAACAATTGTTTATAGACAGATTATTTCACTTTCCAGTGGGTCAGAATTTTACATACACTAAGTTGACTGTGCCTTTAAACAGCTTGGAAAATTCCAGAAAATGATGTCATGGCTTTAGAAGCTTCTGATAGGCTAATTGACATCATTTAACCCTCTACCCGCATAGCATTGCCCTCAGGCAACAGAATACCTTTTTGGCTCTCACAACTAGCCATACAGATATTTTGTTAATTTAAATACTTGACACTGATCCTGACATGTCAGGAAGCAATCCAATGAGATGGACAAATTGATATGATGCAACAGTTGGGGGAGGAGCCTTCTTACAGGAAGACCATTGACATGAGCATGTGGTTTGAGTGAAGGGTAAGCAAAATGTCATTATTTTGGATGTTTAGATACTAAAACGTGAGAATAAAAAATATGTATATTTATATTAAATATATATATAAAAAGTAGTTTTGTTTTTGTTGCCTCAGGGCAACGTTATGCAGTCAAGCTAGTTTTCACCTCAATATCATGCTAATGACAGACATGTGACTTTCTTGAAGGCCAAAATCAGTGTTTTTGATTTTGTATTGTTTTCTGCACTGATGTTTCCAGGAAAATGGACACAGAGACATTTTATGGTAGAAAGGAGCTATTAGTGAGAATAATACCCACCAATGGATTTTGTAGTGAGGACAGTGAGCTTGAGGGAAGTGACAGTGATGAAGAATGGACCCCAGAAAGAGGTTTGAGAGGCAGAAAAAACTAGTTTTAAAGCCTCATCTCATATTCAGTAAATTCTGAATAAAAGGCATGTTTAAATCTTAAATACAGTAACTCCTGAAGAAAATAGGATTACAGAAAGTACAGTTGAGTCTACATGCAAAGACAGAATAAGGAAGTTTGGAGGGAAGGAAGGCAATTCTATCAATGTTACAATTTGCAATTCAGTTAACCATAAATGTTCTCTTTTTCAAGGTGCTAAAGTAAACAATAATGAGGGAAGTGAAGAGGAAAATGAATCTGAGGATGATGATGGTGGGGATGTCCCTCAGCAACCACGGTGGAAAACCAGCCACGATCCCAGCTTCCCTGCATACCCCAATTGGCAAGGCAGCCTTCCACAAGCTGATGACATCCTGTCCCCTTATCAAGACTTTCTCTGATGATATACTTGCCATCATTGTAGAGCAGTCAAATTTGTATGCAGCACAGACTGATCTTAACAAGCCACTCAACCTATCCACATCTGAACTGGAGCAGTTCTTGGGCACTGTCTTATACATGTCCTTGTTTGGATTGCCAGCAACACGCATGTTTTGGAGCCCTGCAAGCAGAGTCTCTCAAGTAGCAGACACATTGTCTCTAAACAGATGGGAAGAAATCAAGCGATTCCTGCATTTCAATGATAATGATGATCAACCAGTTCGATCTGATGACAATTTTGATGAGCTGTTCAAGATCCGGCCCCTGATTACTCATCTTGTCTCTAAAATGAATGCAATACCCATGTCAGAGAAGATGAGCGTTGATGAGCAAATGGTCCCATTTAAGGGACGAAATCGCCTGAAGCAATATCTGCCCAAGAAGCCCAAAAAATAGGAGCCAGTGGAAATGTTGTCCTCCGCCTCGCTCAACCAGTGCCACAACACAAAAACTACAAGCTGTACTTTGACAACTGGTTCACCAGTGTCCCACTACAACTTGAGCTAGCTCGTCAAGGGGTGCACTGTCTTGGCACTGTTCGCTCCAACAGATTACCAGGCAGTAACATGGTTTCTGATGCTGAGCTGAAAAGATCTGGCCGTGGGTCTTTTCAAGAAAAGACAGCAATTGTTGGCGATACCATGTTGCATGCAGTCAAGTGGTATGACAACCGCTCAGTGACCCTACTGAGCGATTATGTAGGAGCACACCCTGTCACTCATGTCCAACGATGGGACAGAAGTAAGGCGGTCATTGATGTCCCATGTCCGGCTGTTGTAAGAGACTATAATCAGCACATGGGAGGTGTTGACCTTCTCGATTCTCTTATAGCCCTCTACCGGACCAAAATTAGATCTAAAAAGTGGTATCACCGTCTGATTTTCCACTTTCTAGACATGGTTGTGGTGACCTGCTGGTTGATGTACAAACGGGATTGTAAACACAGTAACCTGTGAAATGCTGAGGTAATGGCGCTGTATGCATTCAAATCCTACATTGCACAGGGACTCTGCAAATCTGGGAAAAGTCTGGAGAAGAAAAGAGGCCGGCCTAGTGGTGGGATTTCAAGTGAGTATGAGGCAAAGACGATGAGGCAAGGACCCACTGCTCCAATCCCAGTCCCAGATGTGCGGATGGATGCTACAGCCCACTGGATCATCATGAGTGAAAAGAAGGGCAGGTGCAGGGTACCAGGCTGCAAAGGCACTCCGAAAGCTAAATGCAGGAAGTGTAATGCCCACCTCTGCTTCACAAGCACTACCAACTGCTTCTTGAAGTTTCACACAGAGTGAAAAAGTGAACACTGCAAACATGGGTTAGGGTTAGGGGTTACAATCTTTTTAAAACTACCAGTTGTGTATATAAACTGATGAAAGAGTTTTAGTCAAATAAAATACTTGTTAAGATGTATTTAAGTGGCCAAATGCCATAATGAAACATTTGTAACACATTTTCAATTGAAAAGAGTATCAGTTCCCTCTTTCTGGAGATCATACTTTCTGGAGAAATGTCCTCTGGTCTGATGAAACAAAAATAGAACTGTTAGGCCATAATGACCATCGTTATGTTTGGAGGAAAAAGGGGGAGGCTTGCAAGCCGAAGAACACCATCCCAACCGTGAAGCACAGGGTGGCAGCATCATGTTGTGGGGGTGCTTTGCTGCAGGAGGGACTGGTGCACTTCACAAAATAGATGGCATCATGAGGAAGGACAATTATGTGGATATATTGAAGCAACATCAAGACATTAGTCAGGAAGTTAAAGCTTGGTCGCAAATGGGTCTTCCTAATGGACAATGACCCCAAGCATACTTCCAAAGTTGTGGCAAAATGGCTTAAGGACAACAATGTCAAGGTATTGGAGTGGCCATCACAAAGCCCTGACCTCAATTCTATAGAAAATTTGTGGGCAGAACTGAAAAAGCGTGTGCGAGCAAGGAGGCCTAGAAACCTGACTCAGTTACACCAGTTCTGTCTGGAGGAATGGGCCAAAATTCACCCAACTTATTGTGGGAAGCTTGTGGAAGGCGACCCTAAACGTTAAACCCAAGTTAAACAATTTAAAGGCAATGCTACCAAATACTAATTGAGTGTATGTAAACTTCTGACCCACTGGGAATGTGATGAAAGAAATAAAAGCTGAAATACATAAATCTCTCTACTATTATTCTGACATTTCACATTCCTAAAATAAAGTGGTGATCCTAACTGACCTAAGACAGGGAATTGTTACTAGGATGAAATTTCAGGAATTGTGAAAAACAGAGTTTAAATGTACAGTGGGGAGAACAAGTATTTGATACACTGCCAATTTTGCAGGTTTTCCCACTTACAAAGCATGTAGAAGTCTAATTTTTATCATAGGTACTCTTCAACTGTGAGTGACGGAATCTAAAACAAAAATCCAGAAAATCACATTGTATGATTTTTAAGTAATTCATTTGCATTTTATTGCATGACATAAGTATTTGATACATCAGAAAAGCAGAACGTAATATTTGGTACAGAAGCCTTTGTTTGCAATTACAGAGATCATACGTTGTAGTTCTTGACCAGGTTTGCACACACTGCAGCAGGGATTTTGGCCCACTCCTCCATACAGACCTTCTCCAGATCCTTCAGGTTTCGGGGCTGTCGCTGGGCAATACGGACTTTCAGCTCCCTCCAAAGATTTTCTATTGGGTTCAGGTCTGGAGACTGGCTAGGCCACTCCAGGACCTTGAGATGCTTCTTACGGAGCCACTCCTTAGTTGCCCTGGCTGTGTGTTTCGGGTCGTTGTCGTGCAGGAAGACCCAGCCACGACCCATCTTCAATGCTCTTGCTGAGGGAAGGAGGTTGTTGGCCAAGATCTCGCGATACATGGGCCCCATCCATCCTCCCCTCAATACGGTGCAGTCGTCCTGTCCCCTTTGCTGAAAAGCATCCCCAAAGAATGTTTCCACCTCCATGCTTCACGGTTGGGATGGTGTTCTTGGGGTTGTACTCATCCTTCTTCTTCCTCCAAACACGGCGAGTGGAGTTTAGACCAAAAAGCTCTATTTTTGTCTCATCAGACCACATGACCTTCTCCCATTCCTCCTCTGGATCATCCAGATGGTCATTGGCTAACTTCAGACGGGCCTGGACATGCGCTGGCTTGAGCAGGGGGACCTTGCGTGCGCTGCAGGATTTTAATCCATGACGGCATAGTGTGTTACTAATGGTTTTCTTTGAGACTGTGGTCCCAGCTCTCTTCAGGTCATTGACCAGGTCCTGCCGTGTAGTTCTGGGCTGATCCCTCACCTTCCTCATGATCATTGATGCCCCACGAGGTGAGATCTTGCATGGTGCCCCAGACCGAGGGAGATTGACTGTCATCTTGAACTTCTTCCATTTTCTAATAATTGCGCCAACAGTTGTTGCCTTCTCACCAAGCTGCTTGCCTATTGTCCTGTAGCCCATCCCAGCCTTGTGCAGGTCTACAATTGTATCCCTGATGTCCTTACACAGCTCTCTGGTCTTGGCCATTGTGGAGAGGTTGGAGTCTGTTTGATTGAGTGTGTGGACAGGTGTCTTTTATACAGGTAACGAGTTCAAACAGGTGCAGTTAATACAGGTAATGAGTGGAGAACAGGAGGGCTTCTTATAGAAAAACTAACAGGTCTGTGAGAGCCGGAATTCTTACTGGTTGGTAGGTGATCAAATACTTATGTCATGCAATAAAATGCAAATTATTATTTAAAAATCATACAATGTGAATTTCTGGATTTTTGTTTTAGATTCCTTCTCTCACAGTTGAAGTGTACCTATGATAAAAATTACAGACCTCTACATGCTTTGTAAGTAGGAAAACCTGCAAAATCGGCAGTGTATCAAATACTTGTTCTCCCCACTGTATTTGGCTAAGGTGTATGTAAACTTCCGACTTCAACTGTATATATATTTTTGGGGCTTGCCTGTTTTGCATGTTATTTTGGCATTAATACGTGTCACATATCAGTTTGCAAACAATGAAAAAAAAAAAAATATATATATATATATATATATATATAATTGAGTTAATAAAGCCACATACAAACATCTTCTCTTTTTTTCTTCTTTTCAGCCTAGCTCAGTGCTTTCTGTGGTTGTGGTGGGGCAAGCCAGCAGAAAATAGGAGCATTGCGCTGTGATTGGCTCATTGTTCTGTCACTCCTTAGTAAGTGTAGACATCGAAAATGTAAGCCCTTGGGGTCCTGCCATAGAGTTACATTAGAAGTGTCCTTCCAAGAAGGCTCAAGGTCATTGGCCACAGATAAAATTATGTCAAATCACGTAATATGTAAAGTAGCTTTGATTGGACTGATCATGTCAACATCTTACTTTCAAAATCTTAGCTAGCAGTCATCATCATGAATCAAGTCGACAATCTACTGGCAAATCCTTTTTAATCTTTGTCCTATGCAGAGAAATAATGAAGAGAAATTATATATAAAACATATCGGTGCTCATCGGCCATTGGACATAAACATTACACAAGTTGGAAATCGCAAATTGAACAATGAGTGGTTTGGAAGGAATCAGTGGCTAACTGCAAGCATTACAAAGCAATCACTAGCCTGGTGTTTTTTTTCCAAGTTCCCACCATAAATCCAGAGAATGCCAGACTTTGAATCCCTTATGCCATAGTTTGTACATCTCATTTGTTAGTAGAAACCACATTTCTTTAAGTAAGTCAGCCATATCAGCCATGTAAATTAGGCTGAATTAACTGTTTTGTTGCCAGACAAGGCTCCCAAGTGGTGCAGTGGTCTAAGACACTGTATCTCAGTGCTAGAGCTGTCACTACTGACAACCTGGTTCGAAACCATACAGTCCCATAGGGCGGTGCACAACTGGCCTAGCGTCATCTGAGTTTGGCCCGTGTAGGCCGTCATTGTAAATAAGAATTTGTTCTTAACTGACTTGCCTAGTAAAAGAAATATGTAGCAGTGGTAAGATGTTGGGACAGTGTTATGTAGGCCCTAACAGTTTGTCACCATTATAGTGCAATTAATTTAGTGTTGTGTTGTGCAGTGGCTTTGCTGGTTTGCCCCACCAAGATTTACATGCTAAAATCACCACTGTATAGGTACAGTACTTTTTATTGCACATTTAGGCCTAATTAAAACTGATGCATTTGGCGATGTTCAATTTCAATTCACTGGCACTATGAAGAATAGTTTAGCCATACTCATTGGCAGTGGTGTAAAGTACTTAAGTAAAAATACTTTCAAGTACTACTTAAATAAAGTTAAATAAAATAAAACGTTTTTTTAGTATCTGTACTTTAATATTTATCTTTTTGACAACTTTTACTTTACCTCATTCCTAAAGAAAATAATGCACTTTTTACTCCATACATTTTCCCTGACATAAAAGTACTCGTTACATTTTGAATGCTTAGCAGGACAGGAAAATGTTCCAATTCACGCACTTATCAAGAGAACATCCCTGGTCATGTAGCGGAGTGTGCCCCTGGCTATCCGTAAATAAAAATAATAAAAAGGTGCCATCCGTTTTGCTTAATATAAGGAATTTGAAATGATTTATACTTTTACTTTTGATAATTAAGTATATTTTATCAATTACATTTACTTTTGATACTTACGTATATTTAAAACCAAATCATTTTAGATACGTTAATAGAAAATGACTCAAGTATGACAATTACTTTAATATACTTTTGGTGAATTTACGAGGCACGACATAGCGAGATACAGATTACCAAAATATAGCCTATGCGCCTATTCCGACAGTGTCTGCCTGACCCGATCCTCTCCCACCTGCGCTTCTCTTTGCTATGAAAAACGCCAGTGTGTTTGGTCTTTGTTTTTGTTTGTAAGCCAATAAATTTCGAAATACACCATTGCGATAGCCTACGCTATATCTTTTCTTTACCGACGCATTGTGCTGACTTTCTGCCTGGCTGTGCCTCTACCATCTCTCTCTCCCTCCCTCGCTCTGCTGTGAAAGATGCGGGAGTTTGTTCTCGAAGTAGACGACAACAACTAGTTTCCTCCGTTGTAAAAATCCTCAGTAGGAGTCGATTCCTGTCGGAACTGAAGCTTGACGCCCAGAAATGGGAGTCGACAGGAGGAATCGATTATTTTACTCTACTGACGCAACCAAATACTTGAGAAACAGGACTGGGCGCGACAGGTAGTTAGCTAGTCAAGAGTAACTTAATGTAAACTAAACATGGTGACCGAGAGGTGAACGACAGAGCAACATGGTCTTCGAAAGCGTGGTGGTAGATGTCCTAAACAGGTTTCTGGGGGACTACGTTGTGAACCTCGACAGCTCGCAACTCAAGCTCGGGATTTGGGGAGGTAACGTTAATTTGATGATTCAGTGTTATGGTTAGCAAGACAAATGACACAATATTTTCACGGCACTTCAATACGAAGTGGTTTTCGATAACCCTGGCCCTTCCTCCAACCTTAACCTCAGTATCCTAACCTGCTACGAAAAAGTAACTTCGGTACTAGTATCGAAGTGCCGTGATAAGTGTTTCCCCAGAACAAAACAAGGCTGGTTTGCTGTGTGCAAATATTGCTAATATGTTTGCTTGTTTGTTAAGAAGGTTTAGTAGCCAACTGGCTAGCTATTATGGGGTTTTATTTGGTAGATACTTTAGCTAGCCTACATCCGTCAACTACCACAGATAGCCATCTTCTCAGGTTTGCTCTCAAGTCCTATCTTTTAAAAAAAGCCAACGTTGTTTGCTTGGCTGGAGTCCAAGTGTGGTCACGCCCGGTTCTTCTTCTTCTATGGTATAATGGCGTTCGCAACAATTAGAAGTGCATTCCGCCAACTACTGTGCGGGTGGGTAATAAGGATCCCAAATAGGAAACATTTGGGTAAAAATAAATAAAATATCATACAAACTCCTGTGAAGAGCGACAATAGTCCTTGTAATGCTTCTGCCGTGAAGTCTTTGAGACCCCAAAACTTCTCGGCTGCAGATATAATTATATCCAGCTTCTTGGACTTCTTAGACACGTGTTAGTATATTCAGATCACTTGATTGACTTAAAACACCAGATCTTCAACACTGTTGCCTCTTGCCCCTTCGAATCTCTTCACCGCCTCCACATAAGAGAATCGTTGTGCAGCCCAGATCCTTGACACCTCAACCTCCTTCACCCTAACAGGGCACTCAGGAAGTCAGGAGTATGATCCCCACCACAGTTGCAACATTTTCCATTCACATTCTTTAATATCATACTCTCCCATCTGTAAACATTTGACAGGTGACCATATCCATTACAAATCCCACACTGTAATGGTTTGGACACATGCTTTCACCGCATACCTCACATATCCAAGCTTCACATATTCAGGTAGAGTCTCCTCAAGCAACAATAATATTGACAGGCTTTTCGCCTTCCTTCCATACCATACGGGTCAGGCAACGTGCACTGACCACTCATGGGATTTTCTGACTAAGGTACTCATCATCTACAGTACCAGTCAAAAGTTTGGACACACCTACTCATTGAAGGGGTTTTCTTTACTTTTTACTATTTTCTACATTGTAGAATAATATTGAAGACATCAAAACTATGAAATAACACATGGAATCATGTAGTAACCAAAAAAATGTTAAACAAATCAACATTCTTCAAATTAGCCAACCTTTGCCTTGATGACAGCTTTGCACAGTCCTGCCACAACATATCAATTGGGATTAGGTCTGAACTTTGACTAGGCCATTCCAACATTTCAAATATGTTGCTTTTAAGCCATTTTCATGTAGACTTGATTGCGTGTTTTGGATCATTTTCTTGCTGCATGACCCAGCTGTACTTCAGCTTCAGCTCACAGACGGATGGCCTGACATTCTCCTGTAAAATTCTGTAGAATTCATGGTTCCTTCTATTAAGGCAAGTCATCCAGGTCCTGAGGCAGCAAAGCATCCCCAAACCATCACACTACCACCACCAAGCATGGTGTTGGTAGTGTGATGGTTTGCCTTAATAGAAGGAACCATGAATTCTGCTCTGTATCAGAGAATTTTACAGGACAATGTCAGGCTATCCGTCTGTGAGCTCTAGCGAAGCGCAGCTGGTTCATGCAGCAAGATAATAATCCAAAACACACAATCAAGTCTACATGAAAATGGCTAAAAAGCAGCACATTTTGTAATGGCCTAGTCCAAGTCCAGACCTAATCTCATTTGAAATGTTTGGCAGGACTTTAAATGAGCAGTTCATACTTGAACACTGACAAATGTCGCAGAGTTAAAGCAGTTCTGCATGGAAGAGTGGGCCAGAATTCCTCCACAGCGATGTGAGAGACTGATCAACAACTACAGGAAGCATTTGGTTGCAGTCATTGTACCTACAGGTTGCACAACCAGAAATATAAGATACTTGGAGTTAATCATTTATTACACCTTACCAACAGACAGAGCACATGATAACATAAGGTGCCGCTTACCAATATTTGTACAGTGAAATGAGGCAAAGTTATGTCAGCTTAGGCTCAGCCCTATATGTTTCAAACCTCATGGTACTATGTATTTATTAGTGCTGTATATTCATGTAACAGTTCTTCTTGAATCTTTTTAAACCAATATGTTTTTTTCCTCCTAGGTGATGCTGTGCTCAGAAATCTTGAAATAAAGGAAAATGCCTTGGTAGGTTTTACATGAATGGCTAGGCCTACTGCTAAACGTATCATTTGTTAATTGTTAGTAATGTAGGTACATTCACATTGTATTGTGCTGAATATTTCTGTTCTTGTTTCAGAGTCAACTTAACATTCCTTTTAAAGTAAGAGCCGGACATATAGGTAAGATTTGTACGATGACTCTCAACCCAACACCTACCGTAACCCTGTGACATTTACAACAGTCCCTCCCTCCCTCCCTCCCTCCCTCCCTCCCTCCCTCCCGCTCTCTCTTTCTCACTCTTCAACCTCTTTCTATTTTGTCTCTCCCTCTGCTTTGTGTGTGTGTGTGTGTGTGTATGGGGTTCTGTCAGGACGCTTGGAGCTGAAGATTCCATGGAAGAATCTGTACACCCAGTCAGTGGAAGCTACACTGGATGGAGTTTACCTGCTCATCGTGCCCACAGCCAGTGAGAACCTGACCTTATCACCGATACGCATGAACCCTAGCTGTAGTGTGTGTATGTGTGCGTCTTTGCTTTTGTTAATGGGTAGCCTATGTCTTTGTGTATGTTTCAGGTATAAAGTATGATGCAGAGAAGGAGGAGAAGCAGCTTCAGGAGGCTCGTCAGAGGGAGCTGCAGAGGATCGAAGAGACCAAACAGAAAGCAGCGGAACAAGGTCAGAGTCTCTCTGTGTCTGGCAGTTAGTTACATTATTATACATTTTGAGTCTTTGTAAATAATGTATAACTTATAAATCTGTTTAAAACCGTCATGTGTCTCTCACCGGCTGTCAGTCACTGTTTACATTTCCCCAGCCTCATCCCTTAGCGTTACAACTAACCAATTGGCGGGGCTGCCTTTGGGTTAAATCACAGACTCAAGACTGTGACTTTAATGCATGTACTGTTATATCCTGTTCATTGGTGCCACAGAAAACCCTGCACTTGAGAAACAGGACACCTTAGTGGAGAAACTGGTGACGCAGGTGATCAAGAACCTCCAGGTGAAGATCTCCAACATCCACATCCGCTATGAGGATGACGTGAGTATTTTGCCTAGTGTACTACAGTAGTACTACAGTAGTATATTATGCATACTATGTATATTACTACTGTGTTGCATTACTGTACATTTCTTTCTCCTCTCTCTCACTCTCTCTCTCACTCTCTCTCACTCTCTCACTCACTCAGGTCACCAATCCCAATTACCCATTATCATTTGGAATGTCACTACAGAACCTCAGCCTTCAGGTAATGTGTGTTGCCTTCTCGTGGAATCTGTCATTCATTGTGGATGATGTACAAGTTAAATTACAGCTGTTCGATTTAGTCTGGATTTGGGATATTAGATGTTATCGTGGTTAAAGGGATAGTTCACCCAAATGACAAAACCCTATAAGCAGTTATGGTCTATTTGTGGTCTGACCCTGAAACAGTATCACGTAACTTCTCAACCCCAAAACTGTGTTACCCCACAGACAGCAGATGAGAACTGGAAACCTTGTCTTCTGAATGAGAAAGCAAAGCTGTTTTTCAAGGTAGAGTATTCTTTACAGCAATGGTTAAACTGTAGATTAGTTTTACATACATTATGACACTGTTATACTGTCATCAGCATTCTAAGCTGTTTTCTGTTGTGCTTTTTTCTCTCCGCAGCTTGTCCAGTTGGACAATCTCTTTGCCTACTGGAACGTGAACTCAACGCTGTACTCCAATCACTTGCCAGATGAGGCCCTGGTAAGTGACCGTGTCATCATTCAGCACCATTGCTGAGGGGTGAGTATCTTAAGTGAGAGTGATTATGTCTATCTATGACGTCTAATTAAGTGTCTCTTCCTGTCTGTCGTTTCCACAGCGATGCCTCCAGAACAGCATGGATATTTACAGTTCCACCCCCATGAAATACGATTTCAGTGAGTGTGTCGCCTAGTCGATATAGGGGTGTGACGTCATTCATCGTCTGGATCAGAGCCTTGATATCCACCTGATACAGGGAATCAAATCAGTAATTTGAGTGTATTGTAATTGAATACTTTTTCTCATTACTTAAACCCAATGTTAAATTGTTGTTTATTTCGGTATCATATCCTTATTAACCTAATTTTCATGTTCAATGCTGGCAGTTTTTCGTCCGATAACGGCCAATGCGAAGTTGCGCATGAACCCCCGGTCAGACGTGAACTTCTCCTCTCCCAAGGTGGACTTGGTGGTCAACCTGAGAGAGGTGGCCGTGGAGCTGAACAGGCCACAGGTGAGACGGGGAGAGAGACCATGAAAGAGAGAGCAAAGAGGACTACATTTTCTTTGCGCAAAAGAGCACATTTGTGCCCCCCCAAAAATACTGTAAAACTCATAATCTTAATTGTGATTTCAGATGAAACCTTTATTTAACAGTGTGCATAATAAGGAGGGTGGTTATTATTTAACCACAGTGAAGGACACCGATGCTTCCGATTTACACAATTATGCTATCCCGTCTATGTGAAATGTTGTAGTATTTTTTTGCACAGATCTGTGCTCTTTTGCTTTTGTGTCACCCAGAGTTAGAATTTTTACCAATATAAAGTCTGGCTTATTATTTCCCTCTCTGTCTTCTTCGTTGACCCCTGAACTCTGAAACCCTTCCCTCTCTCCAGTATATCAGCATTCTGGTTCTCCTGGATTCGGTGGATATGATGTCACGCAACCTGCCGTACAGGAAATACCGTCCACAAGTCCACGCACACACCAACGCCTACATATGGTCAGCACTCACACTTTTGTTTCTTATATAGTCGTGGTTATTATTGAGTTACAGTGATGTACACAGACTGGTGCCATACTGACTGCACTCTGCTTGGGTTTTTCATCCAGGTGGCAGTATGTGATTACGGGCATCATGGAGGTGGACGTGAAGCCACGGCTGCACATGTGGTCGTGGCACCGCATACGCCAACACCGGCAGACAGTCAAGCATTACAAAGCGCTCTACAAGTCCAAGATCACCAACAAGAAGCCCACTGAGAAGCTGCTCAGGGAACTGGAGGTGTGTGGAGATCAGGGTCATGTTCATTAGGCATCAAATGGAACAAAACTGACTGACTTGTCCAATAAAAAGAACACATTAAAATGTTCCATTGCAAAAGGTTTTGAAACATTTTCCACTGCATTTTCTAAAGAGCGCAACCCAGACCTGCATTCAAATAGTATTTATTTTCTTTCCAAAACTTGAGCAGTGCTTGATTGAGCTTGCCTTGCCGTAATTGGACCAATGGAATAGTCTCCAACGTGCAAACCTTGCCCATCTGGCACTACGGGCAGGCTCAATCAAGCACTCAAAGTATTTAAAAGAAAACAAAATGCTCTTTGAACCCAGGTGCGGTGCAGATTGAGAAGGGCCTACTCCTCCCTCGCTCTCAGAGTTGCAACCCCAGTCTTTTTCTCTACTCTGCTTGATTGATTGATGGACATTAAGTAATTGATGAAGTAATAATTGACGGATTCCCATAACGGTCCGGGAACTGTTTTAATGGATCCATCTTTCCCTCCATGTGCCCAGGAGACTGAGCGGACTCTGGATATTTTTAACATCACGCTGGCCAGGCAGCAAGCTGAGATGGAGGTACCGATTGAGCTATCTGTTGAATTATTCCTAGCTAACTATATCTCTTCTCTGCTTCTACTGTACTCTGTCTGTCCTGTCTGTCTGTCAAATAACTAACTTTGTTCAAAATGGCAGTAAAGCATGACTGAAATAGCCCTACTTAGTCACACTGCCATAGCGTAACCACCAGTGCAACACGTGGTCACAGTCTAACTAGCAATGGTTCCAGCTAGTGGTTGTGGCTGAGGCGTGTAGACTGTGACCGGTATCGGTTGGTTGTTCCAGGCGAGCAAGGCGGGTCTGCGTATCTTTCGTCCGGGGGTGAAGGTGGAGGAGGTGGAATCTCAGGGCTGGTTGGGCTGGATGTGGTCCGGCTGGTCAGGAGATGGCAGCGCCAAGGCCAAGGAGGTCAAGACCGGAGGTGAGAGCGCCTGCATACCCAATCAGCATGCCCCATTTTGTACATACATTCTTATTAATTGAGACATTTCACGTTTGATACAGGGTCTCACTGTGACTAATAAATAAACGCAGAATGGCTATTAGCGTCCTGCCACAGCTGCAATATTTTGGGCTGTGCACTTGCATGCTTGAAATAGGCCTTTGTTAGCTAAATGCCATTGTAGGTCTGCCAAGTACAAACATAGCTGCAAAAGTAGACAATGGCAAAACAAGGCGCTTGAAAAGACCCCATACTGATATTGAGGTGGAGAATCCACTGGACAATCCACTGCTCATGTTGTTCCTCAGCCTAGTCCTTTAACGTCCATTGTCCAGAAAGATGTCGCTCCTTCCCGGAGAATCCTCTGACAAGGGTGAAGCACGGTTGGAGTTTGGAGGACCGCAACAGCATATGCGTTCTGAACCAACCAAACATTTTATTTTATTGGGAGAAATCGCCCAATATTGATGATAAGACGCTCCTGATGATGTTTTAATGTTTTTGTCAATCATTTTGTGAAGCTCGAAAAATTGTATGGACTGACGTTTTGTTTCTTGATTCTCCTCAGCTTTTGGTGAGCTTATGACTCCTGCCGAGAAGGCCAAACTCTACACTGCCATTGGCTACAGTGAGATAGCTGTTAATCACAACCTGCCAAAGAATGTGAGTGGCTACCGTATATTTCCCACACAACGTAGTGCAGTACAACAATCCCTGGTGTCTTCCAAAAGAGATAGAAAGATAACCCAGGACACTATCTCTTTTCGCTCTCTGATTTTGTTTTTTGCAGTTTGAGGACATTAAGATAAATTTCCACATGAAGAGTATGTCTTTCTCAATGAAAAACAACAAGGATCAGAATGAAATCCTCAAACTCACAGTTGAAGACCTGAAGTCCATGCTGACCCAGAGGCCCGGAGCACAAGCCATTAAGTACGCACAGTATACCCTCTGGGGTGTGTTCGGTGAGGGGAAACGTTCAGAACATTGCACACAGAAATGAATGGAGCTGACATGATGCCCAATTATACATGACAGCATATCATATCTGTTCTACAAAATATATTTATATCAGTAACTCTACGCTTGTGAACAGACCCTGCATTTAAATTCTTTCCCCCTCCTTCCCTGTTGTAGTGCTTTATCAATGGGATATTGTTGCCAGGTTTTTGTCATTGTGCCATAGTCCAAGAGCAAACTTGAGAACAGCTGAATATACTATTTTGATGCTGCTGTTGTTGTTGCTGCTCTCAGGCTGTCGGCCCAGCTCAGTCTGTTTGAGGTGACAGGGCTGGCCAATAATCGGCCAGCGCCTACGCTACTGTCGTCGAGGAAGGCTGCCACGGTAACGGGGACCCCCCTGCTGGACATCCTGTTTGAGACCAACCCTCTTGATGAGAGTGCTGACCAGCGGCTCCGCATCGAGTCTCAGCCTCTGGAGATCATCTATGACGCTGTTAGTGTTTGTGTTTGTGTGTGTGTGTGTTATTGTGCGTGTCCTTTTTACATGACTTTATGCCAATTGTTCCTCGTTTCAATCAGGCGTGGAGTTGTTAGAACGAAAGTTTGCACCCCCTGTTGCTGTGTGTGTTTGCTTGCATGCGCGTGTGTAACAACACGGATAACTGTGTCTGCCTCCGGCAGGTGACGGTGAACAGCATGTCTGCGTTCTTCTTGCCGCCTGACGACCTCAAATTAGACGAGCTGACCAACGCCACTCTCATGAAGCTGGAGCAGTTCCGAGACCGCACCTCCACAGGTCAGAGCCCCGCCTCTAGCTCTGACTGACAGGCCACGCTCACTTTCCTGGGCTGAAGCACTGATTGATTTTTTTTACATGTGCTGCAGGCCCAAATATGGAGATCTATTAATGTATTTTCTATGGACATGGTGAGGTAACCTTATGATTAATCAGCCAGGATATACAGTGCATTTCGAAAGTATTCAGACCCCTTGACTTTTTCCACATATTGTTACTTTACAGCCTTATTCTAAAATGGATTCAATAAAAAAAAAACTCAGCAATCTACACACAATACCAAAGCGAAAATAGGTTTTTAGAAATTTTTGCAAATGTATTAAAAATAAAAAACAGAAATACCTTATTTACAAAAGTATTCAGACCATTTGCTATGAGACTCAAAATTGAGCTCAGGTACATCCTGCTTCCATTGATCATCCTGGCCGCCCGGGTAAACTGAGCAATCGGGGGAGAAGGGCCTTTGTCAAGGTGGTGACCAACAACCCGATGGTCACTCTGACAGAGCTCTAGAGTTCCTCTTTGGAGATGGGAGAACCTTCCAGAAGGACAACCATCTCTGCAGCACTCCACCGATCAGGCCTTTATGGTAGAGTGAGCCACTCCTCAGTAAAAGGCACATGACAGCCCATTTGGAGTTTGCCAAAAGGCATCTAAAGGACTCTCAGACCATGATAAACAAGATTCTCTGGACTGATGAAACCAAGATTGAACTCTGGCCTGAATGCCAAGCATCACGTCTGGAGGAAACCTGGCACCATCCCTACATTGAAGCATGGTGGTGGCAGCATCATGCTGTGGGTTTGTTTTTCAACGGCAGGGACTGGGAGACTAGTCAGCATCGAGGCAAAGGTGAACGGAGCAAAGTACAGAGAGATCCTTGATGAAAACCTGCTCCAGTGCGCTCAGGACCTCAGACTGGTGCGAAGGTTCACCCTCCAACAGGACAACAACCCTAAGCACACAGCCAAAACAACGCAGTGGCTTCGGGACAAGTCTGAATGTCCTAGAGTGGCCCAGCCAGAGCCCAGACTTGAACCCGATTGAACATCTCTGGAGAGACCAGAAAATAGCTGTGCGGTAACTAGGGTTGCAAAGGGTCAGGTTTTTCCTGAAATTTTCCATGGGAAGTTAAGCCCTGGAATTTGGGGAATTTTGTTTAAATTCATCAAAAAAGTTAGCTTATAACAGTGAACCTTTTTTGTGGGATACACATAAGGCAATTCTAGGTCTTGTGGCATATTTTGGTCAAACTATCCCCAATTCAATGGAATTGCAACCCTCTGCATGCACATGGCATTCTTCCATCACATGTACAGCTGATTCTCAAGATTTTGCACACTAATGAAATGCTATTGAGCCCACACTACTACACTGTCTGAGCCAAGGACTACATGCTTTCTGGTAAGATTTGATTACAATACTGGGTGGGGTGAATATATTTTATATGAGATACATTATTTTTTGTTAACTAATAAATTGTAGCCTACAGCAAAGTGTGGTGTGTGTTTAAATAATTTCTATCTTGTTAACAGTTTCTGCTAGTTAGTTTTTGATACCATGTGGGTTTTAGCTTGCTTGAACCTGCTAACTGAGGAGTGTTAATTCACCTGTTTCCATACATGTTTCATTTTAAAACATTTATCTTACAAAGGAGTTGTTTAATCTAACTGCTTAACTATTTATTTGTACATGGAATTGTATTTGTTTTTATTTTACTCATTTTTTTCTAATCTTTACAGGAAAATGCTACGGGCACTATCTGATGTGTGGAGACATTTCAATGCAGCTAATGTAGAAGGAAAAGCTGTGTATATTTGCAAATACTGTGCCAAATCATATGTGAAGAATGCAACAAAGATGCAGAATCATCTAGCCAAGTGCATAACGTTCCCTCAGCGCTCGCAACAAGCAACTTCTGACAAAAGTCCCTCTACTTCAATTCGAGGTGAAAATGATGAATCAGACACCTTATCGATAGTCCTCCCGGAATCAGTTTTTTTGACTCAATGGAGGAACATAATCAGAGAACTGCTGATTATTGTCTTGCTCGAGTTGTGTATGCAATTGCTTTACCTCTGATGCTCACAGGCAATGTCTATTGGAAGAGATTTCTTCCAATACACGCCGCAGTGTACATGTTGGACCCCATGTATGCTGACAAGAACATCCTGTCTGGTTCTTGGCACACTTCCATGCAAGGGCTTTGGGATGGAGATGCAATATGGCAGTCGTGCAAACATATCTCATCGGCCACCTGGGGGAAGGGACTTTGTGGATCTGAGGCTCTTTGCCCTGTTGCCTCCATCATCCTCCAAATCCCACCAACGTCAGCCGCCTCAGAGCGCAACTGGTCCTTGTTTGGGAACACACACACCAAAGCACGCAACAGGCTGACCAATGCAAGGGTTGAAACGTGTGGCCATTCGGGCAAATTTGAGGCTTTATGAGCCTGGCAATGAGCCATCCTCAACAATGTTGGAAAGTGAGCGTGAAGATGAGGCCTCAGAGTCTGATGTTCAAGAGGTGAACATTGAGGAGGTCCAGGGTGAAGACATGGAAGCCTGAGAGGAAGACAACCAAAGCTTTAGTTTCTAGACTATCATTTTACAGATGTATGTTGAAAACGTTTTTGGGAGATGCGATGGATCATTGGGGATCATTCAATATTCCCTTTCTTTTGTTGTTCAGTGAAATCATCCCATGTGAAGGGTCAAATCATTTAATTAAAGTTAAATTCGTAGCTAAATTTTATTTATTTTTTCTATTGGAAGGATTTAATCATTTGCAATTATGTCTACTTATGATAAGTTTGTCTCCATATGATATGGTAAATGTATCCAATGTAAAAACCATCTACATTAAAATGGTATTAATATTAATTTTAATATGTTCCCGTTAATTCCCATATATTCCCGTTAATTCCCATATATTCCCGTTAATTCCCACCGAATGTTTCCACCTCTGAATATTCCCCAAAATGTGCAACCCTAACAGCAACGCTCCCCATCCAACCTGACAGAGCGTGAGAGGATTTGCAGAGAAGAATGTGAGAAACTCTCAAATACAGGTGTGCCAACCTTGTTGCGTCATACCCAAGAAGACTCGATGCTGTAATTGCTGCCAAAGGTGCTTCAACAAAACAAAGGGTCTGAATACTTATGTAAATGTTATATTTCAGTTTATGTTTTGTCATCATGGGGTTTTGTGTGTAGATTGATGAGGGGAAAAAAATATTTAATACATTTTAGAATAAGGCTATAATATAACAAAAAAGTCAAGGGGTCTGAATACTTTCAGAAGGTACTGTAAGGCTCATTGACCTCAATCTCCAATCCATACTTCCTATTGACACACACACACACACACACACACATACATACACACACACACACACACAAACACCCCTCGCCTTTCATATCCTATATTATGTAAGAACATGTTGAAGTATGCCGTCCATTATATGGTGTTGTCTGCAGGGCTGATGTACGTGATTGAGACCCAGAAGGTTCTGGATCTGAACGTCAACCTAATGGCCTCCTACGTGATCGTGCCCCAAACCGGCTTCTACAACTCTACCCAGAACCTCATGCTATTGGACCTGGGTCACTTCAAGGTAAATCACTTCAATTGGCACAGCACACGCGTTTGTGTAGAGAAAGTGGTTCGATCTGTGATTGATCCTATCATGTTGCTAAATTTGACTTGCCCAATAAAGCAACCACTGAGCAGACTCAACTTGCCCAACTGTTTAGTTTACTAGCCCCCTACAGTAGAACCCTGTCTAATGAACAAGACCTCAATAAGGTGTTCTATGCCAGGTATTTTCAAAATGGGGTCCATGAATTTGAGCTTTTTTGGGGGGAAAAACAATTTAGAGTATTTTTGTGTGAGAAATTATTAGTTTATGAATGTCTCTATCTGCAACTGAATACCATAATGGAAAACATCTGTATGTCTCTGGGTCCAGTATGAAGGAAGTTAGAGGTAGTTTCACGAGCCAATGCTAACTAGCGTTAGCACAATGACTGGAAGTCTACAGGAACAGTTGGCATACTAGCTGAACAGTTGGCATACTGTTCCTGTTCATTCGACTCTGGGGAAGTAGATACAGAGCTTTATTGCCTGGGCAAGGTTCCCTGGGCAAGAAAAGTTTGAAAATCCCTGTTCTATGCCATTGTCTTGTGTTATCAGGTCTCTAGTCTGAGCAGAAAGGGGCTACCCCAGCTCTCTGTAGGGAGCAGTACTATACAGGACATCATGTCCCAAGCCTACGACAGCTTCGACATCAAGCTCAGCAGCCTACAGTTCCTCTACAGCAAACCAGGTACACACACACAGGAAAAGGCAGAGCCACACACACACACACACACACACACACAATTATCTGCGCAAAATGTGTCGTGACGCAGCTACGCAGGGAAGCCGTTTTCTGTAGCTTATTGCGTTCTTGCGTTGCGTACTTAGGTAGACTAGCTAAATTAGGCTTAACAGTGGTTGTTGTGTTGTGTATCAGACGGGGACTGGAGGAAAGCGCGTAAGCTGAAGCAGTCGGCCCTTCACATCCTGGAGCCTGTCGATGTCAAGATGGTGTTCAGCAGAGCCATGGTGGTCACAGACTCACGCATGCCCAAGTAAGACCGTGGGGAGAGGGGTGGAGGTGTGTGGCTGGAGGAGGTTGGTGGGTGGAGGGAGAGGGGTGGGTGGGTGGAGGGAGAGGGGTGGGTGGCTGGGTGGAGGGGGTGGGTGACTGGGTTGTGGTGGGTGGAGGGAGAGGGATGGATGGAGGGAGGGGTGGCTGGATGGGGGGTGGAGGGAGAAGTGTGTGTTTGGGGGGGTAGAGGGAGAGGGGTGGGTGGAGGGTGAGGGGGGGCTGGGTGGGTGGATGGAGGGAGAGGGGTGGGTGGATGGGGGAGGGGGTGGAGGCAGAGGTGTGTGTGTGTGTGTGTGTGTGTGTGTGTGTGTTTGGAGGGAGAGGGAGAGGGGTGGGTGCGATGCATTTTTTGGACTACCACTTGTCAAAAAGCTGGTCAGATGAATGATATGAATAAAGTGTGTGTGTGTGTGTGTCAGGTTTAAGATCTTCGGGGAGATGCCTCTCTTGTCTCTGAGGATCTCTGATGATAAGGTGCGGGCCGTGCTGGAGCTGATTGACAGCATCCCGCTGCCGGAGAGCAGGCCGGCCCCGCGCAGCACCAATACACACTCTACGCCTAAGGTACTAACTACTGGGACTCTCTCTGCCTGTCTCTGGGTTGACTCCGTCTGTGGGTTGACTCTGTCTGCCTGTCTGTGGGTTGACTCTGTCTGCCTGTCTGTGGGTTGACTCTGTCTGCCTGTCTGTGGGTTGACTCTGTCTGCCTGTCTGTGGGTTGACTCTGTCTGCCTGTCTCTGGGTTGACTCTGTCTGCCTGTCTCTGGGTTGACTCTGTCTGCCTGTCTCTGGGTTGACTCTGTCTGCCTGTCTCTGGGTTGACTCTGTCTGCCTGTCTCTGGGTTGACTCTGTCTGCCTGTCTCTGGGTTGACTCTGTCTGCCTGTCTCTGGGTTGACTCTGTCTGCCTGTCTCTGGGTTGACTCTGTCTGCCTGTCTCTGGGTTGACTCCGTCTGTGGGTTGAATCGGTCTGCCTGTCTGTGGGTTGACTCTGTCTGTAATGTTGGTTGTTGTTTTGTGTGTGTAGATAGATATCTATTGGGTTGTGTGTGTGTCTAATTTCTGCTTGTTTTTCTTCCACAGGCTCCAAAGCAGTCATACACCCCTCAGCTAACCCCCAGGCAACCAACCATGGCTGAACTGCACAACTCCCTCATATGGGAATCAGGTGAGAGACATGCACGCACACATACAGCCCTGTGAACACATTACAAATGGATCTCTATACTTGATCATGACAGACGTTAGTGTGGCGTTAGCATTTAAGTGTGTCTGTGTGTGTGCGGGCTCAGAGGAGGACCTGTTCTACGATGCTCCCAGCTCTCCTATAGACGACCGTCCGTTCTTCCCCGACAACCTGCCCAGCCCTATGCAGCGCTCCGACCCGGTCAAGAAGAGAGGTCTGGTCAAGAAAGACCCCAAGAAGAACATGACCGAGTTGGTCATGACATTTGAGATCAACAAGGTATGCTTAATCTGATCTACATCTGTGTGTGAGAGAGTACTTACACTTCCTTTAGATGTTTTCACTCTGATTGCTAGTAAATCGGCGTGTGTATATATGTGTGTGTGTAATTGTGTGTGTATGTATGTGTGTACTTGAACCCCCACTCCCTTCTTCTGCTGTCTAGCTGTCTGTTCAGCTGTGTCGTCTGTCTGGAGGCCAGGAGGTCACAGTGTTACACCTGGACATCGAGCATCTCGGCACCGAGCTAAAGCTACGCAGCTTCGACATGACATCCAACACCTTTCTACGAGAGATCTGCCTAGAGTGCTCGGAGTATATGGGTAGGTGAGGGAGTCGGTGGGAATTGTTGTCAATATTCAAATAATATTGTCATCTAATTTTCATAAATGCACATAAATACATAATGTCAAAATATGGGTCATATGCGCTTCGCTACAGCCTTCTCCACACCAGCTCTAGGGGAGACGCCAGAAAAGGTAGCCAAACTTGAATGTGCCTGTTTATGCCATTGAAACCAGCCTTTTTCTCCTGTTCGATCTGTTTTTCAAATGAACTTTCTTCCGTTGTCCACTGCATTCAAAGGCAGTTACCTAGTAATCTTCGATAGCAACCCATTCTAGTAATGTTCGATAGCAACCCATTCTAGTAATGTTCGATAGCAACCCATTCTAGTAATGTTCGATAGCAACCCATTCTAGTTGTTGCATTTTTAGATTACCCGTCTTAGTACGCTTTTAACATATGTGTCACATGAAATCGCTTGCATCTGCTGTGTTTTCAGAACTGTGTTTTTTCCCGCGATTGCATTTTTTTACATTAGCAGTATGGCTCTGTGCTTGGAATGTGAATAAATGATTGTCTAGATCATTATAAGATAAACATTGTGATATGCTGCATCGTCATTGTTGGTGGTTGTATGGGCGTGGCATGTCTGCAGACATCTCTGTGTGGTTTTGGTGTGATATGATTTTCTGTTTTTATATATTTGTCCAGATTCAGAGGAGAAGAAAGTGCACCTGATCACCACTCTAGACAACACAGAGGAGGACCTCCTCACATTGGAGTACACTAAGGTACACACACAGTCAATGCTGTCTTCATCCACTGTATATTAACAGTAGAGCAGGTTTAAAAGCTTCAATGTCTCTTTCAGGCTGATAAGAACGGGCCAGAATTCAAGTCTCAGTACAAGAACACTGAACAATCATTAAAGGTAAGGTCTTACCCACATTTGGAACTTCGACATGATGCTGAATTGAGCTCAGTACTCTGCTCAGTTGTGTTAGTGTGTTCATTGTGACGGTGGTGTGTGCGCGTGTGTGTTTTGTGATGTCTCTGTCTCAGGTGAACTTCTCGTCTCTGGACATACACCTGCACACGGAGGCTTTGCTCAACGCCATGAACTTCCTGAACAGCCTCCTTCCCCCGACCAAGGAGGCGGTGCCCATCCAGGAGGAGCTGCCCACAATCCCAGAGGAGGACGAGGGAGAGGAGGACGAGGGAGAGGGGAAGGAGGGAGAGAAGGAGGAATCGGCCGTGGCAAAAATAACATGTAATTATCAGTTTCATGGAATCCATTCCGGTTTCTGGAACTAAGACTTTTCCGCTGTTGAAATTGATTAGAATTTCATGAATCAAGTTAGTTGAAAGTGGAAGAGACTTTGGTTAGGTAATATAACTGCTGTATGTTTGTTTCACGTAGAGATATTGAGTAGACACGTGTCCTCCATGTATTCTCCTTCTAATACGTAGCTAGCTAAACCAAATGTAAGTTCTCTGCCATTGTATGGAACACTTGACGTTTGATGTATTGTGACGCAAACAAAATCATGTTCACATCAAAGCCTCTTTTTAAGTTTGGACGAAGGAACAAATCTTTCATAAATGTCTCTCTGCCCCACTCTCCTCAGCTTCTAAGAAGTCAAAGTTTGAGGACGTGGTGAATTTGCACATCAGAGCTGATCTCAACTGTCTGAAGGTTTTCATCCGAGGCCAGAGACACAGGATAGCAGAGATCCACATTGAGGGTAACACAAGTCACCGTCGGCAACACAAGTCACCGTCCGCAACACACATCCACAACAGCTGAATGCATGAATTATGATATTGCGTACAATTATGTGTGTTTGTGATTGGATGTGTGGAAAGGACACGTACACACAGATGATAATGATGCTAGTGCCACCTTGTGGTAAACATAAAGAAGTGATCTCCTATATTTTTTTATTTCACCTTTATTTAACCAGGTAGGTCAGTTGAGAACAAGTTCTCATTTGCAACTGCGACCTGGCCAAGACAAAGCAAAGCAGTGCGACAAAAACAACACAGAGTTACACAGTAAACAAACATAGTCAAAAAGTCTATATGAACACACCTTTGTTGTGCCCCACCATGAAATCGGAGGGGGGACTATGAATCTGTCTCAAGTACGTGCGTACGTACGTACGTTAGTTAATCACGCAATATCTCAGACACCACTGGCCCGATTTTGACAAAACGTTGGTGAATGATGTGCCTTGCCATAGAGATCTGGCATTTACACTGATTGGCCCAAGGGGGGTGCTATAGTAATCAACTGAAATTCCAAACTTTGAACAAGCTTGCATCATGTGTTTTATCATTGGGGGAAGACATGTTTACCTTTGCCCTGGTTTAGACTTGTTCTAGACCTGCTTCTCAATGTTCTGCCTCGTTCTATGTTCCAGGCCTGGTGTCGGAGGTGCTGACGAAGAGGAAGGCGGTGGAGGTTCTGGCCAAGCTGAAGAACATAGTCATCCTGGACTGTGATAAGGAGGCTCTGTACAAGCAGGTAGCTTTTGCTCAATGTTTAACACCCTTTCCATTGCGTGCCCTAACGAACACGACCCAGCTGTCATGGACTAGCCGTACTCCCAAGGCTCACTCATGGCCTCTAGTATCCAAAAAGGATCAAATGAAAACTTGACATACCAAAATTTAAACAAACGCCAAAACCCAATGTCGCCTAATCTTTGCCATTTTTGTTTTACTTTAGCAACGTTCATGAGAGTTGTTTTTGCTTTCTAATCGTGTTTTTCTATTGTTTATTTGTACGGCCTCTGCTTCCTAGTGTGTGTCCATAGCTGATAAGGAGGTGTTTGCTTTCCGCATGGTGAACCACACGGACGCCACTGAGGGCGACGCCTATCTAGACATGGGTAAAGTGGACACCAGTGTCACCCTGACGGTGGGCTGCATCCAGGTCATCTTCCTCAACAAGTTTGTCTCCTCCATCCTGGTAAGAGACACAACGCCATCTCTCTAAACTCCACCTAACTATCACCCATCCTTTTCTGTGCTTAAAAAATTCCGTTGCCAACAACACTTTTCCAGGGTGTCGAAAACCATGGCCTTACTTGTAGTACCGGTACCAAAATGCCCCAGAACCGACCAAGCCTAATCACATTCGGTGGATTTTGACCATTGATGAGCACTTTGTAATATGACTGCTCTTTGTCTTACCCCTCTTCTTCCTCCTCCTTCACCTCCCTCTCCCCCAGGCCTTTATCGACCACTTCCAGGCGGCCAAGGAGGCCCTGGCTGAGGTGACGGTGCAGGCAGCGGAAAAAGCAGCCACGGGGGTGATGGAGCTGGCTGAGCGCAGCACGCGCATCTCTCTGGATGTAGACTTCAACGCTCCTCTTGTCTTCGTGCCGCAGTCCTCCTCCTCCACCAACGTCATTGTGGCTGACTTCGGTATGGTCACGGTCAAGAACTGCTTCGCCTTGGTTGACTCCCAGACACACGTCAAGATCCCTCCCATCATCGACACCATGACAGTGGGCCTCAGTGACCTCAAGATGTACAGGTGAGACAGTACAGGGTTGCTAGTAAGGCACACCAGTAGTCAGGCAATTCTGTAGAAGTACAAGGATTGGAATTAAACCTCATGGATTCGCAGTTGTTTAAAGTTAACGGATTACTTAATTTGTTAACAGGGATGGGAAGGGTTTATTGACAATAAACATGTTTCAGTTACTTTTGCATATCTGGTCCATTCCCGGATGTGCAGCAAATCAGAACCTGTAAAGCCATTTGTTTGTTTGTTGTGTTTGATTGTCCAGAACCACCTTTGAGAAGGGAAGGTTTCAGGGGGAGATCCAGCTTCTGAAGCCGGTCAACCTTGACCTGTCCATCCAGAGGAACCTGTCGGGCTCCTGGTACCACAGCATCCCCGACATAAAGATCACTGCCCACCTCAAACCTATGAATGTGAGTGTGTGTGTCTGTATGTGTGTATGTGTCAGTGTGTTTCTGTGTTAGTTAAAGCCAACTCTCAATGAACAAGACATTTTAGTATGAAATGATGGTTGTTGATACATCTGTGTAACAATGTGTGTGTGTGTGTGTGTGTGTGTGTGTGTGTCTTACTAGCTGATCCTGAGTCAGGATGACATGACTGTGGTATTGAGGACTCTGGGTGAGAACCTGTCGGAGGCGTCAGACGCTGCTTCCCCCCCGCCTCCCCCGCCTACAGTGGACCGCTCCGACACAGCCACTACCAAAGGCTTGCAGGGCACAGGAGGTACTGGTACTATCCCCACCAGCGGTGAGGACACTTGGGTTGAATGTGTGTGTGAGTCTTAATATTTGGATGATTGGGTTGAATGGTTGTGTGAGTCTTAATATTTGGATGATTGTGATATTAATATTAATGTTGAACCCTGTCTGTAGGCAACATAGTGGTAACTGCTGCAGTGGTCGAGAACCAGAAGAACACTAAGCTGAAGAATACACTCAAAGTAGACTTCAAGTTTGACTCTATGACTCTGGTCCTGTACAGCCCCAATATGACGGAGGTGACTACTGTAACCACTGCACACCTTCACAAACACTATAATAGACCACAGAAAACTCCATCCACTTAGACCAAAAGTGTGTGTCTGTGCCTGTCTGTCTGTGGGCATGTCTGTCTGTCTGTCTGTCTGTCTGTCTGTCTGTCTGTCTGGCTGTCTGTCTGGCTGTCTGTCTGTGGGCATGTGTCTCTGTCTGTGTGTCTGTGGGCATGTGTCTCTGTCTGTGTGTCTGTGGGCGTGCGTCTCTGTCTCTGTCTGTGTGTGTGTATGTCCAGATGCAGGTGTTGGACTCGAGGGATGATCAGCTGAAGCTGGCTGAGTTCAAACTGGGGACTATCTCTACATCTGTCCACATGTTCTCAGACGGATCCATGAAGGCCGCCGTCAAACTCACAGACTGCCTGCTAGATGACAAGAGACACAGAGTCAAGAATGTCACTGCCAGGTAGAATGCATGTGCGCGCGCGCACACACACACACACACACACACACACTTATCTTGGTACTAATTCTGCATACACATTCACACACACTGGGAGAGAAACGGCAGAGTGATGTGTGTGTGCGTACTGAGCGTGTGGCTCAGTGCTGGCGTTGATGTATGAGGCTCAGGGTGTGTTCTCCAGCGTGGCATCATGTTCATCACTGCTTCACCATCTGTCTGCTCACATAGGACTGTCACACAGCTAAGATGAATGGCTCTGGTTAGCAGCCCCATGATAGTCAAAGCAGCTTTAAATGAATCTCGCACTCCCAGTTCATCAAAACCCATGAGTATTTCCATCTGGTATGCCAATTGTTTTGAGAGAATGGAATCTTTGAATCTGTAGAGTAGAATAAAAAGTTAGTCTCACTCCTCAATGTAACATCATTTGACAAACAGATTAGGTATTTAGTGCACCTGTGTTAGGGTGTGTTATTAGGACCCTTGCTGTAGGGATTGTTATTATTGCTCTGTCTGTAGGGATCATCATGTCCACCTGTCTCTGTCTGTCAGGATGATGGCGATGCGTCCAAGCGCTGAGAGGATCTTGATGGTGGAGGTGAACTACAAGCAGGGGCGCGACGGCACCTCACTGGAGACGGTGGTGCAGGACATCTACCTCTGTGCCAGCATGGAGTTCCTGCTCACCGTGGCCGACATCTTCCTCAAGGCCAGCCAGCAGGGTTTCTCCTCAGCCGCCCCCAAGAACAGCAGCAGCACTAAACCCGCGGTTGCAGCCACCGCTGCTTCCAAGGAATCTGGTACGACATGTTCACATTTCACACTACACAATATTCACATCAAATGTCATGTTTGTACAACGTCCAATTAGTGCAATGTGAAATGTCATAGTGGTGGAGTCTAACCGTGACCGTTTTCTTACATTTGATGCCTAATAAACACGCCCCTGCTTTCGTCTCTGTGTCTGTACTCCAGCTCCAGTGGCGGTCAAGTCAGAGATGATCGTTCTGGTGAAGAACCCAGAGATTATCTTTGTGGCCGACCTGACGCGTGCCGACGCCCCGGCCCTGGTCATGACCATGGAGTGCGAGCTGGTAATGAAGAGCAACCCGGATGGTCAGCTGATGACGGCTGTGGTCAAGGACCTGAAGGTAGTGGCCTGCCCCTTCCTGAGAGAGAAAAGGAGAAACAAGGAGACTACTGTGCTGCAGCCCTGCCAGGTGTTCTTCAAGAGCGCACAGTCCTCCACCTCCCCGCAGGCCATGGAGGTCTGCATCAATGCACTGACACTCAAGGTAGGCCATGGACAAAAAACGGACCAGGAAGAAGCATCTCCCTAATAAAATACCTTATTGTCACTTTTTCCTATGTTTTTATTTCTGGCACAGCTACCAAAACCAGAGTGATGTGTCTTACGTTCCATTGTCCTCCGTGCCCCCCTCCCCCAGGTGTCGCCAATCATCATCAACACAGTGATCACTATCCAGTCGGTGCTGAGCCCGGCCAGTGCAGACACGCCCAAGTCTGAGCTGGAGAGCCCCGTGCCCCCAGACCTGTGGGAGCGTCGGGCCTGGCGGGACCTCAAGCTGTGGTTCCTGGAGGAGGAGGGTAAAGACGAGGATGTCCAGTCCCTGGTCCCGCTGATTCCCCAGGGCGAGTCCCTGCAGGTGGCCATCCACTCCATCTGCCTGACCCTGGAGGCTGGGGTGGGCCACCGCACCGTCCCCATGCTGCTGGCCAAGTCCTCCTTCCACGGGGACGTCAAGAACTGGAGCACCCTCATCAACCTGCACAGCCAGCTCAACCTGGAGGTCAGACACAGCACATCTCGACACGCGACCTCTACACTACCTCTCTACAACATCTACACATCTACACAACATCTTCATAACTTATACACAACCTCTACACAACCTCAGTTCAACTAAAACATTTAGTGAACTGTAACATAGTGTTGTGTGTTTAGGTTCAGTACTTCAACGAGGTGATGGGGGTGTGGGAGCCTCTGCTGGAGTCCCTAGAGGACGAGACCAGAGACGGCTTCAGATCCTGGACTCTGGGATTAAAGGTGACCATTAATTAAGGCACGAAAAACGGTCCAACTCTGCCTCTTTCTCAATTTTCAAACAGAAGTGGGTGTGTCTTTGGTGGTTCATCGACGTGTCATTCTGGCCATGCGCGCCGTGACCAACATAGCTAGTACGTTAGCTAAGCTAGCCACTGTAGCTAGTTAGCAGTAGCTCCTCCAGTACGTGTTGACGTCATGTCACAGGATTTATTTATTGGACGGAAGCTGTAGAGATGTTTTTGAGCATTAAATGACCTGGTATGATGCTGCATTGTTCAGTTATACAATTTTAAAGTGTTTTGTGCTTTTTTGACCAACATCGAAATTTTAAACAATCTCTCATTCACGCTACACACACACACACACACAAACTCACAAACACTGTCCCATGTTCCACACACATCCCTCATCCAGATAGTGTAAACACACTATCCACCACACACACTTAACAGCCATGATTTCCTCCACCTGCAGATGAAGAAGAAGCCAGTGAAGTTCTCAGGTATGTCAGATGAAGTGGACTACAGCATCCCCGACTACAAGACGGTCATCAGCATCAGCAGCAAGGACCAGCTCAACATCACCCTCTCCAAATGTGGACTGGGCATGCTCAGTAACCTAGGCACGGTAAGTCAATGACGTCACACACCAGCGCTCTTGTGTGTGCTATTCTATTGGCTAGCTGATTTCACATCATATGTACTGTCAATAAGACTCACAATAAAACATTTGAACAAAATAACTTTTTATGTCTAAGTGTTGGGATTGCTTGGTGTAGGAGTTTTTCTTGTACATCCCAACGTGTGTGTGTGTGTGTGTGTGTGCGTGGCAGGCCTTTGCAGAGGCGGCCAAGCAGACATCGGAGAGTTTCCAGGAGGACGAGGCTCCGTTCGTGGTGAAGAACCGTCTGGGTCTGACGGTGTCAGTGGTATACAGTGAGCTGTTCCGCCCCCTGGGCCGCGAGGCCACGGAGCACCGGGTAGAGCTGCAGAACGGAGAGAGTCTCAACATGGACTACCGTCACACCACCACCCACTCAGACCAGTTCTCTGCCATGACCTCGCTGGTCGCCAAGGACTACTACATACAGCCTAGTAAGCAACACAGTTACAACAGTTGCACCAGTGCAGACAAGCACCCATATTCAGAGTAGGACTGCTGATTTAGGATCAGTCTTGCTTTTTATATCATAATGAATAAGATTATATGGACACAGGGGACCTGATCCTAGATCAGCACTCCTTCTCTGAGATGCTTTATGAATACGGTCCCTGATATTCAAACCCTGGGTCCAAGACCATGTTAGCGTTCTGACCTAATGCTTGGGCGTTAGTTTGCGGTCTCACGGTTTTTGATGTTCTTGTCCTCAGCTCCGGCGGGCCACACTTCAGCCAGCGTGATTCCATTGATCAAAGTGGGGCGTGGCATGTACAGTGTCATGCACAAAGACTCTGGGGTCACCCGCTTCCTGGTCTGTCAGATCTACTCTGTGCAGGGAAGCAAGCACATCAAAATCCGCTCTCCCTTCCAGGCAAGTTACTGTCACCTGTGGGGGCGGGGGGTGTTATTCTCCAACTCACGTCCAATGAGCCTCACTGTTCAATTCCAAGATGGCGCAGATGGAGATGACAGCATTGCGACTAGCTCTTAGGAAACTGCAGCAGTTTCTGAAGTGTAGTGGTTATCACATTCGCCTTACACGTGAAAGGTCCCTGGTTCATAACCAGGCAGAGATAGTTATGTCGCTCTGAAATATATGTATATATTCTTATTCCATTCCTTACTTAGAGATATGTGTATTTGGGTATAGGTTGTGAAACTGTTAGATATTACTGCACTGTCGGAGCTAGAAGCACAAGCACTTCGCTACACCCGCAATAACATCTGCTAAACACATGTATGTGACCAATAAAATTTGATTGAATTTGATTTGATTTGTTCTCAGAACCACTCATGCAGATATCACCCAAATACTAATTTACTCCCATCATTCATCTCCATCTACCCTGGTTGTTACCCCACTTCCTTCTCTCTTTACTGTACTAACTAACTTGATCCCAGAGAATGTAATTTCTATCTGAACAATGTGTCTTTTCTCATGTCTCCCCTACAGATCATAAACCACTTCTCCATCCCGTTCAGAGTGATGGAGGGCTCCACGTGTCTGGGGATTTCACTACCTACACAGGAGTTCTGCGTGCCTCTGGACTCCTACAGGTGACACACACACACACACACACACACACACACACACACACACACACACACACACACACATTTAAATACTTTATTTGAGTCCACCAATCAATTGTACATTAAAAAAAGGATCCAAACATTTCAAAGGTCCCTGTATGCATGGCACTCAAGGCTACAGACAGCACCTCGTTCTCCAAACAGCTAGGCTGCCCACCACAGCTGAAACAGAGCAGTACCTAGCCAACTGTTTCGCCCTAGTTTTTATCAGGCCCGCAATCTGGAGGACAAGCACAGCAAGCCTGTGTACGTGGCCGAGAATGCCAAATATCAGCGCCACGCACTGACTGTGGTGTGTCTCCCCCCCTTAGGTCAAAGTTGAGCCTGCAGCCGGTAACCGAGGGAGACAGTCAGTACAACTGTTCAGAAGGTTTCAGCTACGAGTCAGTGAGCCAGCAGCCTGGCGCACGTGTACAGCAGATCTGTCATCGACATGACAACAGCGCCAGTGTGCTCATGATCAACATCGTCCCTCTGAAAGACACAGTGACATCACAACGCACGGGAGTGGCCGGGGAGCACTTTGACGAGCCCTACATCCTGCATCTGTGGCCCTCCGTCCTGCTCCGGAACCTTCTGCCTTACCCCATCACCTATCGCCTACAGGTACACACACAAACACTTATTTTACAATCCTTGTGGGGACCAAACAATTGATTACCATTAAAAATCATATTTTTCCTATACCCCTAACCCTTAACCTAATCTTAACCCCAAACCCCTAAACGTAAACCTAACCCCTAAGCCTAAAATAGCCTTTTTCCTTGTGGAGACCGGCAAAATGTCCCCACTTGCCAAAATACAAAAAACACACACACAAACGCAGAGATCTGTGGCTACAGTTGGCTCCCTACCCAACAGGCGAGAAATGGACCTACAGTATGTTACGCCTTCACCCTGCACATAGATGTATATCATATACCCTCAGACCTTCCCCCTCACATGACATGCCTATTATTGGTCACTGATTGATATTGTGTGTGTTGATTGGCTGACAGGACAGTGAAGAGCCCACCCCCATCACCCTGATGGACGGCCACTCGGCAGAGCTACACACCGCCGTCATGGACCTGTCCAGCCTGGAACTCCGCCTCCTCGAATACCTGGGGCAGGATTGGAAGGCCCACTACAGTCTCCGTGGCGACCAGGACGAGATCACCTTCATTGTGTTCCGCTCCCTGCGAGATGAAGAGGAAGAGGTTAGGTTAGGAGAGGGGGGAGAGAGGAAGCAGGCAGAGATGGACATTGCGGTGCATGTGAAGTACGACGCGGGCTTGACTGAGGTGGCCATCCATTCTCCCTACTGGATGGTGAACAAGACGGGCCGCCTGCTGCAATACAAGGCAGACGACATCCACCGCAAACACGCCATGGACTACGACAAGCCCCTGCTCTTCTCCTTCAAGCCACGCAACTTTCTACAGAACAACAAGGTAGTGGGTGGGGATCGACTTTGGGCCAAGCGCAAACCAAATGGCGGGGCTGCTATTTATTTATTTATTTATTTAAACAAGGACTGGGCTTTTTAAGTGATAACACCTAACCTTAAAGACCTAACCCTTACTGCTTCTCTCGCCGACCTCTAACCTTTTTCTCTCCCTGTGGCAGGTGCGGCTGATGATCTCGGACAGCGAGCTGTCTGATGATTTCTCCCTGGATACCGTGGGTAGCTATGGGAAAGTGAAGTGCAAAGGGAGGCTCAAAGATTACCTGGTGAGTGATGTATCAAGACTAGTAACAGAGGACCTGCTGGGAGTTTATTTGACGTGACACCAGCAGAATTATAATGTCAGTTCACCCTTTCAACAACTTTCAGATTAGTCATGGAATGTGATTTGCTGAACATTGAACAATCAACAGATGATGAGTGAATTGATTCAGCTTAATTGTGACTTTCTATGGTTTGATAAAAGATTGGGGTGAAGATCGACCCCAGCAGTTTCAGCCTGACCCGTATCGTGAGCTTTGTTCCGTACTACCTGTTGGTGAACAGGACCAAGCATGTGATCTGGGTGGGAGAGGAGGGCCAGGACAACTGGACCAAGGCCAGACCACACCAGGTACCACAACTGGAGCTACGTACAACCCCCAATGCAATTAGATCGATTCAGGAAGTGCAATGAAAAGTGCTGATAGTAAATATGTGTTCAAATCATGGCTTGAATATCAGTTCATTTCCTAAATTGCCAGAATAGTGGAGCCCTACCCTGAATACAGTAAGTAGAACATCCATGTAGTGAAACTGACATCTCTGTTTTTGTCTCTTCTCTCTCTCACTGTCTTCTCTCTCTCACTGTCTTCTCTCGTTCTCTCTGTGCTACTCAGGCAGCCATCCCATTCTGGCCTGAGAGGAACTCCAAGAAGCTCAAAGTCAAAGTAGAAGGCTGTCAGTCAACCCCTCAAACCATGGACTTCACCAAACCAGAAAACTGCCTGTTGCTGCACCTAGACAACACTGTGAGTAATGCCTGAGATTGCACTACACGCGCACACACACAAACCTAAGTACTGGAGTGTTGTGGGTAACTACTGTATAAGCCGAGTCTCAGGGCTTTGTAGTGATAAATACATTTTCCAAGTTGGGTTCTTTAAAGTACTAGTACTACTACGTTTATTTTGGCTTTCCTCCTGTATTTTCCAGCTGGGCGGGGTCATTGTGGACGTGAACCTATCAGACCACTCAATCATTATCCGTTTCTCGGACTACCACGACGGAGCCGCCCCCTTCCTCATCATCAACCACACCCAGAAGCAGACGCTGGAGTTCTACCAGAGGTAAAGGAGGGGGGGCGCAGTGCAATGCCCTGAAACAAAACCTATATTCCTCGTAAATCTTACAGTTTATTTTGAAGTGGGATGTCTCAACTTTCCTTTTAGCAATGTCCATGAGATGGTGGCGTTTATTTATGGGGACATAAGTAAACAACACCAAATAAGTGTTAAGGCTTTACTATTCCTCATTGGTTTCTTAATGAAACCTGCATCTTTACAGCCTCAGGTTCAGCAAACTTCCCAGGTTTGTGCTGCGTGCAGGATCCACCCCATCTTTTGTTTTTACTTGTCCCTCGGTTTTGTTTTTGTTTGTTGTTTGAAACGTACTTTGTATTTGTTTTAATACAGGGTTTTCTACGATTTTGTGTTGTTATTGGTTTTGTCTGTATTTGCCCTGTTTGCATGGATGAATTTCCTTTGGTTTGTGATTTGTTGTGGATTACACTTATTTAGCTTTCAGTCTGAATTCTTTGCTAGTGACACGTGTTTATGAATTTGTTTGTTTCACTTTTTCCCCCCACACCTCTTCGCCGGACAGATTGCGTAGAGACTCGTCGAAATGCGTGGCAGACGAGACCCAGCCCAGGTAGCAGGACCCGGCCCCACGGGTACTCTGGCTCTCACCCACTCGGACCCTGGAGGGAGGGGGGAAGGAGAGGAGAGGGGAGGGAGGTAGCGGGAGGGAGGGGAGGTGGGAGAGGGGGATATGGGGTACAAAACAGACAGAATGAGTGACTAGCCTCAGATGGGGTGGGCATATTGGGGAACTTTAAATTCTCTCCCTAGCATAAAATCACAATGACTAATGCAAAAGGCATGGTCCATAGACCGAACGTACACATATACAGTCGTGGCCAAAAGTTTTGAGATTGACACAAGTATTGGTCTCCACAGAGTTTGCTGCTTCAGTGTTCTTAGATCTTTATGTCAGTAGTTACTATGGTACACTGAAGTATAATTACAAGTATTCCATAAGTGTCAAAGGCTTTCATTGACAATGACATTCAGTTTATGCAAAGAGTCAATATTTGCAGTGTTGACTCTTCTTTTTCAAGACCTCTGCAATCCGCCCTGGCATGCTGTCAATTAACTTCTGGGCCACATCCTGACTGATGGCAGGCCATTCTTGCATAATCAATGCTTGGAGTTTGTCAGAAGTTGTGGGTTTTTGTTTGTCCACCCGCCATGGACACAATTGTAGATGTTTTGTTCCCCGAGCCACTTAGTTATCACTTTTGCCTTATGGCAAGATGCTCCATCATGCTGGAAAAGGCATTGGTCGTCACCAAACTATTCTTGGATGGTTGGGAGAAGTTTCTCTCGGAGGATGTGTTGGTACCATTCTTTATTCATGGCTGTGTTCTTAGGCAAAATTGTGAGTGAGCCCACTCCCTTGGCTGAGAAGCAACCCCACACATGAATGGTCTGAGGATGCTTTACTGTTGGCATGACACAGGACTGATGGTAGCGCTCACCTTGTCTTCTCCGGACAAGGTTTTTTCCGGATGGCCCAAACCATCGGAAAGGGGATTCATCAGAGAAAATGACTCTACCCCAGTCCTCAGCAGTCGAATCCCTGTACCTTTTGCAGAATATCAGTCTGTCCCTGATGTTTTTCCTGGAGAGAAGTGGCTTCTTTGCTGCCCTTCTTGACACCAGGCCATCCTCCAAATGTCTTCGCCTCACTGTGCGTGCAGATGCACTCACACCTGCCTGCTGACATTCCTGAGTAAACTCTGCACTGGTGGTTCCCCGATCCTGCAGCTGAATCAACTTTAGGAGACGGTCCTGGCGCTTGCTGGACTTTCTTGGGTGCCCTGACGCCTTCTTCACAACAATTTAACCTCTCTCCTTGAAGTTCTTGATGATCCGATAAATGGTTGATTTAGGTGCAATCTTACCAGCAGCAATATCCTTGCCTGTGAAGCCCTTTTTGTGCAAAGCAATGATGACGGCAGGTTTCCTTGCAAGTAACAATGGTTGACAGAGGAAGAACAATGATTTCAAGCACCACCCTCCTTTTAAAGCCTCCAGTCTGTTATTCTGACTCAATCAGCATGACAGAGTGATCTCCAGCCTTGTCCTCGTCAACACTCTCACCTGTGTTAACGAGACAATCACTGACATGATGGCAGCTGGTCCTTTTGTGGCAGGGCTGAAATGCAGTGGAAATATTTTGGGGGGATTAAGTTCATTTTCATGGCAAAGAGGGACTTTGCAATTAATTGCAATTCATCTGATCACTCTTCATGACATTCTGGAGTATATGCAAATTGCCATCATCAACACTGAGGCAGCAAACTTTGTGGAGACCAATACTTGTGTCATTCTCAAAACGTTTGGCCACGACTGTACAGTGGTTTCATGGTTCAGGAGTGGTCAGAGTGTGGTCAGAGCTGGACTCCCAGGTAACCGCAGGTGTAGGGGAAGAGCCTTTGTTTCGTTTTGGTGCTGAAGTCAGATCTACTCCAAACATGCCACTCCACAAGAAAATACATTATGTGCATTATATAAATTATGAAAAATATTACATTACATATTAATATCACTGTATGGTTCAACAACCACGAGTCATCTGATTTATAGTGACCAAACTACAGAGGGTGGAGTGATCAAGGAGGAGCTCTGGCTTCACAGTGTTTGCCCTTTGACCTCCCCCTATATTCCAGGTGAATTTCCTTCATAGTGGGACTCTGCTGCAGCTTGGATGGGACTCTGGCAATGGGATCTGACCTCTGCTTCCTAGTGCCTTCCATTGACCCAGCCCCCCATTTCCATCACCACCGTATTTTCTGAATGCCAGCTATCTTCCTCTTGGTGGGGTTTGCGTGGTCTCGTGTGTGTGCTTTCTAACTCGTTGTGTGTGTGTGTGTGTGTGTGTGTGTGTGTGAGTAGCAGTCAGAAGGAGAAGGACAAGCTGAGCCCAGGGAAGGCGGTGTACTATACCTGGGCTGAGCCCACCGGGTCACGCTCCCTGGCCTGGCAGTGTGGCAGCTACAGTGGCGAGCTGAAGAGCGAAGAGGTACCGTAACACGGCTTTGTTTTCACTCCTACTAGGGTTGGGTGATATTACCATAGTATCGTCTATCAGGGATGATTGACAGCCGTCGTCGATGGTGATGACATCGTGAAGTGACAGGATGGGCAACTTGCGCCAACTTTTGAAGGCCCTCACATCAACTTACTGTTTGACGTCTGGTTGTGCTTCAGCAGATTTTCTCTTATGTCAGTCATTGATGGTCACTCAAATTAATGTCCGGGGAGCCCCATTGATTTTGTTAGTCAGTCTCACTCAGATATCATATTAACTTTAAACATTTCTCTACACCCCATTTGCAAAATGAGTAGAATTGCAGAAAATGTGTTATAAAATTGCAAAATCTTCTCTCCACTACATGGCAAGAATTGCAGCAACATTGCTTGAAAACTGCAACATATTCTCTACACCTCATTAGCAAAATATTTGAATTACAAATATTTCAGGCCACAATAAGGGAACTTGAACAAACAATACCAAGATGGAAACGAATGAGAAGTCAAAAGAAAACTTAGAGCTGAGCAAAAATAAAATAAATTATGTTTGGCCTATTTCCATATTATTCTAGCAATGTCCAACCTACCTACAACGCATAGTACCTTAGGTCTAATGCCTAGATCAGACCGGCAGTAATGTGCAACCTACCTACAACGCATAGTAGCTTAGGTCTAACGTCTCGATCAGACCGACAACTTCATTGCCGAGCAATAAAAATGTGTAATCCCAACATTTTTCTGGACATGTGTGCAACAAAAATGTTAACATTCACATTTTGCTACTATTTATGTCGAGTTTATGCAAACAATTTGATGCGTGGTGTAGTGCATTTTTTTTTAGGTGAGGTAGCTAAACAATTCTATGGTGTCATCATTTCTCAAACAAAGTTTGTACCGACACATATATAGCCTGTTGAATATCATTATGGAATAAGCATAAAAAGGTTCCTCCAATTGCATTGTCTGCCCACACATATTGTCTCAATTTATATATTTTTTGAATACCCTCAAACACCAAGTTATGCATACCTAATTTCAAAATAGGCCGCCATCACTGTCAATCTTGAATGATAATTCAGTTTTACCGGTGAAATGTCCAAACTGCATGCCAATCATTTGATCTCAATTAGTTTCTTGGGAATATGCATTTAGATCTTCTTGAATTACTGTTTTGTGAGCAAATTAGAGCAGATGGTGTTAACATACGAATAGCCTTTCTTGTATTTGTTTTTCAATACAAGCATTCGGAAAGTATTCAGACCCCTTGACTTTTTCCACATTTGTTACATTACAGCCTTATTCTAAAATGGATTAAATTGTAATTTTTTCATCAATCTACACATAATACTCCATAGTGACAAAGCAAAAACAGGTTTTTAGAAATGTTTGCAAATGTATTAAAAATATAAAACTGAAATATCACATTTACATCAGTATTCAGACCCTTTACTCAATACTTTGTTGAAGCAGCTATTGCAGCCTCAAATCTTCTTGGGTATGAGGCTACAAGCTTGGCACACCTGTATTCGGGGAGTTTATCCCATTCTTCTCTGCAGATCCTCTCAAGCTCTGTCAGGTTGAATCGGGAGCGTCGCTGCACAGCTATTTTCAGATCTCTCCAGAGATGTTAGATCGGTTTCAAGTCCGGGCTCTGGCTGGGCCACTCAAGGACATTCAGAGACTTGTCCCGAAGCCACTCCTGCGTTGATCACGCTCTAGAGCAGGTTTTCATCAAAGTTCTCTGTACTTTGCACTGTTCATCTTTCCCTCGATCCTGACTAGTCTCCCAGTCCCTGTCGCTGAAAAACATCCTCACAGCATGATGCTGCCACCACCTGAGGAGTGGCTTCCGTCTGGCCACTCTACCATAAAGGCCTGATTGGTGGAGTGCTGCAGAGATGGTTGTCCTTCTGGAAGGTTCTCCCATCTCCACAGAGGAACTCTGGAGCACCTCCCTGACCAAGGCCTGTCTCCCCCAGTAGCTCAGTTTGGCCGGGTGGCCAGCACTAGGAAGAGTCTTGGTGGTTCCAAATTTCTTCCATTTAAGAATGATGGAGGCCACTGTGCTCTTGGAGACTTTCAATGCTGCAGAAATGTTTTGGTACCCTTTCCCAGATCTTTGCCTCGACACAATCCTGTCTCTGAGCTCTACGGACAATTCCTTCGACCTCAGGGCTTGGTTTTTGCTATGACTTGCACTGTCGACTGTGAGACCTTATATAAACCTTTCCAAATCATGTCCAATCAATTGAATTTACCACAGGTGGACTCAAATCAAGTTGTAGAAACATCTGATGGATGATCAATGGAAGCAGGATGCACCTGAGCTAAATTTTAAGTTTCATAGCAAAGATAGATAGATAGATAGATAGATAGATAGATAGATAGATAGATAGATAGATAGATAGATAGATAGATAGGTACTTTATTGATCCCCCGGGGGTAAATTTCAAAGGGTCTGAATACTTATGTAAATAAGGTATAAAACAAATAAAAAATACATGTTTTTATAAAACGTTGTCATTATGGGGTATTGTGTGTAGACTGATGAAATAATATATATATTTAATCAATTTTAGAACAAGGCTGTAACGTAACAAAATGTGGAAAAAGTCTAGGGGGCTGAATACTTTGTAAATGCACTGTATATCGTCCCAAGTGGCGCGCTGTTTTGAGTTTTGGCCGCATGAGCATTTACATTTTTTACTATTCAGCTTCAGATAAGAAATTCCTAAGGAGGTATATTATATTATAGGCCTACTGTACTACAGTATATGCTATTCGGTTCTGTTAAGTAAAATACTAATGAATCATTGTGATCTTGTGAGACATTGATTCAGCTTTCATCTAACTTTACTAAACAAGCACCATTGTGATAAGTGATAATCCTCCATGTGTAGTAGTAATAATAATAATAATAATAATAATAATAATGTGATAAGTAGGACTATTCGGTGTAGGCAACAGATCTTGATGAGGATTATTTTCGAATCATGGTGCTGAAAGGAGTGGTCACATATCGTTCTAGGTTCCACTGCGCAAGAGGGGGTCTATGGCATTTTTTACATCAAGGCAGACACAGTGAATCTGGATCCTAGATCTCGTTGGTGTGATTATAAGGTTCCTGTGGTGGATCAGTCTGCATAGCCAATAGAGGTCGTACGTTTCTGTATGCTAAGCACTCGGGAAGTAGGACGAGTTCAAGTGCGTTGTACATGAGCCCAAGTCCATAACAAACTGTTTTGAGGACAGCCATTTTAGCAACCCCTGGAGTTTTCTGTCTGTGGCAGTTCTTGTTACATCGGATTTGGTCAAGCCTCCGACTGACGGGCCTCTGCACATGCCTAGTTATTCATAATTTGCGCCACTGCCAAGACGGAAGAAACCACCATTTACCTACCTATAGGCTGCCATAGCCTACATATTTATTTAGTTTGTCATTCTATCGTTAAGTAGAATTTATTTAGAATTCATCAGAATACATTTCCCAGAAATATTTTTACCAGCTCTGTGCATTCTCAAATTGAAAAAAATGAGGGAGCGCCGCTACACCATGCTATGGCAGCACTACACACAGCGCGCACTCAAACTGCCTCTTTAACGCAATGTTGCAAGGCAAACACAGTGTTCCACTGAAAATGAATGTGCACGAAAAATTATAATTATTTAATAAATATCCAGTTCTGAAGACAGCAGAGTTGCTTGTGCCGCTTTAGCACACACAGCTCCACCAGAGAGGAATACTGCCCTACCAAGGCTGTAACTGCTCATAGCGTGGAACTGAGAAAAACTGCTTTTATTTACCTTAGCAGTTACAGCTAACAATTCCCCCCATTTTCTCCAAAACACAATACAATAGAGGCAGGATACGTGTCCACATGATTAAGCATATATTTAATGTAGCAAAAATGACTAACTAATTTTCGACCAAATGAGCGGTTACTGCCTTTTTGCTTGGTAGGGCAGAATAGGTTATTAGAGAAGATTTGTCCCCACTTAATCTCGGACAGCTCCACTAAATATGTTGTCATGAATCTTGATTCCTGTCGTCCCTCCTGTAGCATGCGAGTTTGCACTAGCGGTCTATTAAAACTTTGTTTGTTTCTTAATTATAAAAAAAATTCAACAAACAAAATGGCTGGCCTCTAAGGGGCGATAACATCGTCTATCGGACGATTTTATATGTACAGAATCACGACAGTACAAAAGTCGATTGCCCAACCCTAACTACCACTCACCATTTGCTCCAGCGGTGGTGGAATGTTAATTCTCACGTGTTTATTGATAATATGGTTCATTCTTATTTTCTACCAGTGTTTCATATTGGTGTGATGCATACTCTGTATAGCACTTTGTGACATTGGCTGATGTAAGAAGAGCTTTATAAATACATCTGATTGATTGACACTTGTATTGAATACATCACACCAATATGACACAGGCGTCAGGCTCAACCATAACCATAGTCTCCTCAGACTAATATGTAGGCTATATGTATACATATTACATATCACACTAAAAATGAACTAATATGAAAGACTAGGATCTCCTGCTTAGTGTTTAACAGAGCTGCTTAATGTGGTTTAATCTATCAATAATCACATAAGTTTAATCGGCTCATTATTCAGGCTCTGACCCTCAAAAGGTTTAGTAAAGGGTTTAGTCCACCAGAAAGTGTGAAAGTGTTACTGCACCCCCCCCCCTGCTTTTGTACTGGTTTGACGACCTGAGCCGTTTTACAAGGAAAGCAAGATGAGGCTAGAAGAGAAGTATAAGCATAGTTTTATAAGTTGTTGAGGCTTTCTTTACATCTGATGTGCACTTTCCGTGTGTGTAGGACCTGCGGTTGGACGCGAATGAGGAGGGTAAACTGTACCTCATCTCGTTCTACGAGGGCCTCCAGCGGGTGGCGCTGTTCACCGAGGACAGGCGGATCTACAAGCTGCTGTCTGAAAGTGAGAAGGCTGAACTGGCTGAACAAGAGATCATCCTCTCCTTGCAAGACGTGGGCGTCTCCCTGGTCAACAACAGCAGCCACCAGGAGGTGTCCTTCATCGGCATTACCAGGTATACCCACATTACACACACACACACACACACATATAAGATACGCTATATACACTCACTCACTATGGTATTATAGTGCTACAGTGCTACTTTACTGTGAGTGGAAACGTGCATTCCAATTTCAGAGCAGCAGCGTGTTCAGTGTGCTTTCCCCTGTGTGTGTAGTTCAGACGTGGTGTGGGAGTTCAAGCCAAAGAAGAAGTCTCGCTGGAAACCCCTGAGTTTTAAATATACAGCGCTGCTGGAGACCCACTTCAAAGAGTACACAGAGAGTGAACCAGTGGACAACGCCTTCTTAGACCTGGAGAGCAACTTCCAGGTCAGACAGCAACTGTATAGGCCACTGTACAGTATCCATGCGTCTGATACCATGTATACCATCCACTTCATATCCTACCCCTTGAGAACTATAGAATTTGTAGATGTGGTTCTCAATTTTGAACAGCTTTAGTATAACCCGTGTGTGTGTGGGCAAACTCTGTGTTATCAGGTGTGTCTGACGCCAAACAGGCAAGACATGAGGATGATGAAGCCAAATGATGCTCCAATCAGGAGGAACTTCCTTCCAGGGGTGAAGGTGGAGTACAGTGTATCGGCCCGCCAGAGTGCCTACCGTGTCCAGATCAACCGCATACAGGTGGGTGCCAGAGAGTTGGAAAGTGCGCACTCTATCCAACTCTATGGTGGGTCCCCACCCAAACTGACTATCATACCATAGATTTTTACATTGACCGTTTAGTAATTTGGCCAACTATTCAATTAAATTCAATGCCATTCCTTTCATGCTGACTTTTTGGAGACATGGTTGGAGTCTTCTCATTTTTTGAGGTCTTTGTTTTTCCACAGATCCAGAATCAGCTGCCTGGAGCAATCTTCCCCTATGTCTTCTACCCAATAAAACTACCCAAGTCTGTCACCATGGACTCAGGTCAGCACCAAGCTCTGTCCAAGTCCCTCTGTGTTGTGCAGTCACCCTTACATGGGCCTAAGTGGGTGTCAAAAGGACACAGCCATTTTGGACGCAACCATAGACATTGTTAGATTGGAGTACTCTGGATAACCACATCGCTATGGTTGTTTCTTCTCCCCACTTTTCTGTAGAACCCAAACCTCTGACCGACATCAGCATTGTTACCAGGGCAGCCGGACACTCAGATATCTCACGCATCAAGTGAGTCCTATCATAATCTCCCACTTATCTTCCATCTCTCTCTCTCTCTCTCTCTCTTATGCTCTCTCTAACTCTCTCACTCTCTCTGTGTGTCTCTCTCTCTCTGTGTGTCTCTCTCTCTGTGTGTGTGTTGTGTTCCCTTACCTCCTCTCTGCCAACTTCCTCAATGCCGGTCTCTCTTTATATCTCTACCCCTCCCCCCCCCCCCCCCCCCCCCTTGGTCAGGTATTTCATGGTGCTGATCCAGGAGATGGACTTGAAGTTGGACTTGGGTTTCCTATACGCAATCTTGGATCTGTTTACCACAGAGAACACCAGTGTGAAGACATCAGAGCAGATTGTAAGACCCATCCACACACCCTCTCCAACCCTGACCCCCCCCCCCAACCTACTTCCATTACAGTAGTGTCAGTAATCCGTAGTGGTGCTCTATAAGCTCTTTGCACATGCTAGCTCAATTAGCTAATTTATCTAGCACAGTGGTTCCCAACTTCGGTCCTCAATTACCCCCAACAGTACACATTATATTGTAGCCCCGGACAAGCACACCTCATTCAACTAGTCAACTAATCATCAGGCCCTCAATGAGTTGAATCAGGTATGTTTGTCCGGCCTACAACAAAAATGTGTGCTGTTGGGGGTACTCGAGGACTGGAGTTCGGAACCACTGATCTAGCATGTGCAAAGTGCCTAAGAGACCTTTTCAACTGTCAAAACAATAACATGTTCTACACTGAACAAAAATATAAACAGAACATGTAGTGTTGTTCCCATGTTTCTTGAGCTGAAATAAAATATCCCAGAAATGTTACATATGTACAAAAAGCATATTTCTCTCAAAATGTGAGCACAAATTTGTTTACATCCCTGTTAGTGATTATCTTTGCCAAGATAATCCATCCACCTGATAGGTGTGGCATATCAAGAAACTGATTAAACGGCATGATCATTACACAGGTGCACCTTGTGCTGGGGACAGTAAAAGGCCACTCTAAAATGTTTTGTCACACAACACAATGACACTGCTGTCTCATGTTTTGAGGGAGTGTGCAATTGGCATGCTGACTTTAGGGATGTACACCAGAGCTGTTGCCAGAGAAATTAATGTTAATTTCTCTACCATAAGTTGCATCCATCACCATTTTAGAGAATTTGGCAGCATGTCAACCGGACTCACAACCGCACATGTAACCACACCAGCCCAGGACCTCCAGATCCGGCTTCTTCATTTGTCTTAGACCAGCCACCCGGACAGCTGATGAAACTGTGGGTTTGCACAACCAAAGAATTTCATCACAAACTGCCTCGGGGAAGCTCATCTGTGTGACTGCAGTTTGAAGTCATATCTGATTTCAGTGGGTAAATGCTCACCTTTGATGGCCACTGGCACGCTGGAGAAGTGTGCTCTTCAAGGATGAATCCCGGTTTCAACTGTATCTGGCAGATGGCAGACAGCGTGTATGGCGGCGTGTGGGATTATGGTATGGGCAGGCATAAACTACGGACAACGAACACAATTGCATTTTATCGATGGCAATTTGAATGCACATACTGTGACGAGATCCTGAGGCCCATTATCGTGCCATTCATCCGCTGCTATTACCTCACGTATCGGCATGATAATGCACGGCCCCGTGTCGTAATAATCTGTACACAATTCATGGAAGCTGAAAATACATTTTAGTGGCTGGGCCACTCAAGGACATTCAGAGACTTGTCCCGAAGCCAAACCTGCATTGTCTTGGCTGTGTGCCTAGGGTCATTGTCCTGTTGGAAGGTGAACCTTCGCCCCAGTCTGAGGTCCTTTGCACTCTGGACCAGGTTTTCATCAAGGATCCCTCTGTACTTTGCTCTGTTCATCTTTCCCTCGATCCTTACTAGTATCCCATCCCTGCTGCTGAAAAACATCCCCACAGCATGATGCTGCCACCACCATGCTTCACTGTAGGGATGGTGCCAGGTTTCCTCTAGACATGATGCTTGGCATTCATGCCAAAGGGTTCAATCAGACCAGAGGGTTTCATCAGACCAGAGAATTCTAAGCGGGCTGTCATGTGCCTTTTACTGAGGAGTGGCTTCCGTCTGGCCACTCTACCATAAAAGCCTCATTGGTGGAGTGCTGCAGAGAAACATCTCAAGGATTATCAATGGAAACAGGATGTACCTGAGCTCAATTTTGAGTCTCATAGCAAAGCGTCTGAATACTTATGTAAATAATGTAGTTCTGTTTTATTTTTAATACATTTGCGAACATTTCTAAAAACCTGTTTTCGCTTTGTCATTATGGGGTATTGTGTGCAAATTGCTGAAGATAAAAATGTATTTAATACATTTTAGAATAAGTCTGTAACGTAACAAAATGTGGAAAAAGTCAAGGGGTCTGAATACTTTCCGAATGCACTGTACCCTTCATTCTCTCCAGGACTTAGGACTCTCTTTGTGACCTTCATCCGCAGACAGGGTTTAGCAGCGTTCACAGGTCTCTGTATCTGAGGTTAGAAAACATAGAAATTCTTCTTAATTATTCTCAAGTGATATAGCATTTTGAAGCTAGCTGTCGTCCAGGCATAAACCATGGTGCTACCCTACAGAGTGCTGTTGAGGCTACTGTAGACAGTCTTTGCAAAATAGTGTGTTTTTAATAAATTATTTGGTGATGTGATTATATTTAGTATTTAGAATACATGTTTTTTTTTTAAATGAAATTCACTGAGGAGGATGATCCTCCCCTTCCTCCTCTGTGGAGCCTCCACTGCCGTGTGCTACACATCATCCTGGCGCCGCCACCTCCTGCTGCTAACGTTACTATCCATGCAGGCAATGCAGCCTGCTGCGATGCTTCTTTGGGAAATCTATAAACTTACATTTTCTAAAATAGATTTGTCCGGGATATAAGGACCATCCCAACTGTGAATACTATGAAAACAACTCGATTTAAGTTACCTAGCTAGCTGTTTACAGCCGCAACGGAACAGCTGTTTGCAAACGCACTGGGAGTTCTTTGTAATTCCGGGGTTCACTTCCGCTCCTCGTCTATTAAGGTTAAGACTCAATATCTCGCTCCTGTCTCTCGTGGTGTTCAGGTGGAGTTGTTTGAGAAGGACATCGAGTATCTGAAGACTGAGCTGAACCACATCTCAGCCGCTGACACGTCCCCTATCAGTCTCTATGAGTACTTCCACATCTCTCCTATCAAGGTGAGTCTCAGTGTCTCACAGTCCATTTACGGTGTGTATGCTATGTTACGTTAGGGCCAGGAGTTTTTCCAGACAGCATGGCCTGACCAGTAAAAACAATGGGCCCTCTAGTCATGAACTGTTATTGACCAGTTATGCACCATAGCAAGGGCTTCTGTCGTGGCATCAGGAAAACTCCTGTCCTAGGTATGCTCTATCTATAGTAAGGTGTGTTTGTTTGTTTTGCAGCTGCACCTGAGTTTGTCTTTGAGTTCTGGAGGAGAGGATGGTAACAAGGAGAAGAGGGAGACCGAGGTCATCCCTGTCCAATCTCTCAATCTGCTGCTGAAGAGCATCGGAGCAACCCTCACTGATGTACAGGACGTCGTCTTCAAGTATGGACACATACAATGGCACACGTACCAAACAGAAACTCTACAAAACCACTTAATGCTATTTGTTTGCTTTTGACAAGGCTTTATTTGACCATGTCCACTTTTTGCATACATTTACACTAGCATCTGACCCACATTTTCTGTAACTTTTCTAGATTGGCATATTTCGAGTTGACATTCCAGTTTCGCACTACCCAGCAACTACAATGCGAGGTCATCAGACACTACTCGAAACAGGTAACATCTCACACACACTCCACTCCAAGTGGGAACTAATGGCCAAATCCTAACAAGTTACCAATTCACTTCAATTAATGATTGATGTGAAAGCTTTTAGTTCCATCCAAGTTCCTCCTCAAGTTAGGACCCCCCCAACAAGTAATGTAGTTACTATGATACACAAGACAACTGAGACATTTTCCCATCCGTGTCTCAGGCAATAAAGCAGATGTATGTGCTGGTGTTGGGTTTGGACGTGCTGGGAAACCCCTTTGGACTGATCCGAGATCTGTCTGCGGGAGTGGGGGCTTTCTTCTATGAACCCTATCAGGTAAGACCGCAGTGCAACCAATATGAACCACACAGGTCAAACTACGTATGACCTAAAGCACTTATAGTGCCAAACTGCCAGTATGAATGTGTAATACTTGACACAGGGCGGTAGTTATCTGTATAGATGGTATGTATCTGAGTAACTCTGTTTTGGGGTTTTCCAGGGAGCTATCCAGGGGCCAGAAGAGTTTGTGGAGGGTATGGCGCTGGGGGTGAAGGCGCTGGTTGGAGGAGCAGTGGGTAGGTGCTATTCTCATTCATCTCTTTTCTGCTCACCTTGATTCTCTTTAGTTCCCTCATTGCCATCCCTCCACTTCCGACTTCTTTAACTATATTTACCCCCTGGCATTTCTCTCTCTCTCTCGCGCTCTCTCTCCTCTGTCCTTCTCTTATGGCTCTCTCTCTTGTCTCGCCTCTCTCTCTCACGCTCTCTCTCACACTCTCTCGCTTTCTCTCTCGTCTCTTATGGCTCTCTCTCTTGTCTCGCCTCTCTCTCTCACACTTTCTCTCTCGCTCTCGTCTCTTATGGCTCTCTCTCTTGTCTCGCCTCTCTCTCTCACACTTTCTCTCACGCTCTCTCTCACGCTCTCTCTCACGCTCTCTCTCTCTCTCGCTTTCTCTCTCTCGTCTCTTATGGCTCTCTCTCTTGTCTCACCTCTCTCTCTCACGCTCTCTCTCGCTTTCTCTCTCTCGTCTCTTATGGCTCTCTCTCTCTTGTCTCGCCTCTCTCTTCCCTTTCTTCTGTCTCTTCTATTCCCTCTCTGTTCTCTACTCGGCCTCTCTCGTCTTCGCCACTGTGTGTTCACTCTGTCCCCTCTCCCAGGGGGCATTGCGGGCGCTGCCTCCAGGATAACAGGCGCCATGGCGAAGGGTGTGGCTGCCATGACGATGGATGAGGAGTACCAGCAGAAGAGACGAGAGGCTATGAACAAGCAGCCCAGCGGCCTGAGTGAGGGCCTGACCCGTGGAGGCAAAGGACTGGTGTCTGTGAGTCTGACCCACTATAGAATACTAATACCAGTACAACCCAACTGGTGTACGAGAATCGAACCGAGCAACATCAGCACAACAGAACCGGGATGTGTGCAGTAGAATAACGTAACCTACTACGTTGCAGGGGAAATTGAAGTTGCGAAATTGAAGTTGCGTTTACACTGGCAGTCTTATTCCACTAATTGGTCTTTTGACCAATCAGATCAGCTCTTTTGCCAATAATTGGGCAAAAGATCAGAATTGTGCTGCCTTTGTAAACACAGCTTAAGAGACATATTATTATATAAATATTATTACTTAAGAAGCTTTATGAATATATATTTTTACACGTAAGAGTAGAAGTAAAATGTCTCCATTCTCAGCACTTGCAAACAGTTTTCTACTCTGAGACACTTTGTGGAAATGGCCCCAAAACTGTTGCCAATAATTGGGCAAAAGATCAGAATTGGGTCGGGTGCCTACTGAACACAATCCAACTGTCTGTAAGTCTTACCAGTATAACTGAGCAGTAGAAACCTGTTCTCTCTGTCTGTAACACTCCCATTCTCCATCTCAGGGCTTCGTCAGTGGGATCACAGGGATCGTCACCAAGCCCATTAGAGGTGCTCAGAAGGAGGGCGCGGCAGGCTTCTTTAAGGGTGTCGGGAAGGGGCTGGTGGGGGCTGTGGCCAGACCCACAGGAGGCATCATCGACATGGCCAGCAGCACCTTCCAGGGCATCAAGAGGGCAGCTGAGACGTCCCAGGACGTGGAGAGTCTGCGCCCGCCTCGCTTCATCCACGAGGACGGGGTCATCCGACCATATAAGGAGAGAGAAGGCGTTGGCAGCCAGATGCTACAGGTAACAGGAATTATCTTTTAAAACATAAACTAACCCTCATATCCTCTGTAAACAGAGGATTCCTCTAACATTAGGCACCAAATAGAAGAAACAAACAAAAATTGGGAGGGATTATGTGAACTCCAATAAGAAACTCTAATCTTTGCGCGATATTCTAATTATTATTTATTTTTTCAATTCGTGTCCTAATGAACACAACCCCACAAGGTCAGGTGTCAGGGTTCATGTTAATGTGTTGCCTCAAATAGAAGCGTCCCCGTTCTCTCTCTCTCACTCCACATCTCAGCCCCTTATTGCAGTCCAGATAGATTTTCATCTTCATTGTCTCTTTCATCCTCATCTCTGATTATGTGCGTTGACCCACCTGAAGAACCCAGCCACCCGAAGAACCCAATTCAGATTACACACACATATATATATATATATATATATATATATATATATATATATATATATATATATATATATATATATATATATATATATATATATATATATATATATATATATATATATCCCCAAAAATGTTGACTATCCACACTCAGTTTTACATGTGACCCATATCAGATTTGCGCATTCAGACTGATGTAGCCTCTGAAGTTGCGTGCAGATGCAATGTCGCTGTTCCTTTCAATTTTGGCAGGTCATGTGCAAAAAAATAAAAAGTGCAAAAAAAAAGTGTTCTTACACTAAGATTTTGAACATTCTGGGAAACGTCCACGACAGGCATTGTTGGCACCTTAGTTTGCTACACAAAAAGTGAGAGGAAGCACAAACACCACCACCAGTCAGCCTACACCACTGACACCAGTCAGCCTACACCACTGTGCACACCTGGAGTTACTATGACAACTAGCATAGCCATGTCAGCAAATGACTGCTGTCTGAACAACCACAAATCTGATTTGGTCACCACTTGTAACTTGCTGTTTGGACATTCAGGATTCCAAAACGGATTTGAAAAACAAGACTGCAATGTGAACAAAGCGTGGCAGAGGTCGAGGTGTTGCATTGCATCAACCAGTTGTTGCATGCCACGTCATTGACTGTGCAGTCAGGCATCAGATTGGTATAACGTATGATTTTGGTTACCTAATATGTTAAATACCTATCCAGGCTTTGTAATATCTGGCATGTGTCAGCAATGTAGTTTGGCAGGAACTCGGACAGAGTTTGGGTCGAATTCAATCAAATCAATTTGACCATGGGGGCTGTAATGGAATGGGATGTCATGAGCGGAAGATGTCGCGAGCCAAGGAATTGAGATAATAATGTGGTGTAGTTTTGGTGTAACTATAGTTGCGGTTTCTAGCTGTTGCTTGAGTACCAACAGTTTATCTTGAAGCTGCAATGTACTTCAATATTGATCTTGAATTGGGGAAGTGATGGGATACATTTTTTTTCGTAGAGCTGGAGATGAATAGTAGCGTCAGAAACAGTACTCTCTGTATGTGTGTCTGTCTGTCTGTCTTTCTGTCTTGACATTGGCTTTGTCTTGTCATGTCCACAGAAAAGGGGGGTCTGCACTGAATGGAGTAGAACTGGCAGTGATGATGATGATGATGATGATGATGAAGTGCTATACAAATCAAATGTATTATTGCTACTATTATTGATGTGGATGATGACTACTAGAATGGAATTGATAAGCACTAGGTAATGCTTTGGTCAATCATAGTTTGTCTTGAAGCTGCACTGTACTGCTGTACTGATGTTTTGAATGGTGAAATTATGTGATCATTTCCTTCAATGGAAACAATATTGTTTTTGTAGAGCTGGGTATTATTAGAGATGGGCTTGTTTGTCTGCCCTGACATTGGCTTTGTCTTGTCTCTTGTCATGTCCACAGAAAAGGGTGGCCTTCACTGATTGGAGTAGGACTGGCAGTGATGATGATGATGATGACTGATGATATTGATGACCGCTAGAGTGGAATGGGCAAAATCCTAGTTAATGCTTTGGTCTTCCATAGCTTTTAATGTGTACTGTAGGTTTTTTAAATTCATTGTGGTGTAGCCTGCTCAAGCAGGACATTTTAACATTTTACCCTTCCTTCATCTGTCATCCAACCGTCTGCCCTTTCATTTAAGGGGCCTGGAGTCAGAAATCATACTATAATTGATTTAAAAAAAAAAAAAAGTAATGGTATGCTATCTTAAAGCCAGGAAACGTTATGTGAAAAGTTGATATTATTCATATTAAATTAATATGAAATATATTTTATTGGTCTGGAGTGATATAATGGTCAGTCAGCAGTCCTCCCTCATGGCATTTTGGCCCCTCCCTCTTTCAGAAGAGTCATTGCCATGCGCTCAGTCTTTCACAGTGGTGTAAAGTACTTAAGTAGTACTTGAAAGTATTTTTTACTTAAGTAGTTTTTTTGGGGGGGTATCTGTACTTTACTTGACTATCTATATTTTTGGCTACTTTTACTTCACTACATTCCTAGAGAAAATGATGTACTTTTTACTCTATACATTTTCCCTGACACCCAAAAGTACATTTCAAATGCTCAGGCCAATTCACGCACCTATCAATTATAACGCATTGTAATCCTTACTGCGTCTGATCTGGCGGACTCACTAAACACAAATACTGTGTTTGTAAATTATGTCTGAGTGTTGGAGTTTGCCCCTGGCTGAACGTAAATAAATAAAAAAACAGAAAATCATGCCGTCTGGTTTGCTTAATATAAGGAATTTGATGTATAGTTTTTACTCAAGAATGACAATTGAGTACTTTTTCCACCACTGTACTTAAGTACATTTTAAAACCAGATACTTTTAGACTTTAACTCAATTAGTATTTTACTGGGTGACTTTTTTTACTGGGTGACTAATTTTCTATTAAGGTATCTTTTTACTTTTACTCAAGTATGAAAACTGATTACTTTTTCCACCACTGGTCTTTCACTCATATCCAACATCACTGCTCTTCATACTGAATAAAGTGAATTTTGAAACATCTATTTCATCGTCATCTCATCCATACCTTTTCCTATCACTCTATCAACATTCATTACTATGACATTATGAACAGTTTAAACGGTTTATAACAGGTATGCGTTAGACTCAATTAAGAAGTATCAGTGTATTATAGTGGAATATTTAGATGTTGACATATTTGGTCACATGACAGATGGTCCACAAGTGACGTGGAAAGATGATGGCCCTGTTTGAATACGTTAAAAAACAATCCAGTCCAACCACGTCAGATCAGGGACTTCTTCAAGGAATTGAGAAAGGAAGGATTCATTCATCAAGTATTCAAATATAGCCTAGAATGGGTCCTGCGTGCAAGCCATTGTCAGATCAGTAGGGGAAGTGAATGTAGATCAGTAACAGTACTCATCAGATCTTCTGCCAGAGCCAGTGTGAATGGTGAACATCCCAAAGCCATTTTAATTGAAGTGTTAGACTTAGCATTTAGTGTAGCATAGCATGTGTGTTTAAATGTTCAATTCGATAAAGTCGTGTGCCTATTTTCTGGAATTGTGTTTGAAGAAACCTGATAAGCGAAGTTTTCTCTCTTTTAGAAAATTGAGAATGGACAGTTCGCCAAGTACAGATACTTTGCTCACGCCAACGTAAACGACTCTGATTTCTTGATGATCACCAAAAGGTAAGAGGCTGGCTGGGGTTTGTAGTATTGAAAGTAGACTGCATTGGCTGGCAGAATACTGTTGTTTCAGTAATGGCTTCCTGTGTGACTGTTGTCTGTCAATCTCTCGTCTCTCCAGTGGAATCTTTTTCGTGACCAAAGGCACATTTGGGCAGCTGACCTGTGAGTGGCAGTATCGGTTTGACGAGTTCACCAAGAAGCCCATGATCGTGGATGGGAGGAGGCTTCGGATCGAGGCAAAGGTATCCTCATCTGCCCATTCTAGTGATACTTACATACATACACACACACACACACACACACACAAGTAATAACCGATATAGATAGATAGATAGATAGATAGATAGGTACTTTATTGATCCCCCGGGGGGGAAATATCATTTATGTTATTTCATTCATATTATGTGTATGAAAGTCATCTTAACCAAGCTGCTTATCATAACCATCTGAATAAACCGCTCTCTGTTTCCAAAAAGTATCTCCCACAAGCTGGAAACGCTTGCGTAGCGAATACCCCTTCACCCATTTGCATCCAAACTGTTTGTTTCTCTGCGTTATATCATAGTACGGCCCCCTATTTCTCAGAACTCATGTGCTATCTAAAAAAATATAAATAATAATAATATCCTGTATGTGTTTCAGGAGAGAGTAAAGTCTGTGTTTCATGCCAAAGAGTTTGGGAAGATTCTAAACTTCAGAAGTCCAGAAATAGCCAAGGTGGGTTAGCACAACATAAACTGCTGCCATTTGTTGCTGTCATTATACACACCAAACAATATTTGTCAGCGAACGACACCAAACTCAAGTTAATTCAGGATGTGTTTCCAGTTGAAATGCGACTGTTGACAGTGTAATTCTATGGTTTAGCACTGAAATGTGTGTGGTTTTGTTTATCTACAGTGGGTTCTTACCAAGCTGGAGGAGGCCAGGGAGTCTCCACAAATACTGATTGGTCACTCTAATAGGGCCACCAACTAGCACTGAGACATGGAAAAAGTACAACATTGACTGATAGTGTGTGTGTGTGCCTCTATCAGTATACTAGCTACTTACTCTCAGGTTAGACTTGCACTTTCATTCACACACTCACACACACACACACACGGACTGTCTGGACATCTTGCAGACACACAGGCTGCACTAGCTAACACTATCACTGCTCCAGTTGTACACAGCCATGTGACAGCAATATCTCCTAGCTCCTTGCACTTCCCTAAGCCAGCTTGGTCTGCTGGAGGTTGTAGAAGAGTCCGCGGTGGGAGTATTCGAAGGCAGTAAACTACTCGCGGATGTTCTGTGTCGTGGCATAGGTGAAGTGGGAGTAAACAGTTTTCTCTCTGTCTAGGTTCTGCTCCTGGTACATCTTCAGGATTAATTCCCTGGTTGCTTAAGGGTCATTCTTGCCACCCTTGAAACAACAGCTTTAGTTAGAGTGTGTGTGTGTGTGTGTGTGTGTGTGTGTGTGTGTGTGTGTGTGTGTGTGTGTGTGTGTGTGTGTGTGTGTGTGTGTGTGTGTGTGTGTGTGTGTGTGTGTGTGTGTGTGTGTGTGTGTGCGAGAATAGTTGGCCTCTATCAGATGGCAAGTCATGTCAGGTTGCAGTCCGTATGTGTCTGTAAAACAATGTGTTTGTATATGTGTGTGAATGTGACTACTGTCACTGCTCTGATTGTACACAACTATGTGCCAGAAATGTCTCCCTTTCCTAATTATACAGTTAAAGTCAGAAGTTTACATACACTTAGGTTGAAGTCATTAAAACTCATTTTTCAAACACTCCACAGATTTCATGTTAACAAACTATAGTTTTGGCAAGTCGGTTAGGACATCTACTTTGTGCATGACACAAGTAATTCTTCCAACAATTGTTTACAGATTATTTCACTTATAATTCACTATATCACAATTCCAGTGGATCAGAAGTTTACATATACTAAGTTGACTGTGCCTTTTAAACAGCTTGGGAAATTCCAGAAAATTATGTCATGGCTTTAGAAGCTTCTGATAGGTTAATTGACATCATTTGAGTCAATTGGAGGTGTACCTGTGGATGTATTTCAAGGCCTACCTTCAAACTCAGTGCCTCTTTGCTCAACATCATGGGAAAATCAAAAGAAATCAGCCAAGACCTCCGAAAAAAAATTGTAGACCTCCGCAAGTCTAGTTCATCCTTGGGAGCAATTTCCAAACGCCTGAAGGTACCACGTTCATCTGTACAACCGTCATACCGCTCAGGAAGGAGACGCGTTCCGTCTCCTAGAGATGAGCGTACTTTGGTGCAAAAAGTGCAAATCAATCCCAGAACAACAGCAAAGGACCTTGTGAAGATGCTCGATGAAACCGGTATAAAAGTATCTATGTCCACAGTAAAACGAGTCCTATATCGACATAACCTGAAAGGCCGCTCAGCAAGGAAGAAGCCACTGCTCCAAAACCACCATAAAAAAGCCAGACTACGTTATGCAACTGCACATGGGGACAAAGATCGTACTTTTTTGAAAAATTTCCTCTGGTCTGATTAATCAAAAATAGAACTGTTTGTCCATAATGACCATCGTTATGTTTGGAGGAAAAAGGGGGAGGCTTGCAAGCCGAAGAACACCATCCCAACCGTGAAGCACGGGGATGGCAGCATCATGTTATGGGGGTGTTTTGCTGCAGGAGGGACTGGTGCACTTCACAAAATAGATGGAATCATGAGGAAGGAAAAATATGTGGCTATATTGAAGCAACATCTCAAGACATCAGTCGGGAAGTTAAAGCTTGGTCGCAAATGGGTCTTCCTTATGGACAATGACCCCAAGCATGTTTCCAAAGTTGTGGCAAAAGGGCTTAAGGACAACAAAGTCAAGGTATTGGAGTGGCCATCACAAAGCCCTGACCTCAATCCTATAGAAAATGTGTGGGCAGAACTGAAAAAGCGTGAGTGAGCAAGGAGGCCTACAAACCTGACTCAGTTACACCAATTTAAAGGCAATGCTACCAAATACTAATTGAGTGCATGTAAACTTCTGACCCACTGGGAATGTGATGAAAGAAATAAAAGGTGAAATAAATAATTCTCTGTACTATTATTCTGACATTCCACATTCTTAAAATAAAGTGGTGACCCTAACTGGGGGTTTAAAGGGTGTGTGAGTGTGTATCTGTCACCAAATCTTAAACCAATTGAACAGATTCTGGAGCTGTGCCTGAGACAATGTTTTCCACCAGCATAAAAAACACCAAATTATTGAATTTGTCATGGAAGAATGGTGTCACATCCTTCCAGTAGAGTTCCAGACACTTGTAGAATCTATGCCAAGGCGCATTGAAGCTGTTTCAGCGGCTCGTGGTGGCCCAACGCCCTATTAAGACACCTTATGTTGGTGTTTCCTTTATTTTGGCAGTTACCTGTAGTTACAAGGAGACTGAGGCCCTGTTATGTTTCTATAAAATGTGACCAGGCCAATTGTGATACCTAGGCTCCTATGACAAAAGGATAACAGTAACACTACATCAACACTTCCATTTAAGAGTCTTCCTGCTTTAGAAATAGATTGATTTAATTATTTGTTTTGGCTAATTATACTGAACAAAAATATAAATGCAACATGCAACAATTTCATTGATTTTACTGAGTTACACGAGAAATCAGTACAATTAGGCCCTAATTTATTGATTTCACGACTGGGCAGGGTGGGCCAGGCCCATGGGTGGGCCTGGCCCAGCCAATCATAATGAGTTTTTCCCCACAAAAGGGCTTTATTACAGACAGAAATACTCCTCAGTTTCATCAGCTGTCCGGGTGGCCCGTCTCAGATGATCCCGCAGGTGAAGAAGCTGGATGTGGAGATCCTGGGCTGGCATGGTTACATGTGGTCTGTGGTTGTAGGGCTGTGGTGGTCATGAGATTTTGTCAGCCGGTGATTGTAAAGCAAATAACTGCTGGTCTCGTAGTAATTTACCGTTAATGAACATAAACACATGTAGCTTCTTCCAGGCATAGCCTACAAGCCACTGATGCAGACCTTTGGAACATGTACATTGATAAAAGTCTAATAAATCCATTTAGTATGGCCTACACCATCACAATAAATACATTATTTATTTTAGACAGGTCTAAAGAAACATGAAATGAAGAAAATGTAGTCTATTTCAGAAGAACAGAATAGCATACTCTGAGTTGTCCTTATGTTAGGCCCTGATGTGGCTGTGCCATATGGCTATGGGCTACACTAGATCATTAAGCAGAACAATATTTTCTCCAAACAATTTGAGGGAGTTCGCACATGCAGCTATTCTGTGTTGAGCTGTTAACAAAGAAACAGGTCCTCCTATATGCTTAATTTAGAGTTATTTATGTAACTTTAATTGTGATACAAACGTTGGGCTATATGTTTTGATTTTTAATCAATTCTAAGGCGGCATGATGAGACTAATGATGATTTGAAAAAAGTTGCATGAAAGGAATGAGCTCTGCTTTGTTTTTTTGCGCAGGCTATACGCACTTCATCAGTCTCTCATTCACAATTTTGCAAGTACTTGATAATGCCTTGTGTTTCTCTGTGGCATCCCCTTTTATGTGGCCGTAATGCCCCCTAAAACGATCCATGCCTTTTGCAACCAGTGGCCCGTTGTGCCCTTGGGCTGAATATAATACTTATATTTCCCTTCTCCCGGCTGCATGCTCCAAAGCCCCTTTCACTCACATGGCTCTCCGTCATGTGAACACAAGACACATCCGGGACGCAACTGTTCTTATCCAATTCTGATGTGCATATTGAAGATATTGGAAGAACTGTACACATTTACTTTTCGTCAGCCAACAAGATGAGTATACCTAACAAACAGCAAAAGCACTAGCCTATGTCAAACTACTATCCCCCATAGTACAAAAGTTGACCTATTCTGTGCAATAAATAAATATTCCAAACATAGTGTGGGACAGTTGTGGGATGCGATAGATCCCAAATCAATACAACCACTAGCATCCCAAAAACATTTTAAGCAATGAGGCTGACGCAACAGATCAGAATGTTTAACTTAAAATGTTGATAAACTATTAGGCTATTTCTTCACATTATAAGCACAGCAATGCCCACATGGCTGTAGGCTATAAGCACAAATGTTCCATTAACCGGAGAACACCATTCTCAAAAGTGGCCACAAATGTGATTATGCATGCAATGCTTTTATTATAAAGGTGCATTTTTAAGGTGAAAATGATCTTCCCCAAACTTGAAACTCACGTGCTGCTAGGCAGGTAGAGAGCGTTGGGCCAGTAATCCGAAAGGTCGCTGGTTCGAATACCCGAGCCGACAAGGTGAAAAACCTGTCTGTGTCCTTGAGCAAGGCACTTAACCCTAATTTGCTCCAAGGGCTGAACCTGTAGGTAGGCAGTCATTGTAAATAAGAATTTGTTCTTAACTGACTTGCCTAGTTAAATAAAGGTTAAATAAAAAAAATATGCCAGTTAGGCTCTACACCCATTGTAAAGCGGATTAATGTCATTAATTTTAAGAAATTATTTGGCCACTTAAGTTGTGATTCAAACCTTATCAAAACATATAGACCTGTGGCGTAGGCTACATGAGGTGTACGACTATGATTTGAAAAAGTCGCAAAAAAGGTAAGTCATAATATATAATTCATAAGTGATAGGTTAATATTGTCACCTATCAGACTTTTATTGATTTAATGTTGTGTTTACATATACTAAATAATATATGTGAAATTTGTTTTGATTTAGAATGGACCATTTATCATGCACCTGTCTCGAAACATAGGCAGAGGGGAAAAATACATGTAATCTATGCACTTAAATAGCAAATGGAGGACGCTTTAAGAGCTTTCATTGTCTGCTTGTATGCCCCCTTTATATATCCTACACTCTTAGAAGAAAAGGTGCTATCTGGAACCTAAAAGGGTTCTTTGGCTGTCCCCATAGGATAACCTTTTTAAGAACCCTATTTGGTTCCAGGTAAACCCCTTTTGATTCCTTAGAGGGTTCTACATGGAACCCAAAAGAGTTCTACCTGAATCCAAAAAGAGTTATACTTGGAACCAAAAAGGGTTCTCCTATGGGGACAGCCGAAGAACCCTTTCGGAACCCTTTTTTCTAAGAGTATACGGTTCTGACTTGGTGTACAGGGAGAACACTAAGAACGGCCCATGTTCTGAATTCTGTCGCTGTACATTTCAAAATTGCTGAACAAATAGTTATATTGACTACGTTCATCCTAGTTTGCTCATTAATACCTTAATCAAAATTACGTATTGCCTCTTATCTGCTTGTCGTCCCCTTATGCCATAGTTTGTACATCTCAATTGTCAGTAGAAACCATATCAGCTAGGTTTTTTTAAAAGGCAGTAAATGAGGCTGAATGAACTGTTTCGCTGCCAGACAAAGCTCCGCTGATAGCCAGGTGTAGCAGTGGTAAGGTGTTGGGACTGCTATTGGGACTCTGCTGTTTAACAGTTTGTGGGCACCGTTTGACACCGTTATGGTGCAATTAATGTATTGTTTATTGTTGTGTTGTGTTGTATAGTGGCTTTGCTGGCATGCATCTAAAACATTTTTTGTTTTTGTTTGCCCCACCAAGATTTACTCACCTAAGCCAGTGACCTCACAAGGTAAATATCTGTTAAGTGCCTCCAGGAAAGGAGTTCATAATTGTAATTTAACTCTCATCCAGAGCGATTTACAGGAGCAATTAGGCTTAAGGGCATTGCTCAAGGGCACATCAAAATGTTTTTCACCTAGACGGTTTAGGGATCCGAACCAGTGACCTTTCGGTTACCTTTATGGCATCTATCTACACTGTCTGTGTGTGTGTGTGTGTGAGAGAGAATACTGAAACATGTTCATAGAGGTATCATACATACACATTGAGAGCGGAAACATGATGAAGTGTTCCTCAATTAAATAAGAGCAGGAGGCACAGCTCACATAATAAGGCATTATGTACATTTTATGTAGTTCATAAATACATTTGAAAGAATGTACATTCTTATGTTTGGCCATCAAAACAAACGCAAAACCTTCTATTAATATACGTTCCTCAACTGGATTTCAAATCTATTCAAACAAATGTGTGTGCCTAGCATATTGTGGGCATGGTGCACGTGCTACTGTGGCAAGTGCCACATTTGATCCCCTACCCTACCTCACCCACTCTGGTAATCATGTAAACGGTAAAAAAAGACACCCCCACATTCCCCATTCCCTAGCCCCTGTCCCCTACTCCTTCAGTGTTAGAGATCTGAAGGAACTGGGCCATGCTCATTAGGCACCAAATAGAAGAAAACTGACTGAAACCTGGCCTTGTCCAATAAGAAACTCTATTTTTCTGTTGCAAAATGTTTTCCGTTGCATGCCTAATGAACACAACCCAGGATAGGTTCAAGCATGTAGGGACTAGGGTATGGTTCTAATCTAGGGTCCCTGAACAATAAGCCCCAATGGAACACAGTAGTCCCAGTGTGGGGAGGACTAAGGGAAATTGGGAAACTGCAGAGCGCTGTCTCCAAGGCCCTGGTTGAATACTTTCAACTTGGGAAAAAAAAGTAATCAACATAAGAGAACGTATTTTTTTCACCTAACCTAAATCCAATGACATGGCGGTGTTCTTTGTTGATTTCACGTCGAATTCACGTTAGTTGACAACTCAACCCAATGTAAATCAAAATTAGACATCTGTGACCAGCGGGATTCTTGCTTTAACATATCCAATCATGCTATATCAGTGATTTCTCCAATGAGGCAAGGAAGGAATTAAGCATTTTAACAGTTTTTAAACAGGGCCCTCATCAAGTAATACTTAGAAAATAGCTAGGAAATGTAGTCAAATAAATAAAGGAATGCGTGATGAGGTCACTCCTACATGACAAGTGCTCTTTTCCTGAAGCCAGTATTTAGGTCTAAACCAATGGAATTAACGCTGTAATTTGAGTCGGCAGTTTTTCATACAAAAGTGAATTAACAAAAGCTATTGCAGCTTCTGGCATACCGTTCCTTTAGATCATATTGATTGCTCATTATGCAGTTCTAAAACTGCACTTGGTTTCTTGTCGAGAAATTAACTGGCAAAAAAATATACAGTATTCTCCTGAAAAAAAAAAAAAAAATTATCCATATATTAGACATACAATACAATTACATAGATACATATTTTCAATAACACACATTCAATCTGCCAAAAAAAGTAATGATTACAAAGCCAACATGGATGCTGCCATATATAGAGAGAGATGTATGTACATAACAATGATTATAGCATTCATAATTGCACTATGCCTCAATAAAATGTAAATTACAGGCTTATGTTTAGGGCATTCTTACAAAAAACTGATATACTCAGAGAAATAATTTTGGGTCAGAGCCACTGGAGCCAATCAGAAGTGAGGGATTACTTTGGTACAAATTGTGCTCAATGCTCCGCCCCCTTTAACGTTGGAAACAGCTAATCATCTCCACTGCGTAACAAACTAAAACAGTCGGACAGCCGGGTTGTGACTGGACAATCTACGTGAGACATCGGCACTATGATTGCCTGCCGTAGATGCATTTGCGGTGGCCCAGCTTAGTCCAGGCAGTGAGAGAAGACTAGCAGCCCCTCTAAGTGAGAAGAGCCCCTTTCAAAGGCAGATTCTTACAACTGACTCTGTCACCCATCAGTAGAGCAAGGACCTCCATCCCCCCGGTCCCTGCCTCGGTCCCTGACTAGACAAAAGAAAACCAAACCCAAGCCTTTAATAAAAAGGAGCCTATGGAATACAACGGTCCACATACTGACAACCGGTTACTAGCGGAGTTCAGCTTCTACTGTCAATAGAATTATCATATCCTCACAATGGCCGCAAAAGGATTGGTCACTCAATTTGGCATTAACAACATAACAACCCTATGAACTCCAGTGAATGTGTGTTTTTTCAGGCTTTGCTTACTGACTCAAACAAGTGGTTTTGGCATTCAACAATTAATACAAAAAGTTTAGCCAAAAACGGAATGAAACACTTTAAAAAGTGCACACACGTGCGCACGGTAAACTCTTGGTGCCTTCAAAAAGCTGTGTCCTGTCTTGCCTCCAATGCTCTTTCTAGTTAACAGCAAAAGGGCGGGAGGTAGCCTAGTGGTTAGAGCGTTGGCCCAGTAACCGATAGGTCGCTGGTTTGAATACCAGAGCCGACATGGTGTAAAAAAAACCTGTCTGTCCTTGAGCAAGGCACTTAACCCTAATTTGCTCCAGGGGCTGACCCTGTAGGTCGTCATTGTAAATAAGAATTTGTTCTTAACTGACTTGCCTGGTTAAATAAAGGTTAAATTCAAAAGAATAACTGACTCCTGACCCTGGGGCCTGCGAAGGGTGATGAGCATTATGGTGCTCCCTCACTATACAGCCCAGTTACATGACTGACCTCCTGTGTGGTGGACTGTACCCGTCAGATGGTACTAAAGTGGATGCAATAATCAAAACAATGATTTTAAAAAATCGCAGTGTCAACACGTTTCACCCTTTCTGAGGAAAATCTGTGTTAGAACTCCAGAGGTCTTAGTTGACAGGCAGGAGAGTGGAATGGACCGACTAGGTCGAATCAAAAACTAAAAAGGTGGGAGCACCTTGGAATCAAGTTCAGAGGCGTTGGACAGAACCCAGATGTCACATTGAGTGTCTTTAAAAACGCTATATGCTGTACATATCCAACAGTGACCTTCAACCCCCCTAAAGCCTTAAATCATGATCTTTTTAAAATAGAAAAAAGATTAGGGTAAACAATGGCAATAAATTAATATTATGCAACCATTTTTTTTGTCCCTTTTAATATTCTAACTCTATGGTTTCACACCAGGTTGTACTCCTTCAGGTTGAGCTGCAGGATGGTGTCTTTGACGGCAGCGAATACAAAGCGGATGTTCTCCGTGTCCGTGGCGCAGGTGAAGTGGGAGTAGATGATCTTGTCGCTGTCTGGGTTCAGGTCCACAAACATCTTCAGGATGAACTCGCGGCCAGCCTGGGCATCTCTCTGGGGACCTATGTTAGAGACATAGACCTATTATAAGCCTTGTTATTACACATTATAAAAGGCTCATGAATGCTTTTAGCAAGTCATAAACCATTATACCTGCAGGCTTTAAGTAAAGTGTTAGCGAACTGTATTTTTCCCCAGAGGCCACTCACCGTCAAACTCCGGGAAGTAGTCGACCAAGTGGGAGTACATGATCTTCTCCTCCAAGAGGTCCTTCTTGTTGAGGAAGAGGATGACGGAGGAGTTCTGGAACCAGGGATATGTGATGATGGTCCTGAACAAGGCTTTACTCTCCTCCATTCGGTTCTGAGAGAGAAGCGAGGGTAGAAGAACACAGTTTAAGTCCTGCTGCTCTTATTAAAAGGGATAGTTCACTATCCTGTTAAATACAGGTTTTAAAATCATAGATAGATAGATAGATACTTTATTGATCCCCAAGGGGAAATCTTTGTCAAGCATGCCTTTTCAGTTCACCTCTGGACTTATATATACACACTTTATATATGTGTGTATACACCACTTTATTTTAAGAATGTGAAATGTCAGAATAATAGTAGAGAGAATTATTTATTTCAGCTTTTATTTCTTTCATCACATTCCCAGTGGGTCAGAAGTTTACATGCACTCAATTAGTATTTGGTAGCATTGCCTTTAAATTGGTGTAACTGAGTCAGGTTTGTAGGCCTCCTTGCTCACTCACGCTTTTTCAGTTCTGTCCACAAATTATCTATAGGATTGAGGTCAGGGCTTTGTGATGGCCACTCCAATACCTTGACTTTGTTGTCCTTAAGCCACTTTGGAAACATGCTTGGGGTCATTGCCAATTTGGAAGACCCATTTGCGACCAAGCTTTAACTTCCTGACTGATGTCTTGAGATGTTGCTTCAATATATCCACAAAATTTTCCTTCCTCATGATGCCATCTATTTTGTGAAGTACACCAGTCCCTCCTCCAGCAAAGCGCACCCACAACATGATGCTGCCACCCCCGTGCTTCACGGTTGGGATGGTGTTCTTTGGCTTGCAAGCCTCCCCCTTTTTCCTCCAAACATAACGATGGTCATTATGGACAAACAGTTCTATTTTTGATTCATCAGACCAGAGGACATTTCTCCAAAAAGTATGATCTTTGTCCCCATGTGCAGTTGCAAACCGTAGTGTGGCTTTTTTATGGCGGTTTTGGAGCAGTGGCATCTTCCTTGCTGAGCAGCCTTTCAGGTTATGTCTCGTTTTACTGTGGATATAGATACTTTTGTACCTGTTTCCTCCAGCATCTTCACAAGGTCCTTTGCTGTTGTTCTGGGATTGATTTGCACCAAAGTATGATCATCTCTAGGAGACAGAACACGTCTCCTTCCTGAGCGGTATGACAGCTGCATGGTCCCATGGTGTTTATACTTGTGTACCATTGTTTGTACAGATGAACGTGGTACCTTCAGGCATTTGGAAATTGCTCCCAAGGATGAACCAAACTTGTGGAGGTCTACACATTTTTTTTTTTCATTTCTTTAGATTTTCCCATGTCGTCGAGCAAAGAGGCACTGTGTTTGAAGGTAGGCCTTGAAATACATCCACAGGTAGATAGATAGATAGGTACTTTATTTGATCCCCCGGGGGGGAAATTTCATTGTCAAGCAGCTACAACAAAACACAGGGCAGGTGCAAAATGCCACAACGAAAGAACACAAAAGACAGATACACGGTACATGATACATAGAGCGGCAGTATGAAAAAGTATAGAAATACAAGATATCTGGAGTGCAAAAAAAAAAAGCTATAAAAAGACATTGCATAGTATGAGTGGTTGGCCGAAATGTAGGTACACCTACAATTGACTTAAATGATGTCAATAAGCCTATCAGAAGCTTCTAAAGCCATGTTTAAAGGCACAGTCAACTTAGTGTATGTAAACTTCTGACCCACTGGGACTGTGATATAGTGAATTATAAGTGAACTAATCTGTAAACAATTGTCCTAACCGACTTGCCAAAACTATAGTTTGTTAACATGAAATCTGTGGAATGGTTGAAAAATGAGTTTTAGCGACTTCAACCTAAGTGTATGTAAATTTCCGACTTCAACTGTAGGTAAACTTTGTGTCAGGGCCGGCACCAGAACGAATTATTTAGATGTATGTTTATATGTTTTTTTAATGGGTTTAATAGTAAAAACATGTCATTTAACTAAAATGTATTACCTTTTTAATGTGGCATTAACACAACCAGTACATTTTTTCAATTGATTGTCAAACAACTCACTTCAAAAAGTAGGTTACCTTCGCACGTTCGTTCAAAATAATACCAGCATCTGAACAGTGTACTGTGCGCCCGCCAACTTCCTTTAATTCACAAGTAGCTGAAACTCACCGGAGAAAGCATCTTAGCGAGCAAAACAGCGCCCCTCTGTCTTACTATACATATCCCATGTACCTGATGCTCTATGGCCAAAAACACATACAGCATCACATATATGGGCTAAACATACTGAGACAAAGGGGCACTGTTCAGCTCGCTTTGATGCTTTTTCTGAGATTTAATCTTTGTCGTCGCTCGTCTCAGTAAAGAATTATCAATATTTAAATATTTTATTTGGACATGCAAGGAGGTACGGTAGGGCAGGCCAGACCCCCTAAGGCCCACCCATAATGCCCTGTTGTGTGTGTGTGTGTCTGTGTGTTAGATAGACATACTGTACAGTTGTTAACAACAACGCTCACCTCGTTATCAGATTCTACGAGCACCTGGTCATACTCGCTGAGTGCCACCAGAAACATGATGGATGTGACGTTCTCAAAGCAGTGGATCCACTTCCTCCTCTCTGACCTCTGACCCCCCACATCCACCATCCTGTCAAAGGAACAGAGGAGCAATGTTAAGTGCAGATGACTTGAGTACCACTAGAGTTGGCATGGAAATATACTGTAGGTCCTATTCGTTTTTTGCTACATGATCATTGTTTCAGTGCAAGCCTGTACTATACACTATTTATTAGGTACACCCCCCCCGTTGACAAAACTGGTTCGCTCCTACAGACAGCGAGTCACGTGGCCTTGGGTTGCTATATAAAGCAGACAAACTGGCATCAAGGTATTCACTTACTGTTCAATTGAACGTTAGAATGGGCAAAATGAGTGACCTAAGCAACTGAGCGTGGTATGGTCATCAATGAAAGGCACGCTGGTTCCAGTATCTCAGAAACGGATGGCCTCCTGTGTTTTTCATGCAACAGTGTCTAGGGTTTAAAGAGAATGCCACGACAAACAAAAAACCTCCAGTCAGTGGCAGTCCTGTGGGGAAAAGCAGGTCATTAATGAGAGGTCGAAGGAGAATGGCGAAAATTGTGCAAATAACGGCGCACTACAACAGTGGTGTCCAGAACAGCATCTCGGAACGCACAACTGGCCGGTCCTTTTCACGGATGGGCTATTGCAGCAGATGTCCACAAGAAGCGGCTCCAGTGGCAACCCAATCACCAAGGAGGAGTGGAAAAACATCACCTGGTCCGATGAATCCCGGTTCCTGTTGCATCATGCTGATGGCAGAGTCAGGATTTGGCGTAAGCAGCATGGGTCCATGGCCGCATCCTGCCTGGTGTGAACGATACAGGCTGGTGGCGGGGGTGTAATGGTGTGGGGAATGTTTTCCTGACACACGTTAGGTCCCTTGATACTCATTGAGCAATGTTTCCATCCCCTGAAGAATTCAGGCTGTTCTGGAGGCAAAGGGGGGTCCGACCCAGTACTAGATGGGTGTACCTAATACTGGCCACTGGGTGTAGATACCCCAAGAATATAACATAAATTGATAGAGCTCCACCCACTGGTCTGTTCTCCCCACTACATCAACATGGAAGTTGAAGGTTACTCATAAATCAGTGGTTAGTGAGAATTGAGACAATCCTTCATCTCATGGTGTCATTCTATTCCATGTTGCTTTGTTAGAATAGAATAGCTCAGTGAGCTTGATGGTTGGCATACCTGAAGATGACACTCTGGAGGTCGAAGGGGTACTCTATGATGCCTGTGGTGGGGACCCTAACCCTTAGCACATCCTGCTGGGTGGGAAGGTAAGAGGCCTCTGCGATCCGGTCCAGCGCATTCATGTAACTACGGAGACAAAAAAAGTATTGTGAGTGCCCACTGACCGGGAGGAGGGGAAATGTGACGGTAATAGATGAAAGTATCGAAAACATGACCAAAGACACGGTCGGATATTTTAACATTCAACCATGATATCTCATATTTACTAACTATTTGTTGACCATAGATAAAGTACAGTATTTACAACATTGTGACCATTGAAGTTGTCTGTCTTGAGATTGAAGTTACCAACTCGCAGGAATGGCCTTTAGAAGTAGGGTTAGAGATATAATTTACTCACTATTTGGTAGAGTCCGACAGCTGGTACTCCCGTCTCCTGTCGTAAGCTTCCTGGATGCCTGGATCGTTCCATAAACACTTGATGGCGTCAATGTAGGGGTTCTCAAACGTGCTGACTTTCTCCACGTCCACCTCTCGGACCACGTTTGTGTTGCCCTGAGAGAGGAAAAAACTGATTAAGACACTCCTCCAGGTTGTCTGAAATGGGACTAAAGCATAACCCAGGCAGAGGCAGGCAACCTTGGCGGTTGGTGAGTATGGCCGCATTCCAGGTGGTCTACTTTGCAATCGTAGTGCTCAGATGATCAGATCCCATGACTCCTGGAGAGGTGTTTAATTAACGTCTCAGGAAGCCCAGACTGTGGCCTATTTCTTTCACTATATGCCGCTCCACAGATGACTCTTAGGGCCTAATATGAAGCTACCACATAGCCCAACTCCAGCAGTATCATTTTCTAATGTTATTTAGAAAAAGGAAAATTAATTCCCCTGCATCACATGACTGTCTTCACTTCCTTATCTGGCCTCACCTCATGACTTATTTCTATTGTACCTTGTACACAAAAACCCAAAAAGGAAGTGATTGTTTTTGCCTGGTGACAACCTGAGACTGCATGGTCAGATGTCACACCAGGCCTAGTGATTCATATGAGACATGGCCAGTCGATAACAGATAGGTCTCAGTTCCTATTGGGCAGTTTTATGTGGAATTACCTGCAGTCTTTTCTGCAGACCCAACTTTTTGTAACCGGAAGAGGATAGCACCACTTTATTTGGCCAAACGAATAGGCAGAATTAGGTTAAGGCTTACGATAAGGTGCACCAGTCTTAATAAAAAAGGAATTCATATGAACAGTTTCAGTCTACGCAGACAACTGAAATTGAGAAATATGACCTCAGTAGTACACCAGATGACTTTCCTCTCACACACACACACAAACCCTTGGCTGGATGACATGGAATGGTTTAGAGTGACAGGAAGACACAGGAAGTGCCGAAAAACAGACAGGATGTGATTAGGGACGACTGTTCCATGAAAGATAGAGTAATCTTCTAATGCTCACTAACACATCTCTCTCGTTCTCACTGTCACACACACACACACACACACACACACACACACACTTCCATTCTCCCTCGCTCCCTCCCTCCCTCCTTACCTTGTTGTGCTCATATTTGTAAGGGATCCGGAGGGTCTCTGTGGCGCGGATCATGGACTGCATGGCAGTGAAGATGTTCTGGTACACCAGCTTGGTGAAGCTGCGCTTGTCCTCCTCCGAGTAGCCTGTGCCATGGATGATTCTCATCTGTTTAATGAAGGTGCTCTTCCCACTCTCTCCAGTACCTGGTAAAGGGGGAGAGGGGTGAAAGGTGAGGAGTGGGAATGAAGGAAGGATAGCATCTGACCCAGAGTCAGGACTTTGACAAACAAACCAAAAAGCCATAATCACCTATTATAGCTCTATTCACATTTAGATACACACACACTCTAGATCTCCATTCCTGGCTGCTCCTACCAGCTCCTTAGATGTCTTGGCCTGGTCAATGACCAACAACAACACCTCCATGGATACAATAACTATTGTGATGTGAGCTCTAGATCCCGAGAGAGCCTAAATGTACCTCTAACACCATAACATAACCCATGTCGTATTCACTGGGAAACAAAATATTTAAAAAAATTGACTGAAACGGAGGGACTACCAGAATAAGAAACGTTAATTTTCAATTTCCATTGCAAAAAGGTTTTACTACAATTTGCTAAGTTGTGTACTAATGAATATGACCAAGGGTTAATAATAATAGTTAGGCTACCAATCGACAGCAGAGATCCCTCTCTGGAACCTCGATGTACTCAAGGACTATATTATATCTATCTATAGGCAGTGATGGAAAAAGTACTACATTGTCATACTTGAGTAAAAGTAAAGATACCTTAATAGATACCTCAAGTAAAAGTTAGTCTACTTGAGTAAAAGTCTAAAAGTATTTGGTTTTAAATATACCCAAAAGTAAATGGAATTGTTAAAATGTACTTAAGTATCAAAAGTGAAAGTATAACTAATTTCAACTTACTTCTTTATTTTTTACAGATAGCCAGAGGCACTCTCCAACACTCAGACATAATTTACAAACTAAGCATTTGTGTTGAGAGAGTCCGCCAGATCAGAGACAGTAGGGATGACCAGGGATGTTCTCTTGATAAGTGTGTGAATTGGACCAATTTCCTGTCAAAATGTAACATGTACAGCGGGTGAAATAAGTATTGAACAAGTCACCATTTTTCTCAGTAAATATATTTCCAAAGGTGCTATTGACTTAATTTTCACCAGATGTAACAACCCAAGTAATCCATACATACAAAGAAACCAAAACAAATAAGTTCAGAAATTAAGTTGTGTAATAATGTGAAATGACACAAGGAAAAAGTATTGAACACACTTACTGATATTTATTTAATACTTTGTACAAAAGCCTTTGTTGGTAATGACAGCTTCAAGACGCCTCCTGTATGGAGAAACTAGTTGCATGCATTGCTCTGGTGTGATTTTGGCCCATTCTTCCACACAAAGTCTTCAAATCTTGAAGGTTTCGTGGGCCTCTTCTATGAATCTTGATCTTCAGTTCTTTCCATAGATTTTCAATGGGATTTAAGTCAGGTGATTGACTGGGCCATTCTAGCAGCTTTATTTTCTTTCTTTGAAACCAATTGAGAGTTTCCTTGGCTGTGTGTTTGGGATTATTGTCTTGCTGAAATGTCCACCCTCGTTTCATCTTCATCATCTTGGTAGATGGCAGCAGATTTGTCAAGAATGTCTCGGTAAATTTGCCCATTCATCCTTCCTTCAATTATGTGAAGTTTGCCAGTACCATTTGCTGAAAAGCAGCCCCACACCATGATGTTCCCACCTCAAACTTCACTGTTGGTATGGTGTTTTTAGGGTGATGTGCAGGCTTTTCCAAATGTTGTGCAGCAAACTTTAAACGAGCTTCAACATGCCTTTTTTTTCGGCAATGGAGTCTTGCGTGGTGAGCGTGCATACAGGCCATGGCGGTGGAGTGCATTACTTACTGTTTTCTTTGAGACAACAGTACCTGCTAATTGCAGGTATTTTTTAAGCTCTCCACAAGTGGTCCTTGGCTCTTGGACAACTCTTCTGATTATTCTTTTCACTCCTCTGTCAGAAATCTTGCAAGGAGCACCTGGTCGAGGCAAATTTATGTATGGCTTACTTGGGTTATTACCAACATCTGGTGAAACTTTCATGTCAATAGCACCTTCGGAAATATATTTACTGAGAAAAATGGTGACGTGTTCAATACTTATTTCACCCGCTGTACTTTTGGGTGTATGAAGTAGAAAGTACATTAAGTAAAAGTTGCCAAAAATATAAATAGTAAGGTAAAGTAAAAAAAATTCTTAAGTAGTACTTTGAAGTAGTTTTACTTAAGTACTTTACACCACTGTCTATAGAATATTATATCTAATGTCACACCGTAGGATCAAAGCTACTATGATGCTTTACAGTCCTATTAGAAGACTATGTCCCATTAGCTATAATGAAAGTATAGGAGGAAATGTGCTCTGACTGTTGTACATATTTTTCAGCCAATTTTGTCTGTTGTGTTCAGTGCGTGGTCTTCAGGGACATTTATCCAGTTTGAATGAAATCTCAATAACATAGTATACTTTATAGGTTAATAGAGCAGACACAGGCACAATTTCCTTAGTTAACTGATCCACTGTTAACGGAGATAGTATATGTAACCAACAAAGACACACTAATAATTGTATCTGTCATTTTGTCCCTGGTGTAGTTTACAGATGATGTATGTGACAAAACACTACAGCAAACACCCATAGACTAATCACTCAGCTTTATGAAGTTAGGGCAGACTAAGGGCGTCGCCAGGCATACGGTTATGAAAAATACAGAAAGTGGTAAAGTGGTACCCTGTCCTGCTAAGCATTCAAATAACGAGTACATTTGACTGTCAGGGAAACTGTATGGAGTAATAAGTAGTGCATTATTTTCTTTAGGAATGTAGTGGAGTAAAATATAAATAGCAAAGTAAAGTACAGATACCTCAAAAAACTACTTAAGTACTTTACACCACTGTCTATATAGCAGAGATATATAGATGTGATTGCCACAAACAGAACTGCAGGTAAATCAGGCCTAAACCATAGAGACCAGTACTAATGTGTTCAAATGCTGCGTTCGTAAACAAGTGGGAGTTTACCAGTTGTGAAGTTGTAAATACTAGTTGGATGCATGCACATGCTTTGTAGTCGTTGAGAACTGCTGACTGACTATATAAACTAAATGTACAGCTATCAAGCAATTTCTAGAGTAAAAAAAAAAAAACACATGAATAGATTGCTTTTTATAAATATTGCTTTGTTGTTAAATTTAACTGCCGAAAATGCTGTTATCAAGGTAGTTTCCTTAGTAGGTGACGTCAGAGATCTGCATGTGGGAGAAGTCGGAGCTCAGGGATGACTGACAAGTTTCCCACTAGTAATTACCAGTTGAAGGGTCGTTCAAGTGGATTTTTCCTAGTTGTATGTGGTAAATTCCCACTTGGTTACGAACGCAGCATAAGGCTGGACTGTATCAAGGCAGCAGTCTTCCCACATCACTCTACCAGCTTCTCTCACGTGGACTACATCATAACATTGAGACAAGTTCTTTTTTAGAGAACTAATGCTACTGTGGAAATATTACATCATAGACAGAGACTGCTTGTATTTTTTTACTGTGGATTGTGCATCTACTTTCTATGAGGACGTGTAGCTATAGACAACAAAAAGTTATGGTAAAGGATAAATACAATAATAATGAAGTAGCCTAACATAATACATTTAATGTATAGTACTTTTCATTCTAATATTGATGTTCTTATATTATGCATCTTCACTTTATTGAACAATCCCTACTGTTGACCAATTACCAACGAAGGGGCGTAGACTTCGGCTCCGGACTTCGGCTTGCCTCTAGAAAAAATGTTGTGTGTCGGGACAGCCGAAAAAACCCTCACTGATGTCCAAAACAAACAAAAACTTCATAATGTATGCACAAAGTCTTCCGAACTGTTTTTTGGTTGGGAAGCATGCGGACGCATTTAAGGCAAACTCGGGCTCAATTCAAATTAAAGGCAGTCAATTCAGGCAGTAAACACAAATTACAATTCAATAATTGAAAAAGTACAGCAGGTGGTGTTAATGGTGTTCTGTTATCGACTGGCAGGTGTTCGGCTGTGTGCTAGCTTAGCCAGCTAGTCCTAAAGAGGACACTGGCACACAGCAGGAAGGAGGCGAGGGCAACACAGTGTCAACAATGCTAAAGTTCACTGTATGTGCAGACCCCAAACCCATTTGGAGACAGCTGTTTAACAACTGTTGGATTTCTTCAATACACCCATAAAACTAAAGTGAACGATCACTGTTAGTGTGTTAGTAATGACCTCTCACAATGAACTGTTTTTTCTATGAATTTCAAAGAATTGTTGCGCCACTGCTGCTGTGCAGCAAATGTGAGGAAATCCAGTTTACTGGCCCATGTACATAGGCCTATGAGAGCTGGCTTTCAGTTCAGTTGATTTGATTACATCTGCCCCTTTTAAACCCGGTACATTTTTACATAAATAACTTTCATCATACAGTATGCCAGGTCTATGTCAAAAACGGATCAAACAGACAGACTTGAGTAAATGAATAGTAACTTAGTAGAAGATGGTCCATTAAAGCTACATTCTAGGCATTATATCATTAACAAAACGTGGTCCCTGACACTTTCTTTGATATAGGCCTATACAGCCAGCTGAGGGATGGAGCTGGGGAAATGTAACCCCTCTCAAATTCCTAGACAGCACTCTAGATGCAAGGACTGACAATCCATGACATCCAAATGATACCTTTAACATATGTTTAAAGCTATTAGCCTATTTCTTGCTTATAGTTTTTCTTGTTTGTAAACACTAATAAACCTTTATATGTCGGTGGTGTGATAGAAAAATAGACAGCTGTGCTAAGCATTAGGCATCTATAAATTATATTCAGGAATTTAAATGACCATTGAACAGATTGCCGTATCCCAGACTGTACCTTTAAAAAAAAAAACTGTCTAATTCATAGACGTGGGCGAGTCGCTTGCACAGATTGTTGGGCCAAACGTTCCGACTCGAAACATTCAGGAAAGTCTACATGTAGTGCACAGCAGGTAAACAGTACTTTACCTCAGAATTTCTCTACCCTGTAATTGTTACCAATAAAACGCCTAGATTTTGGCCTCTTCAGTAAAAAGTCGGAAACCACAAGTCTATAATCCTAGTTACTACTTATTGAAATGAATAATTGGATGGTTCGATAGTTTTTTTTCTTCTAAATGGTAACAATATTCAAATAAAATGGCTTTGGAACGCTTGAGATTAGGAGAACTGCTACAATATGGCATGTGTGGCTGGCTACAAAGTCACAGGCTGGTTTTCAGGAGTAGCTCGCGCAACACCAACCAACTTGAATTTTGGCCTTTATTTGCATCTCATCATCACCACCACCAACACTAACTTACCGAGAAGCAACAGCTTCAATTCACTGCGAGCGTCCCTCTTATCCCGGCGTAGCTGTCTTTCGATTTCGTCGTTGATCCGCCTGGATTCTTTCGCCTCCTCGCTGAGGCAACACGCCATTATCGAGTCTAGGGTCATTCTTTTAAAATCACTTTTCCTGCTTCTTTATCCACTACGCAGATTCCAGTTGCAATAAATTATAACAATTAACGGATATCAAATCACGGTATTACAGCTGCAGAAAAAACATGGATGCGTTATAAAGTGGCATAGCCTGGGGGGGAGATGTTAGGCTATTTGAGAAATTGTTGCCCCCCTCCCCCGTTTGGTTTCGCTTTCTGACCGACTGTCAGTCAGCAAACAGTGGATCGGAGAGTTAACTAAATGTCAGAAAAATTATAATTGGGTAGTCTGATTTTCCTTCTAAATATGATCATCAGAACCGTTTAAAACATAAGCTGTAATCTTCCATGTGATAAGCATTCTCATTCTTGCCCAGTCACCCTCTTCACATATTTGTTAAAGCATGTCTTCTTATCCTACATCCTATAGTCCCATAATCCATTCGATGAGAAAATGCATGAATAAACGTGTCCACTTTATTTCCAATAGCTCGACTCCCGGGCGTGGTAAAGCCGAATATGGCGGATTTACACTCCAATCTGCTAGGCAGGAACACCGTTATTTCTCTCTGACGAAAGAAAAACACAAGAAAAAAACGCCCCAATCTCATGTTAGCCTACTTCCCAAAACGGAAAACGCGTCATCCGTGTGCTTTCAAAACAGGGAAACTTCGATTATTCTGCTACACGTTTGCCTATAATAATGTGTTTGTATTAGAGAGTCATCCATTCCTGTCCGGTGACGTCGGACAGTGGTAGGGAGTGTCTTTAGAAGAAAAGCGTAGGCCTAGTCCCATAACCTGTGGAATAGACAAGCAGTTGGTGGGATACCCGTTACCTGCTCTTATTACCCAAAAGCTATTGACAGAATGGTACATACACTGCATGACCAAAAGTATGTGGACACCTGTATGTAGAACATCTCATTCCAAAATCATGGCCATTAATATGGAGTTGGTCCCCCCCTTTGCTGCTATAACAGCCTCCATTCTTCTGGGAATGCTTTCCACTAGATGTTGGAACATTGTTGTGGGGACTTGCTTCCGATCAGCCACAAGAGCATTAGTGAGGTTGGGAACTGATGTTGAATGATTAGGCCTGGCTCACAGTCTGCATTCCAATTAATCCCAAAGGTGTTCGATGGGGTTGAGGTCAGGTCTAGGTCCAAAAGGCTCCTTAACAGCTTCTACCCTCCCACCCCCTCAAAATATAGAGACCTCAAAATGCATCCATAAAGGTTGTCTTTCAATAAACCCTCCAGATGAATTGATAAGATTACTTAATTAATTCTGTGAGTCATTCATTACAAAGCAGGCGTTTCATAAAATGTCATTGTCAAATTCATGACTTCCTTGACCTCATTAGTCATTTAAATAAATATATCTATTTTTTTAAATAATTGATAAAAATAAGTTATTATTTCATGCAAGTCATTCAAAATGAATAGGTTATCTTAAATTCATAGGACGTATAGAGTATATACACTCATCTGGGTGTAAACTCAGTGGATTTGGAAACTAGAGGTGCTCCTGAATAGGGCTCCCGAGTGGTGCAGTGGTCTAAGGCACTGCATCTCAGTGCAAGAGGCGTCACTACAAATCCAGGCTCCTTCACATTCAGCCGTGTTTGGGAGTCCCATAGGGTGGCGCACAATTGGCCCAGCGTTGTCGAGTGGGCTAATTAACAATGGGATTTAAAAGTGTTTTCTAAAATGTTTTATTATAATAATATTATTCATTATTATTATTATTATTATTATTATTATTATTAATAGTATCATTATAAATCATGTTGTGTTATTTGTATTACTGTTGTAACCGCAAATATCAACGCAACATGCAACAATTTATACGATTTTAATCAGTCAATTTAAATAAATTCATTAGGCCCTAATATATGGATTTCACATGACAATGAACATTCAGTTCTCTGACAGCAGTTCTGTTGGACATTCCTGCAGTAAGAATTCCAATTGCACACTCAAAACTTGAGACAATTGTGGTATTGTGTTCTGTGACAAAACTGCATATTTTAGAGTGGACTTTTATTGTGTACAGCACAAGGTGCACCTGTGAAATTTTTAAAAACATTTTATTGATTTATTTAACCTTTATTTAACTAGGCAAGTCAGTTTAGAACAAATTCTTATTTACAATGACAGCCAACCTACTGGGTCAGCCCCTGGAGCAAATTAGGGTTAAATGCCTTGCTCAATGACACGTTGACAGGTTTTTTCACCTTGTCAGCTCAGGTATTCTAACCAGAGACCTTTCAGTTACTGGCCCAACGCTCTAATCACTAGGCTACATGCCGCCGTAATGTTTATGCTGTTTAAACATCTTCTTGATAATCCACCAACCTGACAGTGGGGACATATCTTTGGCAATGGAAAAATGCTCACTAACAGGGATGTAAACAAATTTGTGCACAACGTTTGAAAGAAATACGCTTTTTGTGCATATTTCTGGGATCTTTTATTTCAACTCATGAAACATGGGACCAACACTTTATATGTGTTTATATTTGTGTTCAGTATATTAATCATTACTTTTAATGCTGTTAGCAATAATGTCAAGTTTTTACCATCTTCATTGCGGGACTTTTAATTCAAAAGAAAATTGCCGAGGTCACAGCCTTATTCTTGCTTATGTACACGAACCGTTATTCTTGCTGGCGGAACAGAGGTGGGTTTGCAGATCGATTGATGGTCGATTGCCGGGAAAATGGCGGAAATGGATGTAGAACTAGATTTAAGCAGTGAGTCGAGTAAATGTGGCGAAGACGAAAATTTGAATGGGCTAAAATAGTGTCGAAAACTGGAACAAAAATACTATTATCTAAGATTGAAGTGAATGAAACGTGTGTAAATGATAATGAATCGCTTCTTGTTGGGATGCGTTTATAAAACAAGGATGCATATGTGGGAAACCCTTTTGAAGTATCGAAAATGGTGACGTATGCGATTGGTAAAGTGGAGTATGTCAGAGTGACCAGGAGTGAGGTTATTTACCTTGATTAAATGTGTTTCTGTTGAGCAGAGGAAGGTTGCAATAGGCCTTAAAATAATCAGTACAACATAAGTATCGTGAACTTCGGAGTAGAGCACCCGTTAAAGATAGATAGATAGATATGTACTTTATTTATCCCCGAGGGGGAAATTATTTGTCAAGCAGCTACGAAACAAACACAGGGCAGGTGCAAAATGCCAGAACGAAATTGCCTATTGCAATACACAGAAGACCGATACACGATACATGATACATAGAGCGGCAGTATGAAAAAGTATCAAAATACAAGAAGTCTGGAGTGCAAAAAAGCTATAAAAAGACATGGTATGGGTGGATGGCTGAATATGTACACTATACATTGGTGGATGTTATTATGGTTAACTATACTATACAGGTCGATGGCAGAGAAATACTTAAATAGCTAAAAGTGCGTATGATATAAGTGTGGGTAATAAAAGTTTACTTAATATACAGACTGGTTAAATTAACAGGTAAGTGAATATGTTTCATGGTTAAATTAACTGTACAGGCAAATATACAGGTAAGTGAATATTTGCATGGTTACATTAACTGTACAGGTACATGACAGGAAGAAGGAGAAGGAGTGATTTCAGGGGTGACGACGGATGTTCAGGTAGAATCAATTAGGATAATTCCTGGTGTGGTTGTTGCCCGGCGACTGACCCGTTGGGTGAATGGGGAAAGGGAGGAAAGTCTGCCGGTATTGTTGTTTTTTGATGATGAGCAAATTCCTACACATGTGAAACTTGGATATGTAAGATATGCCGTGAGAGCCTTCGTTCCCAAACCATTGCAGTGTACAAATTGTAAAATATTTGGTCATGTTGCAAGTGTGTGTAGACGAACAGAGAATAACGAATAACAAATGTGTAAGGACGAAGGTGCAATTGTGGTGGGGATCATGATCCTGAGTATATGGAATGCCCAGTAAGAGTGATGGAAATCGAGGTGGCAAAGGTTAGATTTTGTTGCGTTCTTATCGAAAATGGACATTATTGTGGCTGCGGCAGAAAGGTTTTTGGGACTGAAGGATTTCACTTCTGTAGAGTTGCAAGGAGTACTGGCGACGATAGAACCGTCATCTCATGGTTCCCTTGAGCCCGTGTAGGGATTTATGTTAAACAGAAAAGTTATTTGAGTAGTTTATTTATTTTTGGGTTTTGTTTTGGATTGTTTTGGCAATGTAATAATTTTTATTAGGATGTATTAAGTTCGATTTTTTTAAGAAAATGTGATTGTTTCAAACCGTCCTGTTGGTGGCCTGTTGGTGGCCTTTTGGGTGTAGTCCGCCATACAATCCAATCCGAAGAAGAAGAAGAAGAAGAAGGAGGAGGAGGGTTTGCACAGTTTTGACTGTTGGCGCGGTCAGGAAACCAAGGAAACAATAACACCTACCTAGAAACTGACAGGTGAGCTGTTGCATGTTGTGGATCTTGGTAGCTAGCTTTATAATCACAACACATTACAACAATTACATGTTATTGTATGTTTACGAATGATAGCTTGTGGTTTAACTGGGGCCATAGCTGGCTAACTGTTCACTATCTACCCTGCAGCTAACGTTAGCTAGCATTAGCAAGCAAACAAGCAATCTGTCGTTACTAGCGACTAGTAGTAACGTTGGATGGCATCTCATCTGAACTGAAGCTTGTAACCAAATGGCTATCTGTGTTGTAACGTTAACGTAGCCATCTACCACCAGCTTGTGTACTCTACAATGTGCTGTTAGCCAAGGTTGATGTACTTGTTAATAACTAGCTAGCTAGCTAGTTAGTTATTATTAGACAGTTAGCCAACTTGCAAGTTAATTAGCCATAGCTACATCAAAAAAGTAACTGAATTTCGCAAATGTTCACAATACAAAAGTCCCCAGGTAATAGTAGAAAGGTGCCAATAACCTTTATTCATGATGTATGAAAAATAATTGTACACATTAACAAAGATTCATATTTGTTCATATTTAAGTGACATTTGCATTACATTTGGGTTTTAAAACATGTTCAAAGGTAAATTAAATGCCCCCAATGCGAATCACAGTATATGGAATAGATATTGGCTTATAGAGCAAAAACTATTCTGGGTGCCGCAGTAAAAGTATTGTAGGGAATACTCTGTAGGGTCTGTAGAATGTGTATATATGGTGCATTTCATGGATCTCTGAATAATACAGAGTGTTTCTGGCCTTTTACTCAATCCATTCCATTGGCCACAATGCAAATCACTATATATGGAATACATATTGGCTTATAGAGCAAAAACTATTCTGGGTGCTGATGTAAAAGGTGGGTGGGGAGTGTCTGCAGAATATATATATATATGGTGTCATTTCATTGGGCTCTGAATAATACGGAGTGTTGCTGGACTTATACTGTGGTCAGACAGCTTAAAACAGGGTGCCTGGACACTATACAGTACAAATATAGCACTGTGAAGGAAAAACAATAGATTGGGTGTACATGAAATTACACCATATAAAGATGCTGGAAGAGATGGAGACCCACAGACGTTAGAAAAAATGAATATATCCAAAACTGAGGCTTGAATGCAAAATAAAGATGTTTATTAAAATATCATGGTGCCCAAAAAATCAGTGTATAAATGAAAGGTGAAAACAAAACACAAGCGTCAGGCCATCATCGGTGTAAATCGTTGGCACACACACAGCTTCTATTTCAAGTATAATTGCATATGTCACTTGATCAAGCAAGAAAACGCATCCAAAAATATATGAATCAGTACCTAGTACAATATAATGCGTGATATAGATTATATACAAAAGCGGACAGAGAAATATAATTTAACAATATATAGATGCCCCATGAAATGACACCATATATAGATTCTACAGACCCTATTGATTACTCACACCCCACTTTTACATTGGCACAAATCATATTTATTTCTCTATAAGCCAATATGTAATGCATATACAGTGATTTGCATTGTGGCCAATGTAATGGGTGTAGTAAAAGGCCAGCAACACTCCGTATTATTAGGAGCCCCATGATATTACCTACAAACCCTACTAAGTACTGCCCACCCACTTTTACCACGGCACAAATCATCTTTTTTTTTCTCTGTACAGTGCTGTATTTGTACTGTATAGTGTCCAGGCACCCCATTCTTAAGCTGTTTGACCACAGTAAAAGTCCAGCAACTCAACACTTCCTATGACCTAGCTTTTTGTTCTAACTCATCTGATTTGTATTTTACGGACTTCAGTGAGTAGACTGGACCCTGGTTTTATGGATACACAATCGATTGTTTTTGTTTTTCCTGTACAGTGCACTTTGTTTGTGCAATACAACAAAAGTACAGTAACTTTTCTTAAACATTACATTTCAAAATTGTATCCTTGAACAATCGCACCAGTAAATAAACAAGAATCATACAATCAAAATAATGATTAACATTTAATTGTATATTTTCTTACCAGTAGGCTGTTTTTGTTCTTGACATTAATTTACTTAAGCTCCGACCATTTCTCATTGTGCTCCCCCTTATAATATTATTTATATTATAAAGTTGTTATATAAAGTAGTTATTCTCTTTTAGTTTTTGAGTGCTACATAAATGTTCCTTACAAGCCAGAATGTTTAATAAAATGAAACGTCAACTTACTCTACCGGTTGTATGTGAGGGTTGTCCTTCAACTGCTCTAAATTTGAGACAAAATATCCACAGGAAAGTATTGTTTACCCAACATTTTAGTGAGCCGGTGTATGGTTCAGTTTTATATTGGCTATTCGGTACTCTCTCACCAATAGCTATTGAACCAAGCATTCCATGACAATGAAAATGGTATATTCTGAATCAAGGGGAGGATGGTGAACAATCAACATATTTTTTGAAGATTGAAATCCGGGGGGGGGGGGGGGGGGGAAATCACACAAAAAAAGTGTAAATTGTTCTCCACCCTCCCCTGATTCAGAATATAAAATGTTAATTGTCATGGCTAGCCCAAAATTGGAGTAAAGAAGCCTAACGTTACTCCTTAGTCCAACAGTGTTCTGTTTAATGGGCGAATTGGCTCAGGAAGCCAAAACAGCCAACTACTCTACCTAAACATGAGTTGATTATCAATTGTGGTATGGTTCTAGAAACATAAATCCCTCTGCTTTCATATCACATCAAAATAATTTAACAAATGCAAAATACACACTTCCAGTACACGGTTTTAACACAGTTGCAGCCGACAGTATATTTCTGTGACAACACATTTTTTGCGTCTATCTTCTGTTTATACACAGGTGCTTGGAGACGCATATAGCTAATTAGTACAGGTAGTCAGTCCACTCTGTCTTCCGTCTGGTTTCCATAAAGCGCTGTAACATGGAAATATGGCCGTGTGGGAACACTAACTCTATAAAGGTGTGTATCAATTGAACCTTTTTAGTAAAAAAAAAAAACGTACTGCGTGTTAATGTTCAGACCGAGGGTTGCGGCTCTTAACAAAACTCCCCCCTACAGAAGACGCCTTCATCCTATGACTCTTATAGTATGTGTAATATAATGGAGCTGAGAGTCATGATCAAGGGCTATGTCATAGCATGCTTCATTCAATAGCTATTGAGCGAACCGAATATCCAATATAAAAATAACCTCTGTGCTGAACCGAACCATATACCTACCAGCTCTCTAAAAAGTTGAGTAAACAATACTTTCCTGTGGATATTTTGTCTCAAATTTCAAGCAGCTGAAGGACAAACCTCACAGACAACCGGTAGACTAAGTTTAAATGTGATTTTACTCAACATTCTAAGTTGTAAGGAACAATTTACAAGATGTTTCAGGCATTAGTTTCAGGCTGTATATACCAATTGATTGTGTATTCCAGCCTGATTAATAAGACTAGGCATGAGCAAAAGCATTAGCTATGTTTTCCTAAAACTAATGATTTATGTAGCTAGCTTCATTAAATAAGATGTATTAATATAATCTGTATGATATTAAATAAATAAACATTCAAGCCACAATTTGACGCAGACAAGTTCCTAAACCTTCATATTGTATCCTTTAAGTTAGCTCTGTGTTTTTTCTACCACTAGATCGGAAATGTTGGACACTGTCCAAATTCGGCGCAGAGGTGCCCAAGACTTCGAGGCATATTATGATTATGTGTGCGCTATGCAGGACTCCGTCCCATTGCCAGCAGTCAAAGCAAACCTGAGTCAAGGGATGCTTGACTTTAACGGGGATCGGTTCAAACTGACAGATTGGACACCCATACTCAACTCTCTGACCATCAATAAACATCTACAACATGTTGCAGTCAGAAGCTGCTACGAAAGCGTTCTCAGCATCGGAGAGCCAGGTAAACATAAAGTAGGCTAAACAATTTGAAGTAGGAGCCCCTTGCTTTATAACCTGTCCTTATTCCTTGTACGGCCTCTGTTTTCCTATCTTTACCCATCTCAGAAAGGTACAGGTCGGCCAATAGGAAGAAGATTCCAGCCATCCGCTCCAAGGAGATGACGTTCAAACTGTGTAAAGCACTCAGAGAGTGTCTGACCACTTCACCAAACCTCAAGACCCTCCAACTCCATGGTCTTCCATTTAGAGAGAGAGACCTTATCACTCTTACCAAGGTAGCTAGTTGCAGAGGCACATTCACTTGAACCAACTTAAGGTTCTGTAGGGCACCCACTAATGCTAGTTTGTTGTTATTCCAGGGTTTAGCCAAAAGTGTCTCTTTGGAAAATCTCTCCTTGGCTCACTGTCCTATAGCAGACGAGGGGTTAGAAGGTGAGTAAGACAAAGTAGTGGGAAGGAGAAAATGTCTTCTTGTGTGCAAGTTACATTATCTGTTTTTTGTGTTGTCTGATTTGGTGTTTTCAAAATTTTAGCTATCTGCCAGAGTGTGAAGTACTCTCCATCTATAAAGACAGTGGATTTCACAGGCTGCAATCTGACCTGGAGAGGAGCGGAGCATATGGCCAACATCATCAAGGTACTGGACCTCTGTCATGAGCTTGGTCTTACCAACCCTTCCTTTGCAATGATATATATATATACACTGGATGACTGATAGGGGGGCGCTGTGTTTAAGTATTTTGGCTATAGAAATGCATTTATTAATGTCTACATCAGTTTTTGCCACGTTTATTCTATAAGACACCTTAATCCAGACACATTTTTGTTTTGGCTCTACTCCAGCACTTTGGATTTGAAATGATAAAATGATTGAGGTTAAATGGCAGCTTTAGTTTGAGGGTATTATCTAAATTAGCCTATCAGAAGCTTCTAAAGCCATGACATCTGTTTAAAGGCACAGTCAACTTAGTGTATGTAAACTTCTGACCCTCTGGAATTGTGAAATAAGTTAAATAATCTGTCTGTAAACAATTGTTGGAAGAATGACTTATGTCATGCACAAAGTAGATGTCCTAACCGACTTGCCAAAACTATAGTTTGTTAACATGAAATCTGTGGAGTGGTTGAAAAATGAGTTATAATGACTTCAACCTAAGTGTATGTAAACTTCCGACTTCAACTGTATATACTACCGTTCAAAGGTTTGGGGTCACTTAGAAATGTCCTTGTTTTTTAAAGAAAAGCTTTTTTTTGTCGATTTTAAAATAACATCAAATTGATCAGAAATACAGTGTAGACATAGTTCATGTTGTAAATGATTATTGTAGCTGGAAACGGCTAATTGAAAAAAAAAATTGAATATCTACATAGGCGTACAGAGGACCATTATCAGCAACCATCACTCCTGTGTTCCAATGGCATGTTGTGTTCGCTAATCCAAGTTTATCATTTTAAAAGGCTAATTGATCATTAGAAAACCCTTTTGCAATTATGTTAGCACAGCTGAAAACTGTTGTGCTGATTAAAGAAGCAATAAAACTGTCCTTCTTTAGACTAGTTGAGTATCTGGAGCATCAGCATTTGTGGGTTCGATTACAGGCTCAAAATGGCCAGAAACAAAAACTGAAACTTGTCAGTCTATTTTTGTTCTGACAAAATGAAGGCTATTCCTTTGAGAAATTGCCAAGAAACTGAAGATCTCGTACAAAGCTGTGTACTACTCCCTACACAGAACAGCGCAAACTGTCTCTAACCAGAATAGAAAGAGGAGTGGGAGGCCACGCTGCACAACTGAGCAAGAGGACCAGTACATTAGTGTCTAGTTTGAGAAACAGATGCCTCACAAGTCCTCAACTGGCATCTTCAATAAATAATACCCGCAAAACACCAGTCTCAACATCAACAGTGAAGAGGCGACTCCGGGTTTCTGGCCTTCTAGTCAGAGTTGCAAAGAAAAAGCCATATCTCAGACTGGCCAATAAAAAGAAAAGATTAAGATGGGCAAAAGAACACAGACACTGGACAGAGGAAGATTGGAAAAAAGTGTTATGGACAGACTAATCTAAGTTTGAGGTGTTCGGATCACAATGAAGAACATTCCTGAGACTCAGACCAAATTAAAAGATGCTGGAGGAGTGTTTGACACCGTCTGTCAAGCATGGTGGAGGCAATGTGATGGTCTGGGGGTGCTTTGGTGGTGGTAAAGTGGGAGATTTGTACAGGGTAAAAGGGTACTTAAAGAAGGAAGGCTATCACTCCATTTTGCAACGCCATGCCATACCCTGTGGACGGCGCTTAATTTGAGCCAATTTCCTCCTACAACAGGACAATGACCCAAAGCACAGCTCCAAACTTTCCCAGATCTATTTAGAGAAGAAGCAGTCAGCTGGTTTTCTGTTTATAATGGAGTGGCCAGCACAGTCACCGGATCTCAACCCTATTGAGCTGTTGTGGGAGCAGCTTGACCGTATGGTACGTAAGAAGTGCCCATCAACCCAATCCAATTTGTGGGAGGTGCTTCAGGAAGCATGGGGTGTAATTTCTTCAGATTACCTCAACAAATTGACAACTAGAATGCCAAAGGTCTGCAAGGCTGTAATTGCTGCAAATGGAGGATTCTTTGACGAAAGCAAAGCTTTTATTTAAATTTAAAATCATTACCTTGTCAAAGTCTTGACTATATTTCCTATTAATTTTGCAACTCATTTCATGTATGTTTTCATGGAAAAAACAAGGACATTTTGAAGTGACCCCAAACTTTTGAACGGTAGTGTGTGTGTTTGTGTATATACAGTATATACTGTGTGTATATATATATATACACAGTACAGTACCAGTCAAAAGTTGACACACCTACTCATTCAAGGGTTTTTCTTTATTTTTACAATTTTCTACATTGTAGAATAATAGTGAAGACATCAAAACTATGAAATACCACATTGAATCATGTAATAACCAAAAGTGTTAAACAAATAAAAATATACTTTATATTTGAGATTCTTCAAAGTAGCCACCCTTTGGATTGATGACAGCTTTGCACACGCTTGGCGTTAATTTGTGGAATTTCTTTCCTCCTTAATGCGTTTGAGCCAATCAGTTGTGTTGTGACATGGTTACTACATGATTCCATATGTATTATTTCATAGTTTTGTTGTCTTCACAATTATCTTCTACAATGTAGAAAATAGTAAAAAAAAACAAGAAAAAAAACTTGAATGAGTAGCTGTGTCAACTTTTGACTGGTACTGTATATACTCACATTTTCCTTTTTTAAAGTATACTTTTTAGAGAACTAATGTTACTCTCCCCACTACAACAAAACTATTATTACATGTAATTCTGTCCTTTTTAATAATTGTTTTAGAAAAACTAGAATTCCATTAATTCCTATGGAGGACTCTTCCTACTGGGGAGCGCCAATATGTCCGACCGGTGGCTTCAAAGCCTCACAATGGCCAGCAATCCAGTGTTTATATTCACTGAGTGTACAAAACAACCTGCTTTTTCCATGACAGACCGACCAGGTGAAAGCTAAGATCCCTTATTGATGGCACTTCAGTCGGTGTAGATGACTGGGAATAGACTGGTTAAAGAAGTATTTTTAAGCCTTTACACAGTTGATAAATAGATTGTGTATGTGTGCCATTCAGAGGGTGAATGGGCAAGACTTGTGCAACTCAATATTAGGAAGGTGATCTTCATGTTTGGTATTCTGAGTGTACATCATTGTTAATTTGCCACCATCTGTGACTGTCATTACAGGGAGCTCTGTTTCCCTCTAGTGGGGATGGTCAGTATGACGCGCTCAGAAGTTCTGTATTGAAGTAATTACACATTCAACAATTGAATGGGCAGAATCGTGAATTCTTATTGTTTGGGGTTGTGTGTGAGCTCCAGTTGACTGACCTCTCCCCTGCATTGCAGCATCAGGCCATGCGGAGGCACAGTGCAGCCTGGGCCGAGTCTCTGAGGTACAGGAGGCCTGAATTCGAGGGCATGGGAGGCCTCCGCCGCGTCACTCTCAACTGCAACACCCTGGTGGGAGACAGAGGGGCGGCCGCCCTCGCACAGGAACTGGCTGAGGACCTCTGGGTCAAAGGTCAGAGGACACGTTCAGTCTTGAGCTTGAATCCAGGGTCGTGTTCATTAGGGAACACCATATCAAAACGTCTTTGTTATGGGTGGTATTATAGTTTTGCATTGTTTTCCTAGCCGTAGATCTGCAGAAGTGTGGTTTGTCCAATGATGGGACACGGTCTCTGCTGGAGGCTCTAAAGTCCAACTCCACTCTCTGTGTCCTGGATATCAGGAGGAACCCTTTAGTGGGTAAGTTCCAACTTCCACTGCTCTGAGTGGATGGGGTTGTTATACTCATGGCACCTGTCAAAAGGGTATATTTTGGAAGTAGACATATCAGAATTAGAATTGCTGTTTTTTCCTTTGAGAGTTTGTTATAGGCCTAACATGAGTGGTTCTTACTCCTCTCCTCCTCGCACAGACAACGACATGGTGAAGTCCGTGATCGAAAGAGTTCTCATGAACGCTAATGGTCAATCCTCTCAGGTAGGGATATGTCTGCTCCTGGCCTATCTGGCTATTAAAGGAAACATTGGGAGCTTTGTGTCCATGATTAACGCAAAGTGGTACGATACATATTGTATTATACATGTGTCAAGATGTGTATGAGCATCTAGTATCTCAGGGTTGATGATGGTAGTTTCTCAGTAGTATGTGCTCCGTGTTTTATGTTGTAGTACTCCTGGATCAAGCCGCCGGCCCTCAAAGACTCACAGAAACCTCCAAGCCTTAAGAGAAGAACAGCCAGAGGAAAAGCAACATTTAGGATAGGTACTTTAGATCAGCTACTCTCTCTTAAACTGTAAATCTTATGAATAAGACACTGTTCATGGATGCTATGTCAGTCAACGTGAACAGATACCATTGAGCTACATTCAGTATGCTGTATTTGTTTCCAAGGCATTCTCTCTTTGCGTGTTGTGATGAAACTTCCCTATGTAATTACCCTACTAGTGGACTCTGTGATTGTTCTGTTCTATTAATCACGTTCTTTTCAACTGCCAACCTCATTTCATTTCCTGCTGACTTTGACCATATATGGTCCTGCCCCAGGTTCTCGCAGGTTGTCATCGGCCGGTAGGCGGAGTCCAGTTGTTGCCCAGCAGCCACACCCCAGCTCCAGCAGGTGTATCCCATGGCGCACTGCAGAACGTGCTGGACGACAGAGGTAAGGGCAGTCGTCGAGGAGAATGACTACAGAAATCTAGATGAAACACCTTTTATTTATCTTAATTTCAACAATAAAGACTAAAATCAACTTCCATTGTCCTCCATGAGTGGTTGAATATCCTGTTATTTTCATGTCCTCTTATCTTGACAGAGGACCTCCTCCAGGTAATACAGTGGCAGAGCAGAGCTTTGAGGTGAGCAATGCATTTGTTAGAGACTAATTCTGACACTTTCTGGCCACATGTAATCCTTATGTGCCCGAACGACCTATGTTGTGGTCATCTGTTCATGTCCAGTGGTAACCCAGACAGATCTGTTGATGTCAAATATATGGTCTTCATCAGGGGGCTGCCACTGTCAAGGTCACAATGGAGACTGAGTCCGAGGAGGAGGAAGCGGTTGAGACAAAAAGCCCATCAGCACTTAGCCTTCATGAGAGGATCACTGTTAGACAGTACAGACGTGTACAGGTAAAGCCCATATGGTAGCAGGCACAGTGTACATACTGTACTTAGTGGGAGAGTAAACACCAGCCATGTTTACTCTCCCACTGACTGACAGGCAGGCAGACAGAGAGACACTGGTGTTTTGGTTTGACAGTGATGGAATGCTGTTCCCTTTTTCCCCTACAGGTGGAGCTGGAGGAGTGTCGGCTCAGAATAGCAGAGGAAAGGAGGGCCAGAGTGAAGGCAGACACTCGTCTCATGGAGGTACGGACTGTCATCCTAACCTTCGTACTACTAAGACTAAAATGCAGAGTATACAATATTCTTCTGTTTTTGTGAGAAGATGGTATGATTTGCATACATGTACAGTACCAGTCAAACGTTTGGACACACTTACTCATTCAAGGGTTTTTCTTTATTTTTACTATTTTCTGCATTGTAGAATAATAGTGAAGACCTCAAAACTATGAAATAACACATATGGAATCATGTAGCAAACAGTGGTGGTAAAAGGTACCCAATTGTCATACTTGAGTAAAAGTAAAAATAGCTTAATGGTATAAAAGTAAAAGTCTAAAAGTATTTTGTTTTTAAATCTACTTAATTATTAAAATGTACTTAAGTATCAAAAGTAAAAGTATAAATCATTTCAAATTCCTTATATTAAGCAAGTCAGATGGCACCATCTCTTGTTTTTTGGGGGGGGGTTTATGGATAGCTAGGGGCACACTCCAGCACTCAGACATAATTGACAAAGGAAGCATTTGTGTTTAGTGAGTCCGCCAGATCAGGTAGTAGGGAAGAACCGGGATGTTCTCTTGATAAGTGTGTGAATTTGACCATTTTCCTGTCCTGCTAAGCATTCAAAATGTAACCAGTACTTTTGGGTGTCAGGGAAACTGTGTGGAGTAAAAAGTACATTATTTTCTTTAGGAATGAAGTAAAGTAAACATTTCCAAAAATATAAATAGTAAATTACAGATACCAACAAAACTACTTAAGTAGTATTTTACTTAAGTACTTTACACCACTGGTAGTAACCAAAAAAGTGTTAAACAAATTAAGTAGCCACCCTTTTCCTTGATGACAGTTTTGCACACTCTTGGCATTCTATCAACCAGCTTCATGAGGTATTCACCTGGAAGGGATTCCAATGAACAGGAGTGCCTTGTTAATGCGTTTGAGCCTATCAGTTGTGTTGTGACAAGGTAGGGGTGGTATATAGAAGATAGCCCTATTTGGTAAAAGACCAAGTACATATTATGGCAAGAACAGCTCAAATAAGCAAAGAGAAATGACAGTCCATCATTACTTTAAGATATGAAGGTCAGTCAATCCGGAACATTTCAAGAACTTTGAAAGTTTCTTCAAGTTCAGTTGCAAAAACCATCAAGCGCTATGATGAAACTGGCTCTCATGAGGATCGCCACAGGAAAGGAAGACCCAGTTACCTCTGCTGCAGAGGATAAGTTCATTAGATTTAACTGCACCTCAGATTGCAGCCCAAATAAATGCTTCACGGAGTTCAAGTAACAGACATCTCAACATCAACTGTTTAGCGGAGACTGCGTGAATCATGCCTTCATGGTCAAATTGCTGCAAAGAAACCACTACTAAAGGACACCAATAAGAAGACTTGCTTGGGCCAAGAAACACGAGCAATGGACATTAGACTGGTGGAAATCTGTCCTTTGGTCTGATGAGTCCAAATTTGAGATTTATGGTTCCAACCGCCATGTCTTTGTGAGACACAGAGTAGGTCAACGGATGATCTCCATGTGTGGTACCCACCGTGAAGCATGGAGGAGGAGGTGTGATGGTGCTTTGCTAGTGACACTGTCTGTGATTTATTTTGAAATCAAGGCACACTTAACCAGCATGGCTACCACATCATTCTGCAGCGATACGCCATCTCATCTGGTTTGCGCTTAGTGGGACTATCATTTGTTTTTTTGTTTACTACATGATTCCATATGTGTTATTTCATAGTTTTGATGTCTTCACTATTATTCTACAATGTAGAAAATAGTAAAAATGAGTAAAAGAGAAACCCTTGAATGAGTAGGTGTGTCCAAACTTTTGACTGGTACATGTATGTAACCTATGCCCCGTTTTTTTATTTTTTATTCTTAATTGTCGGCCAACTGCTCTGTCTGTTCAGTGTGAGTTGGAGAACGCTCGGCTGCGCAGTATCAACTTCTCCCTGTCGGAGGCACTGCATGCTCCCGCCTCTGGCCCCTCCAGTGTTCTGGAGGACGACGCGATTCTGGACAGCATCGAGAGCTCCTTCGGCAAGTTCCACGCCTTCCTGGACCTGCTCAAGGATGCTGGGTAAGCCTTGTGACTGGCTAATTTTCTTATTGGTGGGTTCTCTAAGTTCCTTGGTAAAGAAAGAAATAGACAGTTTCTCCTCAAACGTGTGGAGTTGCACCTCAATACGACAAATATTGAGGCTTACTTCCAGACTAGAGAGTTTAGATGTGAGGGGATGTTACTTGTAGTGTAATGATTATCCTGCTTTTCCAATGTATATCCTGTGTATTCTAACACATACCCTATGCTCTGCTATGTCTCTCAGACTGGGCCAGTTGGCCTCCATGGCGGGGATTGACCAGTCTGACTTTGGCCCACTCGGACGACCCCAGCTGTCCTCCACTGTTGGACGGCCTCTTGTTGGGGCAGGGTACCAGGACACGGGAGAGAAGGTTTATTTAAAAACAAAACAAATGTTTTATTTAACTAGGCAAGTCAGTTAAGAACAAATTCTTATTTACAATGAAGGCCTACCTACAGGGTCAGCCCCTGGAGCAAATTAGGGTTAATTGCCTTGTTCAAGGACACATCGACAGGTTTTTCACCTTGTCGGCTCGGGTATTCGAACCAGCGTCCTTTCAGTTACTGACCCAACGCTCTAACCGCTGGGCTACCTGTACATTGCTGCGGCGGCCTCTGTAAATACAGTCTCAGTGCAGTGTGGGTGGTGTTCAGTATGTACAGTGGGGAGAACAAGTATTTGATACACTGCTGATTTTGCAGGTTTTCCTACTTACAAAGCATGTAGAGGTCTGTAATTTTTATCATAGGTACACTTCAACTGTGAGAGACGGAATCTAAAACAAAAATCCAGAAAATCACAATGTATGATTTTTAAATAATTTATTTGCATTTTATTGCATGACATAAGTATTTGATCACCTACCAACCAGTAAGAATTCCGGCTATCACAGACCTGTTAGTTTTTCTTTAAGAAGCCCTCCTGTTCTCCACTCATTACCTGTATTAACTGCACCTGTTTGAACTCGTTACCTGTATAAAAGACACCTGTCCACACACTCAATAAAACAGACTCCAACCTCTCCACAATGGCCAAGACCAGAGAGCTGTGTAAGGACATCAGGGATAAAATTGTAGACCTGCACAAGGCTGGGATGGGCTACAGGACAATAGGCAAGCAGCTTGGTGAGAAGGCAACAACTGTTGGTGCAATTATTAGAAAATGGAAGAAGTTCAAGATGACGGTCAATCTCCCTCGGTCTGGGGCACCATGCAAGATCTCACCTCGTGGGGCATCAATGATCATGAGGCGGGTGAGGGATCAGCCCAGAACTACACGGCAGGACCTGGTCAATGACCTGAAGAGAGCTGGGACCACAGTCTCAAAGAAAACCATTAGTAACACACTACGCCGTCATGGATTAAAATACTGCAGCGCACGCAAGGTCCCCCTGCTCAAGCCAGCGCATGTCCAGGCCCGTCTGAAGTTTGCTAATGACCATCTGGATGATCCAGAGGAGGAATGGGAGAAGGTCATGTGGTCTGATGAAACAAAAATAGAGCTTTTTGGTCTAAACTCCACTCGCCGTGTTTGGAGGAAGAAGAAGGATGAGTACAACCCCAAGAACACCATCCCAACCGTGAAGCATGGAGGTGGAAACATCATTCTTTGGGGATGCTTTTCTGCAAAGTGGACAGGACGACTGCACTGTATTGAGGGGAGGATGGAAGGGGCCATGTATCGCGAGATCTTGGCCAACAACCTCCTTCCCTCAGTAAGAGCATTGAAGATGGGTCGTGGCTGGGTCTTCCAGCATGACAACGACCCGAAACACACAGCCAGGGCAACTAAGGAGTGGCTCTGTAAGAAGCATCTCAAGGTCCTGGAGTGGCCTAGCCAGTCTCCAGACCTGAACCCAATAGAAAATCTTTGGAGGGAGCTGAAAGTCCGTATTGCCCAGCGACAGCCCGGAAACCTGAAGGATCTGGAGAAGGTCTGTATGGAGGAGTGGGCCAAAATCCCTGCTGCAGTGTGTGCAAACCTGGTCAAGAACTACAGGAAACGTATGATCTCTGTAATTGCAAACAAAGGTTTCTGTACCAAATATTAAGTTCTGCTTTTCTGATGTATCAAATACTTATGTCATGCAATAAAATGCAAATTAATTACTTAAAAATCATGCAATGTGATTTTCTGGATTTTTGTTTTAGATTCCGTCACTCACAGTTGAAGAGTACCTATGATAAAAATTACAGACTTCTACATGCTTTGTAAGTAGGAAAACCTGCAAAATCGGCAGTGTATCAAATACTTGTTCTCCCCACTGTATGTACTAAGATTGTCGTCAGGGATGTGGTTTCTTTGGTAGATATTAAAGTGTTAAGTAGTGTAGATTCTGAGTCTGTCGGTGGTGAATATCTGTCAGTAGCTTGGGTCCCATTCAATCTCAATCTCTGTGTTGTCTTTCCAGGGAGGCGACGGCCCCAGTGGTCCCTCAGAGGGCCAGCCCAACGGATTCACCGCCGGAGCTCCAGCCACTCTCAGAGGGTTCTCGCCAGAGGGTGACACACAGGAAGTGTCCCCCGTCCCTGCTAGTGAGTTAGCCAGTGGTTTCTGTGTGGAGAAACCTGGTGGAGAGAATCAGCAGAGGGATCCCTCTCCCTCACAACCGGAGGGGAGACAGGTGTCAGGGTCTGAGCACAGTATCCACAGCAACGGCTTCCATGGCAATGACTCGTATGCCAAAGGCTCCCATAGCAATGACTCTCAGGGTAGCGGTCCCTATGGCAAAGGTTCCCGCGGTCATAATGTCTCTCACCACAGTAACGGCAATGGCTCCAAGCATAGCAACTGCTCCAATCATAGCAACAGCTCCCATGGTTACAGTTTTAATTACAGTAACTGCTCCCATACCTACAGCTCCATCCACAGCGACGGCTTCCATAGTAACGGCTGGCATGGTGACGGCTCTGTAAGGTCCAGTCTGAGTGACAGGAGTGAGCGTGTGGAATCTGTTGGGTCATTGGGTTCGAAGGCTTCTGGAGGGGGCAGGATAGGGTCAGGAGCTCAGAGGTGAAACTCTATTCAGAGTTTGAGATGCTGGAACAGATCCGCTCTGGGGAGTCTGGGTGGCGAGTCTGATGGGTTCTGAACCCACAACTCTGCCACTTGAGTGCTTTTTTTATATTTTCATTTTATATCTGTGTTTACCATTCTTGTGGTATTCGTGCTAATGATGCCTAATTCTTGTGTGGCCAAATCTTAAATGTGATTTTAGCCTTTTTGTTAGATTAATAATAGTTGTTTTTTAAAACTGTGACTATCTCTTTGTATATATTTTCTACAATAAAGAAAGAAAATGTTTATATAGCTTGATTGTAGTGCACAATACTTTGTTTATACTGTTCAACCGTAAGCATTTCTGTCAGTTTACACTAGAAAAGGTTATGGTTATGGTCAAAAACAATGAGCGTGTTCGAGCGGATCACTTATTGTCCAGTCTGTTGCCATCCTTGGTCACTTCCTTTCAAAGTGTGTTGCATTATGTGGATAAACCATTTCCGATTTGCACCTACATGTAGACTGCATGAGCTTCACATAAATCGTGATCAAGGGTCATGAAGTTTTGACTGCAAGTTTCTGCAGTTGCTCTTCACCAATTTCATCCTGCAGCCATCGCATGCGTTGTGGCTCTATTATCAACCAAGGGTGTTTTTGTTTGACCTGCGTGATTTTGACCAAAGACATGACTGAAGCAGGAACCAACATTGCTGTGATTCATGTATAAAGTGGTTCTATACAGAGAGGAAGAGGCGAAGCAAGAGGTTACACTTGCCAATATCTGTCCAAAATAAGCCCAACTCCCAATGTTAGGGCAGAGACATGAGCATCTCATCATTATATATAGATCTATGATATGTATAAATGAATTTGATATTTGAAGCTCTCACTCTCAATTGATTGTACAGTGTATACACGCACATGATTTCAGTTTGTGTGTAATATGGGGGTTGGAGGAGATGTTTATTTCAACAAACTTTATAAAGAAATACTTGAATAAACAATGGCAACACTGCCATGTTGATCTGAGCCTTGCTGTTGGAAAACCACTTTAGTGTCTGACTTGTTCTGCCCCTGAGCAATGCAGTTAACCCACTGTTCCCCGGGCGCCGAAGACGTGGAAGTCTATTAAGGCAGCCCCCCGCACCTCTGATTCAGAAGGGTTGGGTTAAATGCGGAAGATACGTTTCAGTTGAATGTACAACTGACTAGTATCTCCACTTTCCCTTTCGGTTGTCTCAGATGCACCTCCCCCAACATAATTCCTCAACTTTTTTCTGCAGTCTGTTTTAGCCTTACCACTCAAACAATCCCACTGTTTTATGGCTTTTATTTCTAGCTGGTGGTTATTTGTGCTCACCTGTACCCTTTTCACCCTTAAGTGCTGCCCGAACCTTACTGGCTTGGACATTTTATTTTCACATTGCTGGAACTGTGCTGGAAAGGGCAATTATGACTGATGCTTAACCAGGCCACCGGAGTACACTTAGGCTCAGTTGGTTTGGTTCAGCTCATAGTGTCGCACTCCCCGCTCAGACGTTGTAAACATCAACCAATGGTTAAATGCCATGTAATCGACTGTAAAGGCGGGCACCAGATTTCTAACACATATGGGTCGTGTCCCCCTGCTCAGACATTGCTGACGCATGCCAGGTCTTACGCCTGAATAGGTATTTTACATATCAAATAAGCCACATTAAATGTTAGCAATCTGGTGCACGACTGCACAGTTGATGACACACTGGCACTTGACTTTTACTCAAGTAGTATTTTACTGGGTGACTTTCACTTGAGTAATGATCTTTTAAGGTATCTTTACTTTTACTCAAGTATGATAATGGGTACGTTTCCACCACTGTTATCCAGGCAAGATCTGGCATGCGACATATTTCTATGGTTTATGCTTTGACCACACCGACTGTGTTATTGCATTTTGGCATACCATAAGTACATGATGCTCGCAGAATTGCGTTGCAGAGGCAGTTGCATTGCGTTCTGTGTGGTGCATACATTGGATTTATCGAACATATGAGTCAAACTGTGCGTTAACGGGTTGACAGAAATTGTAGTAGAAGGTGAATGTTGAACTTTCGTTGCACACATAACTAGACGCTGCATACTATTTATGACACGGTCGGTGTGTTCGAAGCGTTAGCGCGAAAAGGACGTCCTTGATTAGAGGAAGAATTAAAACCAGAAGTGTAGGTCTCCTAAGAATTTGTGGGAGGGAAAGTAAAACATTATAAATCACATTCGAACAAGTGCGTGATTGTACTAAAGGTACAGTTAATAAAGTATGTCCTTTCAATTTGGCATCAATGCCATTTTTCTTGTTTGTTTTTTCCTCCAACGTTGGTGCTTGCTTCAATGGGACTACTACTTGCAGAGTACGACTGATAGTGCTACCAAAGATGGCTACCTGCTATTTTTTGCACTATCAGTAATATTCGGGATCTTTGGTACGTACCAACTCCCATTGAAGTAGGTTATGGACGTCCAGAGGATATCGAATAGCACTAACCCTTGTTGCAGTGTTGGCATCACTTGACTCCACTTCCGTGTTTTCAAGCAAGCCAGCTGAACACAGCTTCCTCCGACTTCTCCCCCTCCCAACGAGAATGGAAATTAGACTGCAACAGCGGTGAATATTAATTGAACTAGCTATGTAAAGAGTCTGGTAGCTAGCTCATAAAGAGGACGGACCATTCACTGTCAAAACAGAACCTTGCTTAAACAGGGACGCATCTTCCAGGTAAGATTTGTCATCACAAAGCTACGCTAGCAAGCCTAAACTGTTGTTAGCTAGCATAGAGGTTGGCAACATGAATCAGAGGCACAGTCATTTATCAGAGGCAGACTCAGATGTTGATGTCCTGAGATTTGCTTTGTGCTACCCTCACTTTTCAGAATACACTTCACTGATTCAAAATATCATAGTTAGGTAGCTAAAGTTGTAACCAGATTCAGATATATTGTAGCTATAACTAGCTATCTACTAACGTCGTTAACGAGGCTACATCAACTAGGCTAACTGATATCTAACGCTTGCTTTTTTAGCTACATAATTAGCTAGGTAACTAATTTGTCTGTTCAAAAACAGGCTTTTTGGTGATGTCTGACCAGTGTTTTGTAATTACTTCAAACAAATCTGATTAGGCCACACAATAACTGATATCGTTGAGTTTAATCAGCTATTGCTAAAAGCGCTTAGCCTCTTATGAACATCCTGATCTCGCGGATACCGTGACGCGAAACATTGTAAACTCGCGAGATTAGGATGGTCTCTAAGAGGTTATTAAGCTCTTACTCTAGCTAGCTTGGCTAGATCTACTAGATGTTTTACTGTCCTTGTAGAATGTACACTGCAAAAATATTTTTACTGAGTTACAGTTCATATAAGGAAATCTTTCAATTTTAAATACATTTGTTATGGATTTCATATGCCTGGGAAAACAGATTAATCTGTTGGTCACAGATACCTTTAAACAAATATATTGTCAGGAACACAATGTCGTACACGTTGATCCAGAACATCCCAAACATGCTCAATGGGTGACATGTCTGGTGAGAATGTAGGCCATGGAAGAACTGGGACATTTTCAGGTTCCAGTAGTTGTGTACAGATCCTTGTGACATGGGGCCGTGGATTATCATGCTGAAACATGAGGTGATGGGGGCGGATGAAGGGCACGACAATGGGCCTCAGGATCTCGTCACGGTATCTCTGTGCATTCAAATTGCCATCGATAAAATTAAATTGTGTATATTGTCCGTAGCTCATAGCTGCCCATACCATAACCCCACTTCCACTATGAGGAATCCTTCAGAGGAAGGCCCAAATAATTGTGAAACACTCCAGTCACTCAAGTCATAGACTGTTCTCTCTGCTACCGCACGGCAAGCGTTACCGGAGCGCCAAGTCTAGGAACAAAAAGCTCCTTAACAACTTCTACCCCCAAGCCATAAGACTGCTGATCCATTAATCAAATGGCCACCTGGATTTTTTTACACTGACCCCCCCCCCACACTGCTGTTTCTCGCTGTTTATTATCTATATATAGTCACTTCACAAATGAGCTTGATTAACCTGAACCTCCGCACAGTGGCTACCGGTTCCCCCTCTATATAGCCTCTACAGTCAGTGTGCCAATTGCACGCCCTCTCAACTTGCGATATCTGTGGCATTGTTGTGTGACAAAACGGCACATTTTAGTGGCCTTTTATTGTCCCCGGCATAATCAGATGGCTACCATTACCAATGTAGATATGGTTTGACAGAGGTAGGTAATAATAATGAGTTTCATTCACTTCCAGTTGAGTTGGTTTCATTCAAGTAAGGTTCGAGTTAGTTTTGTTTCTTGCCTTGCATTATCAGGCCCTATAGTCACGGATACTAACAATAGTGATCTTGACAATAAAGCTGTTCCTGTACCAGTTATTTGCATTGACTAACTTGAGGAGTTATCCTTTGGTCGCCATTCCTTCCAGTTCGCTGCTGCCAATGACTGGAACGAATTGCAAAAATCATTGAAGCTAGAGGTTCCTATCTCCCTCAATAACTTTAAGCATCAGTTGTCAAAGCTGCTTATCGATCACTGCACCTGTATATAGCCCTTCTGTAAATAGCCCACACTACTACATCATCCCCATATTTATTTTTGTTTATTTTCACTAATCTTGCACTCCAGTATCTCTATTTGCACATCATAATTTGCACATCCTTCATTCCTGTGTTAATGATGATAATTCTGTAATTTATTTCACCACTATAGTCTTATTTATTGTCCTACCTCCTAACCTTACTGCATTTTTGCACTACATTTCGCACTCTGTATATAGATTTTTCTATTGTGTTTTTGACTGTTTGTTTAATGTGTAACTCTGTGTTGTTATTTGTCGCACTGCTTTGCTTTGTCTTGGCCAGGTCGCAGTTTCAAATGAGAACTTGTTCTCGACTGACCTACCTGGTTAAATAAAGGTGAAAAAAAAAAAAAAGGAGAGGCAGACGCACAGTACATACCTGAGCACTACACAGCTTATGACATGCAAGAAACCTGAAACCTTATTCAAAGCACTAATGTAAAAAATGTCCACCCAAACCTGTTTCACAGCTCACCCACCAAGGACTGTACAGTCGTGGTCAAAAGTTTTGAGAATGACACAAGTATTGGTCTCCACAAAGTTTGCTGCCTCAGTGTTGATGGCAATTTGCATATACTCCAGAATGTCATGAAGATTGATCAGATTAATTGCAATTAATTGCAAAGTCCCTCTTTGCCATGAAAATGAACTTAATCCCCAAAAAACATTTCCACTGTATTTCAGCCCTGCCACAAAAGGACCAGCTGCCATCATGTCAGTGATTGTCTCGTTAACACAGGTGAGAGTGTTGACGAGGACAAGGCTGGAGATCACTCTGTCATGCTGATTGAGTCAGAATAACAGACTGGAAGTTTTAAAAGGAGGGTGGTGCTTGAAATCATTGTTCTTCCTCTGTCAACCATGGTTACCTGCAAGGAAACACGTGCCGTCATCATTGCTTTGCACAAAAAGGGCTTCACAGGCAAGGATATTGCTGCTGGTAAGATTGCACCTAAATCAACCATTTATCGGATCATCAAGAACTTCAAGGAGAGAGGTTCAATTGTTGTGACGAAGGCGTCAGGGCGCCCAAGAAAGTCCAGCAAGCGCCAGGACCGTCTCCTAATGTTGATTCCGCTGCGGGATCGGGGCACCTCCAGTGCAGAGCTTGCTCAGGAATGGCAGCAGGCAGGTGTGAGTGCAGGTGTGAGTGCATCTGCACGCACAGAAGCCACTTCTCTCCAGGAAAAACATCAGGGACAGACTGTTATTCTGCATAAATTACAGGGATTGGACTGCTGAGGACTGGGGTAGAGTCATTTTCTCTGATGAATCCCCTTTCCGATTGTTTGGGCCATCCGGAAAACACCTTGTCCGGAGAAGACAAGGTGAGCGCTACCATCAGTCCTGTGTTATGCCAACAGTAAAGCATCCTGAGACCATTCATGTGTGGGGTTGCTTTTCAGCCAAGGGAGTGGGCTCACTCAGAATTTTGCCTAAGAACACAGCCATGAATAAAGAACTTCTCCCAACCATCCAAGAACAGTTTTGTGATGACCGATGCCTTTTCCAGCATGATGGAGCACCTTGCTATAAGGCAAGAGTGAACAAAACATCGACATTTTGGGTCCATGGCCAGGAAACTCCCCAGACCTTAATCCCATTTGAAAACTTGTGGTCGATCCTCAAGAGGCAGGTGGACCAAAAAAAAAAACACAACTTCTGACAAACTCCAAGCATTGATTATGCAAGAATGGCCTGCCATCAGTCAGGATGTGGCCCAGAATTAATTGACAGCATGCCAGGGCGGATTGCAGAGGTCTTGAAAAAGAAGGGTCAACACTGCAAATATTGACTCTTTGCATAAACTGAATGTCATTGTCAATGAAAGCCTTTGACACTTATGGAATACTTGTAATTATACTTCAGTGTACCATAGTAACTACTGACATAAAGATCTAAGAACACTGAAGCAGCAAACTTTGTGGAGACCAATTCTTGTGTCATTCTCAACTTTTGACCACGACTGTAGATACCCAGACTTAAAGGGATACTTCGGGATTTTGGCAATGAAGCCACTTATCTACTTTCCCAGAGTCCGATGAACTCATGGATACAATTCTAATGTATCTGCATCTAGTATGAAGGAAGTTAGTTTCGCAAGCCAATGCTAACTAGCTTTAGCACAATGACTGGAAGTCTATCGTATCTACTAGCATGCTAGGAGTTAACATAGACTTTGTCATTGGGCTAACTCTGTTTTTTAGGTGTTTAACCAATGTCTCTTGCTCCCTCTCATCTTCAGGAGGCCATGGGGGGGTTGGGTAATGGTCGTCGAGGGGGGCGTTCTCCTCCTCTTATGATTGGTGCTCTGATCGCTTGTGTCCTTGTCCTGGGTTTCAACTACTGGATGTCAAACTCGCGGAACTTGGAGTTACAGGTGTGTGTGTGTGTGTGTGTGTGTGTGTGTGTGTGTTTTTATCAAATATATTTATAACTAACCCAAGATAGTTAATCTGTGTCGTTAACAGTGGGAACAAATGAAACAGAACAAGCAAGGAGGTGGGCAAAGCCAAGCACGAGCTAGCGAGATCCTTTTGGCACATTGCAGTATTTGCATATTTCCATTAGGAAACGCCTCCTCTAAAGTGCACGTGTGCACAAACTCAATTTGACCTTGCACTCCTTCTAAACAACAGCATTTTTTAAAACTTTGGCAAAGTGTATAGTCTATAAAATATTCTAGTTTTGGGAACAGAAATGTATTGAGTAGATGTTTCATCGATGAGAAAATGTGCAGAATGTCGGCCCAATTTCACCTAGTTCCATCCTCTCCCAATACCCTGGACTTCCTCTCACTACCATATTTGTTCTAAACAGATGCTTCAGCTGTTTAGCCCCTGTGACGTGTCTGGGTTTCCTCTTCCAACTGTGCTTTAATGTAGCTGAGGGTGAAGTACAGTTGAAGTCAGAAGTTTACATACACCTTAGCCAAATACATTTAAACTCAGTTTTTCACAATTCCTGACATTTAATCCTAGTAAAAATGCCCTGTCTTAGGTCAGTTAGGATCACCACTTTATTTTAAGAATGTGAAATGTCAGAATAATAGTAGAGTGATTTATTTCAGCTTTTATTTATTTCATCACATTCCCAGTGGGTCAGAAGTTTACATACACTAAATTAGGTGGTAGCATTGCCTTTAAATTGTTTAACTTGGGTCAAACGTTTCGGGTAGCCTTCCACAAGCTTCCCACAATAAGTTGGGGGAATTTTGGCCCATTCCTCCTTACAGAACTGGTGTAACTGAGTCAGGTTTGTAGGCCTCCTTGCTCGCACACGCTTTTTCAGTTCTGCCCACAAATTTTTTATAGGATTGAGGTCAGGGCTTTGTGATGGCCACTCCAATACCTTGACTTAGTTGTCCTTAAGCCATTTAGCCACAACTTTGGAAGAATGCTTGGGGTCATTGTCCATTTGGAAGACCCATTTGCGACCAAGCTTTAACTTCCTGACTGATGTCTTGAGATGTTGCTTCAATATATCCACATCGTTTTCCTTCCTCGTGATGCCATCTATTTTATGAAGTGCACCAGGCCCTCCTGCAGCAAAGCACCACCACAACATGATGCTGCCACCCCCGTGCTTCACGGTTGGGATGGTGTTCTTCGGCTTGCAAGCCTCCTCCTTTTTCCTCCAAACATAACGATGGTCATTATGGCCGAACAGTTCTATTTTTGCAGTTGCAGTTGCAAACCGTAGTCTGACTTTTTTTTATGGCGGTTTTGGAACAATGGCTTCTTCCTTGCTGAGCGGCCTTTCAGGTTATGTCGATTATCCTCCAGCATCTTCACATGGTCCTTTGCTGTTCTGGGATTGATTTGCACTTTTCGCACCAAAGTATGTTCATCTCTAGGAGACAGAATGCGTCTCCTACCTGACCGGCATGACGGCTGCGTGGTCCCATGGTGTTTATACTTGCGTACTATTGTTTGTACAGATGAACGTGGTACCTTCAGGCGTTTGGAAATTGCTCCTAAGGATGAACCAGACTTGAGGTCTAAAAATTTTTTTCTGAGGTCTTGGCTGATTTCTTTTGATTTTCCCATGATGTCGAGCAAAGAGGCACTGAGTTTGAAGGTAGGCCTTGAAATACATCCACAGGTACACCTCCAATTGACTCAAATTATGTCAATTAGCCTATCAGAAGCTTCTAGAGCCATGACATAATTTCCTGGAATTTTCCAAGCTGTTTAAAGGCAGTCAACTTAGTGTATGTAAACTTCTGACCCACTGGAATTGTGATATCGTGAATTATAAGTGAAATAATCTGTCTGTAAACAATTTTCATAGAATTACTTGTGTTATGCACAAAGTAGATGTCCTAACCAACATGCCAAAACTACAGTTTGTTCATATGAAATCTGTGGAGTGGTTGAAAAATGAGTTTTAATGACTTCAACCTAAGTGTATGTAAACTTCCGACTTAAACTGTAGATGGGACTGGGGTGAGGCTAATGTTTGGGGTTACAGTTGAAGGTTTGGTTAGAGAGGGGGGGGGGTGAGTAATGGTTGGGGTTAGGGTTTAGGTTTAGAGAAGGGCATAAACCACTCCCAGGGTTACAGTCTGGGTTTTTGAAGAGGATTGGAAACAAGGCCGAGCCAGATGGAGCAGTTGTATGGAGAAAGGCAAGCTGTTTAGATTAATGAATGTAGATGGTAAGCTGAAGTATGTGATTAGGACAAGGGCCATGTCACAGAGAGCAGAATGAGTAAGCAAATTTTTTACCGCTTAAGTGTTTAAAGAACAGTGTTTGATTCTCCAAGCCTTTGTTTTGAATGATGTTACTCTAACCCTGTGTGTGTGCTGTGGTGGCGGGCAGACAAAGCTGTACGAGTTGGAGGCGCAGATGCGTCGGGCGGCGTCAGAGCGTAGCGCCGTGGAGGTAAAGAAGAATGAGTTCCAGGAAGAGATTCAGCGTCTGAAAGAGGAGAGCAGCCGCATGCAGAGCCTGAACAAGAGGCTGGAGGGAGTCCACAACACCTGTAGCCAGGAAAAGGTAGTTTACTGTACTGGAGTGTACTCACCTGGTTGTTCATCAACACACATTACAACCCTGAGGACAACTCAACCATGTAAAGTGTGATCAACACATTTGTATATTGTAAACATCATTAAATCAGTGCTAGGGATTTTTCTGCCATTGAAAAGTCCAAACAGTGTAATAAAACAAATATAAATGTTCAGGATGGAATAACACTTTCAGTAGAATAGATAACTGATCTATATATTTTTCTATAATAATCTTTGAGAATTTACAATCACCAAAATAAAAGTTGGGAGAATAGAATATTCCAAAAACAATTAAACAGTATTGATTTTATGTTTGAGTAAAATTACACTGCATTAGCCAATTCATAGAATTGTAGAACATTTGCTTTAAAAAAGCAACATTTTCTCTCAGTTCCATGACAAAAATTGTAGAAGTGTAGGAAATTCACTTTGTAGTTTTGAACATTTCTCTCAGCTCCATGTAGAAATTTGTAGACTTGCAGGAAATTGGCTTAATAATGTAAAAAAAGAAATCTTCACTGCCAAGATGGGGGCCTCTATCAGTTTCTCTGTGATCGAGGATTGTACTAAGTTGACCATACTGAATACGGCACCTTGAGTTTCCCTCCCTCAGATAGGTTCCTTCATCTGTCAGTCAGGTGTACCTATTGTTTACTATGTGTTTATGCATGTGAATTCCCAGCAAAGGTGTGATACCATGGCAGCATGGAAAGGGAATTGTGACTGTTCTGTTGAGCACCTACTGGGTAAACAGACACACACACACAGATGAAATAAAAATAAGTAATGTCTGTTTTCCTTTAGGCAAGCCAGCAGATAAATATATCCTCCAGTACCAAATCAATACAGGACCTGAAAAGTAAGATGGCAGTTTTTTGTCTTTGTCTTCTTTTTTTACCCCCAGTCAGGACTTAATACTACCCGTGAATTTGTCTCTCTGCAGGTCAGTTAAATGCGCTAAATGAGGACCTGGGTAAAGTTCAAAAAGAGTTCCAGAGTTGCCAAGGCAATCTGAACACCCTGAACAAAAAACTCACCTATGACATGTGAGGCCCTCTACTATACACCCTCTATAAATGGCTGGACTGTGTATGACAGATAATCACGCATCACTCTTTTAGGGTCTGTTATGTGACTGTGTCAGAGGGAATTTATCAAGTCTTAACATGCAAGTAATAACATGTGTTGTGTGTAGGACTCAGTGTAACACTCAGATACTAGCACAGAGGGAGGACTGTGCTGAAAAGGTGGCTGCAGCCAAGCGGGAAGTTCAAAAGAAACTGGAGATGAAGAACCCAGCACTGTCCTCCCAGGTAACCATGTTCAACACTCACATCTTAGACCAGGGATCATCAACAAGATTTAGCAGTGAGACAATGTTTTTCTTGAGCGGATGGTCGGGGGGGCCGGAACATAATACAAAAAATAGTTTGTAGACTGCAAATTGAACGCAAGAAGCCCAAACAGATCATATTTGAAAAATAATAAAATAAATGTTTATACAATGCGTGGGAATACTTAAAATCACTTGGAGGGCCAAAGAATAATTTGGGGAACCCTGTCGTAGACCTTATCTATCCCCATTAACTGGCTCACTCATTAAGTACATCCTGGGATTTGACTCACAATTACAACATTACCCGACATGACCCTGAACAGTGGCTGCCTGGCAAAAGTCCCAACACAATTTCCATAATCTGATGTACTGAGTTAAGACTCAACTGTTAAAAGACCCTGAACATCATAAAGTATGTATGTATACACACACACACACACACACACAGGGGGCCAAAGGTTTGGAATATTACTAATTCAAGGGTTTTTCTTTATTTATATCTTACATTGTAGAACTACTTTGAAGAATCTCAAATATAAAATATATTTAAAAAAATAGTGCAAATAAAGAAACCCTTGAATGAGTAATATTCCCTCTCTCGTGGGTTTGTTTGGTAAATAAAAACAATACACAAGATAGTATGAAATTGGATACAACTTTTTTGACTGACTATTTTCCCTGCAGACAAATGCAGCTCCCACACAGAAAATTGGCTCCACTGAGGTGGGTGTGTCAGATAAAGAGGCGGGGCCTGGGAAGGCAGGGCTGGATGACACCAAGACCACTCCTGTCCACGGCCACGCCCCTGAACCATCAGCGGTCAAAGATCCTGCAGCGGACCTCAAAGCCTCAGAGCTGGAGACCAATGAGATCGCAGTAGACAAAGGTATAGGACAAGATGGCTGCTCCTCTCATTCAGAGGGTGGAAGGTTCTGGGCAAATAAGACTTTCATACCAGCTCTCCCACTTCCTTATCAACTCATCTTTGACATGACATTACATACACACCATACCATTATACCACAGGCAAGTACAACACGTCTTGGATTGAATTGGAAGTTTTGTTTGAGATGCTGACGTGTATTGTCTGATGCTAACTGTATGCTGCCCTTTGTCTAGCTCTCGACGCTCCAGCGCTATCTCCAAAAGAGTCTCTGCCCTCCCCTGATGCTAAGCGGGACCAACCAGGGCCTGTAGAGGAGGCCAAGGGGGCCAGTAAGCCCCAGAAAAACAACCTGACTGAGGACACGGAGCTGGAGGTGATGGACACACATGGAGAGGAGCCTCAGATAGAGGGTACGACTCGCACAGCCTCAAACCTGCACCCACCATCTTAAACTGTACAACCTCCTCCATACCAGACGTTCCACACGTCCAGGGAGAACAAAAGTTTGCCCCACCATAATTATAAAACATTATACATTGTGTGAAAGTATCTAAAATGGGAAATAGTGAAACCTAGTATAGCCAAGGTTTTTGCCTTTATAGAGTCAGTGTGAGAAATGGAAACAGACGCCAATCTTCTTTTTCCCCTCCAGATGCCGACCCTGTTGCCGATGACATTCAGCTTAGCCAGCGGAAGGAAGAGGAGGATCCTATTGGTCAGGAGAAGGTGGAGGATCCTGAGGAGGATTATGACACAGACAAGCAGAGAGTGGGCGAGGTTGACCCGGAAAAACAAAACCAGATGGATGAGAACATAGGTGGGTCACACTCCTCCAGAGGGTCCTAACCATTACACTCCTAGAGGGTGTGTGTAAAGGTTCATGTATAGTAGAGATGGGCGTTATGGACAAAAATCCAGGTTAACATTAATGTGTACTAGTTAAAAAAAGATCCTTTAAACCACTACTTTGATGGTTGTAGGCATCAATTGTCTCATTAACAATCACTTATATTATCAAACTTATTTAATTTCAAACTTCACATTTCTCTATAGACTACGTATCGTAATGAACGATGTCAGCAAAATGTCTGTGTTAATTTTCCATTTATCGTCCCAACTCTAATGTATAGTAAAGATGCTGATGTGTTCACTCGTAGATAAGGAGGCTGAACGGGAAATGCAGGAGGAGCTGGCGGACTACAACGGAGACGATGAGAACGAGGGAGAGTTTGAGGCTGACAAACAGGCAGAACTCGCTCAGTTCTGAGGTTTTAGTGATACAATTATCACATTTTTGGTCTTGTTAGGTGGTGGGAGCTAAGCCCCTCCCTTTCACATTCACAATCCACTACAGAACCAGGGAGGGACTACAGCTCCTCTGCAGAACTGTTGTCAAGACTACCATCTGTGAAAAACAGACTCTTCTGCTCTTCCAGTGAAAGCATTTCACAGTTTGCCTTAATATACTAAAGTCTTCTACAGTGAATGTATATTTTGTCAGGAAAACACTTAACTGCTATAACCATGAAGGAAGTGTGTGAAATGATAGTTTGTGTGATAACAACCCAGATCATGCTGTTCGAGAACTGTACTCCGATTACTCATCTAATCAGCAATTCTGATTTCACTCTTTAGTCTTGATAATGACTTAATGTGCAGTTAGTTACATTTAGCAGTTATCTTACGGTAGTTTCATAAACCAATAGAAAATGAGTTATGTCATGCTGTATGACAATGAATAAGGTTTTTGTTTTATCATTTGAAATGTCTGCAAGGATCATTCAACACTGCATAGTCAAAGCTTGATGGTCATGTGTCCTGCTCATCATAGAATACAATTTTGTAACTTGTTGGCCCACTACTGTAAATGTTTCAGATACAAATGTTTTTGTTTTTATAGCACTCAAATGGGAATTATGGTTAGAGAACATATTTTGCATGTGGGGATAGGTTTGATTTTGTGCAATGGATTAAAACAATTATTTAGATTGTAACAATGGATTTGTTGCTTACTGAACTGTCAAACTGTTAAATAATATGGTTTTTATTGAGGAAATGTAGGACAGAAGGATGACAATAAATCATTTTAATACCATCGTCAGACACGTTTGTTTTTGGTATTGTGAAGGATGTAGTTCTTCTGTCCTTTGGGATGTCTGGTATATGTAGTCCTTTGTGGGTCAGGACCAAAATGACAATTGGGTAAAGGATGATCTTGTCCTGGTCAACCCACTTCAGACACTGTCTTCCTCTGTCCTATCATAGCGACCACAGTTACACAGATGGAGAAAGTTGGTCTCCGTTCTGGGTGTACAAGTCACATTCGGGTCAGGGAGGTGGGTACTGGGTTTGAGTTGTCATAGTAATGCAGGGCTCGGATTCAGATGATCTTGACCACAGGGAAGTACTTGTGAGCGGAGAAATCAAACTCCGGTAGTACCTAGAGATGGGGAGTAGCATTTGATCAATGTCTCAATACATTTTGTAGCACGTTTTGCTCCTGGCATTATGTTGTTACCTTTGTCTCCTTCTTGTGCCCACCGGCAAGTAGCTTCATGACCACAATGTTGGGCTTGGCCACTTTTAGGATGCGATTCACCTGCAACAACCAGCAATGCAAATAAAAAAAAAAAAAATTAGACCCACAAACTTGAGGCACGTCCTCTTACTATTACGGGTTAAAGGGCTTGCTGACCTCTGGGTCAGGGCTGGGGATGTTCTCCAGGATCAGTTTGGCCTGCTGGAAGTGTTTACTGGCCGCCATGTAGAGGTCAGCTGACTGGGGAGGAGGACTGTACTTCTTCAGATCAGACATCTCCTACAGCCAACATAAAACCCAAAATCTCAGCTATAACATATCATTCCTGAGATTCTGTGCCGCATGTCTGCAATTTAAGTCAACCTGGAATGCACCACAGACTCATGAACACATGCACACAATCATAGCTAGCGGCGGTTGGTAACACTACTGTACCTTGAACTGGATGTAATGGACTGGTGGGGGAGTGACCACGCTGTTGAAGGGGGCAAAGCGATGCTCGTAGCGCACTTGCTCGCTGTCCAACTCAAACTGGGGCTTCCGCACCTTTCCGTCCATATCCAGGGCGATCATAGTCTGCACCAACATAGGAGTTCAGTGTGTGTGTGCAGACTTGATAGAAAATGGGACTGCAGCTGAGCCAGGATAGAGTACATGTAACATGTTTAGGACAAGTGTGTGTGTGTGTGCACTTACCTTGTACATGCCAGCACACATGTTTTGGTAAGCTTGGCTCATGGTGATTTCTCTGCTCAGGGGGCGAGCTGCAGGTGAAAACACATTTATGGATGGGGGCGGCGGTGTAGTACCAGGTGGATTAAATTCAATGTAAATCATGAATGATTTGATCCTGACCTCCTTGACCCTTCTTCTTCTTCTTGGTTTTCTTGCTGCTTCGTCCTTTCTGCTGCTCCTCCAGGAGGCGCTCCTCAGCCATCTGAGAGCTGTCCGCCCGACTCAGAGTGGACATGAGCCACGCATACAGGAACTCTGACAGATACCTACACACGCGCCACCTCAGTCAAGCATACCTCAATCAAGTGAACACCGAACATATATTCTTACTGTACACATGGAACACACTTTCTTAAGGCACTTTAAGACGTGCACATCCCCTCACCAGTAGATGTAGTAGTACTCGTGCATGCTGTAGAGTTCCAGCTCGAAGCCGCTGAGCAGATACTGGATCATGATCCGCAGGTTGTGGTAGAGGATCCAGGTCCCCAGGCAGGCCAGGTGCTGTCTCTGGGGCTCTAGCTTCATCAGCAGGCTGTGCAGCGCGGCATCCACCTTCTCTGCCTGCAGGGGGCGCCCCCACACCACATCAGTCAACCACAGGAGAACCGCAACATGTAGTCGAGTGCGCCCACACACATTAGATCATTTACATCACTAGAACAGCAGTGCATACTCATACTGTATCTCTCTCTCACACACAAACACACACACCTCATCCTGCAGTGTGGCAAACTCCTCCAGGATGTGACCTAGTTTGTCTCTCTGCCGAGCGCGGTTGTGTCCGTGAATCTGGACGAGACTGCAAAAGGGCTACAGGGAGACAGACCAGGGTTGTTTAACTCCATTGTCTGGAAACGATATTTTGGTTTAAAAAAATATATATATATATATAGCTTCAAATTATGTTTACAACTATCATGTTGATCTCAATGACTGTCAGAGCCACAGCTTTATGCATTTGAGTGGTTAAATTTCCCCTAGCCCCAACTCCTCAGCTTTATAGCTAACCAAGTGGAGGGGATGGCATTTGGGCTGGAAAAAATACAAAAAGATTGTGGTATTAATACAGAGAAAAGGTGTATTGGAACGCAGCCAGGTGACTTACCCTCGAGCAGTGCGCTACAAAGGAGTCAATGTAGTCCTTGGCCTGGTGGTTATTATACAGGCAGCACCTGCAGAGGCACCGCATGGATCAGTCAGTTCCAAAGACGGAGAAAGAGCTTGAATTCTAATACCTCAGAAATGCATCCTTCCTTATTTCCTTGAGGTATTTGATAGGTGAAAGCAAGATCGCCACCATATTACAAATACCACTCCAACCAATTCAGATCTCTAATAACTCCTAGGAAGGGAGGATGCATTTCTAAAGCATTTGAAGGTAGGGCCATAGAAAGAAGCACTCCAATCTTCAATGACTTACTTGGAGGAGAGCACTGGTGGGCTGACAAAGTACCTCAGAGCATCTTTGATCATGTCCTGCATTGGTTGCGTCCCAAACACTTTCTTATTATCAATCAGGAACGTTGTCTAGAGACAGGGAGGGGATTCATCAGAACTGGACCAGAGAATTGTCGAGATGCACCAATCACGAGGGAGAATGTTCCTTACCTGCAGCAGAGACCTGGAAAGGACGCAGGGGGACTGCTCACTGAACTCACAGAAAAAGTCCTGAAAGCAGAACATTAAAACGACATTACTACAACCTTTAACAAATGTTTGAACAACAGGCAGACCATTACAAAAGTATTGTCAGAATGTAATATTACAGTAATGTTGAAGTACAATAGTATTGTCAAAATGATTGTTGTAGTATTTACAGATGTACTTCAGCAAATGTTGGGCCCGTACCAGAATTCCATGTAGGTTAGTTGTATTGATGACTTCACACACTGTCTTAATGCGGTCGATGAGCTTGCTGAAGTAGTTGACCATCTCCTCCCTTTTGATGATCTTGGCGTAGCGGGGGAAGGTGGGGGGCAGCAGTCTCTGGTTCACCAGTGGTTCAAACCCCATCATGATTGGGTGATCTGGAACGCAGGGGGGAGGTCAGGGTTCAGAACTGTGAGTGGTTCACTTGCAGTCAGAGTTTTTCTAAGTGAGTGTAGCATTCCTTCTTATGGTAGGAAGTGACACGTTGGGCCTAGGTGCCATGGTGGAGTGTGTGTGGGGGGGTGGTACCTCCTTTAGTAGTATCGTTCTGGGACTGAATGCCATGTTCGATGCTGGAGCGGAGGGCTGGGAGGAGATCTGCCGCCTGCTGCATGAGTTTCTGAGCTTCACTCACTGAGCTGGTCTGACAGAGCCAACATGACATCACACACTCAATCAAATAAATCTACCATTTGTTCCTTTTTAAGTCAAGCTAAACTAAAAGTGTGTGGTGTGCTTCTACAGCTGCACCGTGCTTCTACAGCTGCACCGTGCTTCTACAGCTGCACCGTGCTTCTACAGCTGCACCGTGCTTCTACAGCTGCACCGTGCTTCTACATCTGCACCGTGCTTCTACATCTGCACCGTGCTTCTACATCTGCATTGCTTGCCGTTTATGGTTTTAGGCTGGGTTTTCTGTACAAGCACTCTGTTGATGTAAAAAGGGCTCCATTTGATTTGTGTGTGTTACCTCTTTTTTTGTGAAGGCGATCAATGCTGTCAGTAGAAGGCGTGTGAACTTGATCCGACTGAAAAGTGCCAAACACTGCTGATGCTGAGAAAGGAAGCAGAGAAACAGGTTAATGACACAGTCACTCACAGTGTCTCACACACTTGCTAAAACATTAGGAACACCTGCTCTTTCCATGACAGACTGACCAGGTGAAAGCTATGATCCCTTATTGATGTCACCTATTAAATCCACTTCAATCAGTGTAGATGACGAGGAGGAGACAGGTTAAAGAAGGATTTTTAAGCCTTGAGACAATTGAGACATGGATTGTGTATGTGTGCCATTCAGAGAGTGAATGGGTAGGACAAAATATTTAAGTGCCTTTAAACGGGGTATAGTAGTAGGTGCCAGGCGCACCGGTTTGAGTTTGTCAAGAACTGCAACGCTGCTGGGTTTTTCACGCTCAACAATTTCCTGTGTGTATCAAGAATGGTCCACCACCCAGAGGACATCCAGCCAACTTGACAACTGTGGGAAGCATTGGAGTCAACAGGGCCAGCATCCCTGTGGAACACTTTAGACACCTTGTAGAGTCCATGCCCTGGCGAATTGTTAATAATATTAGGAAGGTCTTCCTAATGTTTTGTACACTCAGTATCTTCGTAGGCACTTGGGACATACAGATTTAGCTCTATCGTAAAATGTTCATTCCCACCACCCAGAGACCTCTCCATTTTGGGGGATTGGCGTTTATTTTTATCAAGAGTTCCAGGCTTGTCTCACAGAAAGGCTGCCTCACTCCCACGCTCTGGTGGACTGGGCAGGGTAGAAGGCAGGGGTAATGGCTATTGCTAATCCCAAATCGACCCCTACACTACAGCCTATGTACTCTGACAGAATAGGATGTAGACATAAGGTTATAAGTTGTCCTCTGATAGGATAGGTGGGATGTTCACCATATTGCTAACACCTATCAGATCCTCTTAGATCTCCACAAGTGCATAGAGCATAAGGTTTAGGGGTCGATTTGAGATTGGGATATAGATGCGGTAAAGAGGTCAAAGGAAAGCAAACCGTGGGGGATAGAAGGAGAATGTCGGATTGGCAAACATGCAACAAATCTAAAAGTGGACAGATATGTCAAAATCCGTCATTATTGATGTATTGCAATAGGCCCACAATGTGGTTACTAGGCAGATTTGGATATATTTGTCTGTTTTCGCTGCATAACATTTAAAAGTTCCTTTTCAGGTTTAGAAGAAGTGACTGCTAAATGCTAACTCACGTTCGTATAAGCTGGTAGCATAGCTAGCATACAGAAATCGGTGGTGGTAGTCAAAGTAGTTTAACGCAAATGCAGTTGATTGATGACATGAAAATGTATTAGTGTTGACATCCATATAATCATTATACTCAGATTTTTTACCTCAACATAGTGTGAAATGCACATATAAACAAGCCTAAGTATAGGCACATTTTGCTGGGGGGTAATGAGGAAATTCGGGATCTTTCCCCCATGCATTTTCATGGCATTTCCATTGTTTCGGTTGAGTTCCATTGACCTCTTTACCTCATCTATTGGATGGGAGAGGTGATGTGGTGGACTGGTTGATATACACATAGGGACAGAGTGACTGATAGTCTTACCTCCAACTCCACCTCTGGGTCCCGCTGCTCACCCTGGCGACTGCGTGTGCTCTACAGGAGATGAAGGAAAGAGGGTAATGAGGGAGCGGAAGAGGAGACAACGTGTTACGGACGAGCTGTGGAGTTATGTTGGTGCTACAAAGAGTTGTAAACAATAGCGGCCATCTCAGTTAAGTATAAGATACATTATTTAGTCATGTATTTCGTCACTCTGCCAGAGTCTAGTCGTGTTCAGCTGTTAGCTGTATTCTCACCGGTTGTGAGGAGTTTAGAATTTAGACCTTGATATGTGGGAGAGTTCACGTGTGAGTGGATGGTGAAGACAGTAGTATTCATGTACCTTAACTCTCCTCTGTAACTCATCCTCCACATCCTTTAGCATACCTGTTGGTGCCATTGACATATATAAAGTTAACTTGGCACACACACATCACTACACTATTATTTTATACCTGCAATGCCAAACATAGAACACAACACTGACTTAAGCCATCACATGAACATCACCTGTAACCCGCAGGTCTGTCACATTGTTGGCCATCTTGAAGCCGTACGTCATGGCCTGGAAATCTTCCTAGAGACAGGACATAGAGAACAGGATCTTAAATATTACACCTAGAACTAAACTAAGCGTTGTTTCAGATCAGAAGACCTAGGAGGAACAGCGGGACATACAGTGCATTCGGAAAGTATTCAGTATGTTACAGCCTTATTCCAAAATGGATTAAATAAAATGTTTTACTCATCAATCTACACACAATACCCCATAATGACAAAGACAAAGACAATGGGTTATTAAAAAACAGAAATACCATAAGTATTCAGACCCTTTGCTATGAGACTCTTTGCATGTCAGAGCAAAAACCATGAGGACAAAGGAATCGTCTGTAGAGCTCTGAGACAAGATTGTGTCGAGGCACAGATCTGGGGAAGGGTGCTAAAAAACGTTCTGCAGCATTGAAAGTCCACAAGAACAGTGGCCTAAATCATACTAACCAAGTTTGGAACCACCAAGACTCTTCCTAAAGGTGGCCGCCCGGCCAAAATGAGCAGTCGGAAGAGAAGGGTCTTGGTCAGGGAGGTGACCAAGAACCCGATGGTCATTCTGACAGAGCTCTAGACTTCCTCTGTGGAGATGGGAGAACCTTCCAGAAGGACAACCATCTCTGCAGTACTCCATCAATCAGGTCTTTATGGTAAAGTGGCCAGACGTAAGCCACTCCTCAGTGAAAGGCATATGACAGCCCACTTGGAGTTTGCCAAAAGGCACCTAAAGACTTTCAGACCATGAGAAACAAGATTCTCTGGTCTGATGAAACCAAGATTGAACTCTTTGGCCTGAATGCCAAGCGCCACGTCTGGAGGAAACCTGGCACCATCCCTACGGTGAAGCATGGTGGTGGCAGCATCATGCTGTGGGGATGTTTTTCAGTGGCAGGGACAGGGAGATTAGTCAGGATCGAGGCAAAGATGAACGGAGCAAAGTACAGAGAGATCCTTGATGAAAACCTGCTCCAGAGTGCTCAGACTGGGGTGAAGGTTCACCTTCCAACAGGACAACGACCCTAAGCACACAGCCAAGACAACCGAGGAATGGCTTCGGGACAAGTCTCTGAACGTCCTTGAGTGGCCCAACCAGAGCCCGGACTTGAACCCAATCTAACATCTCTGGAGAGACCTGAAAATAGCTGTGCAGCAACGCTCCCCATCCAACCTGACAGAGCTTGAGTGGATCTGTAGAAAAGGGGAGAAACTCCCCAAATACAGGTGTGCCAATCTTGTAGCGTCATACCCAAGAAAACTTGAGGCTGTAATCGCTGCCAAAGGTGCTTCAACAAAGTTCTGAATAAAGGGTCTGAATACTTATGTAAATGTCATATTTCATTTTTCTTTTTATATACATTTGCTAAAAATTCGAAAAATCTGTTTTTGCTTTGTCATTATGGGATATTGTGTGTAGATGGATGAGGGAAAAAAAAAAGATATAATCTATTTTAAAATAAGGCTGTAACAAAATGTGGAGAAAGTCAAGGGGTCTGAATACTTTCCGAATTAACTGTAGGTTGACTGTGTCCTATAGACAGGACTATAGGAGGTATAGAGACCGTGTGTGTTACCCTGGTCTGTTGGTGGTGTCTTGCAAATGTATTTTGGCGTGACAGTGTGTGTTCAGTGCAAAAGCCCAAAGAGACCAAATGGCTTACCTCCTCAAACACGGCGGCTTTGTTGACCTTCTCGCGAGCGATGTCGCACACCTTGAGGATGCCCAGAGTGAAGGCCTTGAGGGCGGGGTCCTCGATCAGGTCAGGGTTGTGGACGTACAGGCAGGTGAACACTGTCTGTGCTAGGGAGTGGCCCTCCAGCCAGGTGATCTACACACATACACACACACACACCTTAAACATACTTACGTTTGTTTTGATTGGTAATTATTAGGCATAGTTGGTTGCTACAGTTTGGTATTGACAAGGCAATACAACTGACCAAGCAGCAGAAACAGGTGTCCATGATCCCAATCAGCTCAGGAAGACTGAGGTCCTTCACTCGGATGGCACCATCCTAGAGAGAGCGAGAGAGAAGACACAAAAAAAGAGAAGAGAGAGTGAGCGACAGATAGGGAAAGAAGGATATGAAGAGAGGGGAGAGGAGGGGGAGTGTCTTAATGGACTATAATACACCTTACTAAAGGTTCAACATAAGACCAACATTTTCATTTCACAGTGTGAAACTCCAGGAATGAGAGCCATACCTTGACTGCCTGTTCAAAGTTGAGGACTTTCCTGTTGACCTGGTTGCCAATCATCCCTGCGTCCATCTTGGGGTCCATCATCTCAATGGCAGACATAGCCTCGAACAGGCCAAACCTGCTGAAAACGGTGCCATTAGAAAGACCTAAAGCTGTGTGTGTGTTGTCTAGAGATAGATACCCAGTATGCATGTATGACGCAGACTGCAAATACTTCAGTATTTCACTAACACAACACATTTCAATTAATGGTCCATAGAACAGTGTGTGAAACAAACAGAAACACTCACAACTTGTCATGGAGCAACTCCCCAAGGTTGAGCTCTGTAAATACAACACATGAGAAAAACAAATACACTGAACTATAGTGATAAATCTCAGAGCAGTATATTTGTATTACAGTAGTACAGTGTGTAACACCTATATGTATGAAGAGGTACACAAATTCATCCTCTAACAGGAGTTTGACTAAGGTGTGAATCCAAAGTTCCACTTAAGTTTAATTTTTACTTAGTCATGTGTTGATGTCAATGGGGTCAGCTGGGCATGCTAACCTGTGCCATCCAGCTTGCATTTCTGACTGGTGGCGCCAAATTCCCACAAAGTTGAAAACACTGGGTCTACATTAGGAACTGTATTGGCCTTTCTTTTACTGGTTGTGCAGATTTACACCAATCTTTTGATGAGAAACCTGATTTACCAGGGAAGGCATTTCAGAACTGTCCAGCAAACAAATAAGAGGAGCAAGTATCAAAAGTCCCCCAGACACAACTCACTTCATCAGCACATCCTGAAAAAACCTTGTTAACACATGTAACAGAACACACAGACAGACACACACTGAGTTTGTACCTTTGCATGACCCTTTAAAATCATGTGTAATGTCCACCCAGTTTGCATTGTTCCTCATCTTCTCTGGGACGCCCAGTCCCCATCCTGCATCGTCATCCTCTACTGATGACTTCATCACCATGGTTACAGCTGAAAGTAAAACCAGTAGGAACATGACACACTTCTCTTCTGACTTCAGTGTGGATGTTTAATAAGGCATAGCTTAAGCATAGCCCTTATTCTTGTGTCAAAGCAAATCTGAACACAACTATGAATTATGACAGAGCTATATTTTGGATTGAGGCAGTCTATTTGAGGCTTCCTTGATTCCAACTAATAGTTCACATAATTGAAGAGTAGCATGGTGTGAGAGAAATACAACACTTAGGGTGAAACCAAATAGATTAAGATCAGACTCATTTGAGGGATTAACATGCTGACGTGTAGAGTGACTAAGGAATTTGAGGTAATGCAAAAAATCTAAGGGATGGGGTCACTGACCATCCAAGACATCAAATGTATAATTCTACCAATGTGTTGAAGCTATACAGTGTTCGTTTACATGTACGTTGTTTACAAACATCATTGGAGTAAAACAAGTTTATATTCTGGGTTCTGATGGGGTACAACAGTTGAACTCTGTCCCCGAGGGAGGGTCCAAGGGAAAGTCAGCAGGCTATCCTTTGTGCCAGGCTGAGTTGACTGAGGTCTGTAAAGGATTCATTCAACTACCTAACCGCAACTTGTAATGAGGCACAAAATCTGCTGTCATTTCACTAGCTAGCCAGCAGTGTTAATACCTAGTTATGCCAAATATATTTTCTACGGTTCTTTGCTATCTGGAGCATAACAAACCAGACGAGCTGGTTAATATTGACGATACTGTACTACTGTAACGTTAGCTAGCTAACGTTAGCTAGTTTGGTCTCTGCATCAACAAAAATGTTTAATCATACATATCACACAATTGAAATATAATGTACATTACGCAATTGCATAAAACATTTTTGCATATTTTAGTAACATTTGGCGATATCTTTTCGTTGTAAAATCACATAGCCACATACCTTGCTAGCGCTGCTAGTCGTCCGAGCCTGAGGAAAAGCACAAATATGACGGCATTACATTGCACCTTGGGACATGAAGTCCCACAGCATAGCAAGCTATCGCAATAGCCAGCAGATCCGACCCGACCCGCGTGCTTACAGCTGCACTAGGGTTAGACAGCATTATTGTATATATTAAAGATGCTATATGTAACTTTTGTGGTGACCCCACCAAATTCACAAAGAAATGTGATATAACTAAGGTTAGCACAATGACTGGAAGACTATGGGTATCTGGTACTTCCAGTCATTGCGCTAACACCAGTTAGCAATTGCGCTAGTGCTAGTTATTGTGTTAAACTACCTCTAACATCCTTCATACTGGACACAGAGACATACAAATACTATCCCCTAGTTCATCTGACTCTGGGGAAGTAGATAAAGGGCATTATTGCCTAGTTTTTTCATCTTTTACTTTCGTTTTTGTACACCAACTTCAAACAGCTGAAAATACAAAAAAATGTATTATTGAAAAGAGATTTCACAGCAGTTTATCACAAACTGATAAAAAAAAGTAACCTTTATTTAACTAGGCAAGTCAGTTAAGAACAAATTATTATTTACAATGACGGCCTACCCCGGGCCAAACCCGGACGACACTGGGCCAATTATGCAGCGCCCTATGGGACTCCCAATCACGGCCGGATGTGATACCGCCTGACTGCGAGATATGGCTCAGAAAACGTACCTCCATCCAGGGATGAGGGAAATGCATTGTACTCCGAATTGTCCCATTATCCCAACTCTTACACCTAGAAGATTGAACATCAGCTAATTGCAGTCGTTCAATCTTCTCAGTGTAACAGTTGGGATAATGGTACAATTCGGAGCACATTGCATTTCTCATCCCTGGATTGACATGTTTTCCGAGCCATATCTTGAGCCGGCTCCACAGTATACACAGGAATGCTGGCCGAATTTAGTACAGCTGTAAACAAGCGGGTCGGATATGCTTGGATGATCTCTTTGGGTGCTAGTTTCGTTCCAGTGTCCAATAATTTGTTAATGGTGTATGTGATGTTTGATCCTCGTTTATGACCAGCTTTAATTCATGCTATTCGGAATTAGGAAACTCTGAAATTTCCGACTTGCTAACCGATTGTAGTTGTACAAGTCCCGCGTTCAACAAATCAGCATGTCAGAAATGTCCGAGTTTATTAGTTCCAACAAGCATTTGAACGCAGCATCAGAGCTGCTCCTTACGGAACGCCGTTTGGGTCTTTGCGTGTCAGAAAATATACACATCAAATAACACATTTTGATGTGTAAAATAACACATTTTCATGCGTCAAATAAGCTTATTGACCAATCAGGACCCTAATATGACTGCACATCAAATAACAATTTAACACGTTTATAAATTTCGGTTGTAGTTATACAAGTCCCGCGTTCAAGTCGGAAATGTCCGAGTTTCCTACTTCCAACTACCACTTGAACGCAGCATCAGAGCTGTTCCTAGTCATAATAACGCGTCGCGTCTAAAAACTACATTTGCATTCTCGCGTTGTTTACGCCTCCTGTCAGTTCTTGACATTGAGGGAGTTCTATTAATGCCCCGGGTGAAGCGGGTTTACGTTGATTGCATTCGTTTTGGAATCGGGTTTGAGCCAGGTGATCCGTTTTGGCCGGCGGCGAAGTCGGCTCAAAACAGAAGTGATATAGGTTAAGCACGTGGATGAGTAGCATCATAGATTGTATATTATATTGACAAGATAGTCAAGTGACTGCTCTAACGATGGAAATACATGTCCTCAATTATGAAAGGCAGGCGGGAGGAGGCGAGATCAGTTGGGACCATTCTAGCCAATGAGAGGGTAGATATGTGTGTGAACAGGCCATAGAGAACGATAGCTATGAGATAGAGGCTATGCGTCTGTGATAGCATTGTCAGTGCCATTTAGGCTATTTCCATTTTAAAGTAGTACATGTTCTTCTTCTTCATTGGCTAATTGTTCCCAAATTATAGGAATCCCCACCCATAGGAATAATCTCATAGGAATCCCCACACAGTTGACTACTTTAAAATTGTGGAAGCCCTCATTGGCAAAGTCGACGTGGATGCCGATTAAGGCAGCCCCCGCACCTCTCTGATTCAGAGGGGTTGGGTTAAATGCGGAAGACACATTTCAGTTGAATGCATTCAGTTGTACAACTGACTAGTATCCCCTTTCCTTTCAATGTCCATGCTTAAACGGTTATATCCATGAGGAGTGCTCTATCTATCTCTATGACAACAGGCAAAACTTGATATAAAGTTGCCGAAATGACACCTACGTCCACTTATATCAGTGGATTTGTAACAATACGAAACGTATATTTCGTCAAATAAGCCTTATGTATCAAACGAGCAATTCCATGTTTTTGTTGACCAAATTTGACACTCTAATTGACCTCCGTACAGAAATTCCTCACTTCGTGGACAGATTTTGGGTAGAGTAAAACTTCTCGCTTTGCCTTTTCCTCTCTGGTAAGATTCTGTGTTTTCACACGGGATGGTGATAAACCTTATTTTTGCCTTCCCAATTAAAAATAGTTTGAAAATTAGAGCATATATCTAATGGAAAATAGATGTTGTATGTTTCTGAACAATACTTCATGTTGACAACATGACCGAGCGGTGCAGATTACTGATCGATTATCGCTTTTTCCCGTTCACGTCAAGTGCTGATAGCCCTCATTCCTACAGCCCAAGTCAAGGGCCGGACCCTAATTTCTCCAACCGAGGAACGTTAGGGGGTTTGTGTCGTAACATCGGGGCGTTTCAGGCAACACAAATACCTCTATGAATTGGCTCCCCCTAATGGGACAACACTTCCTTTCGATATAGGTTCGTAAAATGTATTTTGCATAGGTAGTACATGTCATTGTTTACATATTGATGTCTAGCTAGCTAGCCAAATTAGCAGGAACGCTACCTTATCTAGTTACGTTAACGGTAGCTAGCAAACTGAATGGACACTGACTGAGCAGGTGCAATGTGGGCTGTGAAGTCCTTAGTTAGCCAGCCAGTTATCTCGCAGACCAGTCAGTCACTGCTATTTAGCTGTCTAGCTGATTTCGCCGTTGTGCTAACTCTAGTGTTGTTGTTGGCAATGAGGATCTGCTACACACTTGACAGTTGAGCTTGATTAGTCCCTTCTAGCTACATCAGTTGGGTCCAGTTAGATAGCTGGGCTAACAACAACAACAGGCATGCACTGGATCGGCTGTACATGTAGGCTCACTAGTTACATCCTTGTTGGATTAAAATGATGGCCTCCAATTTCATATCCAGGAATAGTGCATCTGATAGACTACACACTTATTACAATCATCAATGGTAATAAGTCATTGATGACCAAGGTCAAATACTGTATCTACACACGTTTACACTCTTGTCTTGTATCTCTTTACTAGTGTATTTATCCTATTGGCTTGTCATGCTTTTGTGCTGATTACCTTAAGTGTCTTAATTACATAGTCATGGCTCTTTTGTTTCCTGACACTGGAGCCGTTTAACTGTAATGGACACCCTTTTGTTTTGGTTAAAGAAGTTGAGCTTGATAGAGCAAAACGGGCCCTATTTTGTTACATTGCATATACCGGTATGGGTTGTTGATTCAGGGTCATCTTTCCATGTTGCTGATCTCACCTTGCAGGACAGAGAGAGAGAATAGAAAGGATAGATTGGTATTTCCAGGGGTGAACACACAAGTCCAGGCAGGGAACGACAACTGAATTGCACTGCTGATCCTTGCTTTTCTTTACTTGCAGTTGATGTGAAATGTTGACGTGTGTGTGTGTGTGAGGAAAAAAATGAATAAGCCCAAAATGACCACTGAGAAAGGGTGAGTAACCACTGTCTTGGACACACACACACGTGTGCCAGGTTCTTTCTGTGTGTGTGTTTTTGTGTGTACACAATACGTGTTTCTGATTCTCTTAGTCTCTCTCACACACTGCCCCTTGCCCTCATATGCTACACTGTTGTTTGCTCGATGTCTTGTGACACTGTAAGGTCAGTCTTAGCGAAGCTACACCACAGATCATTAAACCTGTTAGGGCTTGTCATGATGCCATCTTGACCCTAGCTATTGTGTTGGGTTTCTCTGTCAAACATTCACTGTTTGGGGTCTATAACGTTTTAGGACCTTGTAATAACTAGCTTGTTGTCACTTTAGCCTTAGTCTTGCGTAGCCAGACACTGGGGCAGAAGATAGCATATTTTTGCTCCTCCACCTGTAATCAGTTGCCTTTTTTCCTATAGTAAGAAGGCCTAACATTTTAATGACAAAGCTCAATTCATAGGCTACATTTTGATAAACTATCAACTCTGAAAATATCCATAATGTTTTCCCTCTTGAAAGGGCTTGGTAGGATGTTTGACTATCTTAGTGTGAATGTCTGTTCTCTTTAGCCTAACTAATGTGTCTGTGAGTATGTTAGTAGTGCATGAAGGTACAGTGGGGAGAACAAGTATTTGATACACTGCCGATTTTGCAGACTTTCCCACTTACAAAGCATGTAGAAGTCTGTCATTTTTATCATAGGTACTCTTCAACTGTGAGTGACGGAATCTAAAACAAAAATCCAGAAAATCACATTGTATGATTTTTAAGTAATTAATTTGCATTTTATTGCATGACATAAGTATTTGATACATCAGAAAAGCAGAACTTAATATTTGGTACAGAAACCTTTGTTTGCAATTACAGAGATCATACGTTTCCTGTAGTTCTTGACCAGGTTTGCACACACTGCAGCAGGGATTTTGGCCCACTCCTCCATACAGACCTTCTCCAGATCCTTCAGGTTTCGGGGCTGTCGCTGGGCAATACGGACTTTCAGCTCCCTCCAAAGATTCTCTATTGGGTTCAGGTCTGGAGACTGGCTAGGCCACTCCAGGACCTTGAGATGCTTCTTACGGAGCCACTCATTAGTTGCCCTGGCTGTGTGTTTCGGGTCGTTGTCATGCTGGAAGACCCAGCCACGACCCATCTTCAATGCTCTTACTGAGGGAAGGAGGTTGTTGGCCAAGATCTCGCGATACATGGCCCCATCCATCCTCCCCTCAATACGGTACAGTCGTCCTGTCCCCTTTGCAGAAAAGCATCCCCAAAGAATGATGTTTTCACCTCCATGCTTCACGGTTGGGATGGTGTTCTTGGGGTTGTACTCATCCTTCTTCTTTCTCCAAACACGGCGAGTGGAGTTTAGACCAAAAAGCTATATTTTTGTCTCATCAGACCAAATGACCTTCTCCCATTCCTCCTCTGGATCATCCAGATGGTCATTGGCAAACTTCAGACGGGCCTGGACATGCGCTGGCTTGAGCAGGGGGACCTTGCGTGCGCTGCAGGATTTTAATCCATGACGGCGTAGTGTGTTACTAATGGTTTTCTTTGAAACTGTGGTCCCAGCTCTCTTCAGGTCATTGACCAGGTCCTGCCATGTAGTTCTGGGCTGATCCCTCACCTTCCTCATGATCATTGATGCCCCACGAGGTGAGATCTTGCATGGTGCCCCAGACCGAGGGAGATTGACCGTCATCTTGAACTTCTTCCATTTTCTAATAATTGCGCCAACAGTTGTTGCCTTCTCACCAAGCTGCTTGCCTATTGTCCTGTAGCCCATCCCAGCCTTTTGCAGGTCTACAATTTTATCCCTGATGTCCTTACACAGCTCTCTGGTCTTGGCCATTGTGGAGAGGTTGGAGTCTGTTTGATTGAGTGTGTGGACAGGTGTCTTTTATACAGGTAACGAGTTCAAACAGGTGCAGTTAATACAGGTATTGAGTGGAGAACAGGAGGGCTTCTTAAAGAAAAACTAACAGGTCTGTGAGAGACGGAATTCTTACTGGTTGGTAGGTGATCAAATACCTATGTCATGCAATAAAATGCAAATTAATTATTTAAAAATCATACAATGTGATTTTCTGGATTTTTGTTTTAGATTCCGTCTCTCACAGTTGAAGTGTACCTATGATAAAAATTACAGACCTCTACATGCTTTGTAAGTAGAAAAACCTGCAAAATCGGCAGTGTGTCAAATACTTGTTCTCCCCACTGTATATGTGTGTGCATGTGTCTTTTTGGGTTGGTGTATTTGTTTGGGCAGTATCTCCCTTCGTCGTCTCCCTCTCACTGTATTTTGGTCTGTGAGTTTGTTTTTGTCTGTCTTATTTCTGTGTGTCTGCCATTCACTCTGTCTTTATAAGGGCATATGAGAGACATTGGGTCTATTTCTACATTTTGATTCTCTCTCCCATGGCGGTTATCATTCCAAAGTGACCTTTGACCTCACTGCCCCACATGGCTTAATATAACCATAGAGCAGGGTCATTTTAATTAGGGCATACTACGGCAAATATTTGCTTTATGAGAGCATGGGCTGATCATGCCTGGGTATGTCAAGTATTAAACCTCTGTCTCTCTCTCCCAGCGTTCCCAGTAACTCCAGGGTGCTGATGTTGTTCTGCCAGCTGGAGAAGCTGAACGGGGAGTCCATGCTGGCGGACCCTGAGATCGCCAGGCAGATCACTGCCAAGATCCTCCACCTCATCCAGACTCAGGGTGAGAAGAGTACTAGCCTATACTACCCCTTTCACACTCACTGAGCTTAGCTGAGCTAAGCTATCTCGGTTACTCATTGACCATGGAGTTGCTTTAACCATGCCGTAAAGGCCAATGGGAAAATAATATCCTATATTAGAGTCAGCAAACTGTAAAATTCCATTAAACGCTGAGTCTCCAACAAGCACCTGCCTCTTGTAATAGCTGGGTATAATTTCAAATTTATCTGTATATCTTTGTGGAACCACTCAAGCGAGTCAATTTGAGGCACTTGTGTTACAGATATAGGATCTTAATTTAATCACCCTGTTTTATAACTTTCCTGAAATGCACTTTAAAGATGTAATGTATTTGAGGCTTCTGAAGTTTGTAATTTCCACTAAGACATTTCAGACTTGATTTTCCCTTATGAAAAATGTATCAACCCCTACAAAAATGTCCATTTAATTATAATCCAAATAATAATTCCCATTTCCTGTTGCTGCAGGATTATTTTCCTGCTGTAGCAAACTGTACCTTCTTTGTGGCTGCATTACACCTGCACCAAACCACTACCTCATCTGTATCGCCAAGCCCCAACGACGGCTTATAACAACACTTCAACATTATTTGTATTCTTCTCATGGCTGCACCTCCCTTCAGCTCAAACCCATTACAGTATTACTGTCATTAATTATAGTATTATGCACACATGACATTCACTCACTCACCCCTGTTATGTCAGCAGGCGCATATAGCATATACTAAAAGCAATGAGAAAATGAGAAAAGGTGCAACTGGCAGGATACTAATATGCATTCCTGAGTGAATGCCTACGTAGGTTAAGTCCAATAATTACTTACAATATTGCATGTGATATAATATAACAACTGTACATGAGTATGTATATACAGACCTGTATGAATAAATAGGTCCTGATTGGATGAGTGCTGACGGACCAGAGTTACTCACGGATGGATGCATAATTGTTAAACTAGGTCCTAACACCCCAACAGTTCCAGATCTATGTTGCCGACGGCACGGCACACCACACCGGTGAGGCATTATATAGTCTAATAGCCGCCGGCAGGAAGGACCTCCTGTAGCGCTCTCTGGCACACCGTGGTGGGATCAGTCTGTGACTAAAAGTGCTCCTCTGAGTCATAACCATAGCGTGCAGAGGGTGGGTGACGTTGTCCATGATGGCCAGCAGTTTGGCCAGGATCCGTCTCTCCGCCACCTCTAGAGTGTCAAGGCTCATCCCCAGGACAGAGCTAGCCTTCCTGATCAGCTTATTTACCCGAGAAGCATCACCGGCTTTGATGTTTGCTCCCCAGCACACCACTGCAAAAAAGATGGCACTGGCCACCACAGACTGGTAGAAGGTATGCAGTAGTTTACTGCACACGTTGAAGGACCTGAGCCTCCTCAGAAAGTAGAGTCGGCTCTGGCCCTTTTTGTACAGGGCCCCGGTGTTACCGGCCCATTCCAGCCTGTTGTCCATATGGACTCCCAGGAACTTGTATGACCCAACCATTTCCACATCCATCCCCTGTATAGGGACTGCAGTCAGTTGTGCCTTGGTTCTCCTGAAGTCCACCACCATCTCCTTTGTTTTGCTGATGTTGAGCTGAAGATGGTTCTGCTCACACCACAACACAAAGTCACTGATTGTGCTCCTGTACTCCTCCTCCTGCCCACCCCTGATGCACCCTACAATAGCAGAGTCATCCGAGAACTTCTGTAGGTGGCATGTTTCAGAGTTATGTCTGAGGTGTAGAGGGTGAACAGGAAGGGGGACAGGTCTGTACCCTGGGGGGCCCCTGTGTTGCTAACTGCCCGTTCTGACACACAGCTCTGTAGTCGCACAAATTGTGGCCTACCGGTCAGGTAGTCCGTGACCCAGGAGACTAAGGGTGCTTCCACTTTCATCCTCCTCATCTTCTCACCCAGTAGCAGGGGCTGAATGGTATTGAAGGCACTGGAGAAGTCAAAAAACATAACCCTCACAGTGCAACCTGCGGTTGTCCAGGTGAGAGTAGGCCCTCTGCAGAAGGTAGATGATTGCATCATCCACCCCGATGTTGCGCTGGTATGCAAACTGCAGGGGGTCCATTGATGAACACACCAGGGGTCTGAGGTGAGCGAGGACTAACCTTTCCAGGGTCTTCATGATGTGGGATGTTAGCGCTACAGGTCTGAAGTCATTCAGGACAGTGGGGTGTGCCTTCTTGGGCACTGGTACAAGGCAGGATGTTTTCCACAGCACAGGGACCCTTACTAGGCTCAGGCTAAGGTTGAAAAGACGCTGGAGTATTCCACACAGTTGGTCAGCACAGACCCTCAGCACCCTTGGGCTGATGCCATCAGGGCCCGCCGCTTTCCACTGGTGTAGTCTCTCCAGCTCTCTCTTCACTTGGTTGGTGGTGAAAGCCAGCCCAGGTGGGGAGGTGGGGGGAAGGGGGGTGTTGAGGATCAGTCCAGGGGGAGCAGGGGCGGAGGTGGGGTCACTGATTGTCTCAGCAGAGGTGCTGTGAGCAAAGTGGGGGTGGGACAGCCGTGAGGGTGTGTGGTCTGGGGAGCTGGAGGGGAGGTGGACAGGGCCAGGGCGATTTGATACTGTGATTTTATTGCTATTCGATGTTCCGAACATGTTGATCACTATATGTTGGCTGCAGAGGGACAAGAGAGCCTTGAGAAAGTTTTGAGCAGTCATGGAAATAAAAGTGCTGAAAACAAATTGGCTCCCTATTTAAAAGAAGATAGAGAACAAGCTATGAAGGAAAATTGCTGTTTTGGTGTAGGTCCAAAAATAATATTGCGACATTGTCAATGCAATATATCGTCAAAAATAATACCAATATGTAACTAGTAATATGTGCTTTGTTGATCCTAGTGCTAGTAGACCCATCATGGCAGATGGCGCTCCTAGGTATGTAAAACTTTGTCCAGTAACTCCAGGCCATGTTTCTTGATTAAAAAAAAAAAAAAAAACTTTGACTTGCATCTCTGTTTTCTTTTGTTGTAGCCTGGTCATCGGCAAAGTCAAGCGCTGTGTTCGAATACCCATACTAACATGCTGTATACTACATAATGAGTATATACTATTAGTTCATTTTAGTATAATGTAGACGAACGGTATCGTTTCAGTTGAGCGTACTAGCGCCTCGCCTGTCTCCCGGAAGTTGATGCTAGTTAGCATAACAAATTACTAGCTAGACATTTTACGGTTTTGGGTGTGTTTGTAAATTCATCAGTTATTCTGCACTCTAGCACACTCAGACGAGAGTGCTCTGAAATTGGAGTAGATAGCCAGAGTGAATTTGCAAATGAGAGAACACCTCACTCTTACCATTTTACTCACCCAGCAGAGCTGGTTAGGCTGTTGATGTTATCCAGAGCGTTGGTGACTGTAACTGTGCTGCTGGCAACAATTTAATTACGCTTTTTTTTGCTGAAGTTTATTGACACCGGCCATATTCAACAGGTGTTGAGCGTTCATAAATGTATGAGTTATTCTGTGCTCTGGCACACTCAAACGAGAGTGCTCTGAAATCGGAGTAGATAGCCAGAGCGAGTTTACAAACGCACCTTCTGATTTCAGAGCACTCTCATCTGTGTGCCAACAGCACAGTTACAGTCACCAACGATATGAATAACATGAAAACAGCCTAACCAGCTCTGCTAGGGCGAATGAGGTGTTCTCGCATTTGTGACTGGAAGTAGCTTGCAAGCTTGCCAACGTTAGCCAGTTAGCTTGGGTGCTTGACTGCTGTTGTGAGGTTAGAACGCTCGGATCAATCCTACTCCTCGGCCAGAGCATCCAGTGTACGGACAATCTGGCAGCACTCTGAATTTACGAATGCCCAGAGTGCACTCTGGCACTCCAGATTGAATTTACAAACACAACCGGAGTAGATAGCCAGAATTAACAATGTCCATTGAGAACGCACAACGACTATGCCACTTAGCTAAGAATGACGTGAGAAATCAAGTCAATAAACGTTGGGTAGTTAGTTAGCATATAGTTAATATACTGCCTGGCAAGTTCGATGTATTAGTAACTAGCTAACATACCGGTACATACTGCTGTAATGCTATGTGGTTCGTAAGGATAGCGTAGCTAACAAATTGTCAGCCAACATAACGTGTAACGTAACTTACTTGAAATGTCAGAAATAGTGTCCACTGCTTGTATACTTTGTATTTAGTATGATATACGGGAACATTTGGCATACTATGACCAATAAGCTACTACATACTCAATTTACGTCCCAAATAGTATGGTTTGTATGAGTATTCGAACACCGCTAAGGTCTTCTCGAGTTGAATACACGGTCCATCGTATTCCTCTTACCTGATCTTCTGTTATTTGCCGCATGACCCATTCTATGGAAAGGTTGAAGAGTAGTTCTGACATCACACATCCCTGACGACCTCCGGACTTTAAAGCAAAGCTTTTGCTTGTGTGCATGAAAAATTGCTGTAGAACTGTTTCATGATGTTCACAATATGGGCAGGAATGCTATAACTTCTTAAGATGTTCCATAGGCTTCCGTGGTGGATGCTGTCAAAAGCCTTCTGGCAGCTTATAGGATGTGTGAATAGGTCAAAAGGTATTTGGCCGTTGTTTGGTGACATCAAAGGGTATGTGTTTCAGTTGGCCAGGGGAGATTTACGAGGGTGAAAGCAGTGTTGGGGCATTAGTGGGTAGATGTTTGGGGTGGTTGTCCTAGGATGGCATGTTGCATGTCTTTAGTGGTGGAAACATTTTAGCGGCGGGACGGTTAGCTCTGTAACTGGACCCCCCCCCCCTACCCTGACCCCCACCCAGTGAACGCTCAGCTTTCTGCCCCATTGGGAGTGATACCTGGCCCCCTCCACCCCTCTTGGACTGCCCCGCTCCCTCCCTGACGTGCGTTCCTCTTAATCCTGCTGGCTCGTACGTCACAGAGAATCTGACATTTGATGAAAAGCTGTTTCACCCAGCCAGCACCCCTCAGCGAATCTTCACAGACATATTGCACTGAGAAAGGCCATCGAGTGTACACACACACACACACACTCACAGACACACACAGAACCTGGTTTGAGTGAATAACAAACATTTGCATGGCTATATACTGTATAGTGCGACTGCTTCACAGAAAACATTTGAAAAAGCCTTACAACTCATCTGGTGTATCACATAATTCTGAGTTTTTTTTTTTTTTTTTTTAATTTTATTTCACCTTTATTTAACCAGGTAGGTCAGTTGAGAACAAGTTCTCATTTGCAACTGCGACCTGGCCAAGACAAAGCAAAGCAGTGCGACAAAAAAACAACACAGAGTTACACATTAAACAAACAGTCAAAAAACACAATAGAAAAATCTATATACAGAGTGCAAAATGTAGTGCAAAAATGCAGTAAGGTTAGGAGGTAGGACAATAAATAGACTATAGTGGTAAAATAAATTACAGAATTATCATCATTAACACAGGAATGAAGGATAATTCTGAGTGAAGACTGCTGAGTCAACAGCTGATGGAGAACATGAGATCCCATCACTTCGTTCATTAGTCAGCAATGTGATACTGTTTGGACAAAAAACACATTGACCTTTTGCTATTGAGAGAAATGGCACAGCTAGACATACAAATGTCAGAGACTCGCATGACACAGCTCTGTCTCTGTTGTGATGACAAGGATCAGTGGTGGACCGTTGGTGCTAGGTTTTGCGCTTGAGTCTTCAAAGTTGAGACTTCGAAAATGGAAACGAGAGAACTGACGTCAACATTGATTGAAGATCAGCATTGACACATGGATTGGTCTAAACTATATGTGTCTATTATGGAAATATTGTCTTCTAGAGAGGGAATGCTGTCTCACAGCTGTAGTTTCTAGCTGAAATCAGAGCTGCGGTGCGTGTTGAAACGTGAGCGTGTCTCTCTGTGGGACATCCCTCTTGCGGTGATAAATCTCTGTGGTCCTGACTCCTGCACGCACGGCAGGCTACAGCTCTTCTGGGTCTCGGCCTCTGGCCACACCCTGACATAGCCAGCCCCACTCTGGAGACATCCAGACCTGTTTCACACAGCCATCATTAGGGCTTAGAATTGTTCGGGACCTCAGGATATGATATTATCACAATGTTTTCATGCCGATACGATAAGTATTGAGATTTAGATTGTTTTGTCGTGGAAATCCCCCAAATAGAGTTGAAAGCCCAACGAACAGAGTTGTCTCTCTCCTTTTATAGAAAATACATCCTCTTATCTATGTGACAGTTAGCAGATGAAACAGGGCCGGGGAACAGAGTTAGCTGATATCATCACCATTCTCTGTTCCTCCCTGAAATTCCCACATAGCTAAATTCCTGCCGATTGTAAACACAGGAGGTCACATACTGCGGTCACACCCATGCGGCTCATAAATCTGTACGCTGAGATTTTTGACTAAGTCAGTCACACGATGACTAAGTCTGTATCAGTAAAAATCACTAGCATATAACAATGGACAATTCTTTAAGTAAAAAAAACAGCAGTTGGTCTAATTTAAATAGAGTATGTAATTAATTAATTTCCTCCACAGTTCTCTACATTTGTTTGTTTTGGTGTTATTTTGCGGGTCCGCGGTTCCCCCCGGGATAATTTGTATGTAGAAGGACTGAAGCTCAGTTCTGGTGACTTTTTAAAAGAACATTTTACTCCCAAATGAATGAAAATAAAATTATGCTGACACCATTTTTTAAATGTAATTTCCACCTACAGAAATGAGCCCAATAACATATTGGTAAAATGTTTTGTTTAAATAATTTTAACGTATTGGAGCATGCATATAATAACAAAAATGTTTTATTGTCACATACACCGGATAGGTGCAGTGAAATGTGTTTTTTTACAAGGTCAGCCATAGTAGTACTGCACCTCTGGTGCAAATTATGGTTAAGTGCCTTGCTCAAGGGCATATGATGACTCGGGTATTTGAACCAGCAACCTATTGTCCCAGCGTTCTAACTGCTAGGCTACTTGCCACCCTAAACTTGTATAAACACAGGGAATAGAATATAGGCCTACCTGTTAGGGTAACTAGGGCTACTCCCCAGCCAGGGTAAAACGCCCCCTGCCTGTACTCACCATTTCTTCCCCCAACACTTTCCCTCATTGCCACTACTCTTGCTCAACTAAAAATGTAATCTGTCATATCACAATTTAAGTCCCTCCAAAACAATCATTTTGAGGTAGGGTGGAGTTTTATCCTAAGTTACCCTACTTTTGACCAGTGTTACATTTAGCCCCACCCTCCCCTATGCACTCACAGCGAATTGCTGAGCGGTAACATGCTTACCATGCTGCTGATAAAAACGGGGTTTAAAATAGTGCAGTTTGCATATTTAGGAGTTGAGAAATAAATCAAGTAGGAATGGAAAGCTGAGATCCCCCTCTTTTTAACAAAGGCCATGTAAAACTGCTGTTTTCCCCATGATTACAAGTATTGTTGTGCATTGACTGCACGTTTCCCTGCCTATGGAACTCGTAACTTGAATGCGCCTCAAGGAATATTTCTCCCGCATAGAACACACAACAACAAGCCGACCTAGGTAATACTGTAGATTTTAACAATTCTGCTATGGGGTAGTCTGATTTTTCTATTCGTTACTTGTTTTGTTTTGCCGACAAAGTCACTGTGCTGTTCTAGCAGAAATATTTTTTCATATTCTGTATAGCCTCCTATCTTTCTATCCATGCCTGGGTATCGTGCTCACTGTCTGCATAGGAGGGCACCTGGCTGGAACCCAGCCTGGTCTGCCTGTCCGTCGGTCCGTCTGTCTGGGCTTGAATGTTGAGTAGGTAGAGTGGAGGCTGGGTAGTGTAGTAGCCTTCTAGGTCTGGACTTTTAGAGTGCACTTGCAGGAGGAGGTGCTAAGAGCTGTGTTCTATCCGGGTCTGGTCTGGTGGTTGGGCTTGGAGGCGGTTAGCGTCAGTGTACTCCAGGCTGTTTGGGGGGATGCTAACTCTGGGGAAGATGGAATATAGCTACACCGGGAGATCTAGCCGCTTGGTGGCTCACACGGAGCGCTCCACCTCCCCAGGTAAGGAATGGGACTGGGGGACGAGGAAGAAAAGTAGTACAGTTCTGCAGCACCATGGAGCACCATGCAGCCCCTGTAATGCAGAACACTATTACATCTACTACAGCTAGCTACTGTTCAATGGAACAAAGGTTTCTATAGAATCTACAGTCCCGTGTAGCTCAGATGGTAGAGCATGGCACTTGCAATGCCAGCGTTGTGGGTTCGATTCCCACGGGGGACCAGTATGAAAAATGTATGAACATGTATGCGCTAACTGTAAGTCGCTCTGGATAAGAGCGTCTGCTAAATGACTAAAATGTAAGTTAGTCTTGTATTGGCACAAAATAAAATCACTACTCTGATAATAAAAGAAAGTTGTGAAAAGTTTTTAACTGATTTCTGAAGTGTTTACGGTTCACCTTGCCAGCCTATAAGTCGATGTCTAAAGTCCACTGTATTCTATTACCCTTTATATTGGTTATTCTTGTGCAGATAACACAACATGAATACCATAATACTGGGTAGTTGGTGCCCATAATACAGTTCCTTACTAGCTTAATACAAGACTGTTACAGTCATTGGAATGTCACACAGTCATCACATCAATAGTAACATTTGATTGAAACCATTAAGTTTATTTTACTTGATGCATTGTTTTGATAGGTATTTGCATTCTTATATGTTTTTTTGTGAGCTATTGTTTTTGTTTTCGAAGAGCTTTAAAAAGTCTGATATGGCAGAAATGTTTTTAGAGGTCACTTTTTCGCACTGCCACTGACTGTTGAAGTGTGTGTGTCCACTTGGGCGTAGACAAGTGACTGGACCGGGTCTTGTGAAGATGAATTATGCACCAGTGCGTGTGTGCGGGTGCACATCTGGTATGTGTATGCACATGTTTGAGCTTGTTGGCTGCCCCAGTGCTGAAACCTGATTTGTGACCTATGCTTTATTTATGAGCCTATAAATCAGAGGGGGGATGTTTCACACTTTTCATCTCCATATTCCCATTCATCCTGGCGTTGATTAAGTCTGCTCCATCAAAAATGTATTGGTCCGGGTGGCGTGGCTGGCATCAACACTAGCAAAATGACTATTTCATGGGATATGAGCTGCCCTGGGTGCTGTTGACTGAGTTTTATAGTGTTTTTGGGAAGCCCCGCTAGTATTTTTACAAATTGTTGAGGAGCCGTCACGGGAAGGTTGCTGGAGTTTCTTGTCCATCCGTGTGGTTTGTGTTTCAGAGAGAATCTATGGCAGGCAGAGGCATAGGTTTGACTTCAACATTAGAAAATGTTGCTTATTTTTCTAATAATGCGAGGGGATCTGTCCCCTCTTTCCCTCACGGAAATTACACCCCTGGTGGGAGGCTAACATGTTGAGGAAACTTCAAACAGGAAAGCGGAATCTTGCAGCTCCTAAAGGAAGGGGGTTGTAATGGGGGTGAGGTCAGACAGAGGGAGAGAGAGAATAGAAGAGCCTTTTTAAGAGAGGAGTATGTTCCACCTTTCTACTGGAGCAGCAGATGGATTTCAGCATTTCTGTAAATGGAGAGCTGGAGGGCTCATGTTTTAGCATGTGTAATGTACTGTGCATGTTATTTATAGGCCTATACAGTGCATTCAGGAAAGTATTCAGACCCCTTGACTTTTTCCACATTTTGTTACGTTAGTGTTATTCTAAAATTGATTTAAATTCATATTTTTCCTCATCCATCTACACACAATACCCGATAATAACAAAGCGAAAACAGGTTTAAAAAAATAAATAAAAAACAGATACCTTATTTACATAAGTATTCGCAGACTCTTTGCTATTGAAATTGAGCTCAGGTGCATCCTGTTTCCATTGATCATTCTTGAAGTTTCTACAACTTGATTGGAGGGCTCCTGTGGTGAATTCCATTGATTGGACATGATTTGTAAAGGTACACACGTGTGTGTGTATATATAAGGTCCCACAGTTGACAGTGCATGTCAGAGCAAAAACTAAGCAATGAGGTCAAAGCAATTGTCCGTAGAGCTCCGAGATTGTGTAGAGGCAGAGATCTGGGGAAAGGTGCCAAAAAATGCCTGCAGCATTGAAGGTCCCCAAGAACACAGTGGCCTCCATCCTTAAATGGAAAAAGTTTGTAACCACCAAGACTTCCTAGAGCTGACCGCCCAGCCAAACTGAGCAATCTGGGGAGAAGGGCCTTGGTCAGGGTGGTGACCAAGGACCCAATGGTCACTCTGACAGAGCACTAGAGTTCCTCTGTGGAGATGGGAGAACCTTCAAGAAGGACAACCATCTCTTCAGCACTCCACCAATCAGGCCTTTATGGTAGAGTGGCCAGACGGAAGGCACTCCTCCGTAAAAGGCACATGACAGCCTGCTTGACAGGTGTGCCAAGCTTGTAGCCTAATACCCATGAAGACTCAAGGCTGTAATCACTGCCAAAGGTGCTTCAACAAAGTACGGAGTAAAGGGTCTGAATACTCTGTGATATTTCAATTTTGTATTTATTTATGCACAAATGTCTAAAAACCTGTTCTTCCTTTGTCATTATGGGGTACTGTGTGTAGATTGATGAGGTGGAAAAAACGATTTAATACATTTTAGAATAAGGATGTAACGTAACAAAATGTGGAAAAAGTCTAGCGGTCTGAATACTTTCAGAATGCACTATTATTTTTATATTTGCTTATACAGTACTACTCACTTTCACAATAATTCTGCTATTTGATTAAGAAATGGCATGGTAAAAAGGCCGATGATGATGATTACTACTTGTACCACAGTAGCCTATTTGTAAACACTAACATAGTGGAGGGAAACGTCCCTCTTTGTGTTACAGAGAAGACACGGAAGGAGATCATTTCCAAGGGCTCCAGTGGCATGGAGGTTATCCTGGCGACTTTGGAGGTGATTCCCGCCCCATTCCACTATAGGTTTAAGTTAGTGCCAAAAATCAAGCTCACGTGTCATTAATTTAATATATATTCCACTACTGCTAATGTACAATACCACAACATAATAAGGAGAGGGCATAAGGAGACCAACACATTCATGACAAGGAATATCGTTGAGTAACCCTTTCACACTATCGTGCCATCCCAAACCAAACTGTGCTGGCGCTACTATTTTCTTTTCACGTTGCAAGTATGGTGGACGCGTAACCAGGCCAGGCCAGTACAGTACAGCTCACTTATGACAAGGACTATCAACGTCATGGTATCTTTAAAAGTATTGGAAATAATTGTCCCCCCGAGATTCAGTTTACATGGCACACACTGGGTTGGCAATGGCTTTTAAATCTCCCCATCTAGTTATACAGTATCTCCCCATGTATTTATATACCACTTGATGACAGATAATTTTATGAGTTGGGAAAAAGCCATTCCTATTTGTAGAGACTGAACCCTAAGTGAGAAGGTTTGTGTAGATGTGGTGGTGTGCGCATGAATGGTTGTGTGTCTGTCTGTGTGTGCACACGTACAAATGTGTTTGTCCATGCTCACATTCTATTGAGTGTGTTGGTAATGCCCAGCATGCTCTCTGTTTTGATAGAACACACGGGATCTGCAAACTACCCTGAACATTCTGTACATTCTGAATGAGCTGTTAACTCTGGGTAAGTGGTAACCGCTCTTTAATTGGATAATGGGGGCAAACAGTGTTCTGTTTGAGTGTCCTGCTCTCTGATTTGACAAGTGTCAATTGTCTTGGGTGGAAACAGTGCTTTGATTGGGTAGGTTTTGACTGCAGTGCTGGTTTGTTAGACTCTAAAGATGAGTTCACACAGACCATCTGAGAACATTTAGACTCATTTGAACTGGTTTAGAAAATCTGAGACTGACCAAGAATCTTTCAAAAAACGTTAAAACAGGATTTTGTTTGTTGTCAGTTTTTTTTCCCGGTCACACTGCCAGACTGATGGAATCCAGTTGAGGTTATTCTAGATTTTCTCAGATGGTCTGTGTGAACTCCGCTCAATGACAACTGAACTGATAGGTTGATTTTGTGGAAACTGATGGTGATCAGTTGACTTGTGAAAATGGAAATTTGTGGAGGCTGTGATAATAGGTGTGTGTGTGTGTGTCTCTCTCTGTCCCAGGTGGGGGGCGCAGGATTGGTGTGTTTGTTTCCAAGGGTGGCACAGGCATCTTGCTGCAGCTGGTCCTCAGTGCCAGTAAAGAGTCTCCCCCCAGCGAGGAAGTCATGCTGCAGCTCCACTCAGTCCTGGCCAAGGTTGGACCAAAAGGTAACAAACACACTGTATGTAAAGGTGCTGTACCAGGAGCCCCAACATTGTCATAAACTAAATCCATACCACAAACACACCAATTCTAGCAAGTACGCCCCTTCACGTCTGTCTTTCTTTCTCCAGACAGGAAGTTTGGTGTGAAAGCCCGTCTGAACGGTGCTCTGAATGTCACTGTGAACCTGCTCAAACAAAACCTGCAGAACCACAAGCTGCTGCTGCCCTGTCTGCTGGTTCTACGGGTCTACTCCTCCAACTGTGAGTCTGACCGACACTTACTGTACTGACCTTTTCATACTGTAGGAACCAGCATTCTGACTGACAGTTACTAACCCAACCTACTGTTGCCATAGGAACCATACATCTGACTGACAGTTACTAACCCAACCTATTGTTGCCATTTGAACCATACATCTGACTGACAGTTATTAACCCAACCTATTGTTGCCATTTGAACCATACATCTGACTGACAGTTATTAACCCAACCTATTGTAGTGTGGCTTCAACTACAGCCAACTTCTTTCTGGTGGTATTGTTGAGGGCACTGAGGTTTGTCTGCCTTCAGCTGTGAACGCTGTGTCCCTGGGGAAGAATGGAGTGGTGGAGCTCATGTTCAAAATCATCGGCCCCTACAGCAAAAAGAACACCAGTCTGCTGAAGTAAGTGGTGTCTGTGTCGAGGATGAATGGTGTGTGTGCTGCTGTTTTTGACCCCTTTCTCTGGCTGTCTTTTACTCAACAGAGTATCCCTGGACACACTGGGGGCCTTGCTCAAATCCAGTAAGTCTTGCTCTCCTCCCCACTGTCTCGCCCTGCAGTGTTTAGGACAATGTCCTGTCATGTTTTTCAACAACAGTGCTTCCCTTCCTCCCTCGCTCCCTACTTCCCTTGCTCACTTCCTCACACCTTCTCTCCCTCCCTCTCCATCCCTCAGAGACGAACGCCAGGCGGGCGGTGGTCCACGTGCCCATTCTGCTGTACATCTACCAGGATTGGCACCGCAACGACACGCGCCACCGACACATGCTCATCCGCAAGGGCATACTGGGCTGCCTGAAGAACATCACCAACATCAAGCTGGGCCGCAAGGCCTTCATGGACGCTGACGGGATGAGGATCCTCTATAATACCTCCACTGTGAGGAGGGTGACAACATTACCGAAACCTGAGCTCAGTCTCAGCCACCCTCTGTCTGTTTTCCTAGCCTTAGCCCCAACTCTCTCTTCAACACCCCCACCTTGAGTCTCACCTTTACATTACACCAGCGCTGATGATTTTGGTGATGATGATGATGTTCATGATGATGAAAAGTAATAATGATGGTGATAAGAAACAATGATGAGTGTGTGTTGCTAGGAGTGCCTGCCGGTGAGGACTCTAGACCCTCTGCTCAGCACCTCCAGCCTTATCATGAGGAAGTGCTTCCCCAAGAACCGCCTCCCTCTGCCCACCATCAAGAGTGTCTTCCACCACCAGCTGCTTCATGTACCCGCAGGAGGGCCAGTCGCTCAGCTCTACAACCAGCCCCCGGGGGGTGAGGCTCACACCCACACACACACACACTTTCTATACACACAATACTTGCGAGCCACTTAAATCACCTCAATGGTCATTGTACACAGTTAACTCACACACTCCACATGTCCCTTTCAGGAGGACCCGTTAACCAGTGCTACACCAAGCCCCCATGGGGTAAGACTCACAATAAATGGCAGCAGCCGAACCACTACTGATTTGCAATCCTCATAGTCACACTACTAACAGTATAATACACCCTCTCCTACATCAAGGATCTGTAACTCGAGAACTTTCACTACTTAGTTGTTCATTGACGTCACCTCACTCAACAAGCCATCTGCAGGCTGGCCAATCAAGACACCAGCTCTACTCTTGCTCACTCTCTCACTCCTGACTGCTTATTCTCACAATCACCTTTCTCTTCTCTCATCTAGTGCACAATCCAACCAACCAATTGGGTTGGTTTCCAAAAGAAGTTTCCAAAAATCATAAATATCATCTTTAGCATTGAGATCATTGTTCATCCTTTGCTTACCAATGGATTTAAGATTGTCTTAGTGCTAAAGATGATCTTTGTTTTTTGGAAACGCTAGACCCTGTAACCAGTCAGGTTACACCTTGATCTTGGGGTCAATTCCATTTCAATTCTGTCAATTCAGGAAGTAAACTTGACTTGCAATTCCAATTCTTCTCTATTCAAAAATGTCTGTTTACTTCCTGGATTGACTAATTAGAAATGGAATTGATGCCAACCCTGCCTGTTTCCCTGTGTGTGCTCGCCAGTGGATGATGTGGTGGACGAGAGCGACGATAATGAGGCCGAGAACGACATGGAGAACGAGGAGGAGGAGGAGGAGGAGGAGGAGAAGGTCCACCACGCTGGGGTACAGTGACCATGACCGCAGCCTTTTCATTTAAACAACACCTTGTTTGACTGACCACAGAACGACCACAGGAAAGGTTACACTGCAGTGATCAGACTGACGGACACAATATGCAAACATATACAGTATACTGACCACATCTACTCTCTGACCACATTCTCTCTCTGAGGTTGAAGTAAAAACAATGTAATACACTGTTTTCCATTGGGTTCCTGCTTTTTGAGGTGTTCTCCCTTCTGCAGAATGATGACATCGAAACGGACATCAATAAACTGCGATCCAAAGAGACCCATAGCAGGCCGTTTGAGGAGTTGAAGATCTATGAGAGATTCTTTATGGAGCTCTCAGAGGATTTCCAGGTAATGCAGTACACCTTTTTGTGTCTTTAGTTTAATAACAATATTTTGGGGGGTATTTTTATTTGTCCTGTTACACATGTGGTAAGTGATCAGAAAGCTGCCTGTAGTTCTGAAGTTCAATCTCCTTTGTCTATGCAGGTGTTTAACTTTGAGAACCCAAAGAGAGGTGTGACGGCCACCCCAGCAGTTCCCAAGTCTCACCGCCCCATCATCATTCCCACCTCCCAGGTCCTGCCCCCGAAACAACACCCCACTGCTGCCCCCCATCCGGCCCCAGTCCCTCCCCTGGACCTGGACACCATCAACATCACCAAGGACCAAGATGGCTGCTGTGACCACACCCACGGCCGACCCCACCCTGGGGCAGGGCTGGAGCAAGAGCTGGTGCAGGGGCTGGAGCGGGTGGCCCTGGATGGGGCTGGACCTCAGGGCGGGGGAGGGGGTGGAGGAGGAGGGGTCAACAGGCACAATAGACAGCCCCCCCTACTGGCTGGGGGTGTGGCTGCTCGACCGGGAGGAGGGGGCGAGGAGATGTTAGCGGACGAGTGGGCTGAGGAGGAGGGAGGCGAGGGGGCAGTGCTGGAGGTGCCAGACACGGCCTTGCTCCTGCCACTCCACGACCCTGACCTGTACGTGGAGATGGTGAAGAGCACACGCTCTGTGCCACAGTATTCCGAGGTGGCCTACCCAGACTACTTTGGCCACGTGGCTCCTACCTTCCGAGAACACATCCTGGAGAGGGTCTACGGCGTGCAGAGGTGAGACCCCTAGACACTGATCAAGGATCTATATGTCTGTTTGGCATCCCCCCCACCCCTCTGTTGTTTTACATTAGGGAGCTGGAACAGCCAAATCGCTTAGTGTCGTCTCTTTCCGCTAAAGCAGATTTCCGGTAGTTGGGTGGCTCAAAGTAGTATTAGTCTGAGTGAAGGGTTGGAGTGTTTTGTCAGAGTGGTCTCCCCTGCTGCTGCGTGATGATGTCACTCAGTCCTCTGCCCCCCTACAGGACTAAGATATTCCAGGACATTGAGAGGCTGATCCACCCCAACGACATCCTGGATAAAGTGGTCTACGATTTGGACATACAGAGGTGAGCACATTGTCAGTCCAGGGAATTAGGAGTGTTTGTGTGTGTGTGTGTGTGTGTCTCACGGTGTGGGTCCTGTGTGTTTCAGTTGTCCAGTGGTTGACGACGGCGAATCTCTGAAGTTCAACTCTCAGTTTGAGTCTGGCAACCTGAGGAAAGCAGTTCAAGTCAGAAAGTGAGTGTTGTGTCCCATTGTTACATAAACTGGGATAGCTATTATAATTTTTTTTAATGTATGTAGCCCTTTACACTCGTACACGTGTACAGGTTCAAAATGGCAGTAGTGGCTGTACAGTAGCATGCTCTCACAGCTCTGTATAGGTTTTGACTGACAGCCATTCCGAACTTGAGCACCGGCGCGACAAGATAATTCCCAGATCCCTCCCTCTAATTGGGCAACTTTTGCAATTTTTTTGTTGTCTGAGTTAGGGGAAATGCTGTATCATCAATCAATCAATCACATTTATTTATAAAGCCCTTTTTACATCAGCCGATGTCACAAAGTGCTATACAGAAACCCAGCCTAAAACCCCAAACAGCAAGCAATGCAGATGTAGAAGCACGGTGGCTAGGAAAAACTCCCTAGAAAGGCTAAAACCTAGGAAGAAACCTAGAGAGGAACCAGGCTCTGAGGGGTGGCCAGTCCCCTTCTGGCTGTGCCGGGTGGAGATTATAACAATTCATGGCCATTAAGGCCAGTTCTTTCTCCAAGATGTTCAAACGTTCATAGATGACCAGCAGGGTAAAATAATCATAGTGGTTGTAGAGGTTGCAACAGGTAAATACATCAGGAGTAAATGTCACTTGGCTTTTCATAGCCAGGCATTTAGATGCGGTAGAGAGCGCAGGTACGGTGCGATAGAGCGCAGGTGCGGTAGAGCGAGCGAGCGAGAGAGAGATGAAAACAGCAGGTCTGGGACAAGGTGAGATGTCCGATGAACAGGTCAGGGTTCCATAACCACAGGCAGAAGAGTTGAAACCGGTGCAGCAGCACGACCAGGTGGACTGGGGACGGCTAGGAGTCCCTTCCAACAATACCCCCGGACAGGGCCAACCAGGCAGGATATAACCCCACCCACTCTGCCAAAGCACAGCCCCCACACCAATAGAGGGATATCAACAACAACCACCATCTTACTACCCGAGAAAAGGCTGAGTATAGCCCACGAAAGATCCCCTCCACTGCACAAGCCCGAGGGGGCAACAAACCGGACAGGAAGTGACGCACCCCTCCTAGGGATGGCATGGAAAGCACCAGTAAGCCAGTGACTCAGCCCCCGTAATAGGGTCAGAGGCAGATAATCCCAATGGAGAGACGGGAACCGGCCAGGCAGAGACAGCAAGGGTGGTTCGTCGCTCCAGTGCCTTGCCGTTCACCCTTGCACCCCTGGGCCAGACTACACTCAATCTTAGGACCTACTGAAGAGATGAGTCTTCAGTAAAGACTTAAAGGTTGAGACCGAGTCTGCGTCTCTCACATGGATAGGCAAACCATTCCATAAAAATGGAGCTGTTAATTAAGGTGACTATGTATTTTTAAAGATGAGACCTTGTGGATTATAATAAATACTGCTTTGATGTCGTACAAACAAATGTGCACTTCACATTTCCATCTCATAAAACTCATGTCCTATACAGTGTCTATGTTTGATGTACAGTTACAAGATGACATGGCGTCACACCCTGGGTTGTTCTGAACAGAATGAGCCTATGTTTGTTTATTGTAAAGAAAATTTGCTGCAGCACACGCACCTGAATGCACTCATGACTCTTTACTTTTTTGGGTGGGATAATTTTTTATTTCTTATTTACAATACAAAGCATTCACATACAAACGACAACATACAGACGGACACAAACATCCACAACGTCACCCCTGCCCAGACCCACCTGCTCAAACACCCATCTCCAGCGCACGCATCACTCTCCGCCACGACCTTAAACTGGACCATTTTGTTTCTCTCCGTTGCCCACGCAACATTTAGATAATAAAGCATCGACTCTTTTCTATTCACACCAAAATTATGATCCGTTTCTCTGAATTAGCTTATCAAAGCCTAACACTGTAATATCGTATTTTATAACTTAGCTAGCCATGTTGGCAATATACCCTTTTCCAGTACACGACACACTGTCGCCAGGTACAGATGTGCGCGACTCTTGGCGGCATTAAGAAAGCCATCACCATCTACGCCCAGATTTATGTTTCTATTAATTCTAAACAAAATAACTTTTTGGTGTTCTCATACGCTTACAATTCTGTTTTAATTCTAGCTTGAACAGTCGCTAAGAATATATTTGGTTGTGGTCTTTGCAAAATAACTATTTTGGCTGCAGCAGTTGTTAGCTAGAATACTGGTTGAAGTGTTTTTTTTTTAAAGTATAATGCAGATTTGTCATGAAGACGGAAAAATTATATTAAGCAGGACATTCATACGAGCCTTCAAATCCGATTATAGTCCAACATGTAAATAGAGGCTTTTTTGCTGGCGTTTTATAAGAACTCCCCCTTGTTCTGCCACCAACTTGCGCATGTCAACCTTGTGCGACATTGCTTGCAAACGCAGAAAGGGATTTATACAACAAGCTTCCAAATCATGCCCCCCTGACCCAAATTACGATTTTTAAAATGCACCGGTTTTGGATTGCAGTAATTGTGTGACGGCTGGGATGCAGGTTCCAAATAAAACAACTACAAGTGTGCTTGCTCTAGTTCATCAATGATAATAGTACCTTATAGTTGAAGACTCTTCTTTGAGTCATAAAAGTGCATTGAAATGAGTTAGGAACTGTGCACACTTTGGAGAGGTGTGTGTCCATTCGGAGACACCAGTTAGTCCTCTCACTCAAACCCTTGCCACTGTTGGTCTTATGTTGCATCTACCCCACATTTTCCAGGAATAGTCTTATGTTACTGAATGTATCCAGAGTATTTTCAGATTTCGTTATCAACAAATGCGGCTAAAAGTACAGTATATGTAAAATGCACGTAAAATCAACAGTGTAACGTTTGGATTCAGTCAGGTGAACTGTTGTGTACTGACCTTTATGTCTAATCATTTCCCCATTATCTCCAAACTGTTCCCTTTCAATTTCTACCATGGTCTTGCATTATCCTTCTCATATTTCTTAATTTTGCCCTGTCCATATAGGCCAATTCCCACGACTGTAAACGGTTAATTAAATTAAAAAATGAGGAGCATGAGCTGGTTAATTTTAATAGTAGTTGTTGTATTCAGTTGTGTCTTTGCCCACATGTATGGGCCATTTGGTTTGCTTAAAGGTTGAGCTGAGGTGATCTGTGTGTGTTCCAGGTTTGAGTACGACCTGGTCCTAAACTCCGACATTAACAGTAATCACTACCACCAGTGGTTCTACTTTGAGGTGAGCGGCATGCACGTGGGAGCCCCCTATCGCTTCAACATCATCAACTGTGAAAAGTCCAACAGCCAGTTCAACTACGGTAAGTGACTGACTGACTTGGTCATTTTTGTTGCGTTATTTAGCCAATGATGTTTGGCAAAGCTTCTGTGTTTAGATAGATAGAAATGCTAATTCAGTTTGCTGTGTGTATGGAATTAACGTCTCCTTGGTACTGTCTGCAGGTATGCAGGTGCTGATGTACTCTGTTCAGGAGGCCATTAACGGCAGGCCCCGTTGGGTTCGCACTGGAACGGACATCTGTTACTACAAGTAGGTGTGACTGTCCTCCCTCACCCCGCCAGCAGATGCAGTATCACACAACCCATCAGACAAGTAGTGCACCTGTCAGGAGAAATTAGCCCCGTTCCAATCTTTCCGACTTGTACTTTGAAGTAACCACAGATCTAAATTGATTAGTGTGGTGAAAGTAATAGGGTTGTTACTTTGCTTTCACTTTCCCTATCACCTATAGGTCTGTGCTTACCTCAAGGAAGTAAGGGAGCATTTTGCAGTATTTAGTATTTGAACAGGGCCGTAGATACTGGTGTCATGTGAATGTGTTTCTGTATGTTATTGAATCAAGCTTTTGTGAACTTCTCAACCTCCTTTTACCCAGAAACCACTTCTCCAGGAGCTCGATAGCAGCAGGCGGTCAGAAGGGGAAATCCTACTACACCATGACCTTCAGCATGACCTTCAACCACAAGGACGATGTCTGCTACTTCGCTTACCACTACCCCTACACCTACTCTACTCTAAAGGTACTGTATACCACTACCCCTACACCTACTCTACTCTAAAGGTACTGTATACCACTACACATACTCTACTCTAAAGGTACTGTATACCACTACCCCTACACCTACTCTACTCTAAAGGTAATGTATACCACTACACCTACTCTACTCTAAAGGTACTGTATACACCTACTCTAAAGGTACTGTATACACCTACTCTAAAGGTACTGTATACACCTACTCTAAAGGTACTGTATACCACTACCCCTACTCTAAAGGTACTGTATACACCTACTCTAAAGGTACTGTATACCACTACACCTACTCTAAAGGTACTGTATACCACTACACCTACTTTAAAGGTACTGTATACCACTACACCTACTTTAAAGGTACTGTATACCACTACGCCTACTCTATTCTAAAGGTACTGCATACCACTACACCTACTCTATTCTAAAGGAACTGTAGACCACTACACCTACACATACTCTACTCTAAAGGTACTGTATACCACTACTCTACTGTATACCACTACCCCTACTCTACTATATACCACTATCCCTACTCTACTATATACCCCTACTCTACTGTATACCACTACCCCTACTCTACTATATACCACTATCCCTACTCTACTATATACCCCTACTCTACTGTATACCACTACTCTACTATATACCACTACCCCTACTCTACTGTATACCACTACCCCCTACTCTACTATATACACCTACTCTACTATATACCCCTACTCTACTGTATACCACTACCCCTACTCTACTATATACCCCTACTCTACTATATACACCTACTCTTTTATGACTCAAAGAAGAGTCTTCAACTATAAGGTACTATTACCGTTGAGGAACTAGAGCAAGAACACTTGTAGTTGTTTTATTTGGAACAGAACCCTGCATCCCCACAATCCAAAAACTGTTAATTATAAATCAAACTTTCGGTTAATGACCCAACACTCCTAACCGCTAGGCTAGCCTCCGCCCAGTATAGCACTAACCCTACTGTAGTCTAAAGGTATTAAAGCTAAATCAACTCTGGATAAACTTAAATAGTTGCACAGTTTTGACGATTGAACATGTTCATTCGTTGAGGTACTACTCCACTAGCCCAACAGCGCTCCACCGCTGTGTAAAGCCTCCTTACCTCCTGTGTTACTGCCCAGATGCACCTGCAGAAGCTGGAGGCGCTGCGGACCCCTCAGATATACCTGCGCAAAGACGTCCTGTGTGAGACTCTGGGGGGAAACAGCTGCCCCCTCCTCACCATCACCGCCATGCCCGAGTCCACCAGCAACGACCAGATCTGCCAGTTCAGTGAGTACTGACTGACCACTGACTACTGGGTTTGGAACTGACCATGAATGAGTTAAAGATATCACTGTCTGTCTGTCACATTACTGTCTCATCCTTCTCTGTGAGTGTGTGTGCTGCTGAGTGTATTTCTATTTTATTGTGGTGTGTGTGTGTGTTTGTGTGTGTCCAGGGAACCGTCTGCTGGTGTTCCTGTCAGCACGGGTGCACCCTGGGGAGACCAACGCCAGCTGGGTGATGAAGGGCACTCTGGAGTTCCTGATGGGCAGCAGCCCCCTGGCACAGAGTCTCAGGGAGGCATACATCTTCAAGATAGTCCCCATGCTCAACCCTGATGGAGTAGTCAACGGCAAGTAAGTGTACACACACACACACAATGCGCGTATGATCATGTGCACACGCGAACACACACACAACCAATACTATATAACGCACGTGCACACACAAACTCAAGTTGATTAACTTCTCTTTTTCTCATTCCATCTCTCCCGCCCCCCCCTCATCCTCACTCCCTTTTGACCCTCTCTATCTCTTTACCCCTCTTTCTCTCTGTCCCGCCTCTTCCTCCAGTCACCGTTGTTCGCTGAGCGGGGAGGATCTGAACCGACAGTGGCAGAGCCCCAGTCCGGAGCTACATCCCACCATCTACCACACCAAGAGCCTGCTGCAGTACCTCGCCGCCATCCAGAGGGCGCCGCTGGTGAGCCCCACGGTTACATACCGTACCCAGGATGTGTGCAATAGCCCTACTTCCTCACAGCACTGGTCGTACGTGGCTAACTCTGTCACGCTAACCCTTTCCCTAGCCTTTACTTTAACCTTGTCTCTTGCTCTAACAGTCGTGGCGGGAAAGCCAGGTTGATGAAGTCTGATTGTCTTCACACATTCACAATAATCTCTGTCCCCTTCCCTATGTGTCTGAGTCCTCTCCTTCCCGCTGGTGTGTAGGTGTTCTGTGACTACCACGGTCACTCCCGGAAGAAGAACGTGTTCATGTACGGTTGCAGTTTGAAGGAGACCGTATGGGAGACCAACATCAGCGCAACATCCTGTGAGCTACACGAAGATCTTGGTTATAGGGTGAGAACACACACACACACACACACACACACACACACACACACACCTAGGGCTGTGATGGTCATATAATTTTGGATGACAGTCATCATTTGAATGAACATTCTACATTACCATGGAAATTATTGCATCACAATACCAGACAGCTATTGCGAGTGTACCCATGACTTTACCAGTAAAATGTTCAGGGTTAGAGGTTCTATTCATTCTATTTCTATGGGTTGCTACAACACCCTGCTTTTTTCAGAAAGTTTCATCACCTTGTTAAAGTCATTGTCACCACAAAAACGGACTCAAATGCTTTGTAATTATGCCAGCCCTACACACACACACACACACACACACACACACACACACACACACACACACACACACACACACTTATCTTCTCTTATGTTCGATAATGTATTAAGGCTCTTGCTCAGTAACATATTAATTGCATTTAGCCAATGAAACCCTAATGATTACATCATGGCGATAAATCAGAAGAGATTACCGCTCTTATAAGAATCTCTGAATATGCTTTCCTAATTTTTCAATCTTGCTCAGGTCAGCTCAGCAACATTATCTCTCAAATAATTAGCAAACAGGGAGGGACCAGGCCATCTGGAAACAATGCGGAAACAGTGGATAGTTAAACACACACACACACACACACACACTGTTTCTCTTTTAGATCCTCTCAGTACATCCATCCATCCATCCATCCATCCATCCATAGTGTATCCTCTATCCGACACAGGCATGCCCTCATTGTCTATAGATGTTGCACTCAAATTCTTCCCCCCTGCTCTGTCCCTCAGACCCTGCCTAAGATCCTGTCCCAGATGGCACCGGCCTTCAGCATGGCCAGCTGTAGCTTTGTGGTGGAGCGCTCCAAGGAGTCCACGGCCCGCGTGGTGGTGTGGAGGGAAATCGGAGTCCAGCGCAGCTACACAATGGAGAGCACACTCTGTGGCTGTGACCAGGGCAAATACAAGGTGTGTGTGTGTGTGTGTGTGTGTGTGTGTGTGTGTGTGTGTGTGTGTGTGTGTGTGTGTGTGTGTGTGTGAGAGAGTGTGTGTCGATGCAGCCTGTGTGTGTGGACCAACAACCAGCAGGGGGAGCTATAGTCCTGTAAATCATACTGTTAGAGACTAAAAGCAGCATCATCAGGCTTATTATTTCATATCCACTAAACCCAGTACAAAACTGTGTGTGTGTGTGTGTGGTTTTACTCTCCTTGTGGGGACCAGAAGTCCTCACAAGGCTTGTGGGGACCAGAAGTTCTTACAAGGCTAGTAAAACATTTGCTTGTCCCCACAAGGAAAAAGGCTATTTTAGGGTTATAATTAGGGTTAGGGGTTAGGGAAAATAGGTTTGTGAATGGAAATCAATTGTTTGGACCCCACTAGGATAGTAAAAAAATAATAATTTGTGTGCGTGTGCCATGATGACTGAGCTGATGTTCTGCCTGTCTGTCAGTGAGTGTCCAGTTAGTGCAGAAACCTCTGGCAGCTTCTCGCCCTCTCTCAGCACTGGGGTTGCCAATGTCAACATCTGCATAGCCCAGGGTCAGGCTAAGGTTGCCAGTTTGGAACGCTCCCTCTCCCTCATCCTTCCTGGTTGGGTTATGTATTTATGGGGAAAGTGTTTGGACAGATGTGCAGGAAGCCCATTTAGTTGAGGTTCTATTTTTCATGCTCCCGCCAAGCCAGTGTCCTCTTTTAGTTCTGAGTCACAACGCTCCACAACACAACCATGTTTCTACTACAAACATGTTACTGGAAGCCCACTGTAGATTTGAGATTGCACGTGGGGCAGAAGTGTGTTTGATGTGTAAATAATGCAGGGCTGAACGGTCGATTGTTTGGTCGATAGGCTGTTGGTTGACCGAGATTTCTTAAGTCGAGCAGTAGCAAAAACATTATATAATTAATGGTGTACAAGTAGTGTTGCAAAGGGTCAGAAACTTTCAGGTAAACTTCTGGAATTTTTTCGCAAGTTTTCCAAGGGAAGTTAAGCACTGGAATTTGGGGAATTTTTTCTTAAATTCATCAAAAACGTTAGCTTATAACAGTGAACCTTTTTTGTGGGATACACATAAGGCAATTCTAGGTCTTGTGACATATTTTGGTTAAACTATCCCCAATTCAATAGAATTGCAACCTTCTGCATGCACAGTGCATTCTTCCATCACATGTGCAGTGCACTCTTCCATCACTTGTACAGATTCTCAAAATTCTTGCACACTGAGATGCTATTGAGCCAACACTACTACACTGTCTGAGCAGTTTCTGGTAAGTTTTGATTACGGTACAGGGTGGGGTCAATATATTTTATATGACATGATTTTTTGTTAACTAGTAAATAGTAGCCTACAGCAAAGTGTGTTTTAAATCATTTCTAACTTGTTAACAATTTCTGCTAGTTAGTTTTTTTTACTAATTTCTTTCCTAATCTTTACAGGAAAATGCCACAGGCACTATCTGATGTGTGGAGACATTTCACTGCAGCTAATGTAGAAGAAAAAGCTGTGTACATTTGCAAATACTGTGCCAAATTATATATGAAGAATGGAACAAAGATGCAGAATCATCTGGCCATGTGCATAAAGTTCCCCCAGCGCTCACAACAAGCAACCTCTGACAAAAGTCCCTCTACTTCTATTCAATGTGAAAATGATGAATCCGACACCTTATTGATAGCAACAGCTCATGGTCCTTGAATCAGAAGTTTTTTTGACTCAATGGAGGAACGTAGTCAGAGAAATGACCTTGGACCACAGAAGGTATTTGCAATGGTGACAGACAATATTGCGAACATGAAGGCTGCTTGGTCTAAAGTGGAAGAGTCCTACCCTCACATCACACCCATTGGCTGTGTTGCTCATGCATTGAACCTGTTCCTCAAGGACATCATGGCACTGAAAACAATGGATACACTCTACAAGAGAGCCAAGGAAATGGTTAGGTATGTGAAGGGTAATCAAGTTATAGCAGCAATCTATCTCACCAAGCAAAGTGAGAAGAATAAGAGCACCACATTGAAGCTGCCCAGCAACACCCGTTGGGGTAGTGTTGTCATCATGTTTGACAGTCTCCTGGAGGGGAAGGAGTCTCTCCAAGAAATGTCCATATCACAGTCTGTCGATATGGACAGCCTCATCAAGAGGATCCTCCTGGATGATGTATTTTGGGAGAGAGTGGTAAGCAGCCTGAAACTCCTGAAATCTATAGCAGTAGCCATTGCACGGATTGATGGAGACCATGCCATCCTGTCTGATGTTCAGACTCCCGTACTGCCCTGCCCACTTAACCGTTGCTCCAAGCAGAGGAAACTGCAGTTCTGAAATACTGAAAAATGTGTGAAGACTTCTGCCTGAAGCCCATACACGCCGCAGTGTACATGTTGGACCCCAAGTATGCTGGCAAGAGCATCCTGTCTGGTGCAGAGATCAAGGGCTTTGGGGTGGAGATGCAATATGGCAGTCGTGCAAACATATCTCATCGGCCATCTGGTGGAAGGGACTTTGTGGATCTGAGGCTCTTTCCCCTGTTGCCTCCATCATCCTCCAAATCCCACCAACATCAGCCGCCTCAGAGCGCAACTGGTCCTTGTTTGGGAACACATACACCAAAGCACGCAACAGGCTGACCAATGCAAGGGCTGAACAATTGGTGGCCTTCCAGGCAAATTTGAGGCTTTTTGAGTCTGACAATGAGCCATCCTCAACAAGGTTGGAAAGTGACAGTGAAGATGAAGCCTCAGAGTCTGATGTTCAAGAGGTGGACATTTTACAGATGTTTTTGGGAGATGCGATGGATCATTGGGGATCTTTCGATATTCCCTTTCTTTTGTTCAGTGAAATCATCCCATGTGAACAGTCAACTCATTTAATTAAAAGTTACATTCGTAACTAAATTGTTTTTTAAATTTCTATTGGAAGGATCTAATCATTTGCAATAATGTCTACTTATGGTAAAAGGTTTATGTTTCTGTATCCATATGATATGGTAAATACAGTGGGGAGAACAAGTATTTGATACACTGCCGATTTTGCAGGTTTTCCTACTTACAAAGCATGTAGAGGTCTGTAATTTTTATCATAGGTACACTTCAACTGTGAGAGACGGAATCTAAAACAAAAATCCAGAAAATCACATTGAATGATTTTTAAATAATTAATTTGCATTTTATTGCATGACATAAGTATTTGATCACCTACCAACCAGTAAGAATTCCGGCTCTCACAGACCTGTTAGTTTTTCTTTAAGAAGCCCTCCTGTTCTCCACTCATTACCTGTATTAACTGCACCTGTTTGAACTCGTTACCTGTATAAAAGACACCTGTCCACACACTCAATCAAACAGACTCCAACCTCTTCACAATGGCCAAGACCAGAGAGCTGTGTAAGGACATCGGGGATAAAATTGTAGACCTGCACAAGGCTGGGATGGGCTACAGGACAATAGGCAAGCAGCTTGGTGAGAAGGCAACAACTGTTGGCGCAATTATTAGAAAATGGAAGAAGTTCAAGATGACGGTCAATCTCCCTCGGTCTGGGGCACCATGCAAGATCTCACCTCGTGGGGCATCAATGATCATGAGGAAGGTGAGGGATCAGCCCAGAACTACACGGCAGGACCTGGTCAATGACCTGAAGAGAGCTGGGACCACAGTCTCAAAGAAAACCATTAGTAACACACTACGCCATCATGGATTAAAATCCTGCAGCGCACGCAAGGTCCCCCTGCTCAAGCCAGCGCATGTCCAGGCCCGTCTGAAGTTTGCCAATGACCATCTGGATGATCCAGAGGAGGAATGGGAGAAGGTCATGTGGTCTGATGAGACAAAAATAGAGCTTTTTGGTCTAAACTCCACTCGCCGTGTTTGGAGGAAGAAGAAGGATGAGTACAACCCCAAGAACACCATCCCAACCGTGAAGCATGGAGGTGGAAACATCATTCTTTGGGGATGCTTTTCTGCAAAGGGGACAGGACGACTGCACCGTATTGAGGGGAGGATGGATGGGGACATGTATCGCGAGATCTTGGCCAACAACCTCCTTCCCTCAGTAAGAACATTGAAGATGGGTCGTGGCTGGGTCTTCCAGCATGACAACAACCCGAAACACACAGCCAGGGCAACTAAGGAGTGGCTCCGTAAGAAGCATCTCAAGGTCCTGGAGTGGCCTAGCCAGTCTCCAGACCTGAACCCAATAGAAAATCTTTGGAGGGAGCTGAAAGTCCATATTGCCCAGCGACAGCCCCGAAACCTGAAGGATCTGGAGAAGGTCTGTATGGATGAGTGGGCCAAAATCCCTGCTGCAGTGTGTGCAAACCTGGTCAAGAACTACAGGAAACGTATGATCTCTGTAATTGCAAACAAAGGTTTCTGTACCAAATATTAAGTTCTGCTTTTCTGATGTATCAAATACTTATGTCACACAATAAAATGCAAATTAATTACTTAAAAATCATACAATGTGATTTTCTGGATTTTTGTTTTTGATTCCGTCACTCACAGTTGAAGAGTACCTATGATAAAAATGACAGACTTCTACATGCTTTGTAAGTGGGAAAACCTGCAAAATCGGCAGTGTATCAAATACTTGTTCTCCCTACTGTATATCCAATGTAAAAAAACATAACATTTTAAATGGTATTAATATTAATTTGCATATATTTCCGTTAATTCCCGTTAATTCCCACTGAAAGTTTCCACCCCAAAATGTGCAACCCTATGTACAAGACACCTGTCTGATTCACGGCTGTCTGAGTGGACTAATCCATTGTGGAGGCCATGGGGATGGCACAGTCCATCACTCTAAGACTTGCTACTTGAAACTGTATATGGTTATATTACGTAAGAACAATGGCACAACACCAATAAAAATTATATTTTATAACAGCGGTCGCTGTCCACTGTTCTGAAACATATCAGTGCGCTGTTTAATTGGCGCGTTTTCCTAGACCATGTTGCTATGTGCATAATAGCAAAGTTAACCAGCATATCGGTGTTGAGAACAATGCGGTGGAGGCAGCAGCAGAGTTAGAAGACAGACCTTGCCTTTATTGTCTAAGAAAAGTGAGGATAGAGGAAATCCAAACTTCATTAGATCTATAATCAGTAGCTGAACTGTTAAATGTGCCTACAGAAATAAGACAGATACTTCTTGTGTTGCCTGTTTGAGTGTTTGCTTAATAGCCTACTGATTCCGTGACCGCCAAGCCTCACGCACCACAACATGTTGGATAAACAATTTCACCAATTTGGCTGTTTTTTAATATTTGCTATGCTGTAATAAATGCTTTTTGTTAGAACAGCCTCTCTGGTATTATTTATAATTTTTTAATAATAATAACCCTCCTTTTCCTTGATCTCCTTCTTGTTATTATTATTATGATGATCATTATTATAATAAATAAGTAATTTCATTATCATTAGTAGGCTTAGTATTGCAGCCTTGTATAACTTACTTAGGCCTATATTTCAATACTTTTCTATAGGCTTCAGTACTGTATCAATCAATCATTCATTTGTTAATGTCATCTCACAGCATACGAGTCATTCATGATTTGAAATGCAATCAAGCATATTAGTTTTAAAATAAAATAATAATAAAGTAAACAATAGCCTAAATAAACCGTTGCATTTTGGGAATTGCATTCACAAATGAATGCGACTGTTTTTAGTCTTTGCTGTAATAAAGGCTTCTAAAAAACAACAACTGTTACAACAGACTCTGGTATGCTTATAATTTATTTAGTGTTTACATTGTTCCAAACGGTCATAAAAAATGATATTGTAATCTAACAGCATCTGTTTGGCACACATAATATGCACGAAGCGCTTGCTCCTTACCTTGTTTTTCTTGAACTCCAGTATTTTCCACAAATAGTCAAAGTTATAACACACATCTCACTTCCCCCAGTAATTGTTCCCCAGTTTTGAGTTTATTTGTCATGTTCCTCTTCATCCATTTTGCTGTAATGGTGTTCGGAGTTTGTTATAAACAATTTATTGATGCTATAGGTCAGGCCCTATTGGTCACGTGCCTGCGATGGATACATGTGTCACGTAAAGAGAGCAAGGGTTGAGGGACTAGGCAATGTTTTTGGTAAAAGAAGGGATTTTGGTAAAATAACTTTTCAGTCAGAAATGGCTGTAATTATGTTGCAGCTTCAGCAACACAGATAAACATGCGATAAACACTTGATGTTCTGTGGTGGTCATTGCATTTTTTTACACAGAGCAGCAAGTCTGAGCCCAAGTGAATTCCTCTAGTCATTTGTGTCTTAATTATTGAATCAAAGAGTGCGCTGAAAACATCTGACAAGCTCAGTGCATATATTTGATTTGATTAAAACATATGGAAAAATACACGTTTAAAAAATTTCGACCAATCGATTCTCGGCCGACCAAGATTTATTTTAGTCAGGGACAGCCCTAAAATAATGTGTGTGTGTGTGTGTGTGTGTGTGTGTGTGTGTTTGTTTTTTTATTTACTTTTTATATAATGTTTGTATAGTAAGTGTTAAGTATGTGTGTGTCCAGGGTCTTCAGATAGGCACCAGAGAGCTAGAGGAGATGGGAGCCCAGTTCTGTGTGGCTCTGCTCAGGCTGAAGAGACTGACTTCCCCCCTGAAGCTGAGGAACCACTCACACCTGCTGGACGTTGAGAGTGACCTTATGGAGACACGCTGCAAAGTCTCCAGGTCAGACACACACACAGACACGCTCAACAGGTCACTCGCTTACTCACACGCTTACCAGGTCCCGCACACAATCATACTTACCAACAGTAAACCATACATGGTACACTAGACAGTTGCAGCATGGCCAAAACTCAGGACAGTAGTATAGCTGCACTGTCCATTGTCATCCTCAGCATCTTCAAAACATGTAAATGTGGCTCCTTACAAATCTCTTCTTGTATTTATTGATTCACCATGTATAGTTAATGTATTTACAGTGCATTCGGAAAGTGTTCAGACCCCTTGACCTTTTCCACATTTTGTTACGTTAGACTTATTATTTATTAAATTGTGTTTTTTTTCCCTCCTCAATCTACACACAATACCCCATAATGACAAATCAAAAACAGGTTTTTAGAAATATTAAAAATAGAAAACTGAAATACCACATTTACATAAGTATTCAGACCCTTTACCCTTTACTTTGTTGAAGCACCTTTGGCAGTGATTACAGCCTCGAGTCTTCTTGGGTATGACGCTACAAGCTTTGCACACCTGTATTTGGGGAGTTTCTCCAATTCTCTGCAGATCTGCTCAAGTTCTGTCAGGTTGGATGGGGAGCGTCGCTGCATAGGTATTTTCAGATCTCTCCAGAGATGTTCGATCGAGTTCAAGTCCGGGCTCTGGCTGGGCCACTCAAGGACATTCAGAGACTTGTCCCGAAACCACTCCTGTGTTGTCTTTGCTGTGTGCTTAGGGTCGTTGTTCTGTTGGAAGGTGAACCTTCGCCCCAGTCTGAGGTCCTGAGCACTCTGGAGCAGGTTCTCATCAATGATCTCTCTGTACTTTGCTCCGTTCATCTTTCTCTCCTTCCTTACTAGTCTCCTTGTCGCTGAAAAACATCCCCACAGCATGATGCTGCCACCACTATGCTTCACCGTAGGGATGGTGCCACGTTTCCTCCAGATGTGACGCTTGGCATTCAGGCCAAAGAGTTCAATCTTGGTTTCATCAGACCAGAGAATCTTGTTTCTCGTGGTCTGAGAGTCCTTTAGGTGCCTTTTGGCAAACTCCAAGCGAGCTGTCATGTGCCTTTTGCTGAGGAGTGGCTTCTTTCTGGCCACTTTACCATAAAGGCCTGATTGGTGGAGTGCTGCAGAGATGGTTGTCCTTCTTTAAGGTTCTCCCATCTCCACAGAGGAACTCTGGAGTCTGTCAGAGTGACCATTGGGTTCTTGATCACCTCCCTGACCAAGCCCATTCTCCCCCTATTGCTCAGTTTGGCCAGGCGGCCAGCTTTAGGAAGTATTGGTGGCTCCAAACTTCTTCTGTTTAAGAAAGGGAAAAGGGGGATACTAGTCAGTTGTACAACTGAATGCATTCAACTGAAATGTGTCTTCTGCATTTAACCCAGCCCCTCTGAATCAGAGGTGTGGGGGGCTGCCTTAATCGACATCCACTTCTTCAGTGGGTTAACCGCCTTGCTCAGGGGCAGAACGACAGACCTTGTCAGCTTGGGGATTTGATCCAGCAACCTTTCAGTTACTGGCCCAATGCCCTAGGCTACCTGCCGCCCCAGAATGATGTTCTTGGGGACCTTCAATGCTTTGGTACCCAAATGTTTTGGTACCCTTCCCCAGATATCTGCCTCGACACAATCCTCTCTCGGAGCTTTACAGACAATTCCTTCGACCTCATGGCTTGGTTTTTGCTCTGACATGCACTGTCAACTGTGGGACCTTATATAGACAGGTGTGTGCCTTTCCAAATCATGTCCAATCAATTGAATTTACCACAGGTGAACTCCAATCAAGTTGTAGAAACATCTAAAAAATGATCAATGGAAACAGGAGGCACCTGAGCTCAATTTCGAGTCTCATAGCAAAGGGTCTGAATACTATTAGGTATTTAGGTATTTATGTTTTTGCTTTGTAATACATTTCCAAAAGATTCAAAAAACCTGTTTTCGCTTTGTCATGATGGGAGATTGTGTGTAGATTGCTGAGTAAAAAACAATGTGTATCCATTTTTAAATAAGTCTGTAATGTAACAAAATGTGGAAAAAGTCCAGGGGTATGAATGAATGCACTGTATTCATTGAAACCCATCAAGTAGCCAGGTTAGAGACCTCAGGGCTTGGCTATAGGCTCATCACAGCTTTATGATTTTATGCTTTTTCTCATTTAATATTTAATCATCAGACCCATGATATCATAATAACCATAGGATTGGAATGGTGTGTGTATGTGTGTGTTTGTTTCTGTGAAAGTCTATACCTCTTGCACAGTCTTCACATTTTGTAATTACGTTAGTTTTTTTCCCCACAACCTACTCCATATTTTCAAAGTGAAAGAAAAATTATAAAACATTTTTTCCAGATTACTAAGAAATACAAAATTAGGATTTATTGATTTCGTACGTCTTCACACTCCAGAGTTAATACTTGGTGGAAGCACCTTTGGTGGCCATTACAGCTGTGAATCATTTTGTATAATATTCTCCCAACCTTGCACAACTCTCAGGGACACGCATATCCATTGTTTTTGTCAACATTGCTAGGTTGTGTAGATCTGTAGGACAAAAAAAAGAATGTAATCCCTTTTTAGATTTCATTTTAAGGCAACAAAATTAGAAGACGATGCAAGCGGTGTATAGACTTTCACTAGGCACTGTATGTGTACAGTGGAAGTGTGCGTGCGTGGCCAGTCCGATGGTAGTGCGGCCCTTGCAGTCTTTCTCTAATGGACTGTAATGGCTCAAGCTCTCTCACTCGGGGATCTTAATACTCCTCTCCAGACAGCACTCTGTCCATCCAGCCCATTACAACCCGTCACACCCTCCTCCTAATCCACTTTACCTTTCTCTGGGGGGAGAGGGTTTGGGGGGGGGCGGGCAGGGGTGAATGTCTGAACCCCCTCATCCACTGTCTCCACGGGATCCTCTTTCAAAGACCTCACACCATGAAAAACCATAGAAAAACACTAAAACCACTAAACATCTGAGACATTTAACCATTAAACCACTAAACCAATGCATTAAAAAGAGATGTCTCTATCAAAAACGTAGCGCAATTAGTGATTGATTGAGATGTTTGTTGTTGGGTTAGTATCATTTTACGTGCCAGACATTAGTTTTATCTTGTCTTTCTGAATTTCTTCCTGACATTATACCTAATTTCTGTCCAATACTTTGTGTTTAATCATTTGTCCTATTTCCCACTGAGCCTGCCTAGAATGATGGGCTGGCTGTGTGTTGTGTTGTTGTCAAGCAGCAACCCGAGTACGTACGTGCTGGAGGATGAAGAACACTCCTTCATGGAGGAGGTGGACTACAGCGCCGAGAGTGGCGACGAACCCGACCCCGACACCGCCGACCCCCACGACAACCACCTCTCCGACTCTGAGTCCAACAACTATAGAGACCCACTCGCCTAGCTCAAACTCCCTGATCACTACACAACCCTAAACAGATAACCCGCTCTTTTGCTCTGAAGTCACTTACTCCCCTGCGTCATGGATACCACATCCATGCTATATCTGCCTTGCATATCTCACACAGATTTAGATAGACTGTTCAGAAGTGTTATAGAACGAATAGACACGTTAGACAAATAACACAAGGGTTTAGGTGGAATGTCGCCATTTGTCATGAAAATGTCAAAAGTGTAACACAGAGAATTTATAACATTTATTACATATGTCTATATGTAATTCTATGGTTGCACACAAATTGAGATTGAATGTACACCTCGGTCGTATTTGCATAAATGGTACAGTATGACTCAATGACTAACAGTAGCGCACAATTAGCATACCAGAAAGGTAGCAAGCAAAGTAGAACCATTTGCACATGTAACACATCAACATACAGTGGTGGAAAAAGTACCCAATTGTCATACTTAATGCCTTAATAGAAAATGACTCAAGTAAAAGTCACCCAGTCAAGTTCTACTTGAGTAAAAGTATTTGGTTTTAAATAAACTTAAGGATCAAATGTAATTGCTAAAAAATACTTATTAAAAGTATAAATCATAAAAAAAATTGCGATATTAAGCAAACCAGGCGGCACAATTAAAAACAAAAAGTTACGGATAGCTAGGGGCACACTCCAACACTCAGACATAATTTACAAACAAAGCATTTGTGTTTAGTGAGTCCGCCAGATCAGGGATGTTCTCTTGTGTGAATTGGACCATTTTCCTGTCCTGCTAAGCATTCAAAATGTAACCAGTACTTTTGGGTGTCAGGGAAAATGTCTTATTTTCTTTAGGAATTTAGAAGTAAAAGTAGTCAAATGTAAATATTAAAGTACAGATACCCCAAATAACTACTTAAGTAGTACATTAAATGTATTTTTACCTAAGTACTTTACACCACTGTCAACATACATAACATACGCATGAACACAGCGATACAGGACAGAAGGAAAGTCACTTTTACAATCCTCACCTCACAGTAAAAGGTCAAAAGCTCAGCCCAAAACTGACGTTGATTTTGTCGATTTTATTTTGCGCTACTGAGAAGTACATGTATTTCTCTAGTCTGTCTGCAAGCTTAGTTGGTTGTCCGTACAGTGCAATGGTACTGAGTTTTAGAAAGGATGGTGCTTTTTGGGAGTAGCTTAGAGATGTATTTTTATTTTTTTTATTTTTTTGATGTAAGTAGGAATTACGTTTTGGTTGTGTTTGTTCAGTCGGTGCATGGCTTTCTAATGTTAATTTTCTTATTTATTTTGTTTTATTTTATTTGTGAGACTGTGTGTGTGTGTGTGTGTGTGTGTGTGTGTGTGTGTGTGTGTGTGTGTGTGTGTGTGTGTGTGTGTGTGTGTGTGTGTGTGTGTGTGTAGTAGGGGGAAATGCTAGACCGCCATAGAGCTGGGCAGCCAAACGCTCAGTGTTTGTGGGAGTAAAAAAAGCTAACTGGCTAAACCTTTTAATTTGATTATAACACAAAGAAGTTAAAGCTTGCTATGAAATCATGGGAAATAAATGTGAAGATATCTGGATCTTTTTGCTGTGTATTATTGTTATTATTATTATTATCCATGTGAGTGTTGAGCCTGAGTCTGGTGTTTTGTCCCTTGTGTATTTTGTTTTGTGTGTGGTATGTGTGTTTTGAATATATATATATATATATATACTTTTATTTTAATTTGTTTTATTCTAGTATTTTTAGGTGTTTGTTCATTCTGTTTGAGTGCAAGTGATTGTGTGTCCACAACTAATGCCCCACCGGCTCTATATGCCAATCTGAGGTCAGACCATAGAGATCGAAAGACGACTCATCTTTACATCTGTGCCATTATAGCATCTGTGACAGCATGGGCAGTGCCATTGAGGCTACAACCCATAGGAATCCCCACCAAGTTGACTACTTTAAAATGGCAGAAGCATGGTGGAAGCCCTCAATGGTGCTGCCTGTGCTAAAAAGTCATCTTGGCCACTAGAGCCATCTCATTCTCTATGGGTCAGACAAAGCCTTGTGGAGGAGGTCAAAGTTCATTGGGGGGGACACATGGCGAGAATGTGGTGTCTCCAAACAAAAGACCCACAGGCACCATATGGAGAGAGGGAAATCTAGAATGAAAGAGAAGGAGTCATTGGAGATGGAGCATATTAATTAATTTGTACAGTGTGCATGTCAATAAATCAGCCGAAGATCCACCTGTCTGGAGGACATACAGTCAACCTCCCTCTGTCATCTCATTGTGCCGCTGATGGGCAGAGTGACAGCGGAGGAGAAGAGAGAAGCTGCAGGCCACTGAGAGAGCCTTGTTGTGGTAGGAGGAGGAGGAGTAGTGGAGGAAAATGTTAATCAGCGATGCCGAGCGTCAAACAGCCCCTTTCCTCTTTCAGCCCTACGCCCCACTTCCTGTCTCTGCCTGCCCTCCTCTGTGTCAATCACACACTCGGAAGTGTGGTGAACAAAAAAACAAAAAGAAGTCCTCCGCCCCCAAACCAATTACAGTTCCGGCTTCTCTCTGTCTGACGATTGGGGGGGGGCATTCAGCTGCTACCGGAGATCGCCATTTTCATCACACCCACACACACAAATCACTTGGGCGCCATGCACGGCTTTCAGTCTCACACAATCTCTTATTAGCCTAAGTTGAGGCCCTTACACGACATGGGCAATTAACATAAGTGTCCGTGCCTTACTGTCCACTTTGTCCCTGCCCAAGCTTAAAAAAAAAAATCCACACACACACTTTCTCTCCCAGACATACTCACATGGGCATAATTGGTTATGTGGAAAGCGGAGCTGACTTCAACCTCACGTTGCCACGGTAACTGTAGACTTATTTTCTAGGACGCACTTACTCCAGCCCAGTGTGCTATTCATTCAGCATCCTCACAAATGTTTTTCTTTTCTCCATCTACATTCTATCCCACTCTCCTCTGATGCGATCCCTGTTCACACACATATGCAAATAAACCCAATTCTCGAGACCAATTAAAATGGGATGTGAATGGAACAGGCCTGTGAGTTGTGGGAATGATATAGGGACTGACCATAGCTGGGACAATAAACTGAAAATGATCGACACTGACCATACCGATTTCCTTATCCCAGGCATTTTGCTGATTATCGTTCATTACGATAAGTAGCCTATGCTAGAGAAATGTGAAGTTTGAAATGAAATAAGTTTGCTAACATGGGTGATTGTTAATGGGACAGTTGATGGCTACAACCATCAAAGTAGTTGTTTAAAGGATAATAAAAACAACTATACACTTATCGTTCTGTTTATCGTTATCGCACCAATTCAGGCAATTTATCGCAATATGATTTTTGTCCAGCTCTAGTACAGGCTCCTGAGTAGTGTGAGATAGAGACGGTGTCATGACAATTAACTTTGTTGGCCAAACCGGAATTTATGTCTTCCTGTGAACCAGAGCAGGACATCAGAATGGACATTACTCAGCTTTTCTTTCCCGTCTTATAAACAGTATAGTACAAACACTACTTAGATTTTGTAATGTGCAAACTGTAAGAGCTGGGGCTCTTCGCTTTCTGTGTCTGTGTATCTCCTCTCTCTCTCTCTTGAAGTGGTGCCCTATGGTCTCTCTGGCCTGGTGATAGATGGGGCAGTCAAAAATAATAACACACTGACATACAGTACTGTAGTATTTTTGTGCCCTAGTTTAAAACTGTTCAAAACAGACTCATATATTACCCAGGGGCTGGTTATTTATTCTGCAGTCTTTCCAATGTCTAGGGTACCAGAGGTCAAACTGTTGAGATGTGAAAGAGTGTGCGTGCTAAAGAGAGAGCGAGAATGAAGAAAAGGAAACATGTATCCTAACTAGCTCATAACGTTCTGATAACCATATGTTTCTTAGAGCTTGGTGAAAGTGTGGTTGTCCTATTATGGTTATTTTGCATGCAACCTTCCCACAACTTTCTGGTAATGGTGCAGGATATTTGCTTGGCTTTGGTACATTTGAAGGAACTTGACAAAAAAACATTATTTTCTTGGTATTTCATTATACAGAAAGTTCAAACATGGTTACATTTAATTAACATTTTGGTAATGTTCTAGAAATGTTCTCCAACTGGTTTGAAATTAGGAATGTTCTCATAGTTCAGAGAACGTTAAGAAACAACGTTCTTCTGTGGGAATTTTAGTACTTCACCATAACGTTTCCTAATGGTTCTATTTAAAGCCATGTTCTCAAGTTGTTCAGAGAACGTTAAGAAAACTTTCCATAAAAAACACTAACACTTTAGTAACATTCAGAGACTGTTCTAAGAATGTTATTTAAAAACATACATTCTGTTCTCAGAACGTTTAAAAAAAACATTACGTTTTTCCGGTCAGTAAACTTTGTTCCCAGAACCAATGGGAAACCAAAAACGAACGTTCCTACAACTTCCAAGGAACCAAATGTACTAGCTGGGATGTTTGTGATGGAGTGAGTGAGTGATGGACATTAGCTGACGACTGACGGGCTATTCCTTTGTCAGCGGGTCCTGCCCAAGTCGACTGGGATGTCGATGGACAGCGTCGTTAAAAGCAATAACCTTCAGGTTAAAGCAGGGGGCAAGCAGACGCCAAGAGAGACACTGGCACACACACACAGACACACACACCCCCTCTCATGAGCATAGTTAACCTGCTAGTTAATGTAGGGCTGATAGCATTTCACTCTCTCTCTCTCATTCTTACACTCACACTGACTCACTCACACTGACTCAGTCACTCACACCCACTCCCACCACCAGCCGTATCAAACATGTGCAGGTCTTTAATTGGCCAGAGAATAACAGGGAAGAAGAGTGTAGCTGCTGGTTGAGTGACAGGTGATGGACATACAGTATGTTTAGTAAGGAATTGCAGAGTTGTCAATAAAATAGCTCTTTACTTCAATCACAACAAGTCACAACACTCAGAGCCCTAGTTTGAGCTTAACATTCTTGTCTGAAAGGTCTTGCTAGCGGGTCATTTAGGGTGCGGTGTTGAGGGGTCAGGGACAGAGGCCCCGTACACACAGCTTGCAGCAAAATAACCATTCACCCGATGAATTTGCAACGTTGGGCAGACACCCATGATTAAGCCGGCTAGAGTCAATGAGAGGACATGTTTGTTTTTACCATAAGTTGGTCTGATAGAGGCGTTGGTATTGGTGCTGAAATCTCCTTAAGCCTCCAGTTGTTTAGCTGTGACAGGAAGCCCCAGAGGAACCTGTCATTACATCACTAATCTACCACAAGCTTCTGCTCCCCCTGAGGGTGTTCAAGTGTTGTCTCCTTGTCACTGCGTTAGATATCACGCTGTTTGGTTAAGAGTTTAAAGATTCAGTGTTGATGGATACCTGAGCGAGATAATTTGAGATTACCCAGACTTCTGGTCCCACGATCCCTTGATCCGCGCATGGGGTGGGGGGGTGCCAATGCAGTCCCTCCAAAACAAACCATGATGGTACAGTAGATAGAGAGGGCAAATCTAGATCAGAGATGGCTGTTTGTGCATGTGTTTGTTGCTCAGATTAGACAGTTAGAGTGAGAAAGGCTGTGTCATGGTTCTATTCTGGTCCTGATTTATGTGGCCTAGAGCCATAATATAGAAATATCACATTATTATGACACATCACATTATTACTCTGGAAACATTTACTATCTAATGAACACACACACCGCTGTATTTTCATTACATTTCGGGACTTTTTGGGAGTACAAATTTTAGACCATTAAAAGTCCATATTCCCTAAACCTTACCCCTAACCCCTAACCTAACCCTAACCTTAAGACGAACGCTAAGACCCTAACCTTAACCCCAAAACCCTAAGCCTAACCCTTAAGCTTAAAATAGCATTTGAACAAATTCACACACTCTACAAAGGGTAGAGGTTCTTTCTGGATATGTCAATTATTACGCGGTATAGAAAGAGCATTATTGATTGATTATCATGATGATGAATAATTGATCTGTGTAATTGCTACTGGAGGGAGACGGGAGGAAGGAAGGCACGGGAGACGACTCAGAGATTTGGGGGTGGTGGGGGGGGGGGGGGGGGGGGTGTCTGTGGGGAGAAGCACACAAGGGAGGGAGGACCCGGGGATAGCAATGTTACATCAACATTAGCATGGTTATTGTTGTAAGGCTTATTATGAAGCCAAATCAGTGTTGTGTGCTTGTTTTGGACCTTTATGAATAATCCATTTGATATCTGACCCCAAGACTGTGCTAAAAGTGTGGTTATCCTTTCATCACATTCCTGTGATCCTCTTGTACCTGACCGTGGATCAGTGTTATTTGTGTGGGTTTTAATGAAGCCTCCCTCTCCCAGGGTAGCAGTGGTTAGGTGGTTTTCCAGTGTACAGCCTTCTTTAGCTTGGCATTAATCTTCTGTCTACTTCTTCACAGTGGTCCAGGTGACCACATGATCCAATTTCACATGGAACTCAACCGTAACAAAAACTGTGAAGAGGGTTACACATAGTAAGCATGGTCATGATGGAAAACAATGGGCAATTTTCCATTCAGGAAGTGAATTTCAATTGAATGTATTGACAACCCCCACCCTGTCATCGACTAGTGAATCTAGCTGCACTTCACATGATTTACAGGCTGTTTTATGTGTTCCTCTGAACAACAATAACAACCTGGGTAGCTGAACTGTAATTGCACTTGTACACCCTGTTCTGTTAAACATTTAGAAATAGGGGGAGTCCTCCATCAACTGAAGCACCACTCCGCTTTAAAATGAATGGAAAGGATTTTTCAATTCCTCTTTCTTGTAAGGAAAGGGATTGACTGGATTTTCATTAACAATGTCCCTCACCATGTTACACACACACACACACACACACACACACTCTTACTCACACTGACCATGTTACTCTCAGATAAAACATGTACTCACTTTCCCTGGCCTACGATATCATCAGTACGCCATTATCAAGAACTCATACACTCACGCAACCACACACACACTATGGTCATTAAACACATTTTTAACGTTAAACCACCTTTTGCTTCTATTTAGCTCTTTAAATGGATGGCGGTCAACCCAAGCTGTGAACCAAATCAACAATTCCACTGAGAATGAAACTCAACCAAAATCACAGTTAGTCCTTAACCACAACTCCCCTGTTCATGGACCACAACAGCCCCTCTCTCCTTGCCTGTCCCTGTCAGTATCGTGTGTGTGTGTGTGTGAGAGAGAGAGAGAGAGAGAAATTGCATTATTGATTGTCCTGGATATGTTTTTTTAAAAGCATTTAGAAATCTAGCAATTAGTTAGTGCTTAATGTACAATGTCAAAACAGCTTTCATCGACCGGGTCATTGATCGGTTGACTCATTATGTTTCTGGCACAGGGCATTCATAACCAGTGTGCATGAATCTCCATCAACTCTGTGTCTCTGTGTCTCTGTCTCTCTCTCTCCCTCTCTCTCCCTCTCTCTCGCTCTCTGTCTTTCCCTCTTTGTCTCTCTAGTCTTGCTAATTTTCAGTGCATGCCCACTGACAAACTTATTATCATCATCTTGTTGTTGTCGCCGTGGTGATTTCATGTCTTTTATTATTATCATCCTCTTCTTGTTGTCGCCGTGGTGATTTCATGTATTTTATTATTATTATCATCCTCTTGTTGTCGCCGTGGTGATTTCATGTCTTCTATTATTATCATCCTCTTCTTGTTGTCACCGTGGTGATTTAATGTCTTTCTCAGTCTCCTCAATATTTAGATTGTCTTTTTAGCAGTCACAAGGTAAACAAATAGATGCATTCAGTAAAATGTATTTAATATTTTCAGAATATTGAGGAGACAGAGACTGAGAAATATATTAAATCACCACGGCGACAACAAGAAGAGGATGTTATATTATATTATAAAGCCACAGTCTGTAAGATTTTGTATTTTCAAGTAATGAAATTCGATGTTGATTTGAGATTGATGTCCGGTGTTTGCTCGGTGGGAGAGTACTGTGGCGTGGACTTTGATTTGACTTTTCTCACAAACTGCACTGACCACCACCCCTTCAACCAGGTTTCTGTGTTCTTTTACTTTGCACTTATGATTAAGAATTGTATTATAAGCGTGCGTGTGTGAGCGAACCTGTGGTACCCTACACTATGTGTATTTGTATTGGTGTGTGGCACCTAGTCATATTCTTTCATCAATGCATAGACATCTTACCTTATTGAAATCAATAGTAATAATAGATACATTTCCTTATTGCAATCAGTAGTGAACACTTTATTTTTTCATGACAATGACGCCTCACTCCAATATAATTAAGGATCACTATGGCAACCAGAGGATATGTCTGTATGGGAATATGAGAGGGTACATGTGGAGGCAGTCTAGGCATCTGTCCGTATCAATACGTGTGTTACATTAGAAATTATCATTTGGCTTATGAATCTTAATATAGCCGCAGCTATGTCAAAGACACCTAAAACGTTACAAAAGAAGTGCAGTCAGAAGGTAGTCTCAGAAAGGCTTAGGAATGCTTCAGAAGTCACCTATTCACATGTCTAGTCCCCTTCCCCACAAAAATGCGCTTTCTGTTGGAGTATTCTTGTCTTCCTGTTGGAGTATTCTTGTCTTCCTGTTGGAGTATTCTTGTCTTCCTGTTGGAGTATTCTTGTCTTTCTGTTGGAGTATTCTTGTCTTCCTGTTGGAGTATTCTTGTCTTTCTGTTGGAGTATTCTTGTCTTTCTGTTGGAGTATTCTTGTCTTCCTGTTGGAGTATTCTTGTCTTTCTGTTGGAGTATTCTTGTCTTTCTGTTGGAGTATTCTTGTCTTTCTGTTGGAGTATTCTTGTCTTCCTGTTGGAGTATTCTTGTCTTTCTGTTGGAGTATTCTTGTCTTTCTGTTGGAGTATTCTTGTCTTTCTGTTGGAGTATTCTTGCCTACGACAGCGTTTCCCAAACTCGGTGCTGGGGATCCCAAGGGATGCACGTTTTGGTTTTTGCCCTAGTACTACAATAATGCATGATTCAAATAATCAAAGCTTTATGAGTAATCAAAGCTTTACGCATGCACCTACACACGGACGCACATATACGGGCGGACTGGGAGCAGATATCGGCCCTGGCATTTCAAACACAGGCCCCCTTTTTTCCCTTGAAGCCCCCGTTATTAGCCAGATAATGATACTTTTTTTTGCAAAACACCTAAGTTAGACAGGGCCACTGACCCGCCAAAAACATCACCACATTACTTGGGAAAATTGTACTAAATCTGATGAGTTTTCACTTCAACCAAAAGGTGGCGTCTCTAACTTCCTCTCTAACACAAAATGACCTTTTTGTTCTAGTGCCTTCTCCCAACACAGACACAGACACACGCGTGCGTGCACACACACACGCACGCACACACACAGAGAGTGCCAACTGCACGTTCTCTGGTCTAAAAAGTATCAAACAAATGTTTCCATGGTGATGCTGTGAACAATCATTAAGCCCTCTCTCTTGAGCTCCAGTCAAACTGCCTTCATTGGCATTGGAGGCACCGCATCTACTAGGACACACACACACTACACACTACATCTCAATGGAGAGAGGCACAGGGGTGCTCTGTAGAAGAGAGGTTGTAGGGGGACAAGAGGTCCTCGACTACCCCCAGCCCTTTCTCTCCTCTCCCTTCACTTTATCCTTCCTGTTACACTCCACCTTCACTGTAAAAAATGCAACTAAGAAAAATCCATGTAGCTTAAATATTCAAGTTGGCTGGACTTAAAATTGAGAAATTGTTGAGTTGACATGAAATTCTCCTCTAACCCAATGATTTCTGCTCAATGTGAGTTGAATTTGAAAAACAATGTTGTGTTAACATATAGCTGATTTGATCAAACAAAAGAGTTTAGTTTGCTAAGACCCAATTTAAAATACTGTGTTGGCTTAAAATACATTTCTCATTAACGTGTTTCCTGCAGTGCTTTTCGGCAAATTGTACTTTATTTTAGTCAATATACTTGTCAGGGACAGTTTACAATTATAACATATAGGCTAAAATATGACGCATTACACCAGATATAGCCAAATTTTGTGGTTACTCAGTACATATTTGAAAGAAAAAAAAACCTCTCTGATCCAGTAATGAGATCATGACTGACACTAGAAATTAGTCAAAGGGGATTCTAAGTGTGTAACGGAGTCGAGGAGCAGGCGGTGAGTTTAATAAAACAATGAACATGGAACGATACAAAACAGGAATACTGCCTGGGAAATGAACCTAAAGGAGTGACAGATATAGGGGAGGTAATCAGTGAAGTGATGGAGTCCAGGTGAGTCAGAGCCAGTGGTCAGTAAACCGGCGATGTTCAGCACCGGAGAGGGGGGAGGGAGTAGATGTGATAAAGTGTAATGTTAACATACTTGTCTGAATTTTTTTTAAATAACAAAACAAAATAATTCCATAGTTGAGAAAACATCTATATTATAGTTCATCCATCATAAATGTAAAGTTCATCTGATACCCTTACATCTTTAAGTTGAGAGGACTTGAAATCAAAAGTTGATTCAATGTAAAAAAAATCAAGGCAACTAGCTGCATTACTATTTCTATTTCTACTCAACTTTGGCAAATGTGTTGAGATAACTCAGGAATGTATGTTAGTAGAACTTGAATGCCCCAAAGTTGGGTAACTACAAATTGTGTTGCAGCTAGTTGCCTTTCTTTTTTAAAAGTTGACTCAACTTAACTTTTTCTTACAGTGGATAGGAGTTCTCCTGCCATAATCAGCCAGAGTACAGCAAATACACTGTACTGTATGGAAGGCAGATACAGTATGCCTGTGTGTGGAGCTATTATGGTGAATGATTATTTGGGTGTCGATGATGTGCCATAGAGATATAGCAGTGTGAGGATAGTGTGTACTCTGTGCTGACTATTGTCATGCCCTGTATACACAGATAGATTTTCCAAGGCAGGTGACCTGTGATAAAATTCAGTATTCAAAGTCCATCCTTGTCTAAGGAAGTCAGGAGTTGACATGGAAACTGGCCACTAGGGGCAACAGTGAGTGCTGTTACCTTCAAGTAGGCTTTGGTTTTGCTAGGGTGATGTGGATGGGAATAATGGATGGGTAAGCATCTGCCTGTGGTTCCAAAGGTAGCATGTTCAAATCCAGCGATAGAAAGGTGTTTTTTATATTTTTGTTTTAAGCCTATCCCAAAACCTTAACCATTCAGAGTTAAAGTGGAACTGACAGTGGTTTAACTACTTTGCAGATATGAAACAAACAGACAATCATAATATCAGTAAAAAATATCAAACTCTCAGTTTTATAAGTCAACTTTATAAGAGGTTTTAAAAATAGGTTATATTTGACTCAACATTCCGTTACGTACACGAAGGCATTTTTGGCAGAATAGATGGATGCAGTTCAATGCATGATAAATATAATACGTTTCTTGGTAGTCCAAAAAATATTGCTATCAGGTTGTAAATCACATTGTTTGCTGCCTCCATTTGGGATCCACTGTTTCAGTTTAAATTACTCAATATTTTGGACAAAAACTGACAAATGTAATGTTAGATTGCGTCAATTCAAATCTGGTATTGGAACAAAAGACATCATTACTCAGTGTCTACTTTAGTCTAGTATTTTATTAATGCAAATGCTTAAATGGTAAATATGAGAGTTCGTATACGGGCTCACTGTAACACCCCGCAGGGTCCACAGAGAACTGGGTGTCAAATGCTTTGTTCTTACTCAAATACTCCCGACAGAATAGTTCCCGCTCGCTTCTGGCCTGTCAGAGTAGAGGCTGAGTGTGGTTTAGACTTACTCAGCCTATCGTTGGCGTGCAGGCTGGTCCCAGCAAACAAACAAAAAAAACACACCTCTTCCAAGACCAAGCGCACGATTTACAAGGTAAGACCAACGGCTTTTTACATTCTATTAATTAACATGTGCCTTCGTGCACGGCTGATGATGTTAAAATTCATATTTGTTTTTAGAATAGCATTTTTCCACCATCGAAGTAATAACGTTGACAGTATTAGCTTGGATTGGCGAGTTAATTGGCAGTTGCCAGCCAAAATTGATTAGCATCGCTGACGTTCTGGCAAAAAAAAATATGTTGACCTCAAGTCGTCACTGATTTATTCTGTTACATGATGTTGTCCTCAGACCATTATATGAATATGTTGACCTCAAGTCATCACTGATTTATTCTGTTACATGATGTTGTCCTCAGACCATTATATGAATATGTTGACCTCAAGTCGTCACTGATTTATTCTGTTACATGATGTTGTCCTCAGACCATCATATGAATATGTTGACCTCAAGTCATCACTGATTTATTCTGTTACATGATGTTGTCCTCAGACCATCATATGAATATGTTGACCTCAAGTCATCTCCTATTTATTCTGTTACATGATGTTGTCCTCAGACAATATAATAAAATGTGTTCCAAAAATGGCTTTCCTTATGGTATAACCTCACAGTAGACCTATCTGTAAAATAATCATATTTATAATAAGTCTTTATCATTGCTTCTGTATTTAGACTAAAGGACACCAAGTGGCAATAAGAGCACACAATGGAAGGTATGAGTTTTACTTTATTTAATGTAATTTAACCATGTTCCATTTTTAACATGTTTTCAAATCTAACACAATGTATACCTTCACCTTGCTGGCGGTTGGGGGAGAGGCTGCTTCTTTGTAAGCTACAAGAGAAGCAACTTCTCACAGCATGTTGTTCTAAACATACATTTGCAATGTTATCAGATGGACATTTTACATTTTATTGATTTGACAATAAAACATTTATTTATTTATTGACCATTTTAAAACCCAATGTACTTGCAAAATGTGTAATCTATTAATTATTATTCATCTTTGTAGATGTTAAGGCATTAAGGTGTCTCCAAAATAAAAGGCCAAAGTTCACCATAGGAAGTGTGGGGCCATACAATCTACAAGTGGAAAGTTTCAAAACTTTAATGGAGGACAACGAGGTAACTTAATATCCTTATAGGGATGTTTCACTGCCAGTTAAAGAACTTAAAAGATGTCTGCAAGTACTTTAGGAACCACTGGGAGCCAATTGGTCCTCTGTGGTCTAACTTCGGAAGATGTTATAAGCATGGAGACTCTGAAACAAACAATCTAATAGAACAGTATACATTTTTATGCATGTTCACTTGATGATAGTCATCATAACTGAAAGTTAGCATGGTGTTTTGAGTATCTTTAAATTTGTTAGAGTACATTGTAATTGTTCCAACCTGTTGCTGCTCCTCATTCAACAAACTGATCTCTCTGCTTTTATTTCCTTATAGCTTCTTCCACCGTTTAAAATACCAATTCCTCTGTGGCATCCGGAATCGTAGATTGGATCATTTGATTGATGTGCTATTGAACAAGACTGACAAGTACTTCAACATAATACAGGATTTGCAGTCTGCTGGGAGAGTCTTTAACCCTCTGGAATGTAAAATGGAAGAAATAAAGAAGTCTGCTCAGAGGATGCTAGACAACGGTTGGGCCACAGCAGTTACCGCAGCTTCAACAGAAACATACATATACAATGTTCCATCTGAAAATAATCCACATGTAGTTTACTGTGTATGCCCTGCAGAGCAGTTCTGCAGTTGTCTCCCTGGTACAAGGGGACGTACATGTAAGCATCTCATTTTATTAAGTCTTCTCACTTGTGGTGATGATGAAACCTTTCCAGATATGGACACACAACTGCAAGCCCATGCCAAGAACTTGATTCAAAAAAATAAGTATAGCATTTCTACAAAGCCTAAAAAAACACTAGAGGTTGAAAGCTTATTTGGAAGAGCAGTATCAAAACCATGTATAGTGGCGAATGTATGTGACTGCTGTACTTTCTCATATCATAAAAAATGTGCTTGTCTACTACTTACAAAGGGACTTTTAAATGAGATGAGTGAGACATCAAAAAATGCAATTAACATTTCAGTGGAGCCTATACAGGATGAAATTGCAGATGAAGTTAGGCGTCGTACAACTATCAGGAAACTGGAAAGCATACTGAAGACTCTACAGACATGGGAGAAAATTCCTGAGGACATTGCCCATAAAGTCAATGAACTTGAAGTGCAAACAAAGGAAGAAAATATAAACTTTAAAAGATTTGTGCGACTTTGTGATGAGGACAAGTCACGTAAAATACGGCCACTATTTGCAAACAGAAAAAGAAAGACTGACAGAAACACTGCCTCAGAGACGAGGACAGATGTCACATCAAGTTTTCCTATTAAATCAAGAAGAAAACGCAGAGCAATCAGTGGTCCAAAAAGATAATACAAATAAGGTTTGAAAAGTACTTTTTATTCAAATGCAGTTTTGCCATTTTAACAAACGTTGTACTTGTTCTCCACTATGAGTCCTCCAGTAAAAGCTACTATAAAACAATTGACTATGAAAATAAAAGCCTTGTCAAATATCAAATAAAGTAATTGAGCTTTTCTTTTTTGTTTAGAAATAAGCTGATAGCAGCCACATTAGTACATGTGTGCAGGAACATGGGTACTGTTCATTTCAAAGAGTCCTCTAAAAAGGAAAAGCCGCCGTAGGCCCAAAGCGGTGGGTGGCCAAATCCAGCTCAGATTCAGGACCAAGGTTTTCCACATTACTTTTCATTTGTTCAATGCTCCTCCTGCAAATCAATTAAAATGTTCATGTTACTACCTGGGATTGTTACTCTGTTGCATCATAACCATAGCTCCACATTGTTAAAAGCCCTATATAAATGAAGGAAGGTGACCTAGACTTGAGGATCATATGGAATTGCAATACGCATGACATTATCATTCTCTTGTTGATTAATTGGCCTCTTGATACAGGGACTAGACAGAAGGCTGAAAAAGTTTGTACAATGGTAATATTAAAACAAAATGCACATTAGGCCAATTAAGTTTAACTGCGGGCAAAGACATCTTCATTTTCTGTCAACAGAACAAACAGTTCTAGAACGTCAATGCACCCAACATTTGTACTTTAAAATGAAAAAAATAAATCTGTCCTGATCCACGCTGCTAACCTATTTTCCTAATATGACCTCAGAGGCCAGCAATCCTAGACACTACACTGTGATATAGAGTCAGTGTAGCATAGAATTACATATACAGTCAGAGACCAGCAAGTAGTGATTCGGGGTGTATAAATAAAATGAAGTTGTAGACATTAAGATATTCTAAGACAAGACACCACATACAGATAGGGGGCTTACACAGACATACTTACAGTGTTGCTGGGATGTCCTCTTCTGGTATACCAGCAAGTAGTTTCTCTTTCGGCACATGTTTGGCCAGTGCCATGCCAAACCCCTTGGCTAGGTCTTCCACCTCTCCCTCTGTTAAAGTGCTGAATATTGTCAGCTTTGTCTTCGCCTTTCTAGGCTGCTGCAGCACATTGGGTGGAACATCTTTTTTGCCAACCTATATGAACAAGTACAGTGTCACAGATGCAAAGCATGAGAGCAGGGCTTCCTAAATATCAGTGATGTACTGTACCATGCCTATCAATAGCCATGAGGGGCAGAGTGGCAAACTCTATATGACTTTCTATCTTCTTTTATACTTCTAGCCCTGACATGTTCCAAGTTCCATGGTCCAACACCTCATACCAGCAGAAAATTGTACCAGAATAAATGATACTGACTCTCTAGAGTTTGAAGTTTGGAGTAGTTTTAATTACTAGGCGTTCCAGGGACATGAAAAAACTAATGTGAGATGCAGCTCATCACAGTCAATCTTTTTTATTCATAATTTGAGCATGTAATAAAAATAGTTTTTTTGTATTTTGCCTTGAAAGTTGTAATATGTTAATCTTAACATACTTAAGATGCTAGCATAACATTTTAGTCAGATTTGTTAACTTTCATGGGTTTTGTGGTGTTTAAGACACATTGTTACATAAAATAGAAACATTTGGAAGAGGTGATTTGGCAGATAATTAAGATTTTTGTATAAAGACAGAAATAAAATAGAATCCACATGTGAAAATGATTTATCCTTAAAAAGGTTTGACTCACAAAAAAGCTCCAGTGATTGCCACCCTGGAGATAAGCGCCAAACATCTCAGTTGCCCCTTTCAAAATGTTATTCTGAAATTCAGAGAAATAGAATAGAAATGCTGTTTAATTAAGCTCAAAATATTTAATCTTCCTTACCTTGAGAAAATAGTGGCTCTTTGCCCTTTTTGATCCTTCCAGAATTTTTGTGAGTGCCTGAGAATTTACATGCACAACACCTGGGCAATCCTGATTTAAGGGATAACATATTTTCTTTTTTAACAGAGTTGAAGAAATAAACATGTTTCAAATCAATTATATATACTGTATAATATAATTCAAATTATTGCTGGTAAAATTACACTTACCTTGCTAAGGACATTACATATGGAATCCATGACCTGAACATTTCAAGGAAAAATGTGAGGTAAAAGAATTGAACTGCTCTATATTTTAAGTCAAATAGAAATTATATAAGTAATTTATCATCAGTCCTGTTCTAGACTGGACCTTTAAGGTACAAAATGCCCAGATGTTGGAGGCATGTTTTGGTGCTAGACAAAAGCCAACACACAAAGCATGTTATTTATTTGTATGCATTCTGGGCTTAATTTCCCAGTTTGTTTATATGTATATCAGTGTTTTTCAGCATCTGACTAGCAAAGAAATGTCTTCATGAACACCATGCAGAACTTCAAAATAAATTTGAAGGCTAAATGCTAGTCAGAGACCATGGTTGTTTGTTTTGGTGGTAGGGTAAGTGGACAGGACATGAGTGTAAGAATTTACATAGCTTACTATAAGGATATTAAGTTACCTCGTCATAAACAATTAATAGATTACACATTTTGCAAGTACATTGGGTTTTAAAATGGTCAATAAATAAATAAATGTTTTATTGTCAAATCAATAAAATGTAAAATGCCCATCTGATAACATTGCAAATGTATGTTTAGAACAACATGCTGTGAGAAGTTGCTTCTCTTGTAGCTTACAAAGAAGCAGCCTCTCCCCCAACCGCCAGCAAGGTGAAGGTATACATTGTGTTAGATTTGAAAACATGTTAAAAATGGAACATGGTTAAATTACATTAAATAAATTAAAAATCATACCTTCCATTGTGTGCTCTTATTGCCACTTGGTGTCCTTTAGCCTAAATACAGAAGCAATGATAAAGACTTATTATAAATATGATTATTTTACAGATAGGTCTACTGTGAGGTTATACCATCAGGAAAGCCATTTTTGGAACACATTTTATTATATTGTCTGAGGACAACATCATGTAACATAATAAATCAGTGATGACTTGAGGTCAACATATTCATATGATGGTCTGAGGACAACATCATGTAACATAATAAATAGGAGATGACTTGAGGTCAACATATTCATATGATGGTCTGAGGACAACATCATGTAACAGAATAAATAGGAGATGACTTGAGGTCAACATATTCATATGATGGTCTGAGGACAACATCATGTAACATAATAAATCAGTGATGACTTGAGGTCAACATATTCATATGATGGTCTGAGGACAACATCATGTAACAGAATAAATCAGTGATGACTTGAGTTCAACATATTCATATGATGGTCTGAGGACAACATCATGTAACATAATAAATAGGAGATGACTTGAGGTCAACATATTCATATGATGGTCTGAGGACAACATCATGTAACATAATAAATAGATGACTTGAGGTCAACATATTCATATGATGGTCTGAGGACAACATCATGTAACAGAATAAATCAGTGATGATTTGAGGTCAACATATTCATATGATGGTCTGAGGACAACATCATGTAACAGAATAAATCAGTGATGACTTGAGGTCAACATATTAATATAATGGTCTGAGGACAACATCATGTAACAGAATAAATCAGTGATGACTTGAGGTCAACATATTCATATAATGGTCACTATAAAAAATATAAACATCTAAACAGTATTTTCTTTTTTTTTCTTTTTTTTTTTTTATGCCAGAACGTCAGCGATGCTAATCAATTTTGGCTGGCAACTGCCAATTAACTCGCCAATCCAAGCTAATACTGTCAACGTTATTACTTCGATGGTGGAAAAATGCTATTCTAAAAACAAATATGAATTTTAACATCATCAGCCGTGCACGAAGGCGCATGTTAATTAATAGAATGTAAAAAGCCGTTGGTCTTACCTTGTAAATCGTGCGCTTGTGTTTTTTTTTTTTTTTTTGGCGGACTCGACGGCGGGGCACACGGTGATGACATCATAAACGTTGATTGGCTGAGGCAGTTGTTGTCCCAGGGTCATCATAAAGATATTGGTCTCAGGACAACTCCCACTTGGCAAAATCAGGTCGTGCAGAGTGGGTGAGTGACTGACTTTTTCTTTTTTCAGTGGCTATACACAGCTAGCGATGCACTTGTCATTTGGTTAGCTAGCAAGAACTTGAACCAGAGCATATCTCTTGATTTCACTCTGGCTATCTACTCCGATTTCAGAGCACTCTTGTCTGAGTGTGCCAGAGTGCAGAATAACTGATGAATTTACGCAACACCCGCTAAATTAGACCGGTGTCAGTAAACGTAGGCAGAACAATAGTCACGAACGCTCTAGATAACATGTAAACAGCCTAGCTAACCAGCTCTGCTATGGCGAGTAAATGGTCAGTGAGTTGTTCTCTCATTTGTCGGCGTTCTAATTCATCCCAAAGGTGTTTCGATGGGGTTGAAGTCAGGGCTCTGTGCAGGCCAGTCAAGTTCTTCCACACCGATCTCGACAAACCATTTCTGTATGGACCTCGCTTTGTGCACAGGGGCATTGTCATGCTGATACAGGAAACTGTTGCCAAAAAGTTGGAAGCACAGAATCGTCTAGAATGTAGTTATATGCTGTAGCGTTGATTTCTCATAATAACAGCACTTTCAGATGGCCAGGGCAGCTCTAGCAGGGCAGAAATTTGACAAACTGACTTGATGGAAAGGTGGCATCCTATAACGGTGCCACGTTGAAAGTCACTGAGGCCTTCAGTAAGGCCATTCTACTGCCAATGTTTGTCTATGGAGAGTGCATGGCTGTGTGCTCAATTTTATACACCTGTCAGCAACAGGTGTGGCTGAAATAGCCAAATCCACAGATTTGAAGGGATGTCCACATACGTTTGTGTATATATAGTGTATTTTCAGAAATCCATTCAGGTGTATTGTGTGGTTTTTGGCGAATTTGTTCTAATGATCTAAGGTCGCACTGTTGCAACTGCCTCTAAACACACAGTCCAGTTCAAATTGAATGATGGCAGCCCTGTGTGGCAATGGCTTGTTTGCATAAAGGCCTACTAGCTATGGTGCACCGGTCTGCGTAGACTCCGGTCCTGGACGAGACAGTTTTTATTAGGTTTTATTTCCTGCAGTGTCTATTAATTGTCCAAACGCACGGACGCTTTCCCACTAAACATTGCTATAGAAATTTCACAAATGCCTTAGTATACGTAATTCCCAAACGTTCTAAGAATGTATGAAAATGTGAAAATGGCCATATCTAAGTGATCGCTTGATAGAAAATGTTTTAAAAAGTGTCAAATTCTTCCTGGGGGTGTATATGAACTGATTTTAATAAGATTTAATGTTGCTAAAATGCTGTCAGTTCCACTTTAATGCCTAAATTAAGAATTCTGAGTTAATGCCTAACCTTAAGTATTCTAAGTTAATACCTATACTAAACCTTGGAATGATACAGAAAAATAACCAAACACTTTGAAATTTGACATTTGGAACAACTTTGAAATTTGACGTTTGAGAAACTTGGATAAACGTCTAATTTTGAAGTGAGAGTGTGAGAGCTTGTTGGCTTTTCCACTGTGTATCTCTGTGACATTGATTTGCGTTTATGGCCTCTCTCTCTCTGCCTCACTACTCTATGCACTGATTAAAAGTCTTCTTTATGATGGCAGAGTGCTGAGTCCAGAGATTCTATGTTATACATACCAAAGAGAATTCTACTATCCCTCACTCTTGTCCTTGCACGCACGCAGCATGCACACCGATACAGGGGATGATTTTACCCTTTTATACGTTTCTCATTTCATTTTCGACAAAGGTTTTGATCAGTGGAAAAAGGAGATAGAGCTACTTATATGAATTTCTTAATTGCGTGAGGGATTTAGAAACTCTCGAAACTTCATCCACACATGGTCAGACCCCATTGTGATAACTATAATTGGGTTGGCTGTGTATGTGAGAGCACAGGATCCAGAGGCTGGATACACGCTAATAAACTAACTAAAGCTGAAGCCTTAATTTGTCCTTTATCAGAAATATATACATGCTTCACAAATTATTTGTAAGCAGATGTCACAGTATAAAGGGTTTTCTAAAGCTTATGCCACATTTGGCAAAGCTCTAGATATAAGGACCTGTTAACCCTTTGTGACATTAGAACTGATTTGCAAAGCATCAATGTCTAGGCCTTGTGAAGGCCATTTGTTTATAAAATCTTTTAAAGTGTGTTCTATAGGCTACTGTACTCAAACACTCCCAACGCACACTCATCGTGCTAACACTCCCTCATTCACACAGAGACACCAGATCTGCTCAGGGTGAGGTAAGACATAACACTTTTATTAATGACACCGTGTCACAACAGAGTCGTCCGTTTCATTGAGAAAAGCTGATCACATTATTATTACACGTTATGGAACACCTGTCACAGCACTGAGGCTAAAGCCATCAGAGCCAGACTGGTTGTGTACAGCACGTTCTGTTCTGCAACTGGCCTGCTCTGCGCCATGCCCACACACACACACACACACCCCTCTCACTGACCAATCAGGGACATCACAGTTGGACAGTGTAACAGCTGGCAGAGAACACAACAAGAAAGTAGAAAGAATGGGACAGTGAAGATACATTCGAGAGAGGAGCGATATGGATAATGCTCAGTCACAGTTTTCAGTTCCATTGGAGGATGGTAGTATGGGGGGGGGGGTAAGGGGATGTATGGGGTTGTATAGGGTTCTATAGGGCTAAATAGGGTTGGAAAATACTGTAGATCCTTGAGACAGAAGACATTGTCATGTGGCCGAAGGCAACTGTCCATCTCTCTTGTCCTTGTCAGACAAAGAAGATTACAATCTAAAGAGTTACAGTCTGAGGGTGTATTATCATTTGTACAGTTTTGTCCTCTTGTATTTAAGAAAAGTAATATCACTGCTAAAGACCAATGTTTAGGACTATCACGTACACAGCATAATGGAGGTTTGTAGCTAGAGGAGGTTTGTAACTAGAGAGATTTGTAACTAGAGGTTTGTAACTATGCAACAGGTCACTTGCTGTGATTGTCAGTCCCTTTTGAGATGTCAATTTCTGACCAAAGTCAACGATAGCACTGCGATTGGTGCCACCCATTGCCTAGAGCCTATTGGTAGGTGGAAATAGTTGGACCCTACAACAGAGAGGATTCTGGGAAGGCTCCATTAGTAACAGTAACTTGACCAGGATGTACAGTAGACTCAGACTGGGTCCATTGTGATTTAATAGAGTTACATAGAAACGTCTTCCATTGCAGTCCTCTGATAGCTCCTTCCCTCATTAGCAACCATTACCTTGTCTCACTTTAGCAAGTTCATGCAGGATAGATCCACACAGAGCATTAAGAGTGGTTCCTCAGTTCGATGGCACATTTGTATTCACACAGTGCTCTTTCTCACACTGGCAGTTCTCTCACTGCCAACTACACACACACTGAAGGCCCATGCACACAGTGTTGCTTCGTAATGCACAACATCATTGTATGACCAATGTTGAATACCTGTAAAGCATTGTTCCATTCGCTCTCGCACAGAAGGACATCCATTCTCTTTGTGTAATGGATGGTATTTATTGGACCTACTGTAGGTATCACGTGGAAGGCAGGAAAATGCAACAGTGACTGTGTGCAAGGACCCAAACAGCCACACACAAGTCTAAAATGACACCCTATTCCCTATATAGTGCACTACTTTTGACCAGGGCCCAATACGAGCCCTGGTCAAAAGTAGTGCACTATTATGGATGCACACATACACACACAATACTGTCATCATAATCAATTAAATCGCTCACTTTGAATTTGATTCAGACCTCGATTCAGACCAAATAATTGACTTAGACCTCAGAAGATTTGTCTCAGAAAAACTGGGAAAAGAAATACAAAATAGGTGAAGATACAGTATATATAAAACATGATAAATAGAAGAAAACAAATATCAATAGTAATGATCATATGACCAAACCTATAAAATGCAATCTGTGTGTGTGTGTGTGTGTGTGTGTGTGTGTGTGTGTGTGTGTGTGTGGTTGAGGAGCCCATAGGAATGCGAGGTGTGTGTGAAGTAAAGAGCTGTGGGTTCTAAAACCGTCCAGACCGCACTATGATAGATATTATCTCTCTATTTCCCTGCAGACATTCAGGCCTTCTTCTTCTCCCTCTTCCCTCCTCTCTATAACGACGTCTCTCTCTCCTTCTCCACTTCCTCATCTCCTTTCCCTCCAATAAAACAATGTCTTAAATGTCTGAGGGGAGACTGTGCTAATGGCCAACATTAGCTCCTTAATGAAATATACATTACACCATTACTGACGAGGGCTGGGGCTGCGTGGCTAAAGCACTGTGGGCGGGGCTAAAATAATAAAACATGCACACTTACATTTCCTTCAGAAGCCTTTTGAGTGTTTATGTAGTAGGGGGTGGAGATGTGTGTGTGTCTCATGATTCTACCACAGTTGACCCAACCACGCCTAAACGGAGAGCCTCACCACTGACAATGAAAGGACCGTCTCACACAGACCCCGCCCAAAGTCTATTTCTCAGTTATAAAAGTGGTATTCAAACTTTTTCAGTGGGGACCCCATTTTTTCATTCGGAATTTCTCAGGATCCCATTTTTTCCACAAGAATGACTCGCGACCCCACCCCAAATTTCATGACACAACCTTAAAATCATAAAATCAACAATTAACATTAAATTCATTGCATTTTCATCTCTTACCAAAATGTAAAGAAACTAATGAATACATATACTGAATAAAATGTTGTTTTCAAATTCTCTTTCTCAAAAACGTTGTATATTGTCCCATACAATAATCTGTGCTCTTAATTTTTTGGTCCCTCCCATCCCTACAAAAAATATGAAATAATACTTTTTTGACGACCCCAGTTCCCCCGCGACCCCAATGTTGCCCTGACTTTGAATACCACTGAGTTATAGCATTTAATTTGTTGTTGTTTGTCAGCATGAGAGGAAATGTCTTGTTATGTCATGCCTTGTTGACATGAGGGAAAATAATAGTCTGGTTGCTTCCATGTCTCCTCAGATGGAGAAATGCGTCTCAAGTCTTTGCAGGACATCGCTGGGGTTCGATGTCTGGTAGCTGTATGTCCTGTATGTACAGAGAAGAAATGATCCATCTGCAGTGGAGGCACCTCTTCTGGACTCCAGGGGTTTTATTTACAGAAGGATGGAGTTTCCAGAAACCAATTGGACCAAACGGCAGCTCCCACTGCCTGCTCATATAGACTACAGTACAGCCCTCTTAGCCATTTACAGTAGACCATTTAGGCGCCGTTTAAAAGCCTTTGATGAGATGGGAGAACCCTTCCCACTGCAAACCATTATTAATGTCTGTTGAGCAGGAAAAAAAGAGATGGTGGGTAAAGAGATGCATGAAAGAGTAGAAGTAGGGAGAGAGAGAGAGAGAGAGAGAGGGCACAAGGGAATAGTTGGGGAATCTTCTGATTGCCTTAAAGAGTTTGATCGTAGCTTCAAACACACACTCAAGCATGCGCACACACAGACACACACACACACACACACACACACACACACACACACACACACACACACACAGTCAGCCGAGGATGTCCAGGTAGACAGGAGAGGCCTTGGCTAGGTTGAGTAGTAGGCTGTGGATCTCCTTGATGTGGTGTCTCATGTGGGGTTCCCTCTGCCAGCACCCCAGCATCAGGTCGTACACCTCTTTGGGACAGGTGCGAGGCCGCTGCAGGACACGCCCCTGTGTAATACACTCAATCACCTGTGTGTGGGGGGGGGGGGGGGGTTAGGAAAACTTTATGTACAAAAATATAAATGCAACAACTTCTAAGATTTTACTAAGTTACAGTTCATATGAGTAAATCAGTCAATTGAATAAATTAATTTGGCCCTGATTTCACATGACTGTGAATACAGAATACCAGTCAGTATCTGGTGTGTCCACCAGTTATCTCATGCAGCACGACACACCTCCGTTGCATAGAGTTGATCAGGCTGTTGATTGTGGCCTGTGGAATGTTGTCCCACTCCTCTTCAATGGCTGTGCGAAGTTGCTTGATATTGGCGAGAACTGGAACACGCTGTCGTACACGTCAATCCAGAGCATCCCAAACTCAATGGGTGACATGTCTGGTCAGTATGCAGGCCATAGAATAACTGGGACATTTTAAGCTTCCAGGAATTTTGTATAGATCTTTGCGACATGGGGTTGTGCATTATTATGCTGAGGTGATGGATGAATGGCATGACAATGGGCCTCAGGATCTCGTCACGATAATTGCCATTGATTAAATGCAATTGTGTTCATTGTCTATGGCTTATGCCTGTGCATACCATAAACCCACTGCCACCATAGGGCACTCTGTTCACAACGTTGACATCAGCTAACCACTCGCCCACACAACGCCACACATGCTGTCTGCCATCTGCCTGGTACAGTTGAAACCTGGATTAATCCGTGAAGAGCACACTTCTCCAGCATGCCAGTGGCCATCGATGGTAAGCATTTGCCTAATAAAGTCGGTTACAATGCCACACTGCAGTCAGGTCAAGACCCTGGTGAGGACGATGCGCACGCAGGTGAGCTTCCCTGAGATGTTTCTGACAGTTTGTACAGACATTCTTCATTTGTGCAAACCCACAGTTTCATCAGCGGTCCGGTTGGCTGGTCTCAGACGATCCCGCAGGTGAAATAGACGGATGTGGAGGTCATGGGCTGGTGTGATTACACATGGTCTGCGTTTGTGAGGCTGGTTGGACGAACTGCCAAATTCTCTTAAACGACATTGAAGGCGGCTTATGGTAGAGAAATGAACATAAAATACTCTGGCAACAGCTCTGGTGGACATTTCTGCAGTCAGCATTCCAATTGCAATCTTGAGACATCTGTGGTATTGTGTTGTGTGACAAAATGTTTGAGTGGCCTTTTATATTCCCCAGCACAAGGTGCACCTGTGTAATGATCATGCTGTTTAATCAGCTTCTTGATATGCCATGTGGATAGATTATCTTGGCAAAGGAGAAATCTAACAGGGATGTGAACAAACGTATACACAAAAACTTACGCAGCAGGTTAGAATAATTAACGTAGCAGGTTAGGATAATTAGTTTAAGGTTACGAAAAAGGTTTAGCGTTAGCTAAAATAACCTAACCTGCTACGAAAAGTCACTTTCGGTCATAGCTGTACTCCATCCAGTCACAACCAGGGTAGGGTCAAGGTTGGGGGTTAAAGGCACTGTAAAATGTAATTGGCCATTCTGTTGGAAAGCTTTGCCAAAGGAATGAATGTGAGGGTAGACTCCAGTTAGCGGCAGCCTGGATGCTGGTATGTTGTGCTTTCTTGCCACTTCCTCATGGAACTGTCGTATGGTGGTGGTAAGAGAACAGAAACAGGCTGGCACCCAGGCTATGATGGAGGTAGAGTATAGTCAGAGAGTTGGGGTTGGGGTTAGGGTTAAGGTTAGCTTAGAGGTGAGACTGACCTCGTTGTTGGAGAGCTGGTACCAGGGCTGTTTGCCGTAGGTGAAGATCTCCCAGAGGACCACGCCCAGACTCCACACGTCGCTCTCTGTGGTGAACTTCCTGTACATGATGCTCTCTGGAGGCATCCAGCGAATGGGCAGCATGGTGTGACCGCCCACCTACAACACCAACACACACACATACACACAGTCAGCCTGGACGCTTTATTGGAACGGTACAGAAATGACAAAATATACTACATGGTAAAATAGTCATTAAACATTAATGCATCATTTGGTACCAAGTCACCAGTTGTGTTGCATTCTTTGATGTAAGAACGTAGTACCCATCACAATCCCATACTTTTCAATTACAAATAAGGTAAATAAATACCCTTTGAAACCAGAGGTTGTAACTGGTTCACATCTGAAAATCGGGAAAAAATGAAATTTTTCGAGGAACAGAATAAGAAACGGGCACAAAAGTGATCTATACTGTTCCAGAACAGAACCGTTGTTTTTAAAAGCATGGGAACCGGTTAATAAAGTTATTTTACATTTTCCAGTGCCACAAAAAAACGCAACTAAGCACCTACGCAAAGCCCTTGCCAGTGTGTGTGCAGGTTACATGCCCCTCCCCCTACGAAACATAGGCTACTGTAGCCTAGTGACGTTACAAGCATGATTCAGAAATTAGGGAGTGCAATTTCTTTATTAGAAAATAATGGATTAACTTTTTCAATGATAGTTAAGGATAATATATTTATCACTTTTTACGTTAAAAAGTAACAGAAAGGAATGCTATAACCCGTTACTTTTTTGGGGGTTCGAATTGGTTCAGTATTGTATTTTGCTGGTTGGACCAATAGAAAAGAACAAAAAAAAAGAATGGTTCTGTTCAGAACAAAATTATTGGAGTACTATTTTGGTTCCAACCCCTGGTTGAAACAGTACCCTAAAATAAACAAAATAAATATAGATTTTAAAAACTGCAAATGGTAAAATAATAGGGTACATTGTCTGTTGTTGTGTCTAAGTTCCGAGCAATTTTTCAAAATGCCTTACTGCAGCAAGGTACATACTTAATGTGACAAACAAGCAATCATCTAACAATAACAATAATAAAATATATTTCTGAAATACGTCCCTGACCCTGACGGTTTAGTTCCATCCACTTTGAAGAACATATTTATTCATGCGCTGCAGTACAGGTGGACTTTTGAATGCCTAAGACTATCTACGGTCGTACCATCCCAGACACTGCGCAAGACAGGAAGTTGAGACTGGCCACTGCTGTCTGCTGCCCACTCAGCCCTGAATGGTCGCTTCCCCTCTCCGTCAGAGTGGCCTTTACTTTACCAGTCCATTAAAGCCAAGAGATAGTCATCACTGGTGTGTGTGTTTTTCTGTGAAAACCAATCTAATTCTAGTCTGCCTTCTCAAAGGCTCTTTCCTCCTCCTCAACACATAACTCACTTTAAGTGTTTTCACATAACTATAACCCTACTTGAGCTTCCAAGGAAAAAAACTGTGTGTGTATGTTTTGTTGCGATGGATTCACGGTCAATTGGGGTTGAGGCGAACATCCAGTGAGTGTCTCATTTAGTTAGTGTGGTTTAGTTTGGAATATTAATGCTGCGCTCCTGATCTTAGTGACTCCAATTTTTGTGTTTGTGTGTGTGTTTGTTGCTTGTGTGTGTATGTGCTTGCTTGTGTTTATGTCACTCTGTGTGTGTACAGTGCATTCGGAAAGTATTAAACTTTTTCCATATTTTGTTACGTTACAGCCTTATTCTAATGATTAAATTAATGTTTTTTCTCATCAATCAACACACAATACCACACAATGACAAAGCAAAAATGTTTTTTTAGACCTTTTTGCAAATGTATTAAAAATAAAAAATAAAAATACCTTATTTACATAAGTATTGAGACCCTTTGCTATGAGACTCGAAATTGAGCTCAGGTGCATCCTGTTTCAATTGATCATCCTTGAGATGTTTCTACTCTTTGGCCTGAATGCCAAACGTCACGTCTGGAGGAAACCTAGCACCACCCTTACGGTGAAGCATGGTGGTGGCAGCATCATGCTGTGGGGATGTTTTACAGTGGCAGGGACTGGGAGACTAGTCAGTATCGAGGGAAAGATGAATGGAGCAAAGTACAGAGAGACAACAAGACAACACAGGAGTGGCTTCAAGAAAAGTCTCTGAATGTCCTTAAGTGGCCCAGCCAGAGTCCGGAAGGTAGGGGCGTGGATCGGGTTCAGAGCCCGGACATGAACCCGATCGAACACCTAAAAATAGCTGTGAAGCGACGCTCCCCATCCAACCTGACATAGCTTCAGAGGATCTGCAGAGAAGAATTGGAGAAACTCCCCAAATACAGGTGTGCCAACCTTGTAGTGTCATACCCAAGAAGACTCGAGGTTGTTATCGCTGCCAAATAAATTTGCAAACATTTCTAAAAACCTATTTTGGCTTTGTCATTATGGGGTATTGTGTGTAGATTGATGAGGGGACAAAACAATTTAATCCATTTTAGAATAAGGCTGCAACGTAACAAAATGTGGAACAAGTCGAGGGTGCGCATATGTGCATGTGTGAGTGTTTCAGTGTGTGTGTGCTTGTTTGTGTTTCTCTGTGTGTGTGTGTGTGTGTGTGTGTGTGTGTGTGTGTGTGTGTGTGTGTGTGCATTTGTGTGTTCCTTTGTGAGGTAGAAAAGCCCCCGATTAATTGTTCTTGACATCCTGAGTTCATCAAATATTAAGAGAAGCAGTTTTACTAGCCTGTTCAGAAGGCCCAATGGTTTTTAGAGCTCAATACTCTTAGTGAGCAGAGAGACTCTCTTTCACCCTCCGTAACTCTCTCTCTCAATTCAATTCAATTCAAGGGGCTTTATTGGCATGGGAAACATATGTTAACATTGCCAAAGCAAGTGAAGTAGATAATAAACAAAAGTGAAATAAACAATATAAATTAACAGTTAACATGACACAGAAGTTCCAAAAGAATAAAGACATTTAAAATGTCATATTATGTATATATACAGTGTTGTAACGATGTGCAAATTGTTAAAGTATAAAAGGGAAAACAAATAAACATAAATATGGGTTGTATTTACAATGGTGTTTGTTCTTCACTGGTTGCCCTTTTCTTGTGGCAACAGGTCACAAATATTGCTGATGTGATGGCACACTGTGGTATTTCACCCAGTAGATATGGGAGTTTATCAAAATTGGGTTTGTTTTTTAAATTCTTTGTGGATCTGTGTAATCTTAGGGAAATATGTGTCTCTAATATTGTCATACATTTGGCAGGAGGTTAGGAAGTGCAGCTCATTTTGTGGGCAGTGTGCACATAGCCTGTCTTCTCTTGAGAGCCAGGTCTGTCTACGGCGGCCTTTCTCAATAGCAAGGCTATGCTAACTGAGTCTGTACATAGTCAAAGCTTTCCTTAAGTTTGGGTCAGTCACAGTGGTCAGGTATTCTGCCACGGAGTACTCTCTTTTTAGGGCCAAATAGCATTCTAGTTTGCTCTGTTTTTTTGTTAGTTTTTTCCAATGTGTCATGTAATTCTCTTTTTGTTTTGTCATGATTTGGTTGGGTCTAATTGTGTTGTTGTCCTTGGGCTCTGTGGGGTCTGTTTGTGTTTGTGAACAAAGCCCCAGGACCAGCTTAGGGGACTCTTCTCCAGGTTCATCTCTCTGTAGATGATGGCTTTGTTATGGAAGGTTCGGGAATCGCTTCCTTTTAGGTGGTTGTAGAATTTAATGGCTCTTTTCTGGATTTTGATAATTAGCGGGTATCAGCCTAATTCTGTTCTGCATGCATTATTTGGTGTTTTTCGTTGTACACTGAGGATATTTTTACAGAATTCTGCATGCAGAGTCTCAATTTGGTGTTTGTCCCATTTTGTGAATTCTTGGTTGGTGAGCGGACCCCAGACCTCACAACCATAAAGGGCAATGGGTTCTATAACTGATTCAAGTATTTTTAGCCAGATCCTAATTGGTATGTTGAATTTTATGTTCCTTTTGATGGCATAGAAGGCCCTTCTTGCCTTGTCTCTCAGATCGTTCACAGCTCTGTGGAAGTTACCTGTGGCGTTGATGTTTAGGCCAAGGTATGTATCGTTTTTTGTGTGCTCTAGAGCAACAGTGTCTTGATGGAATTTGTATTTGTGGTCCTGGCAACTGGACCTTTTTTGGAACACCATTATTTTTGTCTTACTGAGATTTACTGCCAGGGCCCAGGTCTGACAGAATCTGTGCAGAAGATCTAGGTGCTGCTGTAGGCCTCTCTCTCGCTCTCTCTCTCGCTCTCTCCAGCCAGGTCACTGCAGATCCACTTCCGTTTTCTTAGGGGAAACATGAGCGCCTATTAACAATATCATCTAGTAGGCTCTCGGCTTGCTAAGGCGTTGTGGATGGGGATAGCGGAAGGGCTTAAACGTTGTGCAAGCTATGGCTCAGAGGACCGCGGGTTCAATCCCAATGCTAGGCATTTTTCTTCCATTTTAACCCTATCCAAAACCTTAACCCTCGTAATAAAGTTCTAAACTTAACCTCCGAGTTTTGACGTTTATCCCCCCTTGGAAATATGTTGAATATTGAAGTCAGACCGTGAGATCTTGTTGCTCTCAGACTTATAAATATTCATAAATAACTAACTCTCTGCTTGTCTGTGCCAGAAAACCTCAAAGAAGAAGAAAACGAGGAATTGTACATTTTGAGTTTAGAGGCCACAGTATCCATGGCAACCAGGCGGGTTTGAAAGAGAGCTTTTGGGATGCCTAAGACTGGCTGCATGGGAGGGGCTTCACTAAGAGACTCCTCCTTCTCCTTTTTCCAGTAGACTGAACTGAATTGCCCTGTGTTTCTATGGAGATGGTAATTCTACTGGGAATTACTGTGTTTTTTATACCCAGGAGTGGGTATAACAAGCCCTGTTTGTCGGTCTGTAATTAAAGAGCATACAGATTTCTGTATTCATGTGGATTATATATAAATTATAAAAGAGGCTGCTCTGGGGTTGGTGGGTGGGTTGGCAGGAAGCAACTTGTGCTGGTCCACCTTCTGATCCCTCCTATGCCCTCATGGTTCATCCTTCTTTTACCCAACTCTTGGGGGAAAGCAGCTCTCAGTCTCTTTCTCTGCATATCGCTATCTATCATTGGCTCTTCTCTCTTTTCTCATGTCTAACTCTCCACACTCAGTCCCTTCTCTCAACCTCTCCACTCTGAAGCCCCCTTGTATTGCATCTTTATTTGTGTTGATTTATATTCACTTGCCCCAACCCTCCCCCTCATCTCCCCGTCTCTCTCTCTCTCTCTCTCTCTCTGTAGTAGTGTAGCTGTATACTAATATACTGTAAGTTATTTAATTACTTTTTTATAGGGACTGTCTGATATAACTTATGCTCTGTGCTGCCTTTGCCCGTTGCTATGGTGATTCCTCCAGTGGTTAACTTTACTGAGAAGGTGTGTGTGTGTGTGTGTGTGTGTGTGTGTGTGTGTGTGTGTGTGTGTGTGTGTGTGTGTGTGTGTGTGTGTGCGAAGCAGGTGGAGAATGTGTGGAAGAGACAGGCTCTGTGACATCTACGTATAAGGCCTCTGCAGTGTTTCTCAACTTCCTGTTCGGGACAGTCCATAGAGGCTGTTGCTGCTCACCGACCAATCAATCAGTTAGTTAAATACTTGGTTATTTAGTTAGTTAGCTGGTACCAATTCAATAATATTCGTTATTGAAGCAGTTCTGAGGTGTAGGCAGGCTATATAGGCTGCTGGTCCGGTGGAACATAGAACGTTGAGACAGTTCTGTGCAGCTTTCATCTTCTAGCTATTTAACATACCAGGCCAAGGGTCTACTGATCGATTCATGCCCATGCAGGGAGAGAGAGAGGCCCATGCAAAGGGAAGTAGTAGGGGGCCAAGAAAAAAGAGGGCGACACATACACTTACCCTGTAGTAGTCCGTGCTGTACACGTCTCGGGACATGCCGAAATCACCGATTTTCACCAGCAGGTTCTCTCCCACAAGACAGTTACGCGTGGCCAGGTCTCGGTGAACAAAGTGCTGGGAGGCCAAGTAGACCATGCCTGCAGCGATCTGCTGGGCGATGTGCAGCATCTGGGACTGGGTCAGCACCACGGGCCTATTGGTCGGACCGTCACCCATCATCACGGAGTCGGGACCGTGAGCCCTACGGAAGGAGAGGAGAGGAATTCCATTGAAATTCCGAATCACAACCTGAAAGGTGACATTCATTTTCAACTTTATTTATACATTTCTTAGTTCTTGCGTTGGGAGTTTTAACTCACTTCCTGTAACGGCTTCATTGAGATAGATCTCAATAGAGATTTTTGTGGGCTTTTATGCAGTAGGCGGGAATTCCGACTCAAATTCACATATAAATGTGAGTTATAAATCTGTCATTCTCATTGAAAGTAATTCTAACAATCTGTAGAAACTATGAGAATAGAAAGGTTCTGTACTTTTGTGAAACATCACAGCACAGTTGAAAAATATATGGCAAATAGAAATCCAATACGGATGGTGTTAAGAGAAAGATGGGAGGAGTTGAATAGAGCTGAAGGATGGGACTAATAACAACAAGATAACAAATGTAAAACATACAGGGTCTGTAAAATGTATATAGGTTCAGAACTATTGTGAAATAGCACAGTTACAAATATATGGCAAATAGAAATCAAACTGGATGGACACTAGAAATAGAGGAAGGCCAGGACTAAAAACAAACAAATATAACTATTGTAAAAAAGATTGTGTTGGTAAAATGTGTATAGTATGTATGAGCTGGAAGTAGAAGCCTAAGTGTTATTGTTTATTAGTTTACTCCAACTTGGGGAGCAGTGGTAGGGTTTGTGGGGAATACTAAAGGAAGGTATATTCTAAAAAAAAAGTGTGTATGTGTGTATATATGTACAGTTGAAGTCGAAGTTTACATACATCTTAGCCAAATACATTTAAACTCAGTTTTTCACAATTCCTGACATTCAACCCTAGTAAAAAATTCCCTGTCTTAGGTCAGTTAGGATCACCACTTTATTTTAAAGAATATGAAATGTCAGAATAATAGTAGAGATAATTATTTATTTCAGCTTTTATATCTTTCATCACATTCCCAGTGGGTCAGAAGTTTATATACACTAGTATTTGGTAGCATTGCCTAAAACTTGGGTCAAACGTTTCGGGTACCCTTTCACAAGCTTCCCACAATAAGTTGGGTGAATTTTGGTCAGGCTTGTAGGCCTCCTTGCTCACACACGCCTTTTCAGTTCTGCCCACAAATGTTCTATAGGATTGAGGTCAGGGCTTTGTGATGGCCACTCCAATACCTTGACTTTGTTATCCTTAAGCCATTTTGCCACAACTGAAGGAACTTGGTACTTTCAGGCGTTTGGAAATTGCTCCCAAGGATGAACCAGACTTGTGGAGGTGTCACGACTCCCTCTGAAGTTGCCTCATCCCCTTGTTCGGGAATGCTTCGGCGCTCTTTGTCACCGGCTTTCTAGCCACTGCCGCTCCCTCCTTCATTATCCATTGGTTTTGTCTTGTCATTACTCACACCTGGTTCTCATCCCCCCATTTACTACATGTTATATGTTACCTCTGTTTCCCCCTGTCACGGTGCGCATTAATGGGACGGTAAACGGAGCGCTGGTGGAGCGTCATTCCTTTATTATTTTGGAGTTGGACTCACGAAGCACAAAATACATAAAAGGAGATGACTTACAAACAAAACACGATTAACAACGAAAAACACTGTGACTCACTTGCTCTCTGATACACGAAGCAGACAAGCAGGAACAATGATCCACACACAGGTGGAATTGTGTGGAGCTTAAATGCTATCCCCAATCAGAGACAACGCTAGTCAGCTGTCTCTGATTGGGGATGATAATCTCCCTAATGGATGTGTGAGAACCTGGTTGTGTGCCTCTCTCCTCCCCTAGGTGGGAGTAAGAGGCCTTATCACAACCAAGCCCTCACAGTACCCCCCCCCCTAAGGTGCGGACTCCCGATCGCACACAAAATCCCCCCTTTCCTGAAAGACAAAAAAAAAAAAAAATGTCCAAAAACTAGGGGGGACATGGCGGGGTACTGAGGTGGTTGCTGGTGGAGGCTCCGGTTCCGGGCGTGACACAGGCTGTGAGAGTAGCTTCCCTCCTACCTCTCCGTTGCACGCCCGGTCCGGACCCCGGCGCGGTGGTTCCCCCCTCAGTACTCCCGCCAGTCACCAAGTCCTGTCTGGACCCTGGTGCGGGAGCCCTCGACCCTGGAGAGGGGCTGACAACCGGCCCCGGACTGGGCACCGGTGGAGCGGACTGCTCCGGCACTGGAGCGACGCAGATGACCGGCCCCGGACTGGGCACCGGTGGAGCGGACTGCTCCGTCTCTGGAGCGACGTAGACGACCGGCCCCGGACTGGGCACCGGTGGAGCGGATTGCTCCGGCACTGGAGCGACGCAGACGACCGGCCCCGGACTGGGCACCGGTGGAGCGGACTGCTCCGTCACTGGAGCGACGTAGACGACCGGCCCCGGACTGGGCACCGGTGGAGCGGACTGCTCCGGCACTGGAGCGACGTGGACAACCGGCCCCGGACTGGGCACCGGTGGAGCGGACTGCTCCGGCACTGGAGCGACGCAGACGACCGGCCCCGGACTGGGCACCGGTGGAGGTTCAGGTCTGCTCACCTTCCCCGGAGCTCTCGGGCTGCTGACCTTCGCCGGGGACCTCGGGCTGCTGACCTTCGCCGGGGACCTCGGGCTGCTGACCTTCGCCGGGGACCTCGGGCTGCTGACCGTCGCCGGGGACCTCGGGCTGCTGACCGTCACCGGGGACCTCGGGCTGCTGACCGTCACCGGGGACCTCGGGCTGCTGACCGTCACCGGGGACCTCGGGCTGCTGACCGTCACCGGGGACCTCGGGCTGCTGACCGTCACCGGGGACCTCGGGCTGCTGACCGTCACCGGGGACCTCGGGCCGCTGACCGTCACCGGGTACTTCGGGCCGCTGACCGTCACCGGGGACCTCGGGCCGCTGACCGTCACCGGGGACCTCGGGCCGCTGACCGTCACCGGGGACCTCGGGCCGCTGACCGTCACCGGGGACCTCGGGCCGCTGACCGTCACCGGGGACCTCGGGCCGCTGACCGTCACCGGGGACCTCGGGCCGCTGACCGTCACCGGGGACCTCGGGCCGCTGACCGTCACCGGGGACCTCGGGCCGCTGACCTTCTCCGGAGGTCTCGGGCTGCTGACCTTCACAGGAGGCCTCGGGCTGCTGACCTTCTCCGGAGGTCTCGGGCTGCTGACCTTCACAGGAGGCCTCAGACTGCTGACCTTTACAGGAGACCTCAGGCTGCTGACCGTCACAGGAGGCCTCGGGCTGCTGACCTTCTCCGGAGACCTCAGGCTGGATGCCGTGCCCACCCTGGGCACCGACGCAGAGGTGGTCTTCAGCCCTGCAGCTGGTCTGGCTGTCGGCCCCAGACTGGGCACCGACACGCTATGGAGCTCCTGCTCCACAGCGGGACTGAACGTCGTGCCCACCCTGGGCACCGACGCAGAGATGGTTCCCAGCCCTCTGGTGGGGCTGGCTGTCGGCCCCAGACTGGGCACCGACACGCTATGGAGCTCCTGCTCCACAGCGGGGCTGAACGTCGTGCCCACCCTGGGCACCGACGCAGAGATGGTTTCCAGCCCTCTGGTTGGGCTGGCTGTCGGCCCCAGACTGGGCTCCGACGCGCTATGGAGCTCCTGCTCCACAGCGGGACTGAACGTCGTGCCCACCCTGGGCACCGACGCAGAGATGGTTTCCAGCCCTCTGGTTGGGCTGGCTGTCGGCCCCAGACTGGGCACCGACGCGCTATGGAGCTCCTGCTCCACAGCGGGGCTGAACGTCGTGCCCACCCTGGGCACCGACGCAGAGAGGGTTTCCAGCCCTGTAGTTGGGCTGGCTGTCGGCCCCCGACTGGGCACCGACACGCTATGGAGCTCCTGCTCCACAGCGGGGCTGAACGTCGTGCCCACCCTGGGCACCGACGCAGAAAGGGTTTCCAGCCCTGTGGTGGCGACCCTCGCGGTAGCCTCCGTGCGAGGGGTAGGCACGGGGCGTACTGGACTGGGGACACGCACCATAGGTCTGGTGCGAGGAGCTGGCACGGGTCGCACCGGGCTGGAGATACGCACCATAGGTTGGGTGCGAGGAGTAGGCACAGACCGTACCGGGCTGGGGGAACGCACCACTGGTCTGGTGCGAGTAGCTGGAACGGGCTGTACCTGGCTGGGGAAACGCACCGTTGGGTCGGTGCGTTGAGCTGGCACGGGTCGCGCCGGGCTGGGCAAACGCACCATAGAGCTGGTGCGCGGAGCAGGCGCGGGCCGTACCGGGCTATTGTTGCGCACCGATGGTTTGGTGCGCTGAGTCGGTCTCCTCCTCCTCCGACTCTGGACCGGCGCTGGAGGCACCGGACTGGGAACTGACGCTGGAGCACGACTGTGCCTGTCGTCCCTACTCCAACGCCAATCCCCATCCTGTGAGGGTTCTTCCGGGAACCCCCACGAGTGAGGGAACAGAAGCACATCGTCGTCGTCTTCCTCCGACTCCTCTATGTACTCCCGCTCCCATGGCTGTAGGGGCTCCTCCTGGAACCCCCACGAGTGCAGTGGTCGGGGCTCTTCTCCCTCGATCCCCGACCACCCCCATAGCCCCCCCCCAAAATCAGTTTGAGGGGTTTTCTGGGCTCCAGGCTGGTCCTCAACTCTAGCCCGGTGACGTGTCCTCCGTCTCCGGCGCCTTGGCTGCTCCGGACCCCAGCCTTTCTCCACCGCATGATAATGGTAGACATCCTCTTTCGACAATTTCCCCATATCGTAGAGGATGTCTACCAAAGTCTGCTCTCGCTGCGTCCCAGGGTGGTGGATCATTCTGTCACGGTGCGCATTAATGGGACGGTAAACGGAGCGCTGGTGGAGCGTCATTCCTTTATTATTTTGGAGTTGGACTCACGAAGCACAAAATACATAAAAGGAGATGACTTACAAACAAAACACGATTAACAACGAAAAACACTGTGACTCACTTGCTCTCTGATACACGAAGCAGACAAGCAGGAACAATGATCCACACACAGGTGGAATTGTGTGGAGCTTAAATGCTATCCCCAATCAGAGACAACGCTAGTCAGCTGTCTCTGATTGGGGATGATAATCTCCCTAATGGATGTGTGAGAACCTGGTTGTGTGCCTCTCTCCTCCCCTAGGTGGGAGTAAGAGGCCTTATCACAACCAAGCCCTCACACCCCCAGGTCCTTGTCGGTTATTGTTCATTGTGTATGTGTTTGACCATTGTGCTAATGGTCAAACACATACACAATGGGTTAAATGCTCAGTTGTAGGCCAACTACATGTGAGATGTCACAAACACCTTTATTTATAAGACATTGATCAAAATAAAGTGCAAATACAGGGTTCCTCTTCCTGTTTGAGAATACACACAGCTGTGTAAATATCAAAATGTAAATAAAAAAGTACATAAATATATAAAACAAAAATAGTCACATCTCTGACAATACTCCTTCAGTTGTTAACACAATAACATACCGATTGAAAAAGTAAACATACAGGTTATCCTGTCCTGCTGAACAAGATATACAGCTTTGCAAATATCAAATGTAAATAAAAAATCTTTATAAAATATATTAAATAAAAATATGCACATCTCTGAGAATACCTCTTCCATTATTTAACATAATAACGAAGACAGAACAAAAAAGAGTGCAAAATACAGGTTTTCCTTTCCTGTTTAACAAACTATATCTATGTGCAAATAACAATGAATATGTAAACATAACATATAAACTGGACAGGTTATGTGCAAGGAACACTAGCCTATCAACTGACTCGGGCTTGAGAGATGCCCTGTGGCAGGTTACAATGTTACCACTGCAACTGAAAACCCTTTCAGAAGGTGTGCTGGTGGCTGTGACACAAAGATACTTCTTTGCCAGGTGGCTCAGTGCTGGAAAGAAAATGTCATATTCCTTCCAGCACTTGAGAGGATCTGTATCACTCTCTACACTGACTGACTCTACTGTAAGTATCTTGAAAGTTCATTTTCAATAGCCTGCCTCTGTGTCAGGTTGGTGCTGGTGGTGGCTGTGCTCTTCTTAAAGAAGCTTGCGAGTGTCTTCTTCTTAACTGGTGGTGACACAAATGCTGCTCCCTCTTGGTCTGCAGGCTGTGTCAGGCTGAAAGCACCTCTGATCAGCCAGCAGAGACTCCGCCTCCAAGACAGCTTTGTGCTTCAACATGTTGATTTTGTCACTTGAGACGTACTTGGTTTTGAACCTGGGATCCACAAGTGAGGCCATGTCCAATAGGTCACTAGTGGCTGGGTCAGCATACTTTGTGTTGAGATAATCCACAATGGTGGTATTGATGGATTTAGTCAGCTCACTATCTCCCTCATCATGTGCCAGGAGACTTGTATTGAAAAGATGAAGAACAGGTCTGACATACGAGAGAGTAACATAGTCCTCACCAGACAGAGCATCTGTGAATTCCTGAAGGGCTTTGAGAGCCTTCTGGACCGCCTCTAGGACCTCTATATCCTGCCAGGTAAGGACTAGATGCCTGGATTTCTTGTCAGAGGACAAAACTTTGGCAAGGGCTGCTCCAGAATCCTCTCAATCATTTGCTGCCTTGTTCCCATCTCGTAGCAGACTCAGTGATGAGCTGGTGAGTGGGCAGACCCAATTCTCTCCTTTTCTTCGAGCTATAGGAAAAGCTGCTCACTATTTTTTTGCACAGGGAAATAGCCCGAGAGATGCGGTCATCATCCATGCCTGTGATACAAAATCTTTTGAATATGTTTTTATTTAATTGTATTTATCTAGCTTTATTACATTTATTTAACAGATAACAAAAACTTGAATATGTGCTGATATCACTTAAACCAGTCCCTCTCTTCACATTTTATATTTATATTATTATATATATAATATTTATATATTTGTATTATTTTAAAACTGTTACGCAGTCAACTCCTTCAGCATACTCACCAATTGCAAGATGAAGCCTGTGACCAAAGCACTGCATCCTCAGCCACGTAGTCAGTTGCACCGTTTTGACAACGTTGGTCCCGTTGTCGGTTGTTATTGCAACCAGTTCCCTTTCGTCAAGTTTCCAGCTTGTAAGGGCATCCGGCAGGGCTTCAGCCATATGCGCTCCGGTGTGGTCTTGGGGAAAGTAGCTTGTTTGGAGACATGCACTTTTCATCTCCCAATCTTCCATAAAATGTACAGACAAGCTCATATATGGCTCACATGTTCTTCTCGGCCATATATCTGTTGTCAGTGCTTAGTGTGTCACTTTTGCGAGCCGGTCGGATAGTTTTTGTCTGACTTCACTGCACATTTTTGATAGTGCTTCTCTTGTAAAGTAGTGACGGCTGGGCAAATCGTATCTTTGATCCATTGTTTTCAGCAGCTTTTTAAAGCCAACTTGTTCAACCGAAGTTTAATACATTCTTCGTACTGTAGTTTAATATATCGCTGTTGTAAATGGTGAAAGAGGTTTGTAGTGCTTCCAGCACTTGTTGCGACATATCACTCTACATATCACATTGCTCTGTTGCTCATTTGACCTTTCAAACCCGAAGCATCTCAAAATGATTGAGCCATTGTTTCTCTTACAAACCAGCTCCTCGTTGCTATCTTGCCTTGTGGCTGTGTCGTCCTCCATGTTGCGCCAGAAATCGTGAGCGAGTTAGTGGGCCTGGGGTGACATGTGGAGTGTGAGAGACGCAAAAAAAAATATATATATATATTCTAAGAAGCGGTATATCTGTTCTATGTGTGTTATTTCTATGCTTCCCATTCTTAAGTTTCATTTTTGCATCTTGTACTTTAGGTTTGGTACAACAGCTTCAAACAGCTAAAAATACAATATTTTCAGTTATAGCTAATATATTTCACAGCAGTTTAGATGGTACAATGATTCTCTACACTATACTTGCTTGCTTTGTCACATAAACTGAAATTAGAATTAGGCGAACTGTTAGAATTTGAACAACCAGGAAATGGCTGTGCGATTTCTGCATAGCGCATCTTTAAGTGTGCGGAAATTGAACGTAATTCTCTTTTATGCACTTATCTCTCTATGCGTTTTCGGACCTTTAACTTAAGCATGAGAATATCATGGTATTAACCCACTATTTGCTGAGGGTGGAGATCAAATCAATTAAGGTGTGGTGGAGGTGTGTCTACAGATATGCCGTATTCTTGACTTAATTTCCTCATAATTCCACCACCTTTATGCGCGAGGAAACCATGAATAAGGTGGAGAGAACCTCCTTGTTCCAAATGGAAAAAGCATCTACTTCATTTTTTCCCAATAGAAATAACAGTATTCTCCATGCACTGTAATTTATTAATTGATAAGAGATTTTAATAAGAGCTAGGTAAATACGTTTGGAGAAGGGGATTGTAAATACACATTGCAATTGTTTTAGATGATTTTTCCTTATGATCCCAGGAGACGAATGTGAAACCACTCATATGGAAGTAAACTGAAAATCATATTAACATGACATGTTTTGAGGCCCCTTCTCCAGAGTGAAGTAGGGTATAAATAGCTGGGCCGTTATTCAGAATTTGTATTGTATGCCCTCATAATTTGTGTGGATGAAATTTGGAGATCCAAGCTATAGGCTTCTGCAGGGGCGCCGTATGGGGGGGAAAAGTTAGGATGATTCTAAGGGCCTGTGACTGACAGGGGCCCTAAAATATTATTCCAGCATTAGGTAAAAACATTTTGGAGCCCAATGTTATATATTTTCATGGGGCCCAAAATCCCTGGAGGCTCCCCTGGGCTTCTGTAGCGCCGAAAATGCCAAGTTGATGTATGCAGTTTAGAATGTTTTAATTATATGCCCGTGCCACATACATTTATAACGGTCAATTTAGTTTCCTTTTGCAACATTCCAGTTTCCCTTTCTTTCCTCTGTCATGTCCATGTAGTTGTTCCTGAAGCTTGCTAGCATTAGTGGATCCTATTAGGCTAACGTTGTGCAATAATTTGGGACATGTAGCCTGTGTCATTATGGAACTCGGACCACACGTAGCGGTGCATGGTTCACAACGAACTAGACCGTCGTCATACAGTTCCATGATTAGTGAGGATTAGGGTAGATTTTAACCGCTATTGTACACTTATTTCATGGTTTGAAATTAAATATGACATATTTCATGATGAATCAAGCCAGTGTATTTTGGATTGATCAATATCTTTTGTGCTTTTTTTTTTAATGATTCATACATTCTTTCTTAACCCTAAAATGTGCCTAAATAATCTACAAGATCAGAGTAATTTTAAATCTATCAGTTGGTGCTGAAACTGAGACGAATATGCATATATTTAGATGGCTTTTTTTCATTGATCCCTATATTCTGAACACGTTCTCTCTATGTATTTTAGAGTCTGTTGAAAAAAATTAATTTATAAAAAAAAAATAGAATTAACGATACACTGTATTTAAAGGGAAGGCTTGAGATAAATGTACTGAAAACCCTATTGAATTAAAACTCTAGGAGAAAATTAAAGGGAACAACGCCTGCAAAGCCCATTACACACCTGCATAAGGCAAGTCTGAATACCACCTTCTGAGAATTGCGTAGGGAAGGCATGTGTAGGAAAGGCGTAACTTGCCTAAGTCTGAAGCGGACCATAATATGAACATGCCCACAGAATGGTTTACCTGAGGAACTTGTTGAGGTCCCCGTGCTTCATATACTCAAACACCATGATGAGGGGGTCGCTCTCCACACACACACCGTAGAACGTGACAATGTGCTGGTGCTGCAAGTTGGTCAGCAACTCGGCCTCCCGGTGGAAGTCCTTCCTTGCATTCTCACTGGCCTCTTTCAGGGTCTGACCACACAAACACACACAGGTTACTACCTCCCTTTACTCAGTTTGTTAGACACCGAAAACCTCATACTTAAACATTTTGCAAGCTGTGCATGAAGACTACTTACTGGCAATACATTTTTACTGGGAGGGGAATATGTTTTTGGCTCAAGTCCACCAAGTGCAGACATGAGTAACTCTTAAAGTAAAAGTGAGTTATAGGAACAATTTTAGCTCATTGGTAATGACCAGCAGAGATGTTGTATACTTATGTACAGCAAGTTCAGTGTTATTTACAGAAGTAGCGTGGTTGGTTCTTGTGTTCTGATTGTTGCATTAGTGATGGTAAATCATGAAATCTGTCATAGCGATGTAAGTGCAGAGGCAAGAGAGAGAGAGAGAGAGAGAGAGAGAGAGAGAGAGAGAGAGAGAGAGAGAGAGAGAGAGAGAGAGAGAGAGAGAGAGAGAGAGAGAGAGAGAGAGAGAGAGAGATATATTCAGGAAATGTAATAGGAACAGGAGATAGCTAAGGAAGCCAAAGGATGACCCTCTGTTCTGACCCCCAGCTAGAATGCTGAGATGGCAGAAAAAGAGATTCCTCCACCCCCATCTTCAACAATTTAGATTTCAGGAAACAGAACTCGTCAATTTGATCAGAACAGAACTGGAAATGGATGAGTTTCCCAAAAGCTTCAGAGCTGACATGATACTTTGTTTCTCTTAACAACCCAGACCCATGACAATACAAGAACAAGTTATTTGACAAATTCATTCACACATAGAAGATTGACCACTAAACATTGATTTGGCATGGTTACTTTCTCGCGGCTGGGTTGTTCAGGGGAATAAAAGTGCCAAATTACCTACAAAGATTTCAGGAAACTCACCCCTGAATGTGATTTACCTATGACACTGCATGACCGCCGGAACGTTGGAGCATTGAATCGCCTGTGTGACTGCTAGCATCTTTGCATGACTGCCAACGTATTAGCTAATGTCACTAATGTTCCATATCGTGATCGATGGCTCCCTTGTGAGTTTGACCATAAACATGGAAGCTTAGCCTATATGGCTGCATGCCTGTCCAATGTTTGCTTGTAAAACCACTACCATTAGTGGATATGAGTATGTTAGGCCGTAGAAGCGGCAACTCGGAAAGTGCTAGAGTCACTTCTATCTTATTCAATGGCAGGTTTCTAGTAGATACAGGACATACTGCCCTGCCACTCAAGCCCCACTTCACACTTAGAATGTGATAGGACACAGGAAGGACAGGAAGTCATGGGGAGGGGGTTCTCTCCCATGCCATGTTTTTTTAATGAAAACTCTCCTATAAGATCTAATTTAACCACATACTATGAATGCTGGGATTCTTGGTGGAAGCAGGCCAGTTGCCAATTTTCCTACTGGAGTATCTAGGGAGTAGGGTCTAGGGGTCCATTTGGAAATTGGCCAAACGATGTAGCCTACAGTGGGTTGTGATAGACTGGAAAGAGCAGCGTTACCTTGACGGCCACAAGGATCTTTTCGAGCTCAGGAGACAGGTTATAGCACTCGGCCAGAAATACTTTCCCAAACGCCCCCTCTCCCAACTCCCTCTTCAGCACTATGTTGTGCCTCTTGATGTGCTGGACAACTGCAACACAGAGAGAACCTAGTTATTACAGATATCAGGGTGACTTCCTAATATGAATGCCATAATCAGCATATACCTTAGATTAGAAGAGATGATGGCTTATGGTTGGATTAGAGGACTGGGAGCCGTCATTGGTTGCTTCGAATGATCTATGTACTATTTTGTTATCTTGATATTGATGTTGATGAGCTGTATTGTCTTGTCACTGTGTTTTCAATTGAAAGTGAAAGTTTCACTATTAGTTTTGTATTCTGTATTTTTACAGTGATTATAGTGACATCATGTTGTACAACGCTAGCTCAGCTCCCTCTCTCTGCATGTGTAATAGCTATCAAGTGGGAATCGTCATCAATAGATGTTTGAAAGTCTATTTGAAATAGCGATTTTTTTTCCCAGAGCTGTTTTCATGCAGACAGATACTCTGCACCCACTTAACTCAACCAAGCCCTCCCACTATAGCGCAAGGACAGAGGAGAACACCAAAACATATTCATCAGCAGGTTACTGTCTTCAGAGAGAAACAGGACACAAACCGTCATGATTGTTTTTGCATTTGAAGAAAAGCTCACCACTCAGGCTATTGCATTGCGGAGGGCTAGACTTTGAAGTTGCATCGAGCTGCACTAACTTACTGAGAACCATAACCCAATATTAAAGAGATAGGGAACGGTAGAGAGAGAGAGCGTAGGCCATTAGGCCAGAAGGTACAGTCTCAAGACCTGAGCACAGCTTGTGTGTGTGTGTGTGTGTGTGTGTGTGTGTGTGTGTGTGTGTGTGTGTGTGTGTGTGTGTGTGTGTGTGTGTGTGTGTGTGTGTGTGTGTGTGTGTGTGTGTGTGTGTGTGTGTGTGTGTGTGTGTGTGTGTGTGTGTGTGCCTGCGTGTGTGCGTGTGTGCGTGTGTGTTAACCTGATGACATCACATCTGCCAAAACCACAGTTCAGGGAATTATTTAAGTACCCACAATTCCCTAAACATCTACCCCAAAAAAGCCACAACTCACTACCATTGCTTAATAAATCTCTTCTTTACCCACACATATTAACAGCTATCATATATCTCTGTCACTCAAACACTTTCTACTCACAACTAAACTATTTCCACCATTAGAGTCATTACAACCACACAACTCAACCATTACCGCCATTACAGTCATTACAACCATACAACTCAACCATTACCGCCATTACAGTCATTACAACCATACAACTCAACCATTACCGCCATTACAGTCATTACAACCATACAACTCAACCATTACCGCCATTACAGTCATTACAACCATACAACTCAACCATTACCGCCATTACAGTCATTACAACCATACAACTCAACCATTACCGCCATTACAGTCATTACAACCATACAACTCAACCATTACCGCCATTACAATCATTACAACCATACAACTTAACCATTACCGCCATTACAGTCATTACAAACATACAACTCAACCATTACCGCCATTACAATCATTACAACCATACAACTTAACCATTACCGCCATTACAGTCATTACAACCATACGACTCAACCATTACCGCCATTACAGTCATTACAACCATACAACTTAACCATTACCGCCATTACAGTCATTACAACCATACAACTCAAACATTACTGTCCATTCATGTACAGTAAATGTACATCTCCACAACCAAACGCCACACATTTACTACATGCATCATTCTCAGTAAGTACATAGTGAATACATATCAAGAAGAGACAAAACCACAACCCTTCCCCTGTCATTCGTCATAGAGTTATAGCTAATTAGTTATGGCTTTTCCAAAGCCTCACTTCTGGACGGTGGGGTAGGGGTTGGCTTTAGACTTTAGTCCCTGTGTTATGATGTCATGGGTGAATGGGATGCATACCACAGCAGAAGAGTAAACAACCTGGTGAAAATACATTTGTGAATCACATTTTCCAGTACAATGCTAATCCTTCTAAACCCAGAGACCAGGATGGAGAGAACACGAGGAAGCCAGCGGGATTAAGAGAAGAGTAGACTGCACTAACAAAGAAGGAAAGCTCTGTTGCATTGGCCTTTAGTCCTTCAGCTGCAAGACATGCAAGTTGACCGTACTTTGCGTCTGTGGATGTGTCTTTCGGCCGGGGTACAGTGCCTTCGGAAAGTATTCAGACCCCTTTACTTTTTCCACATTTTGTTACGTTAAAGCCTTATTCTAAAATGGATTAAATAAAATGTCCTCAGCAAACTACACACAATATCCCATAATGACAAAGCGAAAACAGATTTTTAGAAATTTTTGCAAATGTATTACAAATAAAATACAGAAATACCTTACTTACATAAGTATTGAGACCCTTTGCTATGAGACTCAAAAATGAGCTCAGGTGCATCCTGTTTCCATTGATCATCCTTCAGATGTTCCTACAACTTGATTGGAGTCCACCTGTGGTAAATTCAATTGATGGGACATGATTTGGAAAGGCACACACCCACAGTTGACAGTGCATATCAGAGCAAAAACCAAGCCATGAGGTAAAAGGAATTGTCTGTAGAGTTCTGAGACAGGACTGTGTCGAGGCACATATCTGGGGAAGGGTACCAAAACATTTCTGCAGCATTGAAAGTCTCCAAGAACACAGTGGCCTTCATCTTTCTTAAATGGAAGAAGTTTGGAACCACCAAGACTCTTCCTAGAGCTGGCCGCCCGTCCAAACTGAGCAATCGGGGGAGAAGAGCCTTGGTCGGGGAGGTGACCAAGAACCCGATGGTCACTTTGACATAGCTCTAGAGTTCCTCTGTGGAGATAGGACAACCTTCCAGAAGGACAACCATCTCTACAGCACTCCACCAATCAGGCTTTATGGTAGAGTGGCCAGGAAGCCACTCCTCAGTAAAAGGCACATGACAGCGTCAGGGACTGGGAGACTAGTTAGTATCGAGGCAAAGATGAACGGTGTAAAGTACAGAGAGATCCTTGATGAAAACCTGCTCCAGAACGCTGAGGACCTCAGACTGGGGTGAGGTTCACCTTCCAACAGGATAACGACCCTAAGCACAATGCCAAGACAACGCACGAGTGGATTCGGGACAAGTCTCTGAATGTCCTTGAGTGGCCCAGAACCCGATCGAACATCTCTGGAGAGACCTGAAAATAGCTGTGCAGCAACGCTCCCCATCCAACCTGACCAAGCTTGAGAGGGTCTACAGAGAAGAATGGGAGGAACTCCCCAAATACAGGTGTGCCAAGCTTATAGTGTCATACCCAAGAAGACTTGAGGATGTAATCGGTCTGAATACTTATATAAATGTTATATTTAAGTTTTATATTTTTAATATATTCCAAAAATGTCTAAAAATACATTTTTGCTTTGTCATTATGGGGTATTGTGTGTAAATTGATGAGGGGAAAAAACTATTTAATACATTTTAGAATAAGGCTGTAACGAAACAAAATGTGTAAAAAGTCAAGGGGTCTGAATACTTTCCGAATGCACTGTGTGTGTGTGTGTGTGTGTGTGTGTGTGTGTGCGCGTGCATGTGTGTGTACATCTTTTGTTCTTAATGAGCTTTGTCCACTCTAATGGAGTGCACAAACTAATGGAGGATATTGATCTGTTTCTAAGACATTAGAGTCACACCCACTCGCCTGACATAATACCTTACCTACACTGTTTCTCTCTTCTTCATCAAACTGAATACGACATTTACACACACACACACACACACACACACACACACACACACACACACACACACACACACACACAAACACACACACACACACACACACACACAGTTCTACAGTATTTACTGACATTTTATGTTTTTCTGGGGCTCATAAATCTATTTTGGTCAGACCACAGCTCTCTTCCCATTGGCCCAGACAGGAGAAGACAGTGGAGACACACAGTGTAACTCAGACCTACACAGAGACACAGTCCTATTGTAGAGGACTCTGCACATCATCTGCTCAGGAACTTATGTCCTCTTTAAGAGGCATGACCTCCAATTTGATGGATTAGATAGGTACAACTACACAGCTGACAAGTGGGATTGACACACAGAAACACACACACACACACACACATGGAGCGCTGCCTGTTCCACTCAACACATTTTATCAGCAGCTCCAGTGCCATTTCCATAGCAGCGGAGAGAGTGTTGCTAAGGCAACCCGCACATACGTACATTCTGGTGTGGGTTCTATGTGTCGGTGCAACAGATTCATGGTGACGTCAGCACTCAGATCCTCTGAGATCTCCTGGTCTGCAGGCTATTCTTCTTTGCTACAACATAGTAGGCTATGTATTGTTACCCATTAAAAGGAACTGGTGGTAAAAGAAAGCCATTTGTATGTGTATCGTGTGAGTGTATACGTGCCTGTGAGTTTGTCTGTGCATGTGTGTGTAAGCCATGGTCTTGTTGTACTCACAGGTGTCTGATTTGAGCATGCTATTGCTGCGGAAGTACTGCGGGTTCTCGATAACGGGGATCTTGGTCATGCCGATGATGACAGCGTCTAGGCCCATCTCAGAGGAGGACGGAGTGTTACTGCCGTTGGACACGTGGTGGAGAGGAGAGGCCGAGTCGTCATCATTACTGATCACCGACGATGCACCTGAGAGAGAGGGGAGAGCGAGAGGAGAGAGAGAGGCGAGAGGAGAGAGCGAAAGGAGAGAGCGAGAGAGAGAGAGAGAGAGAGAGAGAGAGAGAGAGAGAGAGAGAGAGAGAGAGAGAGAGAGAGAGAGAGAGAGATAGGAGAGTAGAATTAAGTGTGAGTGAAAAAGTAAAAGAGAGGAAGAGAGAAAAAGAGAAGAGATGAGAACAGAACAGAATGAGGGGAGGAGTGGTGTTTGAGGAAAATTAAGGTGGAAGAATTAAATAAATAAAAAATGTAAGAGGCATGTTTTTGTTTTTACAAAAAGTATGAGGCTCAATTCTATACCAATCACCACACCCTTCCTTGTTCATGAGTTTCTGAGATATGAGGTATCGCTGATCACATTACCATCATGATATTATCAACGGGCTACTCCAAGAAGGACACATTATACATCCCTAATAAACCTCCATAACCTAAGACACTATATCCTTCTTAAGATGTGCATATCAAAACCCATATCCAAAGTACGCACTATGGGTATAACTGCATTTTATATGCAATGTTACCACACACTCAAATATTGTTAAATACAGTATGTTTGAGTACATTTTTGTTAATGTCAAGGAAACTCTCTCTAATCTGTCCCATGAACAGAAACATGGTCTTTAAACTGGTGGAAGTTAGGGACCAAACTCTCTCAAAAAATGTAGTTCAATTGTATCCCCTCAGGGGTAATGAATGTACAATAGTAGTTTAGGTCATGATGAGAATGAATGTGTTGATACAGTACTTTGTGAATGCGGAGAGAATGACGGTCGGACTCTGGGCCTGTGCTCATGACGGTCGGACTCTGGGCCTGTGCTCATGACGGTCGGACTCAGGGCCTGTGCTCATGACGGTCGGACTCTGGGCCTGTGCTCATGACGGTCGGACTCTGGGCCTGGGCTCATGACGGTCGGACTCTGGGCCTGTGCTCATAGCGGTCGGACTCTGGGCCTTTACTCATAACGGTCGGACTCTGGACCTGTGCTCATTCCTTTATGTTTATAATTTATCTGTGGACCAAATGTTGTTTCTTCTCTGGTTTCCACTTCCATCCCAAAATAAACTATTAATATTTTAATCTCATACACACAGTCTCAATCTCTAAACACCCACGCACGAACTCAGACACACCACAGTGTTGTTTTGGATCAGTAGGGGAATAGCAGTGGTGCATTCCTAAGCAGGAGGAGGCAACGGAACAGAGAAACAAAGAGGGATTGTGTGTGTGTGTGCGTGTGTGTGTGTGTGTGTGTGTGTGTGTGTGTGTGTGTGTGTGTGTGTATGTGACCGTGTGGGTGGACGCTGCCATGCATGCACCCTGATCACCAGATTGTTGTGAAACATGAATAATGAAGTCAAAGCACATATCTGTCCAAACTAGCTCCCATGACCTCCACCCTCTGTGACCTCCAGCATTGTGTTGAAAGGAAGCAACCCAACCCCTGACAAATGACTGCAAGACTCATGAAAAGTATTGTAGTGACCCTTACCAAGGTAGACTAGTTAAAATCTCCCCCAAGAGGGTTAACCCTAGTGGAGCAGTGGTTAGCAAGTTAACTATTGAAAGAATTACCTAGTAGTATGATTTACCTTATTTCTTATTGACTAGGGCCTGGAGTTTTTTCCTCACCGACCAGGAAAACCTCAATGGGGGTCCTAGTTCATGACAACCGATGAGGCTTGCCTGCTGGCGGTTTGATAATCTAAATTTTACAATCTCGAAACATCGGGCCTCAGTTCGTCCAGTCCTGCTCTGCTTTTCTTTGCGGTGGTTACTGTCCGAGGAGTTTCAAGCGGCGCACTGACAGTAGAGCTCTACAGGGGAGCTCCTTGATTCTCCACCGATAATATTTTGAGTGGTTTCACCGCAAACAGGCTTCTCGCTCCCCCGTGGGTGCTCAAATTATGTGCCTCCATTACGCCTCCACCTCCTCTGAAGAGCCTTGACGCAGCCGCATTGTAGCGTAGTGGCTGCGCTGCAATGCATTGTGGAGACCGGAGAGGCGTCCATCTTGGATCTGACTGGAGACATATGTATGGAGTTTCTCTGACTGAGAGCAGTGATCCTGCGAGAATGACTGGTCTAATCAGCTTGACCTGCAGTTCAGACAGCCAGGTAGACAACAGTTAGGTGATGTACTGTATATAACTTACCAGAGACAGTGATGTCAGGCGGCTCACAGACACGCCTCTCTGAGCCCCGCACAAACACACTCTAGGCCTGACACAATCTGGAGAGGGCATGTACTTAAAATGTGTATTTATTTCACACACACCGCATCCTAAGCAGGTTATTGCTGTAGGTGTGTGTGTCGGGGGGACTCATCATTAGCGGTGAGGTCTAGGGTCAGATCGTTATAAACACTATTTAGCCTGGGGGAGGGAAGGGTGGGGGGGGTGGCACAGAACAGGTTGGTGGGCCACGGGGGTCATAAGTGGGGTCAGGTCCTGACCTAACACACTTTAACAGACAGAGCTGCTCTAATGCAGGGGTGGGCTGGGGGGTGGAGAATCTGTTACTATATTGATCTTCTCTGGCTCGCTGGGCGCTCATCCATAAGAAAGACAGACAGACTGACAGCAGCAGACCATTTATTGAACATGGGGTTTAAGGGCTGCTGGGGTTATGGACATTTTTGAGTGTACTAAACGGCTTAAAAGGACATCATGAGTGTCGTTAAAACAAGGTGAGATGCTCATGATCTCTTAAATCATTTTATTTGCCACATGTGCCAAATACAACGGCGTAGACTTGACCGTGAAATGCTTGCTTACGAGCCCTTCCCAACGAGTTAAAAAATTCTAATAAAAATCAAAATAATGAAACAATAGAGGAATAAAATACACAATGGAGCTATATACAGGGAGAACCAGTACCAGATCACTGTGGAGCTATATACAGGGAGAACCAGTACCAGATCACTGTGGAGCTATATACAGGGAAAAACAGTACCAGATCACTGTGGAGCTATATACAGGGGAAAACAGTACCAGATCACTGTGGAGCTATATACAGGGAGAGCCAGTACCAGATCACTGTGGAGCTATATACAGGGAGAACCAGTACTACATCACTGTGGAGCTATATACAGGGAGAACCAGTACCAGATCACTGTGGAGCTATATACAGGGAAAAACAGTACCAGATCACTGTGGAGCTATATACAGGGAGAACCAGTACCAGATCACTGTGGAGCTATATACAGGGAGAACCAGTACTAGATCACTGTGGAGCTATATACAGGGAAAAACAGTACCAGATCACTGTGGAGCTATATACAGGGAGAACCTGTACCAGATCACTGTGGCGCTATATACAGGGAAAAACAGTACCAGATCACTGTGGAGCTATATACAGGGAGAACCAGTACCAGATCACTGTGGAGCTATATACAGGGAGAACCAGTACCAGATCACTGTGGAGCTATATACAGGGAGAAACAGTACCTGATCACTGTGGAGCTATATACAGTGAGAACCAGTACCAGATCACTGTGGAGCTATATACAGGGAGAAACAGTACCAGATCACTGTGGAGCTATATACAGGGAGAACCAGTACCAGATCGCTGTGGAGCTATATACAGGGAGAACCAGTACCAGATCACTGTGCAGGGGTATTTGAGATAGATATGTATACGAAGGCAAGAGGAACAATGTGTTTCTCGTCCACTTCAGACACGCTCAGAGCTAACTGGCAGTGATGACCGGTAAAGTGTCCTGTCATCCCTCTGGCCCAGTGAGCCTCCCCTGCCCCCGCCCCTGCTCCCACCCCTGCCCCCGCCCCCTGCCCCCGCCCCCTTGCCCTCCAGCAGGGTAACCTGAGCATATTGCTCTCTAAACGCACCTCTAACCTCGCTGAACACATGAAGAATCTATTGATCTCACAGACACAGAGGAAAGGAGGGATGGAGGGATAGGAAGAGAGAGAAAAACATATAGAGGAATGAGAGTAAAGAGAAAAACGTATAGAGGAAAGAGAGTAGAGGAGGAGGGAAAGGAAGGTTATGAGCAGGGAGAGATGGGGGTGGGGGGGGGAGAGATGAGGAGGGGTCGATGGACAGATGAATGAATTGAACAGGAGAGAGAGAAGGATGAAGGGATGAAGACTAATGGAGATGGAAGGAAGGATACAATTTCATTTACACTGCAATTTAATGACACTACCTGACAGAACAGGACCTATCCACAGTCTGCAGCATATCAGATTCCTAACTGACCTCCCCCTCCATGTAAAAATATAGATTTTCTCTCTCTCTCTCTCTCTCTCTCTCTCTCTCTCTCTCTCTCTCTCTCTCTCTGTCAGTGCTTTTCTATTTTTAATAAACAAACCACATTCAACTTTTCCTGTGACCCCAGGGAGACTGGCTCACCTCCTCCCACTTAAAACATGCCAAGGTGACGAGAGAGAAAAGGAGAGGAGGAATAATGAGAAGGAAAGAGAAAGAGAGAACATCCATCGCTTCTCTTTATACTATTACTCGTCCATCGTTTGTCTTGGGAATGAAAGGCTGTGTGTGGTGGTGTACTCTGTAGCAGGTTCCATGATGTGCCTTGTGTTGAATGAAAGGCTGTGTGTGGTGGTGTACTCTGTAGCAGGTTCCATGATGTGCCTTGTGTTGAATGAAAGGCTGTGTGTGGTGGTGTACTCTGTAGCAGGTTCCATGATGTGCCTTGTGTTGAATGAAAGGCTGTTTCTGGTGGTGTACTCTGTAGCAGGTTCCATGATGTGCCTCGTGTTGAATGAAAGGCTGTTTCTGGTGGTGTACTCTGTAGCAGGTTCCATGATGTGCCTCGTGTTGAATGAAAGGCTGTTTCTGGTGGTGTACTCTGTAGCAGGTTCCATGATGTGCCTCGTGTTGAATGAAAGGCTATGTGTGGTGGTGTACTCTGTAGCAGGTTCCATGATGTGCCTCAAGTTGAATGAAAGGCTGTGTGTGGTGGTGTACTCTGTAGCAGATTCCATGATGTGCCTTGCATGTGGTGGTGTACTCTGTAGCAGGTTCCATGATGTGCCTCATGTTGAATGGCAACTTTAATACACACATAGGAGTGGATGGATTACATTTTGACAGTCCACTCTGAGGGTCATTGAGGGCTTTGAATGCCCCATTTCAGCAAGTGTGTGCGTGTGTGTGTGCGTGATGTCCCTGCATTGCTCAGGGTCAGTGGCTGGTCAGAATATATGGGTGAGCTTCTAAAAAACCAAAACTCGAACACACTCTGGAGAGGGGGAGGAAGGACAGAGAGGGAGGACACTCGAGAAAAATGCCTTCACTTCATTTATACGGATGTACAATGTGTTCCAATAGTTTTTATTGTCTACAAGTGAGCCTCAATATGCCTCTTGGATATGACTTAAAACACTACAGCAATCAATCCCATCATGTATAGCACAACAACCACATAACACACTCACAAGAGGCTCTAGGCCCTGGATATTCCAGCAAGTATAAAATCACATTTTATATTGCATATCGGAGTGTACACACATATTCCAATAGAAAAACACTTCTAAGATGCACTTCCAGTTTAATAAATGTTAGTATTTCACTTTCCCAGTGTTAGAATGACTATCTAATTTCTCTTCAAAAAATATAGCACTTAAATATGTACAGATATGTGCAATACATGTTGTTATACTATATGTTCTGGTAAAAAAAGGTTATCTTTTATTTTCCTATGGAAGTGTAATGATGTGTAACTGTATTTCTGTCTCAACAGTGACCCTGTAACATCCTCAATAAAATATTCTCCATACATCAAACCTGACTTCCATTTGTACTACAGCTTTAAAGAGTGTGTATGTGTATTTTACACGTTTATGTATGATGAAAGTATTATGGGTGATAAGATGTAGGTTGTTGGTATGAACCTGTATGTTTCAGTTCATGTGTTAGCATATGGAAATATTTATAGAATATACAGTATGCATGGCTAGGTGTGTACTGTATGGGTACATGTAAGTGTGTGTGTTTTCTATGTTTGTATGCGCTGTAAGTGTGTGTGTGTGTGTGTGTGTGTGTGTGTGTGTGTGTGTGTGTGTGTGTGTGTGTGTGTGTGTGTGTATGCATGCATGCTGGGGGAATTTTACTTAGATAATTAATTTAACATGCAGTCTTCCAGGGTGGGTGGTGGTGTGTGGACCAGATGTAGGTTAATGGTCGTCTCATCTCGACCTCTCTACATTATTAATCTACAGAGAGGCTTTTTGAGGGTCTCACCACCAAACCTCCTCCTGATTGGACAGCCAGCGCCCCTACTGGACCTATAGCTCACCTTTACTACACCTCAACCATCAAACTGTATTTACATGTGTATATTTTCTCTCTCTCTCTCTCTCTCTCTCTCACTCTCTCTCTCTCTCTCTCCTGGGAGTGTTGGTGTATGCTGGGAATTGTATGAGCGAGTGGTTTCTGGAGTTAGATCTCCTGTGTTTTCGTTTTGGCTTCCTTTTCTTGGTGGTTTTCCTTTTTCTATGCATGATTACATGTGCTTATGTTTTTGGACTCAATGGAGCAGACTTTGGAGATATCGTTTAAAGTAAAGTATGACAACAGACTGTAAAATATTGAGGAAATGTGTTACGCTTCAGCAAAAGGTAGTGAGAAACGTGGTAAGGTTAAGAGAAAATTAAAACAATGATGATGATGATGCCTCACAGGTTGTTTTTCTCTCTTTGTCTGGTTTCTCTGTGGTTTCTTCTGGTTTTCCTTTCTCTTTTCAATATGGAGGTACTAAGGGTAGGTTCTTTCAATATTAATGGGGGAAGGGACAAAAAATAAGAGGGCTTGGCTATTAGAAGTAATAAAACATAAAAGGCTTAATGTCGTTTTTCTACAGGAGACACATAGTGATGAGGCTGACTGGGATATGTGGTGGAAGGGGCAGCATATGCTCAGTCATGGTACTAATTTCAGCGCTGTTTTCCTCAGACTTAGGGGTGACCGTGGTATCTACAACTGAGATTGTCAAGGACCGGGTTTTATTGGTCAAGGCGTTTTTTTAATGTTTATGCTCCTAATGAGGGTACAGAATGTATTTCTGTATTTGATAAAATAAAAGAAACATTGTGTTCATTAGGGGTGTATGGTTTTAGGGGGGGGGGCTCTAACTGCACAGTGGATTTTACTGTTGATTGCACTGCTGAAGAACCTCACCTGCGGTCAGCAATTTGTCTATCTGGTCTATTAACTGAGTTTGTATTTATTTCTCTCCACACATCAGAAAGCTCAAAGGTTAGGCAGTACACATGGCTAAAAGTTAATGAAGGTCATGTCAGTGCAGCAAGGTTAGACAGGTTGTATGTATCTGAGCACAGGGTGGCAGGTAGCCTAGCGGTTAGAGCGTTGGGGCAGTAAGCGAAAGGTCTCTGATTTGAATACCCAAGCTGACAAGGTGAAAAACCTGTCGATGTGTCCTTGAACAAGGCACTTAACCCTAATTTGCTCCAGGGGCTGACCCTGTAGGTTGGCTGTCATTGTAAATAAGAATTTGTTCTAAACAGACTTGCCTAGTTAAATAAAGGTAAAAAACTGTGGTAGGGTTGTAAAGTGTGACATCACTCCTGTGGGTTTTCCTGATCACCACATTGTTACTGTTGCTATTCACTTGTCCTGTCCATGAAGGTCATCACCTTATTGGTATTTTAATGTTAAGATATTATATGACGCCATGTTTAGTGAAACGTTTTTGTTGTTTTGGGAAGAATTTAGGGTTATTAAATAGAATTTTGAGTCCTTGAGACAATGGTGGGAGGTTGGGAAGGCCCAAATACTTGTTTTGTTAACAGTTTAGTCTAGTCAGGGCCCTTGAACAGGACATCAAATCTATTGAATTGAAGTTGCTCACTCAGAATGACCCCAGACTAGTCATTAACTTTTATTTTTATTTATTTTATTTAAACTTTATTTAACTTTGTAAGTCAGACAAGAACAAATTCATATTTACAATGAAAGCCTACCCCGGCCAAACTCTCCCCTAACCCGGGTGACGCTGGGCCAATTGTCCGCTGCCCTATTGGACAAGAGACAGGACAGGAGACAAGAACTGAGGTCGTTTTTACATGAAAGAGTGAAGGGTGCCTTGATTAGGTCTCGCTTTGCTACCCTCAAGGATATGGATGTTTTTTACCTACAGGTAGGGCAGTCGACACTGATGGGATGTGCCAACATGCCGTGGATTTTTACTGTGCCCTCTGTAAAGCGGAGGATTGTGATCCTCTGTGTGCTGAACAGTTGTTACATGGAATTCCTTAATTGGGCCCTGAGCAGAGAGCTGCTTTGGACTCTGACATTACTCTGCAGGAGCGGTCCACTGCAATTATTCAGCTCTCACTTTTATGAAGTGGTGTGTGAATCTTTTCATGAGGGTTCTCTTCCTGTATCCTGTCAACGTGCTGTGCTTTCATTGTTGCCAAAAAAGGGGGATTTGGCTCTTTTTAAAAACTGTCGACCTGTTGCATTGCTGTGTGCAGAATATAAAATGATATCTAAGTGTCTCTCAAACAGGTTGAAAGAATATCTGGGGCTGTTGGTCCACAAGGACCAGTCTTACTGTATACCCGACCGCTCTATTGTTGATAAGTTGTTTCTAATAAGAGATGTTTTATTTACATTTGTAAACTGTCTGATGTGAATGTGGGTTTGCTTTCTTTGGACCGTGTGGACCACCAGTATTTGTTCAAAACAATGAAAGCCTTTGGGTTTAGGGGTGTTTTTTTGTCTTGGATGAATTTACTGTATGCTGGGGCCTCATGTATGGTGAAGGTGGGGGGGTTGTTTGAGCTGCCTCATCCCCGTCCATAAGGGTATTAGGCAGGGATGCCCAACTTCAGGACAGTTATATTGTCTGGCAATTGAACCAATGCTTTGTTTTTTAAGAGTGAGGCTTACTGGTTTCCCTGTGCCAGGGGATATGAAAGGTCCCATGATAGCACTGTCTGCGTATGCAGATGACGTGACAGTTTTTATTACAGGGGATGAGGATGTTAAGGTTCTAAAGGTGTATGAGGGGTCCTCCTCATCTAGAGTTAATTGGGAAAGAGTGAATCACTGTGGGCAGGTTAGCTTCAGATAGGGTCCGCTCCACGGTTACCAGGGGGGCTTCAGTGGGGCAGAGATGGGATGAAGACTTAGTTGGGGGTTTTTTAGGCTCTGATGTCTTTCCCAAAAATTATTGTGAGGTGTAGTGGAGAAGGTGTGCCAGATTGTCTAGGTGGAAATGGCTGCTATCCCAGCTGTCTTATAGGGGAAGGGTGCTGGTAGCCAATAACCTAGCCGTCTCTACGCTACAGACTAACGGTTTTACAGCCACAAAAGCTTCAGAGGACCCTTGTCAATTTCTTCTGGTCTGGACAACATTGGATTAAAGCTGTAGTCCTGCACCTGCCACTGCACGAGAGTGGGCAAGGCCTCGTGGACATTTCTTCTAGGATCATGACTTTACTGCTTCAAGCAGCACAGAGACTGTTGTACAGTGACGGTTCGAGCTGGGTCGATACAGCCTACACAATGATGAGGAGAGCGGGCAGTTTGGGCTTAGACAAGCACCTTTTCCTCTTAAAGCTAGAGGTGGTGATTTGTCTGGCCTCACTCCATTCTATGAGTCTGTTATGCAGGCTTGGAGAGTTTGACATGTCCCGTAAGGCTGGCACGCCACCAGGGATGTGGCTTTTTGAAGAGTCTCTTTTTTATAACACGGTCATCCAGTCCCATGCTATGGGTTTAGCCAGCCTACGTTAATGCCTGTTAGGATTTGGGTGTATCAAGCTGGGTCATCTGATGTGGAGCAGGAGCAGATCGTTGGAGGAGCTGGGAGAAAAAGCAGGGATCCGATCATCTCGCCTACTGAGGAAGGTCGTAGCTAATGGTCTGTGATTCCTTGCCAGTAATTCATCGGCAGTATGTGACTGATACTTCCAACTCTGAACGGTGGACGGAGGGTCTGGATTATGTATTCCCTGCACTGAATGTTAGTGCTGTGGCCGGGGCATTAGAGGAGGATGTGGGGATGCTGCTTTCCTACCTCGGAGCTGGGGGAGTTCAAGGCGGTGGGAAAGAAGGTCATGTACATAACATGTGTAAAAATGTCCAGTGCTTCCCTGGAAGGAGTAAAAAGTGGGTGGGTGTGTTTGGTCCAGGTGCCTCCCCAAAAGGCTGTTGGCTGTCTTTATATAAACTGCCTATTGAATAGAGGACAGCTGACCTCCAATGGAGGATAATACATGTAGCTATAGTGACCAACATGTCTACAGACAACTGGTGTCTGTAGACGTGGTGGGCATGCTGGAGGGCATCTTGTCAGCGAGACTGAGGGTCGAGTTTGCCTATTATTCAGAGGTTGTTGTGTTTAGTTACTGGGGAGGAAGATTTGATGTTGTGTTTTTAATTTATGTTTAACCATGTTTTTGTTTGTCTAAGTGTTTATTGTGTTGTGGGTTCCCAGACCCAATAAGTATTTTTCTCTCTGTCTCTCTGTCTCTCTGTCTCTCTGTCTCTCTGTCTCTCTGTCTCTCTCTCTCTCTCTCTCTCTCTCTCTCTCTCTCTCTCTCTCTCTCTCTCTCTCTCTCTCTCTCTCTCTCTCTCTCTCTCTCTCTCTCTCTCTCTCTCTCTCTCTCTCTCTCTCTCTCTCTCTCTCTCTCTCTCTCTCTCTCTCTCTCTGTGTCTCTGTGTTTGGGACTCCATCTCTCCTAGCGCCCAACCACCTCCACGGGAACGTTATGAAATAACACAAAGCCTGAAGGAAAACACAAACAAAATAAATGAAATGAGCAGCAACATAAATGACATCATAATCCTGACTGTGATCAGAATAATAAAACAAATCAAGTGTGATCAGAAATTATACATTCAACATGTACATAATTGTAAAACATCCCCAAAAGTAGAAAGTAGGTCCCAGTTGCTGGTAGACATCAGTTCTTAGTAGAGTTAGTGGGATCAACAGCACTGATGGGTGGGTTAAGGTCGCTTAGTGAATTAGTTGTTCAGTATAGAGGCAGTTGGAAAGATACAGTACATATATACACTGGGGGCCAATAGTTTGGAATATTACTCATTCAAGGGTTTTTCTTTATTTGCACAATTTTTTACATTGTAGAATATAAGTGAAGACATCAAAACTATGACATAACACATACCGTATGGTATCATGTAGTAACCAAAAAGGTGTTAAACAAATCAAAATATATTTTTTATTTGAGATCCTTCAAATAGCCACCCTTTGCCTTGATGACAGCTTTGCATACTCTTGGCATTCTCTCAACCAGCTTCACCTGGAATGCTTTTCCATTAGTCTTGAAGGAGTTCCCACATATGCTGAGCACTTGTTGGCTGCTTTTCCTTCACTGCGGTCCGACTCATCCCAAACCATCTAAATTTGGTTGAGGTTTCCAAAATCTCGAATTTTGACCAAAGGACAAATTTCCACTGGTCTAATGTCCATTGCTCGTGTTTCTTGGCCCAAGCAAGTCTCTTCTTCTTATTAGTGTCTTTTAGTAGTGTTTTCTTTGCAGCAATTTGACAATGAAGGCCTGATTCACACAGTCTCCTCAGAATAGCTGATGTTGAGATGTCTGTTACTTGAACTCTGTGAAGCATTTATTTGGGCTGCAATCTGAGGCTGGTAACTCTAATGAACTTATCCTCTGCAGCAGAGGTAACTCTGGGTCTTCCATTCCTGTGGCGGTCCTCATGAAGCTGGTTGAGAGAATGCCATGAGTGTGCAAAGCTGTCATCAAGGCAAACGGTGGCTACTTATATTTTGATTTGTTTAACACTTTTTTGTTTACTGCATGATTCCATATGTGTTATGTCATAGTTTTGATGTCTTCACTTTGATTCTACAATGTTAAAAATAGTTCAAATAAAGAAAATGAATGAGTAATATATATATATACAGTTGAAGTCGGACGTTTACATACACTTAGGTTAAAGTCATTAAAACTAATTTTTCAACCACTCCACAGATTTCATGTTAACAAACTATAGTTTTGGCAAGTCGGTTAGGACATCTACTTTGTGCATGACACAAGTAATTCTTCCAACAATTGTTTACAGACAGATTATTTCACTTATAATTCACTATATCACAATTCCAGTGGGTCAGAAGTTTACATACACTAAATTGACTGTGCCATTAAACAGCTTGGAAAATTCCAGAAAATGATGTCATGTCTTTAGAAGCTTCTGATAGGCTAATTGACATCATTTGAGTCAATTGGAGGTGTACCTGTGGATGTATTTCAAGGCCTACCTTCTATATCCACAGTAAAACGAGTCCTATATCGACATAACCTGGAAGGCCGCTCAGCGAGGAAGAAGCCAGTGCTCCAAAACCGCCATAAAAAAGCCAGACTACGGTTTGCAACTGCACATGGGGACAAAGATCGTACTCGTAGAAATGTCCTCTGGTCTGATGAAACAAAAATAGAACTGTTTGGCCATAATGACCATTGTTATGTTTGGAGGAAAAAGGGGGAGGCTTGCAAAACACCATCCCAACCGTGAAGCACGGGGGTGGCAGCATCATGTTGTGAGGGTGCTTTGCTGCAGGAGGGACTGGTGCACTTCACAAAATAGATGGAATCATGAGGAAGGAAAATGATGTGGATATATTGAAGCAACACCTCAAGACATCAGTCAGGAAGTTAAAGCTTGGTCGCAAATGGGTCTTCCAAATGGACAATGACCTCAAGCATACTTCCAAAGTTGTGGCAAAATGGCTTAAGGACAACAAAGTCAAGGTATTGGAGTGGCGATCACAAAGCCCTGACCTCAATCCTCAATTGTGAAAAACTGAGTTTAAATGTATTTGGCTAAGGTGTACGTAAACTCAGACTTCAACTGTATACTGTATATATACAGTAAGGATGTGAATGGATATGAATGTTAAAGGGTTCACAGCGCAGAGTTAAACTGTTCTATAAGCATAGTGCAAGTATTTAAGGCAATTTAGACATACACATTCAGGTAGTTACACACACATCCAAACCGGTCTTCACTGGGTGTTTTCTACAGAATATCTTATCTTTCAAAAGAACGCTTTGCCTTTTCAGCTCAAGAACGGATGGGACAACGTGACAGTATTACACAACAGTAAAACATAAACAAATGAATTTCAACTTCCAAAGTCACCTTTAACTGTTTTCCCTCTCACAGAGGCTTAACCACAACATGTAAAGACACACTGTGTCATCACACCCCAAAAAACAAAACAAAATTCTTCTTCTCAGACTCTTATTGCTGACACAAACCGGTTGCCCCCTGGCTTGTTATTTGAAATGAATCGAAGTGGTAGAACGGGAGGTGACAGATTATTCTTATTATTTTTCCATCTGCCTGGGAGTGGAGGGCAAGGAGCCAGCCAATACACTCATTGCCATCAGGTTGATAAACTGGAACAGTAAGGAGGGATTGGAATGTTTTTTGTTCCTTGTGTCGAAACCATCAACTGTCTTCGACAGAACAGCAGCTGCTCCACACTAACATGTTACACAGCCTAGGTGTCCTAATGGCTCAGGGCAGCCCCATCAGAATCTTCTGAACATCACTTTCTGGCCACGGCCCTTCCTTGCCAACTCACCACACCTGTATCCATCTCCACTGATCGTGTGTGTGTGTGCGTGTGTGTGTGTGTGCGCGTGTGAGTGTGTGTGTGTGATGGTGAGTCACTCTTTAAGCTTGGCCAGCGATAATGATTCATATTTGGAGCAAGGCTGGTGATGACATGCGTATCCATGGCAACAGCATGCAGTGGGCTACTGGGGCCGTCTCCCTCCTGTGTCATATTGCAGTCCTCCTGAAAATGACTCAATGCCACTCAACACTGCTCGACGCAACTCAATAACATCCAATAGAACTCAACACTACTCCACACAACTCAGAAACACTAGACCCTGATCAACACAACTCAACAACACTGAATACTTTGATACTCATCAAAACAAATTAGTATTTCAGTCAATTGGTAGACATCTGTTCCAGTTAACACTAATTACTACTTAGTATTCAATAGTACCTTCACTGAACGCTACTAACTGCAGCTGATTTCTCCCCAATAGGGAACACTCAGCACTAGAACACCACACACACACACTGACTGAGCGCCTGAACAGAGCTGCTGACCTTAGCGAAACAGTGTGATGGGAAGGCCCAAGACTCGATTGGCCTGAGAGAGGCATCTGCTTCAGACAGACAGGCCTAAGATCAATCGATCAATGAAGCTCTATCTGCTGTAGTGCAGTTCCCAATAGCACAGCCCAGCGCGCTGTATAGAGCTGTGACTGCACAGAGACGTGGTGGTGAATTGCAGGTGGACAGAGTACCTCAGTACCTCAGAGCAGCATGGCACACAGCCGCTCGATAAATACTAACTAATTAACATGGACTGAATTACAGGACATTTACAATGCTGAAAAGGATCAAGGTCCAACATAAAAGCACTCATGCAAAGAGGGGGTAGCAATAGGGATGAGCCTAGGGCTGTTGTGGTGACCGTATTACCGCCACACCTAATCATAGTTGCACACCTCATGTAGCCTAGCCCATAGGCCTATATGTTTTGATAAGGTTTTTATCACAACTAAAGTGGCCAAATAACTTCTTAAAATGAAGCACATTAATCAGTTTTACAAGGGGTTTAGAGCCTAACTGGCATACATAAGCAGCACGTGAGTTTCAAGTTTGGGGAAGTTCATTTTCACCATAAAAGCACTCCGGGCCGCAAAAGCCATGGATTTGTTTTAGGGTGCATTACGGACACAAAGGGGATACCACCGTGAAATTCATTATCAAGTGCTTGTCAAATTGTAAATGAGAGACTATTGAACTGTGTACAGCTTGCGCAAAAAACAAAGCAGAGCTCATACCTTTCAAGCAACTTTTTTAAAATCATAATTGAGAGTCTCATCATGCAGCCTTACAATGTATTAAAAATCTAGACATATAGCCCAACGTTTGTAGAACAACTAAAGTTACATTAATAACTCTAAATTAAGCATATACAGTGGGACAAAAAAGTATTTAGTCAGCCACCAATTGTGCAAGTTCTCCCAGATGAGAGAGGCCTGCAATTTTCATCATAGGTACACTTCAACTATGAGAGACAAAATGAGAAACAAAAATCCAGAAAATCACATTGTAGGATTTTTAATGAATTTATTTGCAAATTATGGTGGAAAATAAGTATTTGGTCACCTACAAACAAGCAAGATTTCTGGCTCTCACAGACCTGTAACTTCTTCTTTAAGAGGCTCCTCTGTCCTCCACTCGTTACCTGTATTAATGGCACCTGTTTGAACTTGTTATCAGTATAAAAGACACCTGTCCACAACCTCAAACAGTCACACTCCAAACTCCACTATGGCCAAGACCAAAGAGCTGTCAAAGGACACCAGAAACAAAATTGTAGACCTGCACCAGGCTGTGAAGACTGAATCTGCAATAGGTAAGCAGCTTGGTGTGAAGAAATCAACTGTGGGAGCAATTATTAGGAAATGGAAGACATACAAGACCACTGATAATCTCCCTCGATCTGGGGCTCCACGCAAGATCTCACCCTGTGAGGTCAAAATGATCACGAGAACGGTGAGCAAAAATCCCAGAACCACACGGGGGGACCTAGTGAATGACCTGCAGAGAGCTGGGACCAAAGTAACAAAGGCTACCATCAGTAACACACTACGCCGCCAGGGACTCAAATCCTGCAGTGCCAGACATGTCCCCCTGCTTAAGCCAGTACATGTCCAGGCCCGTCTGAAGTTTGCTAGAGAGCATTTGGATGATCCAGAAGAGGATTGGGAGAATGTCATATGGTCAGATGAAACCAAAATATAACTTTTTGGTAAAAACTCAACTCGTCGTGTTTGGAGGAGAAAGAATGCTGAGTTGCATCCAAAGAACACCATACCTACTGTGAAGCATGGGGGTGGAAACATCATGCTTTGGGGCTGTTTTTCTGCAAAGGGACCAGGACGACTGATCCGTGTAAAGGAAAGAATGAATGGGGCCATGTATCGTGAGATTTTGAGTGAAAACCTCCTTCCATCAGCAAGGGCATTGAAGATGAAACGTGGCTGGGTCTTTCAGCATGACAATGATCCCAAACACACCGACGGGCAACGAAGGAGTGGCTTCGTAAGAAGCATTTCATGGTCCTGGAGTGGCCTAGCCAGTCTCCAGATCTCAACCCCATAGAAAATCTTTGGAGGGAGTTGAAAGTCCGTGTTGCCCAGCGACAGCCCCGAAACATCACTGCTCTAGAGGAGATCTGCATGGAGGAATGGGCTAAAGTACCAGCAACAGTGTGTGAAAACCTTGTGAAGATTTACAGAAAACGTTTGACCTCTGTCATTGCCAACAAAGGGTATATAACAAAGTATTGAGATAAACTTTTGTTATTGACCAATACTTATTTTCCACCATAATTTGCAAATAAATTCATAAAAAATCCTACAATGTGATTTTCTGGATTGTTTTTTCTCATTTTGTCTCTCATAGTTGAAGTGTACCTATGATGAAAATTACAGGCCTCTCTCATCTTTTTAAGTGGGAGAACTTGCACAATTGGTGGCTGACTAAATACTTTTTTGCCCCACTGTAGAAGTACCTATTTATTTGTTAACCGCTCAACACGATAGCCACGTGCGCACTCCCTCAAATCGTTTGGAGAAAATATTTATATTTTATTCAGCTTTGTTCAATTATATTCTTCATACTATAAAATAAAATAATGCCACCGAATTCTAAGTGAATCTTGTCTGCTAAGTGAACTAGTGTAGCCCACAGCCACATCAGGACCTAACATAAGGACAACTCAGAGTATGCTATTCTTTTCTTCTGAAATAGACTACATTTTCTTCACATCATGCTTCTTTAGACCTGTCTAAAATAAATAATGGATTTATTGTGAAGCTGTAGGCTATATTACATGGATTTATTAGACTTTTTAAAATGTAGATGTTCCAAAGGTCTGCATCAGTGGCTTGTGTGGAAGCCAGGAGATGCTAAATGTGTTTATGTAAATTAACGGTCAATTACCGTGAGACCTACAGTTACTTGCTTGACAATGACCAACCAAATTTCGTTTCGTGACCGCCACAGCCCTAGGTGATCCCAAGTAAAACTGATGGGGTCCATACTTGCAACATTCAATTTAAAAAATGTATTTAACCTACGCATCAGCCAATTACAATCGTCAACGTAGTTGCACGTGATAGAACGCTACATTGTAGCTGGTCCCATCAGATAACCTGGCACACGTTAGCCCTATGCTAACCTCACCAGCTGACCATGATTATTTCCTGCAACAAATTCTGCATCAGCCTATCAAAGATCTTAGACTTTATATCCACCAACCAATGGCATTTCTTAGAATAGGTCAACTTGGCCACTAGATGGATATTTTAAACCTCCAAATTCAAGGTTTACTTTTGTTCCGCTTGGTCTGTCTCCAGTGTAGATTGACAATATTGCATGATAATGCATCCTTGACTAGGCTACTAGCTACTAATGTTAGTCCCAAAAAAAAAAAAAATGCAACGTTTTTTCCATATATGACAAAATCCAACGTTGTTGCTCATCCGTTTCACACACATACATGTGTCTTTACGAAAAAAGGATAAAGGAGATCTATACAACATTAAGTTTGTCGTACATCATAGTAATATTTATTTTTTAAGTCTGTCATGTACCATCTTTATCATTGCTTTCTGGTGGCACACACTGCTAAAGCGGTTGACTTTAAAACTACAGTGCACATGCACAGTGGGTTCGAGCCCCTCCCCCCTTCAAGTATTTTTGTTAAGGAAAACACTGTTCACTGCTGGTCCTTGATGCTTGATTCAAATAACGCATATGTGATGAAGTGGATGATTATAATAACGCATTGAAATTGAAATGTAAGTGTAGCCTATAGTAGTGACCATTGTTTATGTAGCAGTGCCAGTAGCCTCATTAAATGTATTCTTCTCAACAAACTAATACAACAAATGTAATTCTACATTTCAAAGGGAGAAAAAACTAATGTGGAATTTGAAACCTTGCCACAATCTGCGACAAATACGAGGAGCTAGGTGTTCTAAGCACTGAATGAATGTCCAAAACTTTAAGGACACCTGCTCTGATCCCTTATTGATGTCACTTGTTAAATCCACTTCAAATCAGCTGAATGGGAGGATTTTAAGCCATGAGACAATGATTGTGTATGTTTTGGACTCAGTGTATATGACCTGTCAGCCAAACACATGATCTAGTACCAGGACTTCTGTTATTTTTATTTAACTAGGCAAGTCAGTTAAGAACAAATTCTTATTTACAATGACAGCCTAGGAACAGTGGGTTAACTGCCTTTTTCAGGGGCAGAATGACAGGTTTTTACCTTGTCAGCTCAGGGATTCAAACCTGCAACCTTTCAGTTACGGGCCCAACCACTAGGCTACCTGCCACCCCAAGTTATGTGTGCTTTCATAAACAAGGGTTGGATGACTTCCAACTATGTCAGCGATTTTAATTGGCTGATACAGAATTTGAACTGGATTTAATCACAGGGCTAAGTCTGCCAGGTTATCTGATGGGAACAGCTGACGAATAGCGTTGGATCACACCCAACTACATCAACAATTTTAATTTGCTGATGCGTATTTTGAGATGTAGGTCCAGGTTAAACTTAAACTTTTTCTAATGTTCGCAAGTCTGGCCCCAGCATGTCATAGAGCCAGGAGTTTATCCTTCCCATGTTTGGCCCCAGCATGTCATAGAGCCAGGAGTTTATCCTTCCCATGTTTGGCCCCAGCATGTCATAGAGCCAGGAGTTTATCCTTCCCATGTTTGGCCCCAGCATGTCATAGAGCCAGGAGTTTATCCTTCCCATGTTTGGCCCCAGCATGTCATAGAGCCAGGAGTTTATCCTTCCCATGTTTGGCCCCAGCATGTTATAGAGCCAGGAGTTTATCCTTCCCATGTTTGGCCCCAGCATGTCATAGAGCCAGGAGTTTATCCTTCCCATGTCTGGCCTGAGCAGGAAAAAATGCTCTAGAAGGTAGAAGAGAAGGTTGTGACTGGGCCATGAGTTAATAACCCAACACACTCAGCGACAACAATACATTTCCTGTCGCTATGGGAGAGGGAAGAGATCCCTCAACCACACATTGACCTCTGACCCCTCAAGTGGGCACTTTATCTGTGATTGACCAAGGAGAGACGAGTGACGTCAAACTCCCACAGGCTGTCACAAAAGCATTCCACACATGTCTCCTGCACTCAGGGGAACAGTGTGTGTGTTTGTGTGTGTGTCCCTGCATCTTGCTTGTGTCCTCCCAGGTATTGAACCCAGATCATCTGCGTACTTCCATACGGATAGCCCATTGAGCTAAAGCCTACATCAGCTCTGGAGCACAAGTCATCCGGTCTTTGGCAAGGTTACTCATCGCTGTTCTGCCTGTGTAGTTCACTGAACCACCTCCACTATATGTGCCTGTGGTCCTCTGGAGACCTATGGAACCATGGGCCCTGTTCTGTACAGATCCCCATAGGTAGTGTTTGGAGCGAGGGAGGTCCATGAGGGCAGGAATGGAACGGGGCCTAACTGTGCTCTGCGGGAGGAGGAGGCCACGCAGCACGAGCATGCTCTGTTGAGTCCTATCAGAGATACTTCTGACCTTGAGAGAGATGTATTGATCATCCGGCACTCTTACAAACCCAGAGAAAACTGATACCTGCCTTACTGAATCATTGATAAGCATACAGTGCTCTGTCTCTCTCTCTGTCTTCTTCTCTGCTGCTCTTCTCTCTCTTTTTTGCCATTCCAAAGACAAGTTAATTATCAAACCAACCAAGGTTCTTTTAAAGGTCCAATGCAGCTGTTTGTATCTCAATATCAAATCATTTCTGGATAACAAAAAAGTACCTTACTGTGTTGTTTTCAAAGATCAATTTCTCGAGCAAGAATTTTACTAGGACTGACTGAGAGTGGTCTAAGTGGGGAGGGGAATGCTGAAAACTAGCTGTTATTGGCAGAGAGGTTTGGAACTTATTCCAACCTTATAGTGTGGAACTATACACTGAGTGTACAAAACATTATGAACATGACATAGTCTGACCAGGTGAATCCAGGCGAAAGCTATGATCCCTTATTGATTTCACTTGTTAATTCCACTTCAATCAGTGTAGATTAAGGGGAGGAGACAATTGAAACATGGATTGTGTATGTGTGCCATTCAGGGTGAATGGTAAGACAAAATATTGAAGTGCCTTTGAACAGGGTATGGTAGTAGGTGCCAGGGGCACTAGTTTGAGTGTGTCAAAAACTGCAATGCTGCTGGTACACACAATTTCTTGTGTGTATCAAGAATGGTCCACCACCCACAGGACATCCAGACAACTTTCCACAACTGTGGGAAGCATTGGAGCCAACATTGGCCAGCATCTCTGTGGAATGCTTGTGGAATGCTTTCGACACCTTGTAGAGTCCATGCCACGACAAATTGAGTCTGTTCTGAGGGCAAAAGGGGGTGCAACTCAATATTAGGAAGGTGTTCCTAATGTGCTGTACACTCAGTGTATATAAAACACAGGAAAATCATGTACTTGACTGCACTTGGCCTTTAAGGTTCAGAGGAATTTCAAACAGGTCAAGTTTTGTTTTGTCACGTAAGAGTAAGAGCTTTGGGCCAGTAAACGAAAGGTCGCTGATTTGAATCCCCGAGCCAACAAGGTGAAAACCTGTCGATGTGTCCTTGAGCAGGGCACTTAACCCTAATTTGCTCCAGGGGCGCCGTACTACTATGGCTGTCCCTGTAGGTAGGCCGTCATTGTAAATAAGAATTTGTTCTTAACTGACTTGCCTAGTTAAATAAAGGTTGAATAAAAAAAAAAGACAAATTCAGACAGATACTCTAATTAAAATGTATTTTGGCAAACAAACACAGATTTAGAACATTTGACCAATATCTGACAAACGTTTTTTTCTCTGACGCCCATCACAGAAAATGATTTAGAACTTATTCTATACAGAGACTAAATGTTCTCAATTGGCAACACAGAAATCTGCCTCCTTAACGCTCTGGACACACACACATACACACGCACGCACGCACACACACACACACACACACACATTCACACACATTCCTATTGACTCTCACGAAATGTAAAATACAATTACAACTTAAATCTACACGCAGATAAGACAACAGTGTTGAGTAAAAAAGAGTAACCTCCGATCCTTACTGTATACTACGTCTTATATATGACAGAAGAGCAGTAGCAGGCTGATATGAATAATGTATACCACCATGTACACCCTTTTACAGTGTGTGTGTGTGTGTGTGTGTGTGTGTGTGTGTGTGTGTGTGTGTGTGTGTGTGTGTGTGTGTGTGTGTGTGTGTGTGTGTGTGTGTGTGTGTGTGTGTGTGTGTGTGTGTGTGTGTGTGTTGTGCACCGAGGCATCCAGAGAAAGTGTGTCTAGTTGTCTCACATGCTCCTGAACAGTTGAGTGAGCACAAACAGAACAGGGCTCACTACGGTCTCCTCACACCTTTTGCCCATACTGCCCTATCTATCTGTGTGTGTGTGTGTGTGTGTGTGCATTAGCTAAATGTTAGTGGACTGGGTGAGCCTTTACACTTCTGTACACCAGCCTATGAGCAGGCTACATTACATACAAGGACTGCAGTGAGAACAATTACAAACCCCTTGTGTAGGCAGCACTTCTGTAGCCATGTACAGTAAGATATCACTCAGTCTTTACTTGGCTCCAATGTGTCTTTATAAAGATGTGGTAAGTGGGTCTTAAAAGTGAAAGTGTATGTCTTGGGCATTTCAAGTCTCACGTAGACTTTTTTTTTTGTTGTTGTGTGGATCATGAATTTGAGTGAATGGCGCGCCACTTCCTCCCTCAGAAAGAATAGAATAGAAAATGTAGTGATGAGATAGAGACTCGAACGTTCCTGCAGGCAATGCTGAAACTCGGGGCTAACTTCCTACTCAGATACAGACACATACACATACAGAGGAAGGAGAGGAATTGACGCCTCCAGTGGAACCTCATCCTCCACTTCCGCAGAGGAAAGGAGAAACCACTTCTCCCCTCCCCCTCTTTCTTTCACACCCGTCCCCCTCAGAGGGGCAATAAATCAATCAGCACCAAAATAACTGACCGCACTGAGGCAGCCCTGGGCTTCCCAGACTCCTACACACACAATCTGATCCAAAATACACGCACTCATACACACTCAGGTCGGAATTCAATCCATTGCAGATAGAGGACTTCAGGATACCGTTCAAAAGCTATTTTAGAAGGCATAGTCACACTTTGATCCTCATATCATTTCCCAATATGGTTAATTATTAGTACAAACAATACAACATAAGCGATTTGAGTCACAGTCAGTTTACACCTCTATTGTTATTCCTAATATCAGTTAGTATCTAAATCCTCTTAAGTAGCTCTGCGTTAAACAACAGCATCATCAATAATAAAGGCGGGCTACAGTGCAGCGTTATCTGCATGGGTGACACACAATACAGGGTTGTGGGGTGATTAGTGTGGACATTGAGACGGAGATCCACATGCATGTTATTCACTAGAAACGTCTGAGTACCTCTTTGCCACCATTCAGACCCCACTCTATGGTTTTATCCCAAATGGCACCCTACTTCCTAAACTGTGCCAGTGCCAAAATAAGTGCACTATTTAGGGAACAGGGTGCCATTTCAGATTTGAGAGAAAGCCCCTGTCTTTCTATGCTAATGATTGACATAGGCTACAGTAGTATACTGTGTAAAGGGACTTACCTTTGATTCCAAACTTTGAGTTTCCCCCAAATTTCAAGATGACCAGCATCAATAGAAAACCCATGAAGGCTACTGCAATCCCTACGACCACATACACCTGAAAGAATGACATAGCTGTTGAGCTAGGACCACCACTTCCACTCCAAAATACAATGTGCCACAGTGTGTAGCCTACTACCACCAAGATACATGACACCTGCCATATAAAAACATTAAATATAAAACTTAAACACACTGTCAACTATGAACAGTACTATATAGTAGTACGACTATTAAAAGTAGTGGTAAAACATACTGTGTAAAAAAATAAACAAAATGTTACGTATAAGCACTGTTCCCACAACAGTTACAGGCTCCCACAAACACAAAACATACACATAAAGAGGTGACTTAAAGTGTGACTTACAGCAACTCTGCCTTCTGGTGGCTCTAGGGGAGTGTCCTCTGTTTTTAAAGAGCAGAGAAGACAGCAAATGCTACAGTGTCCCTCATTTAGTAATGAAGTTGATCAAATGTGTCCGTCCCTGTGGGTAACACGTTACTTGACGGGTACCTCCATAAGCACTATTTGCATTATGTCTCGCAGTGGTTGACATAAGCATTTGCTTCTTATGAATGCAGTATATATGGGTTGGGTAATGAATGTGTTATGAAGTCCTTATATAGGTACCTTTCAAGTAAAGTGGCTCCTCTTTGAGCGTGTCAGAGTGACATAGGCCTATGTGCTTTTGAAGCTCTGCTATGTGATTGGGTATTATGAAGGGACAGTAACTATACCTGTTGTTGGGTCTGTGGTGCCCAGATCCAGAGTGTGACATGAGGAGAGGGAAGAGAAAATAAACTATTAACACTCAGTATTTCAAAGTATTTCTCAAGTCAATCATCTTTAGTGTCAGGACATCTGGTATTCATAAAAGGAAAGAACATTGTATAATTCTCAACAGTTCAGTGAGTGATTTAGACAGTCAATGTTTGGGGCGGCAGGTAGCCTAGCATTTAAAGAGTTGGGCCAGTAACCAAAAGGTTGCTGGTTCAAATACCTAAGCCGACAAGGTGAAAAACCTGTCGATGTGTCCTTGACCAAAGCACTTAACCCTAATTTGCTCCAGGGGTTGACCCTGTAGGTAGGCTGTCATTGTAAATAAGAATTAGTTCTTAACTGACTTGCCTAGTTAAATAAAGGTTAAATTAAAAAAATATATATTATAATAAATGTTGAATGTAAATATTTGAAGAGCCACTCACCATAGTAAAGTGGGTCTGTCACTGTTCCTGTTGGGTAAAATACAAAAAGTACTTGATTGAGAATTAAATGTCATAAAAATTAGTTTGGAACTCCCCTCACCTGGTTGTCTAGGTCTAATTGGACACCAGTTGAAAATGAGCAGAAACACAGCCTTCTAGGAATTGAGTTTGACAGCCCTGTCCTAAGCGCAATTCGACCCCTACCCCATAAGCACTTGAGTAGATCTGAGAGGATTGGACAGACAGGTGTTAGCAATATGTTAATAGCTCCATCTTGCCCTTTGATAGCTGGAATTGTTGCCATATTGCAGACTATCCAATCCTCTCAGATTGACACAAGTGGGATAGGGGTTGAAATGGTATTCAGAGAGTGGTCACACTACACACCACATACCTCCATCAAAAGGGTCAAGCATGAAGTGAGCCTCGACGGTCTTGCGGTCTTGTCCGTACTTGTTGCTGGCCAGCAGGGTGTACGGTCCGTTGTTGATGTGTGTGGGGCTGTCCAGCTGCAGGCAGCCGTGGTACTCCCTCTCAGAGAAGTCATGGATTACAGTCGTGATGTAGGGTCCCTCAGTCACCGGCTCCCCGTTTAACAGCCAACGGAGCTCAGGCTTTGGGTTCCCAGACATACTGAATGGGATGCACCAGTGGTGGTCCGGGTAGGCATCACTCAACTTACTGATGTTAGGGGGAACTGGGGGGGAGAGAGAGAGAGAGAGAGAGAAAAGAGAGAGAGAGAGAGAGAGAGAGAGAGAGAAAAGAGAGAGAGAGAGAGAGAGAAAAGAGAGAGAGAGAGAGAGAGAGAGAGAGAAAAGAGAGAGAGAGAGAGAAAAGAGAGAGAGAGAGAAAAGAGAGAGAGAGAGAGAGAGAGAGAGAGAGAGAGAGAGAGAGAGAGAGAGAGAGAGAGAGAGAGAGAGAGAGAGAGAGAGAGAGAGAGAGAGAGAGATCGAGTGAGAAGCCAAACGGGAAATAAAGACAAAACATGGTCCGGAAGAATAACTACTTAAGACAACGGTATAATTCTCATTCTATCCCCTCCTTGTCTAGAGAGTCATGTTTGGAACTCACAGAGGATGTCGAGGAACACTGAGGACTCATTCTCGCCCACAATGTTCTCAGCGCTGCAGGTGATCTTACAGTTGTTGTCCAGTGAGGAGAGGTTATAGAGATGGAGCTCAGACACTTGCCCTGAGGACTCAATCTGCAGAGGACCACACAGAGACACAGTGAGTCAGGTACCCACCTCATCCACATTACCAATCCTTTTACACATCTACAACTATTTTGCAACTATTTTGCAAACACAAGACCTGTTGTTGGTTATCAGTGCTATTGTATGATTATTGTTTACCATTTCTAAACAGATATCCTTCCCTAGTGTCTTATTAATTTTGGGCACAGTGTTTGTTCTTCTGTATGAGCACCTATGCTAAACAAATGGTGTTACGCCTAGATTAGCAAGTAGCATTGCTGGTGAATAATTGCTGGTGAATAATTGGTGTTAAAAGCCTCAGTGTTAAAATATCTGCATTATATACAGCCGGCCATTGTAAAATACAGTCGTGGCCAAAAGTTTTGAGAATGACACAAGTATTGGTCTCCACAAAGTTTACTGCCTCAGTGTTGATGATGGCAATTTGCATATACTCCAGAATGTCATTTGGCTAACTATTTAACAAGTCATTTAAGAACAAATTCTTCTTTACAATGACGGCCTACACCGGCCAAACTTAGACAACGCTGGGCCAATTGTGCGCCGCCCTATGGGACTCCCAATCCCGGCCGGTTGTGATAGAGTCTGGATTTGAACCAGGTTGTCTAGAGTGACGCCTCTAGCACTGAGATGCAGTGTCTAAGACCACTGCACCACTTGGGAGCCGAAATGAACTTAATCTAAAATTTAATTAACCACATCTAAAACGAGGCCAAATCAGGAAGTGCAGTACAGAAGGAATGTGCCTTTAACTGGTGGATTAGTGTTGTTGCTGATGGGTAGGTCCAGGAGTCTTACGTGAGCAGGAACAACTCTGAGCCCAAGTTAGAGGCCCTAGTAACACATGGGCACAGAGTTTTTCTGGGTCAGGTCACGTGGTCAGTAAAACTCCTGACCCTTCTCATGGGTACATTTAAAAGGGCATTCTATTCCCTATATAGTGCACTACTTTTGACCGAGCCCAATATACAATGAATAGGGTGCCATTTGAGATGCAGCCATGGGCTTTTTGGTGGCGGGCGACGGTGGTGACTGACCTCATTGTAGGAGACGAGTGGGGTCATGTTCCAGATGAGCTCAGGAGAGGGCGCTCCGGAGGTGTTGCATGTCAACACCACATCAGCACCCTCCTGCACCGTCACCTTGGACGGGCTCAGAGTCGCCATGGGGACCACTGCCAACGACAACGAAGGGGAGATTCAATGCAATCTTAGTTAAAAATCAGAGCACACACACAGCGGTGGTCACACACGGATTACAACGCCATGTGTCTCGCAACTCAGATCAAATTGGAGCCTCTCTAAGGGGAGACAACAACACAAACAAAGGTGGAGGGGATGGGACTGTGACCTCAAGGTGACCCACATGTGTCCAATCAGAAACAGTACAATAGTAAAGCACGGTATTCCTTTACAATGTGTCCATCTTTAACAACACACCCCGTGGGCTAAACTGGTTGCAATGGTTGTTTACTGGTTATAACCAGTTTAAGACACTAAAACCTGCAGCATCAACATCTCCAATATACATATTGTGAGGCAGCAATGAAGGCCATAGCTTAGTCTCTTCATGCAACACATGAAAACTACTGCACTGAGCTGTGGATTTTATATAGTACAGGAGATAGAGAGAGAGAGAGAGAGAGAGAGAGAGAGAGAGAGAGAGAGAGAGAGAGAGAGAGAGAGAGAGAGAGAGAGAGAGAGAGAGAGAGAGAGATTGTAGAGGGAAAAGGGGGCTTGCTGCCTGGCAGGCCTGGGGCATCGTACACACGCGTCTCCCGTGAGTCGTCTTCATTATGTCACTCACACAGGGGTCCCCCTGCCATCTCTCCAGGGGCCCGCACGTAACCGTGGCGATGGCGAAAATAGCAGCCTAATGGAGTGGAGACTGGACAGCTGGATCAATAGGTGTCATCATTGTCGTTATATAGCCTCTGTGCCCCAGGTTCCTCTTTCTTATCAACGACGCACACTGGTAAATGTTACTGAGTAGAAGGGGGGAACTGATCCTAGACCAGCTTTGGTTTGTGGGTAATCATAATGGTTTATCATTAAGATACAGCATGTGAATCTAAGGACAGTTTCCTTTATTCAGAAAAGCCATTAAAGGGATTGTTTTCTAAAATGTCTGGGAAGGATACATTCTCAATTAAATCAAGTGGTTTGGGGAAAAAGATAAGATCCGCGGTGAATGTTTTGAGGATCATTGGGAGGTGTGCGTGTGTGTATGAGCGTGCATGTGTGTGTGTATTTTGGGGCCATTACCACAGTGAGGGGGGTTGAGCCTGGTCAGTGGTTTCCTCCCGCCACCCTCCTCTATACACTTGAGCTCCTGATCATCAGCCTCCTCTCCCAGCCACAGCTTCATCCACATGTTCTCACAGGAACAGTGCAGCGGGTTCCCAGAAAGAATCCTACACACAGAAACACAGTGTTGACTCACACACTGACACAAACACACAGATGTATGCAGGTATGCGCACATACAGACGCACTAATGTATTTATTTATCCACACTGAAATAAAGGGAGTGCGGGAGGGAGAGAGAGAGAGAGACAAAGTGAATAAAGTTGATTTGAAAATCAACTCACAGATTTGATATGTTTAAATGTCGGAATATCCTCCAATACAGAGATGACAAGTTGTTGTCTTTCAGATTCCTGTCAATCAGAATGAACATTATTATCAATGATTAGTTGAAAGACATATCCAAAAGAAATACTAAACTGTACAACCATTCCACTGTTCTTGTCTGTCTTACAAGATACAATTATTTTTGTAAGAACTGTAGTTTGACCTTCACATTGACATGAATTTTGCCTTATAAAAGCCACTCACAGATACTGAAGTTTGAGGTTGTTCTGGAAGGCCAGTCGAGACACATAGGTAAGCCTGCTGTTAGTCACAGTTCTGCAAAGCAAATATACACAAAAACATCATCATGTTGCACTAGGATGCCGACACCAATCCAATCTGGGCTCCATCATGACCACAAGTATAAGATATCACATAACATAAGATACTTACAGATTCGTGAGGTTCCGGTAATAATGCAGGTCTTTGTCATTGATGGATGAGAAGCTACTCTGATTTGCAATATATCTGTTAAAAATGAAATTGGGAAAAATGTTAGAGAATAGTAAGTAGTAGTCCTACACTGAACGACAGATGCACGCGTATGCAGCACATTTCAACCGATATTTAAAGATGTTGAGGTGTTTTTCGGGTACGGGGTTTTTGTTCAAGATTTGTGTCAAATTCGTTTGGAAATACAAATGATCCTTCCTATAAACCCTTACTCAAGTCGTCTAATTCTTGTGATTTTTAACAGTCGATTATTATAAAAACAAAATAAACATTGTTAAGCTACTTTTATTGTATTGTATCTTTATAATCATATAACGTTTACAGTAGGTTATGTATATCAAAGGGTAGTCTATGGTCTTGAGAAAGAGACGCTCCCGTCATGTCCTCGTAACATCATGCATTCTAAATGCTGTAGCCCTACTTTTGTTTAAAATTACCCTGATTATTCTCTGTTTGTCTTCAATTAGGCTATGCTAAATCTGAACAGCTCTGAAACGTGGGTGGAGATTAATTTAGTATAGGCCAGTTTTAGTTCACAATAGAAGCAAAATGGCCTTGGCTATATACATTTCTCAGAATAGAAAATTATAGTCTTTCTATGCTTTTGGGCCCATTATCGGAGCCAAGCGTATGAGGGGTAGTAGCCTATTTGCTAATATTTGGACTAGGCTAATGTCTGGGTTTCTGCGGGAGTAGGACAACACCTCTCCCCACTCCGTTGTGTCTTTCCGGGGCAACGAAGGAGCGTCAATCGGTACCGATAGCACCACAACAGTCTCTCACAGTCCAGTCGTCCCCACCTCTCTCACACTGACATAAACACGCAAGCGGGTGTACACACACACACACACAGTCCATAATTTTTGCTTTTTGTTTATTTATTTTCCTAAGATCACTCCTGCAAAACTATACAATAGGGTTTATTAGCCAATTCAAATGGCCTAATTGCTGACAGAGAATTGCCTATTCGATTGAACCTTCAATTCTACTAATTTTTGATAGCCTAAAACGTTGGATCCAGTGATGATGGATCCTTGACAGTGACTCACATGTCGGTGATGTTGTCCATCTCCAGCTCAGACTGCAGCACTGGGAAAGCCATGATGCCCCGCTCCTGGTTTACACAGGTGATCCTGGTCCCGCTGCAGGAGCAGGACGCGGGGCAGGCGGCCCCGAGCCTCCACAGTCCCATTAATACCCAAGACAACCCCAACAGAGACACCCCGCTACCCCTCCGAAAGGCGCTCATCTCGGCTCCCTCCACGCCCGACCCAGGACAGCTCGGATCAGCCAAGCTCCAGCTGAAAGAGACGCTTTCAGATGCTCAACCCAGACGGGCATGCACCAGCCGCTATCCGCGCAAATGGGTAAGACGGTGAAAATGGGTTTATCCGTTCCACTCGTCTCCACAAGAATGCAGCCAGTCACTCAAAATCTCATTGAGACACGGACGTGTGTGTATGCCAAGGATTCCTTTGCGCCGTCTCTCTCTCTAGCGCGCGCTCTCTCCCTCGCTCTCTCTCTCCCGCCTCTCAGACAGATGACACTGATAGGCCTAATTCCACACAAACCACCATGTCCTGTGCAGGTCTGCCAGATTCCGAGCCGTGGATGAAAAGATAACCAACAGAGACGATGGAGCCGAAAGCACACACCGTTTAGGCTATTGTCGCGTTGTTCAGTCAGGGCACTGAATAAGAGGCGGCGCGGGTACCAGCATCAAAGCATATGTTATAGATTGCGACGCCGTCAGGAATACGCCCTCCAGCCATCGTTCCAATTCTACTGCGATTGTTCCAGATGGTCAGGAATTAAAGCTCTCTCTTCTCCCGGTCATTCACCTGAGGCCTTGTCTTTGGCCTCGTGTCCTTGTGTAAAGGACAAATAGCATAACCTCGAACATGAGAGATATGGGGCTGGATTTACAGCCTGAGAGTATTCGAATAGAAAGTCGTGTGTTAATTTAAAAACTACATGACAGTGCAGCCAGGTGTGCATCTGCTAGAATCACATTTGACGTATCCCACTGGCACAGCGGGGCATAGGGGCACTAGCCTATTCTCAGTCACCAATCATTCCCTCTTTAGCTGCTGTGTACCAACCTCCATCACCTTATTAAATCATTAGTCTGTATTTCATAACCATAAAGATATTAGCCAGCGTGTGCATTGAATCAATAACATGCGGAGGGATGTCATTCACCCGTGGGCTCATTACATAAGGAGTTATAAACCTGCCTCCTTGGTTTCTTCACACCAGTTATGAGTCGCGCGCTCTCCCTATGTGCAGACACGATGTGACGTATGCTGTGACGCACAAGATGTAGCCTTGTTCTTAATTGAGGAGCATAGAGACTACTGAGCTATAGCCAATGTGGAGGTTTCAGAAAATGCTCAATTCCGGAAGTGGGAACTCCACTCAGGTGTCTTTCTACGCATGCTAAATTAGGTTAACTGGGCTGAATCTATCTACAAATCTATAGGGGTGTCTCCAACTTGGGGTTGGGCACAGTATGGTGTAGGTTATAGACAATTAAAGGGGGCAAATGAGCAGACAATGAAAGCTCTTACAATATTCGATGATTACATTTCTCTAAAACAGGTTATAGGCTACATGTGCACCACCAAGTCAGAACAGTAGGTGAAATTAAGAGGGGTAAATAGACCAAATTATTAGGGTGAGGCGCATGGGCTACCAACATCTTACTACACAACATACACTTAGTATTACTTTCTTAGCTACAGTATACATATCTCCCTGGCTTATTACATAATTTATGCAGCAGCATACAATACATTTTTGGACTCACCTTGTTGTGCTGTGGAAGTTGGCGCGGCGGTCCTTTGTGGGCAAATTTTGTCATCAAAGTCTGTCATTCTCTGGATATCTTAGCTCTACAATTCCGATTTGGATGACCGTTCAACATTCATTTTCCCAGTCAGAGCTTGTTTATTCCCAACTTCCCAGTTGACTTGAACTCACTGAAGTCAAGTTTTTGCAGTTCTGAGTTAAGTTTTGAGTGCGGCACAAATCATGATTCATTGACAGCATGGCCAATGTTGAATGTTTATCATTTTAAACTTGGAAAAGAGCCCCTTAATCCCAGATTTCGGACCACACAGCCACTCCACTGAATAACAGGCTAGTGATTGCTTTGCAATGCTTGCAGTTAGCCACTGTCACTGATTCCTTCCAAACCACTCATTGTTGAATTTGCGATTCCCATCTTGTGTAATTTTTATGAGCACGATACATTTTATATATAATTTCTCTTCATTATTTCTCTTCGTATGACAAGGATTAAAAAGGATTTGGCAGTAGATTGTCGACTTGATTCATGATGACTGCTAGCTAAGATTTTTAAGTATGAATTTGACATGATCAGTCCAATCAAAACTACTGTAGATATAACGTGATCTGACGTCATTTTATCTGTAGCCAATGACCTTGTGTCACGATGTGGTGTGTAGATTGACTCTCGGCCGTAAGAATCGGAACCTATACGGGGAGGGTTTGGGAGGGAAAACTTGCGTTGTTGGCGGCTCCGGCCCCGGCGTAGGACGTGACACCCGTTCTGGCAAGGGTCCGTCTCTGGACTGGGCACCAGCATGGAGGAAGGTTCCGGCTCTGGAGCCGAACTGGAGGCCGGTCCCGGACTGGGCACCGGCGTAGATGGAGGCTCCTGCCCCGGAACTGGACTGAAAGCCGGACCCGGCCAGAGCACTGGCGCAGATGGAGGCTCCTTCCCCGGAACAGGGCGGGATGCTGGTCACGGACTGGGCACCGTCGCAGTGGAAGTCTCCGGCCATGGAGCTGGGCTGGATGCCGGTCCCGGACTAGGGACCGGCGCAGTGGAAAGCTCTAGCCATGGAGCTGGGCTGGACACCGGACTGGTGACATGCACTGGAGACCTGGTGCGTGGAGCCGGTACAGGATGCACCAGGCTGGTGACACGCACTGGAGGTTGGGTGCGGGGAGCCAGCACAGGACGTACCGGGCTGGGGAGACGCACTGGAGGTCTGGTGCGTGGAGCCGGCACTGGATGCACCGGGCTGGTGACACGCACTGGAGGTCTGGGAGCGTACACGACCGTAACACACTACAAACAATGAACCACAAATCATATGGGAAATATTCCAAACTAAATAGGGTCCCCAATTACAGACAACGCAGAGCAGCTGCCTCTAATTGGGGACCAATACAAAACCACCATAGAGTCACATAGAATACTCCTGTCAGGCCCTGACCTTGACAACCATAGAGAAGCCAGAGACTGACACCTTGAGCCTTCTTGGATGGGCACTTCTAATGTAACTCTACGGCAGCACCCAAGGGGCTTGAATTTTCGAGCTATACCCTTAGACTTGAGGGTGACGTAGTGTCCCCATGAGTGACAGAACACTGAGCCAATCACGGCACAACGCTACGTATTTTCTGCTGGCTTGCCCCACCACCACAGAAAGCACTGAGCTAGGCTGAAACACCTGCATTTTGGAGCTGCCTTACTCAAGAAAACAAAAAAGAGACCATGTTTGTATGCGGCTTTATTAACTCAATAATATATTTATTTTTTACATTGTTTGCAAGCTGATATGTGAAACGTATTAATGCCAAAATAACATGCAAAACAGGCAAGCCCTGAATGACGGGTCACTACTGGTTCTTGGGGACCTTCAATGCTGCAGACATGTTTTGTACCCTTCCCCAGATCTGTGCCTCGACACAATTCTGTCTAGGAGTTCTACGGACCATTCCTTCGTCCTCATGGCTTAGTTTTTGCTCTGATATGCACTGTTAACTATGGAACCTTATATAGACAGGTGTGTGGCTTTCCAAATCATGTCCAATCAATTTTAATTTGCCACAGGTGGACTCCAATCAAGTTGTAGAAACATATAGGATGGTCAATGGAAACAGGATGCACCTGAGTTCAATTTCGAGTCTCATAGCAAAAGGTCGGAATACTTATGTAAATAAGATATTTCTGGTTTTAAATTTTAATACATTTGCAAAAAATTAAAAAAACCTATTTTCACATTGTCATTATGGGGTATTGTGTGTAGGTTGATGAGGGAAAAAAATTATTTAATACATTTTAGAATAAGGCTGTAACGTAACAAAATGTGGAAAAGTAAAGTTGTCTGAATAATTCCCGAATGCAATGTATTGTTCATATTACCTTTGTTAAACTGAACCTGTAGCCTATAGGCTTTTTTCCATGTGAAATTAAGATAACGGAAATGTTGAGTAGCCTATAATTAACCAAAGCACCAACATGTAGCCCATATAGGCCATATGCCAGGGTACATGCCATAGCTCAGGTACATGATTCAAATGATGTGATATATTATAGACACCTATATGCCCGGCACTATCAGAATCCGGTCCTGATCTATTTGAGTGTCTACCAGCATTTGTAACTTGAGTCTGATAAATATCTGAACAAAACAGTTAATCTGATATTACTGGCAAGGACATCAGTATCTCTGATAAGATTCAGGAGTTTCTGACTTCTGATTTTTTTTACAAGTCACAGTAAATACATGTGTTGGAAATTCAATTTAATAAACATTATTTTATTGAAATTCAAGTTACTAAAATTGTTCTGTGTAATTCAAGTTAATACAACTTTTCTTTGAAGTCCAAGTCAACAGTAAATCAGCAAGCACGTGGCAGGTGGTAAAGATCTTGCTCCATTGTCTCTTGGTGTGGAAGACAAGTGGAGTATAAATTCCAGTTTCTTGAAATACTTTGCAAATGCAGCTTATTTCTATGTGAAAACTGAAATGGTCAATTCATTCCATTTTAGTAGATACTCTTAACCAGAGCAATTTACAGTAGTGACTGCATACATTTTCATACTGGTCCCCTGTGGGAACTCAACCCACAACCCTAGCATTGCAAGCACCATGCTCTACCAACTGAGCCACTTCATCATCACAAACCACTTGATGTCTCAAAGTACTCAATTACTGTATTGTGCGTTGTCTACAGGTACAAACCTAGATAAACAGCCTATGTACTATACAGTAATGTACATTTACATTAAGTGGTTTGTAAGGATGGTAAATTAATACTGCACAAACGTGGTTGTTTTCCATGTTATTTGATCAAGACAAATATTTAATTTGCTGTGGATGTTTTGTGTCTTTACCCAGAACTTTGCACAATTTTATTTAAATGTTTGAGGACAGGGTTTTGTTATTTCTGGATTCCGTTAGAATGACGATTACAAAGAAAGGGACAGGGCAACAACTCTTACAATTCCAACTGTTGAATCCTGCAAGATACTGTTCTTAATTATACAACTACCTTTTTTGCCAAAGCTGTAGATGCAGATAAAACATTTTTGCCCACACTACAGATATCTATATCGTCCCCTAATACTAGTAAAGGCCCAGTGCACTACTTTTGTGAAAATATATATTTTTCAAATTATATATATATATTTTTTTATTCCGATTTTTCAGGGGGTGTTGTAGCAGCACCCCTACTTCCTGCGGCTATGAAAACAGCATGATTTAAATGTAAATTTAGCGGGGACTGCAATCACGGTAAACACTGCATATGTCAGCTCAATCTGAATTTAACTTTACATTTCTGTAGCGGAATATGTTATGCTTCAGTTTTACAGATTGAATAGAGCCCAGGTGAGTTTGTGGCTCTGGCTCTTGCACCGCAACTGTTTAACCGAGTTGGTGTGCGCAGGGGAGCACCACCCACACACAGTGGCGTAGCCACTGCAAGGTCCAAGCAGCTTTATAGCTAATCTACACATTTTTCCATGAAGCTGACAGAAAATGTTGCTCTTTTTTCCCACAAATATGTCTAATTCACCATAAAAGGCATCTCATTTTCAAAATTATTGTCCAACAAGTGTTTAAAGGCCTTGATAGATTCTAACATTAGATTTTTCAAATATGTAATACAAATCTCCAAACTTCTTTTTGCTTTGTTTCATAGCACTATTAAATTCTCCATGGCTAATTTTGTTAGCGTTTTGGCATGTTTTTTTTTAAATTTTGAACATAAAACAACGTTTACAAAGCAAATATTATCACTTAGGTCTAGCACAGCAAATACTTGAATTGTTTAAGTGTTATGTTGCAGAACAGTGATTACAATATTTTTCAAAATATTGACAAGGAAAATCGATCTTGAGGGGGTTACCCATCAGTGACGGAGTTGACAAGCCACTGATGGAGTTGACAACAGACACTCAAAACAGACATATTTTTGCCTCTAGAAATAAAAGTTCAATACAAACATTTGTAAAATATGGAAAATTATTCATTTGAAAATCCCCAATAAAAAATAACCATTCTATCATATCTTTCAGCACTCCGACGTGTTAACAATTTTTTTTTTTTTATTCTTCATTCAAGTGGTATACACAGTAGCAATTTAGTTTAGATATTAAGATATTTAGATATTTTAACACTTTTTTGGGGAGAGTTGGCATTGGGACAGTGGCATTTCCAGACAATTTTCAAATATATAAAATTCCCCTAAATGTTAACTTTAAGCTCAAATAATGCAACAGAATAACTTTCCCTTCATCTGTGGTATTATCCCCAAATTAGGCCTACAGCCTGGACTGGCAAAGGTACTGTATCTTATCGCCATGGTACTAAAGACAATACCAATCATGTACTGCCCCTCTGTGGCCATTTAGCAAGTACACAAAGTGGATCATTGGGGAATAGAAAATACCTTGTAGATGTGGATGTGGCAAATTGGAAAGTATTCAGACCTCTTGATTTTTTCCACATTTTGTTACGTTACAGCCTTATTCTAAAATCGTTTTTTCCCCTCATTATTCTACACACAATACCCCATAATGACAAAGAAAAACAGGTTTTTAGAAATGTTTGCAAATTTATAATAAAAAAACCCTGAAATATCACATTTACATAAGTATTCAGGCCCTTTACTCAGTGCTTTGTTGAAGCACCTTTGGCAGCGATTACAGCCTCGAGTCTTCTTGGGTATGATGCTACAAGCTTGGCACAACTGTATTTGGGGCGCTTCTCACATTCTTCTCTGCAGATCCTCTCAAGCTCTGTCAGGTTGCATGGGGATTGTTGCTGCACAGCAATTTTCAGCTCTCTCCAGAGATGTTCGATCAGGTTCAAGTCTGGGCTCTGTCTGAGCAACTCAAGGACATTCAGAGACTTGTTCTGAATTCAGGCCATTCTACCATAAAGGCCTGATTGGATACAAAAATGTCTAAAAACCTGTTTTCGCTTTGTCATTATGGAGTATTGTATGAAGATTGTAAAAAAACAAAATGTAATCAATTTTAGAATAAGGCTGTAATGTAACAAGATGCGGAAAAGGTCAAGGGGTCTGAATACTTTCCGAAGGCACTGTATATATATATATATATATATATATATATATATATATATATATATATATATATATATATATAGGATACAACCATCCCAGCTCTGCAGATTTCGCTGCAAGATACAGAATCATTAGATAATTTGTTTTGGTACTCTCCATATGTAGCTTGTTTTTGGTCACAGGTTCAGGGATGGCAGAAGAATAGCAACATTTACCTGGAGCTAACTGCAAATGACACTGCTGGGTGATTTGAAAAAACATAGTCAATTGATCAATAATATAATAGTACTCTTAGCAAAGATGTTTATCTTTAATTTACAATCTGTAGAAACTATGAGAATAGAAAGTTCAGAACTTTTGTGAAACATTACAGCACAGTTAAAAAATATATGGCAAATAGAAATCAGAACTGGATAGTGGAAATCTTTCTTTCCTGGCCTCTGAAATGGAGAAACCAATGACTCGCTGCATCTCAGACATATTGCTTTCATCTTTATAATCCCTTCAGATCAGGGCAGTGTTCATAAGAGCACACAATTTAATTAAAAAATTCAACATATTTAAGAAAATGTACGATTCGTATTGGACAATACCAGGAAGTCCCTCACTGTTTCAGTCCACTTTCTTCCGTTTGGTGCCTAATGTACACAACCCACTTGTCACAAAGCAACAGAGAGACATGGAAAGTAAAACACAGTCTGAAAATATGGTTTAGAAAATAGCAATATGCTAACAGGAAAACAGAAAGCCAACCAAGAGGGAAGTGTTTTTGTGTGTTACTGAAAATAGTCATTAGTAAAAGAGATGTCTTTATTCTGAACTATTATGTTCTAAACATAATATCCGAAGTCTCACACAAAACAATATAATCCAAACACTTGCACGTGCCCAAATAGATAGCATAGTGCTACCTGACTGCAGGTCCCTCACTCTCCCCAGCCTCAGTCCACCTGTGTGAGAGGTTAGAGTTTGATCTAATCCCAAAATTACCTTTAACCCTTTAACCCAATGACAAAGGAGTGGACGGCAGTGAAATAGCACTCCACTGGAACAGAGGTCTGAGTCATTGGTTGAGTGTAAATTCTCTATACGCACTCACTGTAGACTTGAATGTCGCCTCACTTGCTGACCCTTTCTTTCACTCAATATAATTTACTAGTGCTAAAATTCAGTTTTTCATACACTCTTTCTTACACTTTCAATTGTTTACTCTCACTTCCTGTAACTCCCCATTCACTGCCTGAAATCAATGGCATTTCAAAGAGATACAACTCTGATAGGTACGCATTTCTTTTTGTCAAACAGTAGAGCTCTGCTACTCGGCCCGAGCCCCGACATTATAGATCGGGTTAGGGCTGGTTAGGGCCTGTTTTTTCATCAATAACTAGGGTTCGGGAAAGGCTTGGTTATCACTAAATTGATCAGTAACATTTTGAAGCTGAGCCATTTGCTCGTGCTATGCTGCGCAGTACAGTCATATCTGACTAAGATCATAACATAGTGTCAGAAGTGCTTCAACCTCATCAAATATAAGACAGGAGTGATTATTTCCCAGAAAATAATCATGTTCCTTGAGTTGTCAGATTTTAGAGTGAGGAAAAGTGCTGTCTCATGTCTCGTCATGGAGCAAAGCAGCCCAAGCAGAGAAACCTCTGCCTAAAATATGTGGGTTCTGAATGTAGACAGAAGGTGAGGCACTCTCCCCATCCAAAGTTACTGGACATCATAAATTAATTAACCTCTACAGGATCGTGTCCCACCCTCTGGACAAATGATGTGATTAGCATGACGTTGTAAGTAACAAGAACATTTCCCATATGGTGGCCTTTCTCTTGCATTTCAAAGACGATGGGACACAAAAATTAAATAAAACACGTGTTTCTTTGTATTATCTTTAACCAGATCTAATGTGTTATATTCTTCTACATTCATTTCACATTTCCACAAACTTCAAAGTGTTTCCTGTCAAATGGTATCAAGAATATGCATATCCTTGCTTCAGGTCCTGAGCTACAGGCAGATAGATTTGGGTATGCCATTTTAGGCAAACATTTTTTAAAAATGGTCCGATCCTTAAGGCGTTAATCATTAATAATACACTCAACACCAAATGACACCGCCCGCCCGCCCGCCCGCCCGTCCACCCGTCCGTCCGTCCGTCCGTCCGTCTGTCGGTCTTCATTGATGTGGAAGCTGCTCATCCACCATCAGAAGATGCAGAATTCACAGAGGAGCTAAAGAAAAGGTCTGGTTTTATCAACTTATCATTTTCCAGCAATTCCTAAAACATCCCCCAAGTCAGCACTATTAAAGTGACTGTGTGTGCACTGCTTGATATCCCTCCAGGTTCTTGGAAAAGAAAATGGACAGGGTCCACCGATATCTGGAAGAACACAGGTCTAGAATCAGACTGGTGTTGGGCCTTGTTTTGGTTGCATGTAAATGACCACAATAAATTCAGGCCCCTGATCAGTCCGACATGTGATGAGCTGTTTATACAGTATAGCATTTGGTGTTGATGATGACATTTCCTGTAATTACAAGGGGGTGAATTTCTATCATGTACTGTATATACGTGGAGTTTGGGTTTCCTGCAACAGTCATTGTTGGTTTGTATCTACTTGGGGCTTTTACTAATGACTTAATTGGAATTGACTGATCTGAATTTTAGGTAGGCTAATTAACTTATGAAGCTTATGATGTGAGATTCTATTCTAACCACTTCTCGCCCGCTTTGTATTCATGTTACCTGATGAAATTGCTGTACAATATGATCTTGTTGCCATCTGATGCACATTCAAATGTTATAAAAAATCAACACTGCAGAGCTCTCCCTGTCCTCTGTCCTGCCCTGATTGTATTACTGCTGATGATATCTGGAAATATACATGTACACCCTGGCCCATCTACTGTTGCTAGCCCCAAATCTGACTTGTGCTCTGATATCTGTTTCACTGATGTCTCCTCTTGTAAAAGCCTGGGTTTTCTGCACGTTAATACTAGAAGCTTATTACCTAAAATGGATCAATTGAAAGTGTGGTTCACAACTCCATTACAGATGTGTTGGTCAATAATGAGACGTGGTTAAGAAAGAGTGTTTTGAACACTGATGTTAACCTTTCTGTTTATAACCTTTTTCGGCAAGATAGATCTTCCAAAGGTGGTGGAGTGGTAATCTTTACCAAGGAACACCTTCAGTGCTTGGTTGTCTCCATCAAGTCTGTCCCCAAACAATTTAATTTGCTGGTTTTAAGCATTAAACTTTCAAATAGCTCTTTGATTGACTGTTGCTGGATGTTATCGTCCACCATCAGCACCGACCTGTACCCTACCTGCCCTTAGCTCTTTCCTGGCCCCTTACCCTAAGTCTGAATTTGTCCTGCTAGGTGACCTAAACTGGGACATGCTTAAACCACCTGGCCAAGTCTTAAAGCAATGGGACTCCCTAAATCTTTCTCAGATTATTACCAATCCCACAAGGTATGACTCCAAACACCCAGAAAAAGCTACTCTCCTTGATGTTATCCTCACAAATAATCCTGATAGGTATCAGTCGGGCGTGTTCTGTAACGACCTTAGTGATCACTGTTTTACAGCCTGTGTTCGTAATGGCTGCTCAGTGAAACGACCTGTCCTGATATGTCATAGATGCTTGCTAAAAAACTTTAATGATGCTTGGACCTTCTTTTTTTATATTTTCAGTGGTATTGTTAACAAACACGCCCACATAAAGAAAATGAGAAATAAAAACAGGTTCAGCCCCTGGTTCGACCGTGATCTGGCAGAGTTACTTCACCTCAAGAATTCCAGGCAAATTAGAAATAAGTGCACTCAGGCTATCCGGAAGGCCAAAGGTAGTTACTTTAAGGAGCAGTTCTCTCTCTGTGGGTCTAACCCCAATAAGTTCTGTAAAAAGCTTAAAGACCCAGAAAACAAACCCTACTCCTTACAGCTTCCCATGTCCCTTAATGTTGATGATATGGTTGTTACTGACAAGCTTAGAACATGGCTGAGCTCTTTAGTCACCACTTCATTAAGTCACAATTCCTACTTGACTTAGTCATGCCTCATTGCCTGTCCAACATTTCCTCATCTCTCACCCCTTCTAATGCGATCCTGGTTTGATACCCAGCTGTGTCGCAGCCAGCCACAATCGGGAGATCCATGAGGCGACACACAATTGGCCCAGCGCCGTCTGGGTTAGTGGCGGGCCGGTCGCACGCTCACTGACACAGTCGCCAGGTGAAGGGTGTTTCCTCCAACACATTTGTTTGGCTGGCTTCCTGGTTAGAATAGTCTTTGAGACACATTGGTGCAGCTGGCTTCCTGGTTAGAATAGTCTTTGAGACACATTGGTGTGTCAAGAAGCAGTGCGGCTTGGAGGAGTTGTGTTTCAGATTTCCGCCTCTCCCGAGTCTGTAAGGGAGTTGCAGCGATGGGACAAGACTGTACCTACCAATTGGGGAGAAAAAAGGGGTAAAAAAAACAAACATCTTAGTCAGATGGTTTAGACCCTTTCTTTTTTAAGATTGCAGCCCATATCATCGCCAAGCCTATCACTGACCTTTTTAACCTGTCTCTTCTCTCTAGGGAGGTTCCCATTGATTGGAAGGCAGCCAAGGTGCGTCTTTTCTCAGCAAGGAAGAAGCCACTACTCCAACACCGCCATAAAAAAGCCAAACTAGAGATCGTACTTTTTGAAGAAATGACCTCTGGTCTGATGAAACAAAAAATAGAACTGTTTGGCCATAATGACGATCGTTATGTTTGGAGGAAAAAGGAGGAGGCTTGCAAGCCGAAGAACACCATCCCAACCGTGAAGCACGGGGGTGGCAGCATTATGTTGTGGGGGTGCTTTGCTGCAGGAGGGACTGGTGCTATTTCACAAAATAGATGTTATCATAAAGGAGGAAAAGTATGTGGATATATTGAAGCAACATCTCAAGACATCAGTCAGGAAGTTAAAGTTTGGTCGCAAATGGGTCTTCCAAATGGACAATGACCCCAAGCATACTTCCAAAGTTGTGGCAAAATGGCTTAAGGACAACAAAGTCAAGGTATTGGAGTGGCCATCACAAAGCCCTGACCTCAATCCTATAGAAATTTTGTGGGCAGAACTGAAAAAGTGTGTGCGAGCAAGAGGCCTACAAACCTGACTCAGTTACACCAGTTCTGTCAGGAAGAATGGGCCAAAATTCACCCAATTTATTGTGGGAAGGTTGTGAAAGGCTAAACGTTTGACCGAAGTTAAACAATTTAAAGGCAAGGCTACCAAATACTAATTGAGTGTATGTAAACTTCTGACCCACTGGGAATGTGATGAAAGAAATAAAAGCTGAAATAAAGCATTCTCTCTACTGTTATATCAGTTAGTGATCCTAACTGATAGGGAATTTTTACTAGGATTAAATGTAGTGAAAAACTATTGTATTTGGCTAAGGTGTATGTAAACTTCTGACTTCAACTGTATATATATACATATACATACTCAGCAAAAAAAGAAATGTCCTCCAGGGGACCCCATTGATTTTGTTAGTCACTCTCAACATTTTTTGTAGAATTGCATGAAATGTGTTAGAAAATTGCTAAAATGTTTCTCCGCCCCATGGCAATGTGTAGAACTGCAGAAAATGTGCTTTAAAACTGCAACATTTAACACTTAATTGCATGGCAGTTTTCAGTTGCATTGGTGCATAATATTAAATTATATTGGAGAATCCCATAAGCCTAAACGGAAGGATGGGTTTACTTTACTTTAAAAACAGAGTATTTGCATTAGGATATTTTACTTGAAACATATTCCCCATCATACATACTGTACAGTATTTTATATAACCTAAATTATTTCCTAAACATTATATTTATAGATTTAGAAATCCAATAATTTCAATACATATGTTTAACAAGTGAATGGGTTGCAGGTGTGCTCAAAGCATAGAGATGTATGGAGATGTCTCTAGTGCCCAAAAGCTTGTATAACATGGTCAGCGCTATTGAGGTCTGATACATAGCGATCCATACACATCCCTAGGGCTCAGGGGCGCCTGTAATTAAAGGGTCTGACAACTAAAAAGTGTCAGAAAATGAGATCCTTTTCTACAAGTTAGTTCAGGGTCATGATTATCTATCATTTCTATGGCAAATTTCAGACAAATTCATTCTAATTTTAAGATAAGATCAACTTTATTGCCCCCATGGAGGAAATAGATTGGACAGCCAATATTGCTGCATAACAATTTATCTAAAATGTGTATTTTCATTTATTTGGCTCCATGCACATGTGTGTTGTTTGCTTGTTCTGGGATTCGTGTGACACCTGCAATTCCCTGTATCACCTTAGATTAGAAGTGTTTATTTCAAAACCCGGGTTCTGGCAAGGCGAGTGTCTGACTGCCTATAAATGCACGAGCGCTCAGCTTCCCACTGTGAGCTCATATACGTTTCCCCGGAGACAAGTGGGGGGCCTGGTTGACCACATGCTGTGTGCAGACCAGAGGAGTGGCGTCTAACCCCAAATCATTGTTTATTTCCCTTTTAGCGCTCATGAATGTTCCTGCTCTAGCCCGCACAATCTCTCGGAAATGCACTGGCGCCATTATGTGTTCTCCGTTTCACTAATTCTCTAGGCCTAACCAGTTGGGTTGTTCATTGTTTTTAGATTGCATGTTCTCTTCAACCCAGAGCACCATACTGAGTGATTTTAATTTATGTTAAATTTCTATCACATCTTTACTTTAGTCCTAGGCTAGGCCTACTTTTTGATGGTAAATGTGGACATTCACCTATATAACCATATCCCTTGCTGAATTAGTAATGTCACCATGGCAACCAGTGTCCTTAAGAGAGAGACATTAGGATGCTGGAGTATTGTCTGGTCCAATAAATATTAAATTCTCCTCAAGAAACCCAAATCACCAAATGACCCACTACAATTTTGCCCATATGAGTTATGCCAGATGAACATAAACTCAACCCCTGTCTGTATGCTCTGCCCCCAGGGCACTCCTGGCACATTCATTCTTATGGTCAGGGGTTCTGTTTTTGGCAATCTGTGGCTTCATCATTATCAGGCATTTTGTCTAAACCCATCCTATGTCTGCCCAATGTGCTACTGCTTAATGATGACTCTTCACTAAACTTAACATACAGGCAGAAAAGGATTTCGCTTGCCGGCCAAACAGAAGCCAAGATAATGGTTGCCTTACGATGGCGAGACCCACACACTCTGCCACATCAGCAATGGATTTATTTATTAATTGACATAGGTCAACTTGAACTGTCAATCTCTCGACTGCATGGTGCAAAATCAGAGTATATTAACATATGGACTACAACAGTTAGCAGTATAAAATCATTACTTAATATATGCTACGAATTTGTTGTGCTTAAGGTCCCGGGCCCGGTTGCATAAAACATCTTAAGTGTTCCCCTTCAGGAATAATTTTCCCTTACCTAAGGGAAATGTTTAAGGGTGTTGCATAGAGCCCCTCAAACATGTCCTTAGGTAAGGGCATATTCTAAGGGTTTTATGGTAGTTTGAAGGAATGTATGGCAGAAAGAGTATCTAGTTACCATGGAGACGACCTGACTCACTGACTGAACCTTTAGTCAAAGAGATCTCATATATTTTGGAAGAAACTCTACATTCAAGACAGGAGAAACCAATTGATTAAGAAGATAATAAAACACGTTTATTTTAGTTACTTTTTTCTTAACTTGTTTCTATTACTTTCTAGCACGTCAAGCTAACATACAGAGCAGGTAGGTAGCTAGCCAGCTAGCTTTGTAGCCATGGATTGTGCACGGTGCACCTTCCATTGATTAGCTAAATTCTGTAGATAGCTAGCTACAGTAGCTAGCTAGTTGGAGGACATTTTATTTTTGAAACTAGGGCAAGGAAAGCAACATTCACCTCCAACTAGCACTTAAGGGACCTCATGGGCACCCTTAACTTTTTCCACTTAATATAAGGGGGAAATTTGCCTTAAAATGTTGTGTGCAACTTACTTATTAAAAATAGGAAAATTAACTTAAGATGTGTTGTGCAACCAGGCCCCACACTGCATTGTTTAAACCCCTAACTGGTCTGGGTCTATGTGCAAGTGAAGTAGCTGCAGAATGTATTGTTCAGTTTTGTTATTCAGCAGCTATTACATACTGCTGGTCCTGATCTGTCTGTGCATCCACTCAGCCCTAGGACAGGGTCACAAAGTGCACACAAACTCCAGAAGTGTGGTGATATCATGGCTGAGCTCATACACGTGTGTGCGTCCATCCTTGTTTTGTTTTTTTTTCCCCCAGGGAACACTGCAGACAACCATTCAACCGTTCACCCCCCCAGCCCCCCCCCCCCCTTCCTCTATGACATTGGGCGGAATTTTAGGCGAGTTTATTAATTGGATTTCTGTCTGAAAGGCATCTCAATTACTGCAAAGGAACATTTCTCAAAGATGTTTCCCTCAAATCAGAGACTTTGGTTTCCGCTTTCCGAGGCCTTGGTAGAGCATCTGGTGCCTCTAGAAGGACATGTGCTCTTGGTTGTGCCCTTTTTCCACAGGAGAACCTTCCTGCGTAGTCTAATTGATACCAGATACCAAGTACATGTACCATCCAGCTCTGTCTCCTGCTGCCTCGCGTCGGAAGATTAGTGATGTAAACTTGTCATTTAAAGGCTAACTTATATATGAGCTCAGTACAACTCACTGTCTTACCCTGGCATAACCCAAAATATACGGTTGATTAAGTCCCATTTATATTTGAGCGACCCGGGACGATTAAACACCGTTGCTTAGACTAAAGGCCATCATCAATCACTCCTCTCCAGTGAATTCGACTTTGGGCAGTCTTCTCCAAGTCATTCCAGGAGTAGCCCATCTTTCTGCTCTACTTCGGTGTCACTTCTTCATGTTTTTTTTTGCTTCCACCCTTCCCCCTGTGGATTCCATATCCAGAAAACTGCCCTTAAATGTATATATATATTTTTAAGTATTGTTAAATGGTTTTATAATATTAAATACAAAAGTAGTTGAATCAGCAGAAGAGACTACTTTCTAAACAAGATGTGCCAACATTTCCTATTAAGAAAACAAACGCTGGTAGTTTAAAAGTTATTCTCAAGTGTTTGATAATTGATTCTAATTGATAAGACTATTGGTTGCCAGCTGTTACATTTTCGATGTAATAGATGAATAACATTAATCAAGTCCCCAGACAGAGTGACTGTGTTTCTGACCGAGGGAGACGCTGATGATCATAATTATGTTGGTATAATTCAGCCTAACCTCTGTTACCGAAGCGCTAGTTGTTTACAGAGTGCTGGTGTGTGGCGACAATTAAGTGATTAGCAGCGGGCTCTCTGGTGGCTCGTGTCGCTCCAGCTGTGCTCCACTCGTAGACACGATGTACCCGCTCCTGGTGCCTCACTGTTAAGAACACTTAACAACCACACCTGCTTTAGTCCAGACGAAGGACCACAGATAAAGGGACCATGTGGGGAAAGGTTTACTGAATTAGAAGAGGTTTGGAGTCAACTATAGCCCCCTCTAACACACACACACACTGTTCCTTTTTTTAAATTTTATTTACACTTTATTTAACCAGGAAAGTTAGTTAAGAACAAATTCTTATTTACAATGACGGCCTACCAAAATACATTTTGAGTTATAATCTTTCCCTTAATTTATCCTTTTCTCAATGGTTTCCTGATTACCTTTTCATTCATATCCATATCATGAATATAATGCAATATCTAAACCAATAAACACCAACAAGTGCCAATAAACGCACATAGGCATGTCAACACACACACACACAAACATAAAAAGGCTTCGGTACAGTGTCGATTTGAACCTCAGCCCCCAGAAAAAAAGTCACTGGCCAGCGCACGTAAAATTTGGTACTGGTCAATATCTACATGGACAGTTCTGTGGGTGGCTTGAGGGGGGTCTGTGTCAACTCCCTAAAGGAGGCATGTAATAAAATACAGTTAGCATAGGTCTATGACCCTCACCTTTTCTCCATCACATCATGTCCTCCATAACAAATGAGAACATGTTTGTGTTCATTAGGGCACTCAACGGAAAACATAATAAAAATATAAGAAAATCAACGAATCACTAAAATCCAGTCGGTTTCTTCCATTTGGTGCCTAATGAACAGGACACAGGGCTTCCAAGTATTCAGAATGGGGAAGGTAATGGGGGGGTTAAGGTGATGTCATGTCAACGTGAACATGACTTACACCATTTTTATTCAATTACGCTCCAATTGATGAGCTTGACAGACCGCTCTCCAATTTAGAGAAGGACAAGTGGAGGCCAATGAATTCTGTCTTTTGTCTGAATCACCCATTCTCTCAATCTTTTCAAATGTATGTAATTATTACATATGGTGTGATAATCTCTGTTGTATTGTGGAGCTGTCACGGCTCTGTCATAGCTCTTTCAGCGCGCCCAGCGTATGTCTATGCACCACCGCACTGAATGGAAGTTTAGTTCAGTAATTGCAGTTCAGTAACTGTACCAAATGTTTCGTGAGACCAATTTTCCTGTAATTTCTATTCCCTAATGGCGCGCAGCTTCAACTTGGAAACACACACAGGGCCGGCTCGGGCAGAGAAACCCATTTGCTGATCTTCATGGAACTCAGACAGAGGCCTGGCCTAAGTGGATCTTTCATTACCCATCTCTAATAGGGAAGGTAAATTAGAGCTGCGGGTTTTAGTTTGGTTTGCTGATGTACATTTTTTCCTCTAAAAACGAAAGGACCAAAAGGTACACTACATCAGTGGTACGAGCATTAGAGAAATTAGCACGTCGCCCCATGCGCCCACCACCACTCACCTGTAATTCGGGAACATACAAACTCGTTAGAAAACGTAAAGGCACTTTTAACTCCTACCTTGATTATCCCCTTCAGCCTGCAACAGAAAGAGGGGGTGGGGCGGGCAACTAATATTGCAAATGGCCTCTATTAGCAAAGTCAAAATGTTCTGATGTTTCTTCTCAAATAATTCACACACTACTCTAAAAACAGGAGAAAGATGCCTTGCTAGGACAGTGTTTATTTTATGAAGTTCAGACTATATCAAATTCTGACCTGTTATATTACCAGTTAGGTTACGTATTATGAATAAGAGTGTAGAGCATGAACAAGGTCTGTAGATCATTAATCTATTTAGCAGACGTTTTTAATTCAAGCGACTCAAACCCACCACCCTGTTGTTACAAGCGCCACACGACAATCATCCTCGGCATATACACTCCCCTCTGTCTGTATTTGGACAGTGATGCTAAAATCTTTAATTTGGCTCTATACGCCAACATTTTTGATATTAGGTACACTGTTCTATTTCTTGTTCATATTGTTACATGGATGAAATTGTAGGTTGAAAGGGGTATTTGTAGGCTGAACACCGTATTTATTTTGGCAGTGAAGCAAAATATTTGTATTCCTCTCTACTCCAGCATCTTGGATTTGAGATTTAAATATTTTACGAGGCTACATTACATGTATGTATTTAACATTTATTTAACTAGGCAAGTCAGTTAAGAACAAATTCTTATTTACAATGAAGGACTACACTGGCCAAACCCGGATGACACTGGGCCAATTGTGCGCAGCCCTATGGGATTCCCAACCACGGCCTGTTGTGATACAGCCTGGGTTCAAACCAGGGTGTCTGTAGTGACGCCTATAGGACTGAGATGAAGTGCATTAGAGCTCTGAAACACTCGGGAGCCCAATTACAGATTGCCACCTTTTATTTGAGGGTATTTCCATATATGTTTTAGCGTTTGGAAATTAAAGCACTTTATGTATCTGGTCCCCCCATGTGAAGATGTCAATTATTTTGACAAATTCCCTTATAGCGTATAAAAGTAGTGAAAGGTTTTGAAATTTGGGCCCATATCCCTTTCACTCAATGACTACACCAAGCTTGTGACTCTACAAACTTGTTGGATGCATTTGCAGTTTGTTTAGGGTTGTTTTGTCCAATAGTAACTGATTGGTGAATGACGACTGGATTAATTTTCTTTCTAAGTGAGATGTTTCTGAACACTCATGAATAATGATGAGTGAGATGCTACAACAAAAACATCATAACCCCCTTACCATTACCAATAAAAGGGGTCTTCAGCTTTATTCAGGATTCACATTAAAATGTAGAAGTGTTCAGAAACATCTATTCTTATTTAAAATAAAATTTACTGCAAAATTACACATTATTCATCATTCAGTTCCTAATTGGGAAAAACTAAAAAACTGCAAATGCATCCAACAAGTTTGTAGTCACAAGCGTGGTGTAGTCATGCATGCTAGGAATATGGGTGCAAATACTAAACTTTTGACTACTTTAATAAGATAAATTAAGTGATTTCATTTCCAAACTGTAAAACAGATCAAATTTTTAAAAAAGGTGACAATCTGTAATGTCACCTCATATGAAACATTTAAATCTCCAATCCAAAATGCTGGAGTAGAGACATAAAAATGTTTAGCTTCACTCTCCAAATATATATTGTTCAGCCTACAAATCCCATTTTCAGCCTACAATTTCATCCATGTAACAATATGAACAAGAAATAGAAACAGTTAAAAGTGTACCAATGTGTAGCTTCCCTCTAACCCACCCACCCAACCAAGCCCGTCACCCCATTCTGCAGATAATTCCCCAGGCCTATGGGTGCTCACTACTCTGGACTACACCCTTTTCACGGTGGGCCCAGTCATTAACGCATAACAGGCTAATGACATGCAACGCAGGCTACTAATTTCAGTTAGGGCTTAATGAAGTCAGACAGAATATCTGGATGCGTGTGCACTACACAGACTAGCAATGAGCCAAGGCCGACTATTACTCTGCTTCTTTACGGGGGGGAACAGAGCGAATTCCCCATGGCCTGAGCACCACTACACTGCTCAAAGACATTAAAGAGAACAATGTAATTAGGATTTATCCATCAAAATAACATACTGTCAACAGCTCATATAATCAATCATCAGTGAGGGACATCTACACAGTAGCATACCTACTATCAAATACTGAAGGCTAACTTCTTAAATTATTTATTTTACTACTGTAATAAGCTTGTGTTCCTTCACATACAAAAAGGCACATATTCATATTTTAAATAATTTCAATTTATTAACATGGTTGCCCTTGAACATTCTAAAATGTTCAAGAGTAGCCTAATGGCTGCATTAATTAACTTTTACAACAGAGGCACCGTAAAGCACATTTGACAGTGGACCAAGGCCAGACAGAGCTGAAAACCCACTTACATCCAAGGCAGTCATCACAACCCAGAATTCCCCAAAGCCTAATCGATCACAGTCCAGTCCACATCACGGGAGGTTGGTGGCACCTTAATTGGGGAGGATGGGCTCGTGGTAATGGCTGTAGTGGAATAGGTGGAATGGTATCAAATACATGGCTTCCATGCGTTTGATGCCATTTCAATTGCTCCATTCCAGACATTATTATGAGCCGTCCTCCCCTCAGCAGCCTCCACTGTTCTACATCCCAGAGTCCTGCCCACGCCTGCCTTTCACTCGCTCCTCCAGGGCTCGGAAGTTCTCCTCTGTGACTGCATCAGCCTTGAGGACCATAGCCTTCCCACCGGCGGGGTCCAACTTCAGAGTCATCACGCAGCACATGTCCACCAGGCCCTGCTGACACGCCTTCATCCCTGCGTCCTTCCGGACTGGGTCTAGCTTTGACTTCTCAGCCGCTGAGAACCCCAGCAGGCCCGTCAGAACATGGTCTGAAAGGTCCACATCCAAGTAACCAGTTCCGTCCGAGATGGAGGCGCTGACCCGCCACTCCCCCTTACTGGATTTGAGGTTCCCTTGCAGGGTGACAATGAAGGCTTTCACACATACCTCGCTCACGCACTCCAGCAGGCCAGAGTGGCTCGCAACCTGTTGCAGCAAACACAGGTACGTAAACGGGGGTGAATTGAGCGTCACAGTCGCCACACTCGTTGGGATTTTGGTCAAGAACCTCTCTGCTCCTGCCACAGACGGCTGGTCTGTTCCCAGTTCTCTGACACAGGTATTATCTAGTCTTTGCTCCCATCTAGGAGCTTTTGGCTCCAGTGGGAAGCAGTTCATGTCCTCGTCCAAAACAGGATCATCCCTCTCATCAAGGGAGTCAAAATGGCTTTCGTTTCTCATGTCAACTGATGGGGGAGAGTAGGGGTTGGAGGCTTCTTCCTGCCCTCTCCTCAGGTTGTCTCTTTGATTATCCCTCCTGTTGTTTGTCGGTTGGATTGGGCTCTCCTGGAAAATCATACCATCAAGCTCATCCAGGGGAAGGTCATCAAAGTCCTCATCTGGGATGTCCAAATTGTCCGGTTCAAGGGCCTCGTGGCGTGAAGAGCTTACAAGCGCAGGATCTGCAAGGCTTTCAAAGCTCCGACTCTGCAGCGAGGCATTTCTGTAAGTGGCAGAGGATGCCTCACTGCGGGTCCTGTAACCACTCTCCAGACTGGGTTCCACCCTCCACCCCACCTGCCTCTCTTGGGTCTCCAGGCTGGCCAGCAGCTCCAGGTCATCTGGTTCCTGGTTGTCAGCCTCCTGGTTACCTGGTTGTGGGACCTCTGGCTGCTCGGCCGGACCCTGTGGCTCCTCCTCAGGCAGTCCCAGAGCCCTGCATAGCACCTTCCCTTGGGAGTGTCTCTCACCCAGCTCCTCCACCTCCCCTCCCAGCACCTTCACGTTGCCTGGCTTCAGTAGTAGCACCCCTAGCCGACAGGTTATTTGACCCTGCAGCTGCAGTTTGACTCCTGGCTTGAGGGTGGTGCTGAGTGCAGGGATGGGCTGGTACTCCATGGCCTCCAGGCTCTGCACGCCATCAGTGAGCTGCAGCAACAGCATGCGTGTTGGTTTGGCCTCCCAGGGACGCTGGGTAGCCTGGGTGACGTCGGACATAGCCTCGTTGGTGCAGTCAGTGCCCCTCCAGCGCTGAAGCTGGCCATAGGCAGGCTGGCTAATGTCCAGTAGGGAGTCCAGCTGCACGCCGAAGCTGCCGCTGAGCTCCGACTTCTGGGCCTGAGATATCCCTGCGGGTAGCACAGGGTGGGCCAGGTCATGTAGGTCGGTCAGCAGCCACTGATCCAGGACCTGCAACGACACAAATGTTACGTTTTGTGTAAAGAGCTTCAATTAATTTGTACCGGAGATGAGAAAAATTGTGAACTAAATAGTACCTGCTGATTAAGCTGGTGTTGAGGCAGGGGGGTGCCTCCTCCTTCCTGCTGCAGCCACTCCACACATGCCTCTAACCAGGAGAAAGGCACCTGGACCTGCCAAGAGGACTGGAGCCAGGCCTGGGTTGCTTGCACAACCTGAGAACTCATCCCCTTGAAAAAGGTCGCCAGATACTTGACAGGTAGCCAGATAACCTACAGGAAATTTCTCATAGCCCTACAAAGTGCCAGAGGACAGACAGAGCAGACTCACTGGCCATGCAGGGTCGGGTGCACTGTCTGAGGTATAATAAGAACGGGACGGGTGTTTTCAATGGGAATAGAGCATATCTAAAAGAAAATTAATTTCAGTAGTCTGAAGAAACATAAAACTATAGTATTCATGGATGCATGTGAAAGCAAGCAGCTCAGTCAAATAAGTAATTTAGTATCATCAAAACAGTGACAGAAGTCACTTCCAAAAATGTAGAAACCTTAATTTACTTACAATGGTTTGGAGTCTTTCTGTATGAGAATTCTAGTACAGATGCTTTTCGTTGGGCGAATCGCCAAGGCGCCAAAAAGTTGGAGGCAGATGAGAGTGAAAATGTTTGTGAGGAACTAAGACGAGCTCCCATAATACTTTTTTTGGACATTGCGCGAAACATACTAAAGATGTGATGTCTACATGTTAGAACTATGATAGCATTAGCAAGATACGTCCCTATATGAACATAACTAGTAAGTAGCCACATTATCAGCAAAACTGAAAGAGAAGCCTACTGCAAATCAACCAAACTATCTACGTAAGGAAGAATGGGTCGTCACCAGTTACCACAGACACAAAGTCATAAACCCCGCCCATTTCTAAAATGTTCTTCTTAAAATATGATTTGAAACCGAACTCTAACCTTAACGCTAACACTAACCACACTGCTAACATTATGCTTAACTTTAAATTATGAACAAAAAGCACATTTTTGTTTTCATTAATTTTTACCATAGCCAATTTTGAATTGTGGCTGTGGTAGTGAAAACCGGAAGACATCGTCAGTGCAATCAGAGATCCTTGGGACGTCCCTCCCCGAAACCCTAACCTTAGCCCCTACCCTAACCTTAATCCTTACATAACCCTAATCCTTTCCTTAATTTACAATTCAATTTCAATATGGACGTCCCAAGTATCCCGGACAGCAAGGACGATTGAGTGACAACAATTTTAGTTTGAGACACGCCTCCATCCTGTAATTGGCATACTAGCTATCCAATTATTTTCAATGCAATCGAAGCGGCTACCTCTTTCTTCAGTGCCATTTTTTTGTGCTTGCGTTCTTCCTCAGAGTGCAACCTTGCAGAGTGAGAAGGGTCGAAAACGAGTAGCGATACAAGTGGTAGCGCAGGTCTGTTTTACACACATTTCTATTTAGCTCTATAATGAATAAATTACATTATATGTTAATGCGATGGTATGAGCAAAAACATTTGAAAGCATTCGCCTAACTCCATGACCAAAGCAATGCCAGCCATGCATGGCTTGCTGGCTAGCTAGCAAATGTTAGCTAAATATTGTATCCGGTGTAACCAGCTAACTGTTTTCATCATACTAGCAAGCAATTTTACACGGCTACATTTATAATATTAGTCGTCACGTGTATATATGGCTTTCATAGGTTTATTCTAAGTTATACGATTGTTTCTTCGTGCCCATAACTAACGTTACTAAACCACATACTAGCATCCCAACGGTTGACTAGTTAAATAGAAGCTAACGTTAGTTAGCCATCTTTAGCCAACTGAATGAACTTGCTAGCTTCCCAAGATGGATGCTAGCTTGTTCTACTCTGCTAGCTAGCGTGCACATTTTCTCATCTAGCCTAGAGAGCTACCTACATAGTTGGATTCTCAAACGTTTTGCGCACATAATTAATCTAAACCTAATGCCCGATTAACAAACGCATACTTTTACTGTAGTTAGCTAAACACGTGTGTAGTGTATCTAAGCCCTCTTGATGAAGCCCTCTTGACGTTCTCATTTGTCCGGACTCAGATGTCGACATTATTGTGCCAGGTAGAATATATTGTCAAATATCAGGGCATTGGAACAACATTCATGCGATTGACCTTAGATGTATAAATTAAATGTACATGTGTATAATTTAATTTCGCATCAGTATGATCCGTTCAGGAACGTAAATTGGCATCTGGTCTCCTCTCCCAGAATTGTAAAGACCTCAACTCGAGCATTAATTTGAATCAATGCTGTTCCAGATGCTACACCTCATCACATCTGCTTTGTCATTACCCAACGTTAATTCGCATTTATTACAGTTTCGTAATCGTATCAGTGTCGTGTAATGGTAGATCATGGCCCTTGCGACGCCAGGGTTGTGGGTTCGATTCCCACCGGGGACCAGTACGGAAAAAGTATGAACATGTATGCACTAACTAACTCGTAAGTCGCTTTGGATAAGTGTCTGCTAAATTACTAAAATGTCAAATGTGTAAGTTTATTCTTGGGCACGGTTTTTTATGGCGCTAGTTAACGTTAACCAACCTTTTTTTCAATAGGTTAGCAGCGGCTCTGAGACTTGTTTCGTTCCGCCCATAACACGCCCATCTTCCCGCAATAAATAGCGCTTAGTGTTGGTTACCAGGCTAGTCTCTCATCTGCCATACTCACTGTGTTTCGTCAGCTCTGAACTCAAAATCCTGCTCTCATCAAGTTACACTATGTGTCTCCACAGCCAGTCAGACAGAGGTGCCTTCTCCTTTCTACCTGCTCCCAGGACCGAGGTGCCTGGCCTACCCTCCCCAGTGTTAACTGACAATGGAGACAGAAATTGAACAACAAGAAGAAGATACCTCATTCAGCAACACAGAGACAAACGGTGAGTTGTAATCCCTTTATGTATTAAGTGTATGATACTAGTATATAAAATAAATATTAACAGTATAGTTATTTCAAATATTGTAAGCTATATGGTGCACAGTGTGTCCTTTCCTGTATTCATAACTTATTTATATTATTTATATATTAATGGTATAAAATATAAGCATTTCCATTCCTAAATTGTAGCTGCCAAATATGTGTTAAATAATAGCTCAGTGCCAATGTGTGTAGTGAAGTAGCCAAATCTATTAAATCAATATAGTTTAACATACAAGTACAATGAGTGGGCAATTAGTATTAAATGTGTATTGTTTTTACATCATTTGAATGCAGAGCTAGATAACCTGTGAATGTGGGAGATTAAACTCAGTATTTTTCCTTCTCAGGTAAGCGTCCTGCGGAGGACGCTGATGAGGAGCAGTCCTATAAGCGCTCCAGGAATACAGAGGACATGGTGGAGCTCCGCATACTCCTGCAAAGCAAAGTCAGTCTGCTTTCTGTTCCTCATTCACAATCTCCTGATGGCGTTTCCTGCAGTGTAGCCTGTCTTCCCCAATGATTTATTGAACCTTTATTTGACCAGATCTGGGAGTTTAACAACCCTTTTTTTATTTTTCTACTCCGTTGTTCAGTGTCCTATTTAATAGAGTCAAGATCCGTTTTCGATTATGTATTATGCAGATGTCTTGAATTTTTGCCATTATATCACAATAAATTAGATATCAGCTGACTACTCTCTTTTTGCTTCAGAATGCAGGAGCCGTGATTGGGAAGGGTGGTAAAAACATCAAATCCCTGCGCACAGACGTGAGTACATTTACACCTCTTATTGGGGAAAGCGTGGGGTATATTTACAGTACCCGCCCCCCTTATACTGGGATGTGCTTTGGGAATATGCCATTTTAATACTTTATATGCGAAAGTTGAGGCATTTTAAATTTGGTAGGTTGGGCTTAAGAAAATGTGTCCGTTAACTATGGTTGATGAAGTAAAGCTATGATGTTTTGTGGTAGCGGTTAATGCGGGGATGTGACGTGTATTGATACCTACTTTACACCGTTTGTGGTATATTCCCTCCAAAGTGTAATATCATTATAATCAAATGGCTCCCGCTAATCGATATGAAACACCTGGTCTTTTTGTGCGTAATGAATAGTGATATTACTACCAGGCATCAGCACCGCTAAGACTGTCGTTAATACTTGAGTGGGCCCAGTGTATTTTAGGGTAGAGCTGTTATAGCACCCAAAGCCAATTCATAATTCTATAGGAAATGTCTTGTGTATATAAACAGCCTGGCCAATTCTCAACTAATTTAATGTCATTATCTCTTTCTCTACTCTCCACTCTTCTCTCTCTCTCCTCTACCACTATCCCTCTTTCTAACCTTCCTCTACAGCTCCCCCTCCTTTTCTGCTCTCATTCTACTGGTCTTTCTCTCTACCTCAATACCTTTTGTCTTCTTCTTTTCTATCTCCACTTCTGCTCTCTTTAAAATAAAAAATAAAAATCTCAGAGAATGAAATCACAATGAAGAATATTAGCCTGTATTAAAATGTATTCCTCTTCCCCCTCCCTCTTCCCTCTCCTGTTTTTTATTTTTGTTTATTTTTGCCCACTTCCTCTGTTGCCCATGTTCTGGATCGCCCCTCCTGCGCCCGCCCACCTGACACCCTGGTTGGCCCCGCCCATAATCGTGCCCCTCCCTAAATGGGCGCCTTACTTGATTGACATCTGTGTGCTCGAATGGCCCCTGCCCATGCCACGCCCACGACCCTTGCAGTTCAATGCCAGTGTGTCAGTCCCAGACAGCAGTGGGCCTGAGCGGTATGTCCCTAAGCTCCTCCCTCTCACTGCCTGACTACAGGAAATAAACAAACAAACCTGCCTCTGTTCTAGTGACAATATCAAAATCTGCCTCTGTTCCTGTGACAAACATGTAAACTTTCCTCCATTTGTTCAGTGACAGCATTTAAGCCTCTGTTTTTAGTGAGGGTTTCAACAAATACTTTAAACCTGCCTCTGTTCTAATGACCGTATTTCAACATTCTATATTTTATTTCAGTGACAGTATCTTTCCCTTCCACTTTCCTCACCTCCCTCCTTCCCCTCTCAGAATCGGTGTACTGGTCTGTTTTAGTTTCTCACATCCCCCCCATACCCTGTTCCTTGTTCCCGCATAGATTTTTGTGGGCGGGTTGACCACTAATTACTGTAAAGAATGTTCTGCTGTAGAGTAGCTAGGGTTGTTGTATGTCTTTCTTGTTTTTACTCTTCATATTGCCATTGTAACTGTTGAACGTGAATTTATTTGTCACCTCATGCCTATGACCCTTGCCTTCCCTCGACATCTTTCTGTCCAATAGCGGGGAGCATAAGTCTCTGTTGCCCTGCCAACTCTCACCCATCTTTAAGTTAACTTTAAACTTTTCCATAGTTTGATTGTTTTGGCTTAGCCTACTACTCTCATCTTGTTCTTTATTGACCTATTCTTTTTTTTATATATATATATATATTTTTTTTTTTTTTTTTGTTCTCCCCCATGTTGAGCCACAGTACAGTTCCTGTAGTGCGCTGGCAGCAGGCCCCATCGGTGCAAACCACCCACCAACCTTTCCTCCCTCTTCCAGTGGTCACTAAAACACTTGCTTTCTTTTGACATGTTTTTTTGCGTTCCTCTTCTTTGTCAGACACACTGTGAAGGGAGTTACTTTTTTTCCAGTCTTTATTTGTGTATGTATGGATATCTGCTGCTATGTTATATAGATATCAATGGGTTTTGGTCTGTCCATTTCTATTCCTCAGTTGTGATTTTGGGGGGGTGCACATAGAAATATAATTCCTAGATATGGCCGCTGGTACACATCACAGAACATTGCCTTGAATGTCCGTTCTAGTAATTCTATTTCGATGGGAGTGCTACCCGGTTAACCCCCGCGGCGGGGGTGGGGGGGGAATGGGGTTTTCATTCGTTAATAGACGTATGGTTTAAGTTTAGCTGAGGAGAGTTCACCTTGGCTCTGAAATACTGTTTGTCTCCTCTATGCCCCTCGTCACCATTTGATTGGTCCTCCTGGGAATGTCCTGCGCTGTGATTGCTGGCTCTAAAGCATTCTGAGCATCGGTGCCGAAATCGAGACCGTTGGAGAGATCCTGCTCAAGATCATCCCTACTCTGGAAGAGGTGAGCCTGGGTTGGAGATGAGCCTAATGGACGCCTTCTACTTTCAATGATAGTCCTGTGCGGTACAGCTAGATATTGAGTGTTGATAAAACAAAGCATATACATATCAAATGCACAGATCCGAATATGGTGATGCTGAAGTCCTTTTCTCTGATTGCCCCCAATCCTTGTCAGTACCAACAGTACAATGGGATGGACTTTGACTGTGAGCTGAGGCTGCTGATCCACCAGAGCCTGGCAGGCAGCATCATTGGTGTAAAGGGAGCCAAGATCAAAGAGCTGCGAGAGGTACAGTTACTCCGAACTTCTCACACTCCTGTCCAGTAACCAGTTTCGAGCCTGCTGAAGACGACCCTGATTCAATGTTTTTCTGTGGGTTCTTCTCAGACCTATGGCATTGCTTTGTCTAATTTGACCAGTGTTTACTTTGACCGTTGCAGAACACCCAGACCAACATCAAGCTGTTCCAGGAGTGCTGTCCCCAGTCCACAGACCGCGTGGTTCTGGTCAGTGGCAAGTCTGAGCGTGTCGTCGAGTGCATCAAGATCATGCTGGATCTCATCGCTGAGGTTGGTGCTCTTATCAAACTGTTGGTTCTCTTATGGAACCATTGACTGAGCTGCTTAACATACCAGTGTAAATACCACATCCAGCCGACTGTAGAAATTGTGTGATCCTATCCCTCTCAGGCTCCCATAAAAGGGCGCACCCAGCCCTACGACCCCAACTTCTACGACGAGACATATGACTACGGTGGCTTCACCATGATGTTTGAGGAGCGCGGGGGTGGTGGCGGCGGCGGCGGTGGTGGGCGGCGCCCCATGGGAGGCTTCCACATGCGAGGAGGACGAGGTGGCGGAGGGTTTGACCGGGTGCCCTCTGGGCGAGGGGGTCGAGGTGGGCCCATGCCCCCTGCCCGCAGGGACTATGAGGAGATGAGCCCCCGCCGTGGACCCCCACCACCCCACCCAGGAAGAGGGGGAAGGGGAGGAAGCCGTGGCCGCAGCCTGGCCCCACCACACAGAGGGTAAGAGAGCTACGCCATCGCTCAATGCCATTTCTCTAAATCTCTTGCAATCCATTTTACTTTGTCTACGTCGGTTTGCTCTCAAAAGTGCAGCAGATATAAAGTATTTGCTCCCATTTAACTATGTATTTCATTCATAGTGTGTGTGTGTGGGCTCATGTGTGTGTTCCATTTCCACGTTGTTTGCAGAGATGACCATTACTCCTATGACTCCTATCGGGGCAGTGCAGATGACAGACAAAAGTAAGTACTTCTCCTGCCCTGCAGAGTCCCCTAGTTTGTGGCTAGCCAGCACTGTGGCCAGCCAGCGCTGTGGTCAGCAAGCCAGCCATCACTGTGTTCAGCCAAAACAGCCAGCACTGTGGTCAGCCAAAATAGCCAGCCAGCACAGTAGTCTGTCTGTCCTCTGGTCAGTCTGTGCTGTAGTCAGTTTGTCTTGCCTGAGACTGGTTCTCTGATTACTGGTCTCATCAGTGTCGCAGCTCTGCCACCAGTCTGTCATCACCTTTTACTTTTGTGTGAATGCTGTGTTTTTCTCTGTCTGTGTTTGACTTGGATCAGAGATCTGCTGAAAGCACTGTCTGCCTTATCAATATTTTCCTCATGTCAGACTTCTGTTTTCTCTCCATCTTAGCAGTGACAGAAGAGGGAGGCCAGGAGATCGCTATGGTGATAACATGGTTAGTGACACATGACTAAATGCATGCAGCAGTCCTCTTGGCATTTATTGGCTGAAAGCATCATACGCTGAAAGGGCGGTTGGTCTTTCCTAGACAATGATTGCAATTGCCTGATAATAACCACATCACCATGACTACAGCTAACCACACAATAAATCCCAACAATGCATTTGCCACTAACATGAAGCATGTAATAAAATTGACTTTACTACTGTAAACCATACCATAAACACAGGTAATGGGTAACTTACGCACAGTAAAAATGATCCATACCACCATTACCATCTACACAATCATGGGGGGGTGGGACAATGCTGTGGTTAATATGTGTTAATAATAAAGCTTTGTCAGATGGGTGGGCTCTCTTTGAGAGCTGGCAGAAACTGCCTCTGGTTGCTCGGCAACTGATTTTTGAATTGCCTGTTGCCCTGGTGACTGAGGAGCCTCTGAATAGCAGGTGAAAGCTGTGGAGTGAGTGGCTAATAGAGATGCAAGCTGGGGGAGGGTTCTACAGTATCAAGTAGGGGCTTTTGGACAAACTGGGTAACTCAATCCTGACCATGCAGGGCAGGGGTTGCATACATCCATGAGTGTATACAACTGGTTTAACCCCCCCCTCTCTTTTCTCTCTTTCTGCAGGGTGGAGGTGGATATGGTGAGTTGTTCTGTCTAGTAGGCCAGTCTGGGTTCTTTGTCATTGCTGTCTCCAGTGTATGTTCTAGAACCTGATTTCTGCTGTATAAGGCTACTAATACACTGACTCAAGTCTTGAGCATATTGTTTTACACCGGGGTACTGGTCTACGATCGATTTATTTAATCTATGTTTATATGGGATGTAAATCTTTTAAAATGTGTTGGTCTACTCTGTGTATCAGGTTTGTAAATACTTATTTGTTTATGGTACCAGTCTGCTGTGGATGTGTAGATTTGAGCATATTTTCAAATAAATGTCAACCTATAAGGCCAATTTCCATAAGTGTAGATTTATTTTCTCTGTCTCTCTCCTTTCAAACAGACAACAGCTCATCCTGGAGCTCCTATCAGTCTGGTGAGTCTATAGAAACGTGTCTCGGCAGCCTGGTATTCAATGTGGTTAGGTCATGGGATCATTAAATATGTAACGGTTTTGTTAATAGAACCTCCACACATACTCAGGGTTTTTCTCTGATCTCCTTGTCTGTGTTAGGTGGACGCGGTTCCTATAATGATATGGGAGGGCCAGTCATCACCACACAAGTGACGATCCCCAAAGACGTGAGTGTATAACCAGAGGGATGACTCCTCTTTACCTCACATACTCTGTTCACATACAGCAATGGTGTCAAACTGATTCCATGGAGGGCCTAGTGTGTCTGGGTTTTTGGTTTTTCCTTTCAATTAAGCCCTAGACAACCAGGTGAGGGGAGTTCCTTACTAATAAGTGACCTTAACTCATCAATCAAGTACATGGGAGGAGCGAAAACCTGCAGACTCTCGGCCCTCCGTGGAATGAGTTCGACTCATGACATACTGAGTAATGACTGTCTGTCTCACCCACCATGGCCTATGAAACTCTAGTGCGACACACAACAAACACCCACATTCTCTCACACATATATTTCCACACTTTTCTTGTGCATGACGTTCTGTTCACTGTGGCGTTGTTCTCTCCAGCTGGCCGGCTCCATCATCGGTAAGGGAGGCCAGAGGATCAAGCAGATCCGGCACGAGTCTGGTGCCTCCATTAAGATCGACGAGCCACTGGAGGGTTCAGAAGACCGCATCATCACCATCAGTGGCACCCAGGACCAGATCCAAAACGCTCAGTACCTATTGCAGAATAGGCAAGTTCTGGATGCCCTCTGAGTGAATAGAGATCATGTCTGCCTTTCTATACATTCTCCTCCCTGTTTTTATACCCCCATTTTGATCTCAATATATATGTGTAGATGTATATATTACCACCTTTTACCCTCTTATTATATCTGTCTGCTGATGGTGACTAACCACTCTTCTCCCATGCAATGTGCAGGTAGTTTGAGCTTCCTCTTGTGAAATGGCTGTGTATTAAAAACTACTTGTAACAATATTATATTGATACAAAACTGGAGATTAATATTTTCATTGGTCATGTCTGGTTTTCGAAGAATATGATTGGTGAAATGTGATTATATGACCTAAGAGCCGTTTGTGTGAAGCAGGGAGTGGACTTCTTCCCTGCCTGTTGCTGTGTGGAAGACTAGTGATTTTGTTGTTTTTAGTTAGATGAATCGACAACAAATCACAGTCTGCCAAACGGCACAGGCTCCTCCTCTTCTGTCTCCCCAACAACCCTCAGCGTGTCTCATTGCGCAGATGCTAATATGCTAACGCTGCCTTGTAGCCATGGTGACTAACCCTGCCTCCCTTCCTCCCTCAGCGCACTGCACCTGCTCGGACACCAGGACTAACCCTCGCCTCAGACTACGCCCACATCCTGTGTTCTCTCGCTCTCTTGGTCTCTGACTCTCATCCCCCTCTCCCACCTCCAACCCCTCATATATCTATCTCTCTTAATTGACTCCTGTGAATTCTCTTATTATTTGTTCTTTTTACTCTTTATATTTCAGTGTGAAGCAGTACTCTGGTCAGTTCCTCTAAACCAGGAGACTCAGATTGACGCACATCACCCCCCCCCCCCCCATCTTATTGTCCCGGGTTGTGGACATTTTGTTAATTTTTTATTTTTAAAAGGGCCAACATTCCTGTGCTTAATGTAGACGTTCTGCATTTTTAGAGTGTAGCTCTCTACTTATCCATCTCTTGTATCTGTATTTTTAAAACACACATTTGTCTAAATATTTGGAGTCTCCCGACAGACAAGTGAACATGATCTTTTTTTTTTTTTTGTTGGATGGGTTGATTTCTATGGTGTGTGTGTTTGTCAGTAGAGTAAGCCTGTCCCTTGTGTGTTCTCTTTCTGTTTGTTGGAGTTTCTCATGCACCCCCCTTACTACCACTCAGTGCAACGTGCAGAATGTAAGCTTTTTTTGTTGTAAGGAACATTTTATGATTTTTTAAAAATAAATGTAGGAAATTGAACTTCTTTGTTATGTTTTTCAGTTCATTAAATGTATTTTCAGGATGCATGGGGGGGGGGATTATAAATACACAAGTATCCTTATTATTTATTACATTTTCTGGCTGCAAACTTTTTTTTTTCCCCCCCTCAACATTTCTGCCGACAGAAGTAGCCTATTGAATATCGTTATAGAATATGCATAAAATACATCCTCCAATTGCAACGTCTGACTATGCTCACAAATACTGTCTCAAGAAAATTATTTTTTTCGTACCCTCAAACGCCAAGTTTCAAAATATAATCAGTCAATCGTGAATTATAATTATTCACAAAATATCCAAACTACATGCCAATCATTTGATATCAATCAGTTTCATGGGAATATGCATTTAGATCTTCAATAACTTTGAGGAAATTAGAGAAGATGGTGTTAACCAAATGTTGGTTTCATGAGCTAAACTCAAATGCTTATTTCTCTAAAAATGTGTTCACGTCCCTGTTAGTGAGCATTTCTCCTTTGCCAAGATAATACATCACCTGACAGGTGTGGCATACCAAGAAGCTGACTAAACAGCATGATAATTACACATGTGAACCTTGTACTGGGGACAATAAAATGACTCCTTTTTTTTTTCACCTTTTATTTAACCAGGTAGGCCAGTTGAGGACATGTTCTCAACTGCGACCTGGCCAAGGCAAAGCAGTGTGGCATGAACAACCGAGTTACACATGGGAATAAACAAACACACAGTCAATAACACAATAGAAAATATATGTACAGAGTTTGCAAATGTAGTAAGGTTAGGAAGGTAGGACAATAAATAGGCCATAGTGGTGAAATATTTACAATTTTTGCATTAACACTGGAATGATAGATGTGCAGATGTGAAAATAGATATACTGGAGTGCAAATGAGCATAAATATGGGGATGAGGTAGTAGGGTGGGCTATTTACAGAAGGGCTATATACAGGTGCGGTGATCGGTAAGCTGCTCTGACAGCTGATGCTTAAAGTTATTGAGGGAGATGGTAGTCTCCAGCTTCAGTGATTTTTGCAATCCGTTCCAGGCATTTGCAGCAGAGAACTGGAAGGAATGGTGGCCAAAGGAGGTGTTGGCTTTGGGGGTGGCCAGTGAGATATACCTGCTGGAGCGCATACTACGGGTGGATGTTGCTATGGTGACCAGCGAGCTGAGATAAGGCGGGGATTTACCTAGTAAAGATTTATAGATAATCTGGAGCCAGTGGGTTTGTCGACGAATATGTCGTGAGGTCGCAGTGGTGGGTAGTATATGGGGCTTTGATAGACTACATCCAATTTGCTGAGTAGGGTGTTGGAGGCTATTTTGTAAATGATATCGACGAAGTCAAGGATCGGTAGGATGGTCAGTTTTACAAGGGCATGTTTGGCAGCATGAGTGAAGGAGCCTTTGTTGCGAAATAGGAAGCCGATTCTAGATTTAATTTTGGATGGAAGATTGTTAATGTGAGTCTGGAAGGAGAGTTTACAGTCTAACCAGACACCTAGGTATTTGTATGTGTCCATGTATTCTAAGTCAGACCCGTCAAGAGTAGTGATGATAGTCCAGTGGGCGGGTGCGGGCAGCGTTCGATTGAAAAGCATGCATTTAGTTTTACTAGCATTTAAGAGCAGTTGGAGGCTACGGAAGGAGTGTTGTATGGCATTGAAGCTTGTTTGAAGGTTAGTTAACACGGTGTCCAAAGAGGGGCCAGATGTATACAGAATGGTGTTGTCTGCATAGAGATGGATCAGAGAGTCACCAGCAAGAGCAACATTGTTGATATATATAGAGTTGGCCCAAGAATTGAACCCTGTGGCACCCCCATAGAGACTGCCAGAGGCCCTCCGATTTGACACACTGGACTCTATCTGAGAAGTAGTTGGAAACCAAGGCTGTTCAGTCTGCCAATAAGAATGCGGTGATTGACAGAGTTGAAAGCCTTGGCCAGGTCGATGAAGAAGGCTGCACAGTACTGTCTTTTATCGATGGCGGTTATGATATCGTTTAGTACCTTGAGCGTGGCTGAGGTGCACCCATGACCAGCTCGGAAACCAGATTGCATAACAGAGAAGGTACGGTGGGATTCGAAGTGGTCAGTGATCGGTTTGTTAACTTGGCTTTAGAAAGGCAGGGCAGGATGGATATAGGTCTATAACAGTTTGGGTCTAGAGTGTCTCCCCCTTTGAACAGGGGGATGATTGTGGCAGCATTCCAATCACTAGGGATCTCAGACAATACAAAAGAGAAGTTGAACAAGCTAGTAATAGGGGTTGCAACAATTTTGGCGGATCATTTTAGAAAGAAAGGGTCCAGATTGTCTAGCCCAGCAGATTTGTAGGGGACCAGATTTTGCAGCTCTTTCAGAACATCAGCTGGACTCCAAAATGTGCATGTCTCATGTTTTGTAGTAGTGTGCAATTGGCATGTGGGCTGCGGGAATGTCCAAAAGAGCTGTTGCCAGAGAATTTAATGTTCATATCTATGTCGTCAGTCACCTCTAATGGTGTTTTAGAGAATTTGGCAGTTCATTATGCCTCACAACCGCAGACCATGTGTAACCACGGCAGCCCAGGACCTCCACATCCGGCTTCTTCATCTGCGGGATCAACTGAGGGTGCTGAGGAGTATTTTGGTCTGTAATATAACCCTTTAGTGGGCGAAAAACTCATTCTGATTGGCTGGGCCTGGCTCCCCAGTGGGTGAAGTCCATGTAGGCCTACCTACTCTTGCCTCGTGCAAAATTAGGTGACAAAGAAACAAGACCACATGTTTTCTTTGCAACTTCCTAGAAGGCCAGGATCCCAGAGTCGCCTCTTCACTGTTGACGTTTTGTGGGTACTATTTAATGAAGCTGCCAGTTGAGGACTTGTGAAGCGTCCGAGTTGCGGAGTGGCAGATAATTATTATTTTTTTGTCTCGCCTAGGGCAGCAGAACGTCCAGGGCTGGCCCTGCAGTGAAGAACAAATTCTTATTTACAATGGCGGCCTCCCCTAACCCGGACAACGCTGGGCCAATTGTGCGCCGCCCTATGGGACTCCCGATCATGGCCGGTTGTGATACAGCCCAGGATCGAACCAGGGTCTGTAGTGACGCCTCTAGCACTGAGATGCAGTGCCTTAGACCGCTGGAGCCCGAAATGGTTAATAATTTTCTTAATGTGGCCGAAGTCACCCTGTGCCTGACCCTTGCCCTGCTGTAGCTAGACTGTTTTATGTAAATAGAGTTTGACACTTTTTTACCGAACCTGCCGACTCAGCTTGGGATTTATATAGGATGCTGCTGGGTGAAACGTTGCCATAAATAATGTTACCAATTGTTATTAGGCTACGTATAGTACCCAAACTGTTTTATTAAAAAGCAACAAAATCATCACGGTCACCACGTCTAGACCTTATTTAGACACAATCTTTCAAATGTATGTTCATGCTCGTTTCACTGTTGCAGAGTCATGGCCTATAGAAGCAAAGGGTTCAAGGTCCAAACCATTTCATCGTGTGATTATTATTTTTTTATAGCTGTTTTTACTATAGTGGCTGTGCAATAGTAGATATAGGATGCAATATAACATGGGAAGTTCAGTTGATTTGAACGCGGCAATACTTGCATCAGGTCTAGTTATGACCAAACAGCTCCCGCTTGTTTCACTTTAATGATAACGAAAAAATTACAAAACGATTTAATAAATATTGTCGCAAAACAAATAACGGACAGGTCCAGTTTTGATTAGGAACAACAAACTGAAACAGCATATCCTCTGTTACTGTAAAGTCTTTGGAAACAACAAAGAAACTGTTTCTGAGGAAACTGTTACAAGCAACCTCTTGTTTTTCCGCATTCGTCTGACATAGGCTACAATCTAATTGGTTGATGTTGCTTTGACGTAGGCAAAAGAGCCACTTTGATTTGTTCAATTAATTAGAGAGACCGTCTATAGGCCCACGGCCACTATCGCTCCACGCCCATAATTGTTTATTACCAACACGCTATCGATCCATGTTCTATCTGTGCCGATATTTTAGCCAAGTCTAAAGTCAAGGTAAGGCTATCTACACTATTGGTCAAGTTAAAAAGTAATTGTATCGTCGTAGACATCGGTTGATTTTCTTGCACTTTTAACTGATTGTTTATTTTATCAATCCAGTAATACTACATTCGAAATAAAGTACAGGTGTAACGTTACAATGTAGCATATGTAGTCAACGCAGAAGGTACAAATGCAGCATGTAGAATGAACGGTCACGACACGTGTCACGCGATGGATAATTATGCCGCGTTCAAAACAACTTTTTAAAAATTAAACAGTAACATGTAAAACAACTGGGTACTCAGGTCGGAAAGTCGGAACTCAAGTGGCCCGAGTTCCCGAGTTGAAATTTCGAGTTGGATGACCGTTCAAATCGATTTTTCCTAGAGGTAGCTAATTTCTTCCAAGTTCCCAGTTGATTTAAACGCGGCATTACTTGCATCAGGTCTAGTTATGATAGTTTACTCGATGTCCTGTCACAGTGGACTCATGCTGCCTTCATAACCAAGTGGAAAGGTGGTGATTACTTGTACAGTCCTAAATAGCAGTTGGATGCATTCACGTGTTTTGAAGTCGTTGACAAAACCTGATTGGCGATTTGACAACAAGCTAAGTCGACCATCAACTAAAAGTACAGCTATCATGCTTATAAACACATTTTAACCATATGAATATAGGGCTTATTGAGGTAATTTCCCTAGTAGGTCAGCATGTGGGAGAAGTTGGAGTTTAGGGATGGATGATGCCCTGATCAAAACAACTGGGAACTTGGAAATCTCTGACTTTCAAGTTCAATGCGTTCAAGTCAACTGGGAACTCGTGGAAAAAAAGAAGCTCAGATTGGGGAAAAAAAGCATTTTGGACGGTCATCCAATTCGGAATTCCAACTCAGGAACTTGGTCTCTTTCTAAAGCTCTGACTTTCTGACCTGAAGATCACAGTTTTCTTGAATGAGTTTCCCACTAGTAATTACAAGTTGGAGGGTCTCTCAAGTGGGTTTTTCCCACTCGTATGTAGTAAATACCACCTTCCCACATGGTTATAAACGCAGCATTAGTTGTATATTACTATACTGAGCTATATATATTATTTGAGTCATTCAGGTTTGTGCTTTTCCATTAAAGATGAACATTTGTTTTCCCCATAAAAAGAGGGAAGCAGGAGTGTGACTCAACATCAATCAATCAAATGTATTTTATAAAGACCTTTTCTTTTTACAAAAATAGCAGAGTGAAGGTGGTTTTGAACAGTAGACTACCATGTATGCAGAAAATGTCCCAGTCTCTGTTCAGTTTGATTTGAGAACAGTTTAATTTGTCAAGGTACAGTGTGGTACAGTGTACCTATTTTTAAAAGTGTTTATAGACAAATGGTTTGTGAAGTGGACTTTGTATTTGCAGAGCTGATGGAGGCCCCACTGCCCCCCCGTGAGTCTGGCCGGTTCGTGGTGGAGCACAGTCGGGATGTGTTTGTGGAGGAGGAGGGCGTGCACAGGGTAGCAGAAATGCTCTACGCCCTGCGGAAGAGTGAGGAGCTCACAGCCAGTGGGTGGAAGAAGGCCAATCCCCTGGCCCCCTCCCCAACCTCCGACCACGCCCTGAACTGGGTGTTTGTAGTCGACACAATGAACTTCTCCTTCTGGCCCGAACAGGAGGATCGGCAATGTGAGGTGACGTACCGCGGGACCACCTACTGCGGTTACATGACCCTCTGTGCTGCCATCACCAGAGCAATGGAAGAGGGTAGGGTTGGGCGGTATCCAGATTTTCATACCGTTTCTGTACCGTAAGGTATTACCGGAAGTGCACACACGGAGTGCTATAAAAAAAAAATAATTGTGTTATTTTTTTACGCACAAAACAATTTAGGCAACAGGGATCTTGATACAGGAGTGGATTGAATGTCTCTGCTGTAACCAATGAGCTTGATCTTGACATCTAGCCAATTAGCTAGCAAGTTAGCAAACCAAATGCATAGCTGGAGCCCTGAACTGGATATAATTTCTTTGATATATCTTAGATTTCTTATAGTTATACCTACGTATAGCACGCAACCCCCCAGCCCCCGCTAGGCGGGGATGCCCCCAACCACCCCCAAAAACAACAAATTAAACGGTATTGAAAATATTTGTATTTCGAAATGCCCCAGTTAACGGTAGAAACGGTATATCGCCCAAGCCTAGAAGAGGGTGAGCGCTACAGCCCTATATCTGTTCTATCTAGGGCCGCCTGTCCTCTCATACACACACTGCTCTGTGCTGTTTGCTTGTACACTGCTTTCGTTTGCAGAATGCATGCATGATAAAACCTTGGACGTAAACGACACTTGCCTGTTCTAAGAATTACTGTTCAGTCCTCTTAACACATTTTCAATAACATTACCAATGACCTATCGTCCATCTGAACGTAGCTAATCTAGATGCCATGCCCTCTATAGGTATTCCCATCACAGAACCGTCCTATTTCTCCCAGATGAGTGTTGAGGAGCTGGGCCGTGTCTTGCGCTCTGATAACGACACGCCCATGCCCATGCTTGAGGAGCGTCACAGGGTCCTAACAGAGGGGGGACGCGTGCTCCTACAGCATGGAGGAAGTTTCCGGAGCTTCATAAGCCCAGCCGGAGGCGACGCACAGAAGATGGTGGAGCTCATCGTAGACAATCTGCCCTCATACAGGGATGAGGCCACATACAAGGTCATACACAAACTCTTCAATATAACATAGGGTGAATTCAGAATAAGTGGGACACTTTTAGCATTTCTGTCTTCTGTAACCTATCCAACATATTAGCTCAGGATACATTTGTGAAATCCTCAAGATGTTTCCTGATCAAACATTTTATTTTATTTTACATTTACATTTTAGCCATTTAGCAGATGCTCATAACCAGAGCGACTTTGAGCATAGCCTAAAGGTAGGGATTTTTATATCATATTTACAGGAGGCATGACACACCCATTTGTGTATATACTGAGTTTTTTTTTGCATTTGGTAGACTGGGACAGCAGGTTAGATAAACTTGTACCCCAATGACAATTACGTTTTGCATGATAAGGAAACATCTGAGGATTTCAAAAATATATAATGTGTTGGTCTAATATGTTAGATATCTGAAGAGGTTTTTCCTGAATTCACTCAAATTAACAGTATATAGTACTACAATAACCAGAGCCCCGCCTAACCTAAGTACAGATGCGCCCTATTGGATATCTTTCCTCCATTGGAACAGGCTATAAGACTGTCCCACTTTAGCTACTCCAAGATGTCCTACTTTAGCTAGCTATGGTTGGTAAATCGGGACAACAAAGAAAATAGGTCCAAACATAATATTGGCAACATTTCTATGTATTTTGATGAACCAGTATATAGTATACACATGTACATCACAATTTATTTATTACAGTTTTATAACCTTAACATCAAAACAGAAAAAAAAGTTATGTCACTGATCTTAACTTGTGCTTCGCGGGGTCAGCTTCCTGTTTGATGTCACACCAATAAAGTGATGTGATTTTGATCTTGTGGTTTCTCTGCAAGTGCTTAGTAACCAAGAAATAAACATGTCAGGATTAAGCTGTCCCAGTTCATAGGATGTCCCACTCATTCCGAATTCACCTTATGTGTAGAGAGTAAGAGCACAAATGTGCCTCAGCAAGGGTTAAAAGTATGTTATCTATGCTATACATTAATTACCATACTTTTGATTATACAGTGACATATAGACATTCTACGTTTGACTAAACTTTACGCAGACTACACCATTCTGTATACATCTGGCCCCTCTTTGGACAATGTGTTAACTAACCTTCAAACAAGCTTCAATGCCATACAACACTCCTTCCGTGGCCTCCAACTGCTCTTAAATACTAGTAAGACTAAATGCATGCTCTTCAATAGAACGTTGCCCGCACCCGCCCACCGGACTATCATCACTACCCTCGACGGGTCTGACTTAGAATATGTTGACAACTACAAATACCTAGGCGTCTGGTTAGACTGTAAACTCAACTTCCAGACTCACATTAACCATCTCCAATCCAAAATTAAATCTAGAATCGGCTTCCTATTTCGCAACAAAGCATCCTTCACTCATGCTGCCAAACATGCCCTTGTAAAACTTACCATCCTACCGATCCTTGACTTTGGCGATGTAATTTACAAAATAGCCTCCAACACTCTACTCAGCAAATTGGATGTAGTCTATCAAAGCCCCATATACTACCCACCACTGCGACCTGTATTCTCTCGTTGGCTGGCCCTCACCAAACCCACTGGCTTCAGGTCATCTATAAGTCTTTATTAGGTAAATCCCCGCCTTATCTCAGCTCGCTGGTCACCATAGCAACACCTACCCGTAGCATGCGCTCCAGCAGGTATATCTCACTGGCCACCCCCAAAGCCAACACCTCCTTTGGCCGCCAATCCTTCCAGTTCTCTGCTGCCAATGACTGGAACGAATTGCAAAAATCCTTGAAGCTAGAGGTTCCTATCTCCCTCACTAACTTTAAGCATCAGCAGTCAAAGCTGCTTATCGATCACTGCACCTGTATATAGCCCATCCTACTACCTCATCCCCATATTTATTTTATTATTTTTGCTAATTTTGCACTCCAGTATCTCTATTTGCACATCATAATTTGCACATCCATCATTCCAGTGTTAATGCTAATCTGTAATTTATTTCGCCACTATGGCCTATTTATTGTCTTCCTAACCTTACTGCATTTTGCACTACATTTGCACTCTGTATATAGATTTTCTATTGTGTTATTGACTACGTTTGTTTATTTCCCATGTGTAACTCTGTGTTGTTTTTTGTCGCACTGCCTTGCTTTGTCTTGGCCAGGTCACAGTTGCAAATGAGAACTTCTTCTCTACTGACCTACCTGGTTAAATAAAGGTGAAATAAATAAATTAAAAAAAAAAAAACTGCACACAGTGACAGAAATAAGGCAAAGTGTAATCTCAGAGCTCCCACTCCTGGCCAGAAATAGGGGTGCAGAACCCACTTCAGCTCTCTTGAGGTAATAGTACATCATTTATATATACGCGCTATGGGTAATTGAGCTCCAGCTATGAGTCATCGTTGTAGTGGAATTAAGAAATAGCAAGTGATTCCACATTGAATACATACATGTATGTAAACAGTATATGCATGTCTATGGTTGAAATGTTCATGGTGAAAGCAGTCTCTGTGTGAGAGTGTCTTGTCAACTGAACTCTCTATCTGTCTACCTCAGGGAAAGAGGATTTCATTCTACAAGCGAGCTCAGATTCTGGTGGCTGATTTTTGGGGCATCATGGAGGCAAGGTTGGAGGGGAACATCCCAAACCTGGACTTCCTCACTATGTTTGCTGACTACAGAGTACCACAGGCCCTGGTCCACCTGGGGGCACTACGTTACTCAGACACTCTGATGGAGACATTGAGGAACGGTTAGTATTTTCTCCCCTCTATGCTGTTTCGTGTGTGTTTGTGTGTGTGTTGGAGCCTCCTTTGACCCTCCTCTCTCTCTCTCTCTCTCTCTCTCTCTCAGGTGAGTTGCTCAGTTCAGGCGACAGGAGAGAGGTAGAGATTCGTGGCTGCTCTATCTGGTGTGTGGAGAGGATCAAGGCACACCTGTGGAGTCTGGTTGAAGAGCGAGATGGCCAAAGTTGCAATATCAACTCTGCCATCATTGACTTTTATCTCTGGCCTTATGCCAAACAGCACCATAAAGAGATGGCCCACATTCCCATACACCACACACGCTGTATATATTACTGACAGGCCAACACAGAGAAACAGACTATTTTTGTGATGAAAAATCAAAATGATGTCTTGTCCTTATTGTTTCACTTTATGCAAAGAACTGCAGCTTTGGATCTCTGGCTGAGGATGACCATACTAATAATAAAATATAGCCAACATTTTCAAGACAATATCACATCACTTTCTTTCCACACGCTTTCACAGATGGACAGGGGGATTTGTAAAAAATAAAAGAAAGATTCTTCCGTAACTATGAATTTGCCTGCAGCTGCACGACCACGCCATTGAGCGGCACTGTAGCAGCGGATTGTGTATTTTACAACGAGTGTCTTGTCTTGGGACAGAAAGAGTGAGCTTTCCTTGACTTATCGGTGGTATCCCATGGCAACTGAGAGACAACAAAAACAGTTTTCACTAGTTACCACAGCCAGTATCGTACAAATTCAAGAAAACAAAAATGCGCTTTTTGGTCTTAATTTAAGGTTAGCGTTAGACAATGTTAGCAGATAGTAAAAGTTAGGGTTAGGTTTACAATTTTAAGAAGAGATTGTAGAAATAGGCGGGGTTTATGACTTTGAGGCTGTGGTAACTAGTGACGCCCCATTAGAACGGCCAGAAGTTAGACAAGAAGAACAACGAAAGCGGAGACGTACGGTAAGACTAACGGAAAACTAGTTAGCTACAGTAATTAGCGAAACCAGCAATTAATGGTCAGTTGAAGATTAACTTTGTTGTTTCAAATACTGTTAAACAACGCCATATGCCAACTTTATCCTTCACCGTCCGAAGTGCGAGGAAGTCGTGGTTGCTGAAGTGAACAAGTTTGACTTTTTTCTGTAAACATGCCTTCATCAGGGAAAGGAAGTGGGTGTCTGTGTGAAACGCCATGAAGGTAAATAAAGTGACTCATTTTGTTTATAATGTTACCAGCGTCCTGTTTGGTCATGGGAGAGGTGTGTGTGCGGGTTGCGGTTCGGGTCAGACCGCTGCTTCCCAAAGAGGTGCTACACAATCATCAGGTGTGTGTGCGCGTAGTGCCAGACAGCGCCCAGGTGATGCTGGGTAGCGACCGAACCTTTTCTTTTGACCACGCCTTTGGACCGACCGCATCGCAGGATCAGTTTTACGAGTCATGTGTCAAACCACTGGTGGCATGCCTCGTTGAAGGCTACAATGCTACAGTGTTCGCCTACGGACAAACCGGGTCTGGGAAGACGTATACCCTTGGCGGAGGACATGTTGGTAAGTTAACAGTATGAACTAAACTGTACTCTTTGACATCATGGAGACACCAAGTGCATTGAGGGATGATGATGTTCTGACATTAGTCCTTGAATAGTCTACGATTCTAAACTGGGCTGTCACTGGAACAGGAGGAAAACCTTAGGCAAATGCAGAGAACTTAGTGATTATAGACCACTTTGTATTATCATCACAACTCTGCTTTTGTGTTTTTACCATGGAACTTGCGCTCCCTCTGTAATACTTGTACCCATGTTAGCATCTCTGCCGGAGGAGGAAAGTGGCATCATTGGTCAGGTTGCAGCGGATCTGTTTGTGCTCCTGGGGGAGAGGAGGGCTGCTGACGTCAGGGCTGCAGCAGATGTGAGGGTGTCCTACGTGGAACTGTACCGGGAGGAGCTCCGGGACCTGCTAGAGCTCCACACCGCACACAGAGACCTGCACATCAGAGAGGACGACAGGGGCAACACAGGTAACACCCCTCGCTGACTGTGCTAGGGTGTGTGGATCCAGTATGACAGAATTCAATGTGTTTTACAGTGTTGATAGAGGTTATACTGAGGCTGGTGGTGTGTGAACATACATGCTGTATGGAATCTGACTTTAGTGAATGTGTGTTTCAGTTGTGGTGGGGGCCAGAGAGACTGTGATTACCTCAGCTGAGGAGTTGCAAAGCGTCCTGGAGGCTGGCAATGCCCTGAGACACACTGGCCCCACTCAGATGAACGATCGCTCCAGCCGCTCTCACGCCATCATCACCGTGCAGCTGACGCAGCATAACCACGACGGCGGCTCTGTCCGCTCCTCTAAACTCCACCTGGTGGATCTGGCTGGGTCGGAGAGGGCTGCGCGCACTGGGAACACGGGCCTGCGCCTCAAAGAGTCTGTCCACATTAACACTGGCTTGCTGGCATTGGGCAACGTCATCCGTGCACTCTCCGACCCCCATCGCCGTGGCAACCATGTGCCATACCGTGACGCCAAGATCACACGCCTCCTCCGGGACTCACTGGGCGGCTCCGCCCACACACTCATGGTGGCCTGCGTCAGCCCCTCCCACCACAGTGTCACAGAGACGTTGAGCGTGCTGCAGTTTGCCTCACGGGCACGGCATGTGAAGAACCAGCCTGGGTTGTGTCCTGCCAGGGCGTGTCCGGGCTGGCAGCCTGGGGAGGCTCGTGTGGGGGAGCTGGAGCAGGAGGTCCAGACTCTGAGAGAGGCACTGAGAGAGAGGGATAAGACAGGGGGAGGGGTCGCGATGACTGACAGCTCCAAACAGGCCCCTCAGGAAGAGCATGCCGACAGGGTTGCGGGCTTAGTGCAGGAGCCCCAGTACTGCTGCCTTGCACAGGACGCTGCCTTCATATTGGAGGAGCTCCAGAGTTCCACCCTGAGTCCTGCTCTGCAGCAGCGCTTGCAGGAATGGCTGGAGAGACACGAGGAGCTTAGCCACTCCTGCCACACTGACCACCAACACTCTGTGGCGGACACAGGCGACGAGCCTCACCACAACATCATCCTCCAGCTCAGACGAGAGCTCAGGAAGTGCCAGGTAGTGGGCTCTGTTTCTCAGCTTTGTTTCCTCAATATTATCTATTTTCACACCGTATTCTAAATAGAGGTATGAATTCTAACTCTCTCTTTCTCTCTCCCCCTATCTCTTTTTTACTCACTCTCTCTCCCACTCTCCTTCCCTCCATCAGGATACTCTGGCTATAGACGAGCAGGTGTTTGACCAGAGGGAGGCAGAGCTGCAGCAGGTGCAGAGGCAGGTGCAGACACTGCTACAGGAGAAACAGCGACACCTCCAGTCCTTACAGGAGGAGAGGGAGAACAGACGCAGACAGGTAAGGAGAGAGAGAGCATGACACAGAGACTCGTGGAGGCAAAGATAGAATGGGGCATTTCTACATTGGTTGACAACTGATGCTTTCCGTTGTTTGAGTGTGCAGAGCGAGCAGCTGGTGGAGCAGCAGCTCCTAATCGATCGTCTCCGCGGTGACCTCCTGACCTCCAGGATGGGAACCTTGGGAACCTCGCTGGAAACCGGGGTTTCTGGGAAGTCGGCGAGGAGACCTCACAGTGTTCCCCTGATCAGCCAGGGCCAAGGCCATTGTGGTACGAGGAAGGTACGTGTCCAGAGCAACTGTGCGTGTGTGCACGCCTGTGTGTGTGCGACAATGGCTGCGTTTGTCTTTGTGTGTCTCTTATGCAGATCCACACTAGTCCTCCGGCCTGTTCGTTGGAGAGGGTGATGGCTGCCTTTAAGACTCGCAGTCAGCTGCTGCTGGCTCAGATAGAGGAGAGAGATGAGGTCCTCTGCCCACAAAGAGCACAAGAGGAAAGGGGGGAAGAGGAGGAGGAGGAGGAAGAGGAGGAGGAGCAGGGGGGGAGTAAGGGATTTAGGTGAGAAAGATTGATATAATAACGTAATGCTGCTTTTGGACTGTAACAGCTGTTCCACTAGTGTATACACAGCCTGATGTTATACTAGGTACATTGTGTTTCATAGCTAGAGCTGATGTTATACCCGGGACATTGTGTTTCATAGCTAGAGCTGACATAGCTAGAGGACTTTTGAAGAGCAGAATCAACAGCCTCTGCATAATCAAAACAGTTGCTTTGTGAGAAGGTGTTAACCGTCAAAGGTGTAAACCCATGTTCACAGTTAGCCATTGTTTTGTAAACGCTGCCCTAAAAGCCCCAGCGGACATGCCCTGGCCACAAGTCAGAGCAGGTCCACTGAGGCCATGGTCCAATGAGTCCCAGGATCCGGGCCGTGGAGGTGGAAACACAAACGTTTGAGGCTTTTTGGTAAAACACTGGGATAAATCCTCAGTGTAAATGCACCATAACATCCTGCTTGTGTCATTGTTCTGTTTCCTCAGGACAGAATACTTATTTAATATTGAACTATTTTGCAGGCGCTCTATGAACCGCACATGGACAAGTAGACAGAACCCAGCCTGTTTTAACCAGAACCAGACGCAAAATACTAGTTTGGACCAGATTCAGGACAGGTTCCAGTTACCTCAACCGTCAAAACTCCCTACAGGTAAATACAGTGTTATATGACACTGAAAGAGTCTTATATTTCCTGTAATTTCTGTTTCATTGCTAAGCCCGGCTTGTGCCTTCCGTAGAGCGCGAGGAGCGCAGAGTGAGGCGGAGTCAGACGGTGAACCTGCAGCGCCTAAAGCAGGCGGAGACACAGAGCAGGGCTGGCCTGCAGACCAGTGGCTCCAGGGATCTACACAGGACCAAGGTCAGTGCTAACAATACAACATTCAGAGAACATTTATACAGCACTCCTAGAGTATTCATAAAGCATTTATACAGCACTCCTAGAGTATTCATAAAGCATTTATACAGCACTCCTAGAGTATTCATAAAGCATTTATACAGCACTCCTAGAGTATTCATAAAGCATTTATACAGCACTCCTAGAGTATTCATAAAGCATTTATACAGCACTCATAGAGTATTCATAAAGCATTTATACAGCACTCCTAGAGTATTCATAAAGCATTTATATAGCACTCATAGAGTATTCATAAAGCATTTATGTATACAGCACTCATAGAACAGTCTTAAAGCATTTTGGTGTTTCTATAAACTAGGGTACCAGTGAGGATTTCCTACACTGGACAACTGTTGATAAGTCATTGATAATAATACAAAAAAAATGTTCATGCCATTACATTAAGATATATAAGGGGGATCATAGATCTATTAAATACAATTCACAAGTTGATTTAAAACCTACGTTTAATCCTTTATCATGGTTGGTGTCTTGATGGATTTGTCCAAAATCGTGTGAGATAAAACTTTACTTTTCTGTCCTTGCATTTATGGCAGTGTAAATTGTTCATATATTAAACATTAATCAGTTACATTAGACATTGAACTTGAATCCTGGATCTAGCTGTAGGCCAGTGTTTTGTTTAGAGATCTCAGAAATGCAGTGTAACTACTTAACATTTGTTTATTTAGAATGTTTTGACCCAATGTCACACATTATAGAGATACCCATTCAAGCAGCATTTTAATACAGAACTCCTGTTGACATCAGAGACTCTCAGTCCTTGCATCCATATAGTATCTTCGTCTATGAATTTGAAAGTGGTTACATTTCTCCAGTCCCATCCTTCAGCCTTATAGCAAACCGAGTGGTGGGGCTGCCATTATGTTTTTCAAATGTAGTAATATGCCTGTGAACAGCATGCTAAAGGGTTTGATGCTGCTGTGTTGCAGGGCCTGGGGACAGACAACATGGCTGTCTTTCAAAATGGAGCCTGTAGAGACTCCGAGCAAAAGGTAGAATGACTTTCCAGAATTAAAAGCGAGCCAAGTTATCACAGGTTTAGGGTAGGCTGCCCCTCCCTGCAGGATGTGTTTGTTATGGCAAAAAAGGCTATTTCAGTGTTCACCATGCAGTCATGGTGATTCCTTCGATCTCGTTTGGATATTCACCATAGTTTAAAATAGTCCAAATGTGTTTGCGTGTTTTGAAATGTGTGCGTGTTTGTTTTGGCCACGTACGATGCCCAGCTGTCTGAGAGACGTATGTGGCTTGAGCAAGAGGAGGAGCGTGCTCTACAGAGGAGGAGGAGCCTGCAGGAGCTGGAGGAGGAGCTGAGGCACAGAGAAGAGGTGCTGCAGCACCGAGAGGCCTGTGTCCAGGAGAGGAAACAGCTGCAGATCAAGAGGCTCCGCTCCAGCCAGGTAAACACAGAGCGGGGCATAGAAATGTAAAGTATTGTATTGACATAAGAAAAATGTAATAAACGTATATCATATTTTTTTGTGTGTAAGTTACTGCATTCCAGTGTTGTCATCTGCAATTGAAAGTGTGTGTGTGCGTACGTTTATTCCTCAGTCTCTGAGTCAGGACTTGCTGCGAGTTTCGGCTCGTCTGGGAGCTTTGGATCAGGAGCTGGAGGAGAGAGGAGGGGTAAGGAGGAGACTGTCCTCCCCTGCAGCGGGGCTGTGTGGAGTGTCTATGGAGGAGCTGCTGAAGGAGAGAGAGGGCCTGTGTCACAGGAGGGACACCTTGGACACACAGCTGAGAGACGGCAGGGTGCTCACGCCAGAGGTGAGCTCCTCAACGTTCACCACCTTCCTTCCGGCTGGGTGTCACTCTGACTGCAGGGGGCTAATAAATGGTGTGTGTGTGTATAGGAGGAGCATGCTCTGCTGCAGTTGGAGGAGGCCCTCGAGGCTTTGGATGCTGCAGTAGAGTTTAAGAACCGTTCCATCCAGGAGAGACAGAGAGAGCTCGGGGACACGTCTAACCCTGCCCATGGAGACGAAGACGATGATGTCATGAGGGCGCTGAGAGAGCTGCCACTCCCAGAGGCCTCGGCACTTTTGGTCAAATACTTCAACAAGGTCAGAGTCCCAACACACACTCACCACAAACTACTTTGAGCGACCAAACTAAATAAAATCCAATTTTATCGGTCGCATACACATTTAGCAGATGTTATTGCAGTGCCTATCCGACCAGAGTCTTTCCATCTCCAAATGGACGAGCAGATGACCGTGTTTCTGCAGGACATGAACAGCTACACCAAACTACCATAATTTAGTCATTTTCGAAGGAAGGAGGCCACATGAGACTTTTGACCATTGTCGAGCGATACGACCAGATTTGTGCAAAGTTCCAATCAGATGCAAATCATCGTCAGAGACTTCGCTGTGTGCTAACCAGTCAGGAGAGGGAGGGTCTCGCTAGCCTATTCAGCTATGAGGCTGTACTAGATAGTGGAACATGCTATTTTACATGCTGTTTTGAATAAACATCCACAAAGGGAGAACTAGGTGATGCCTACTACAAAGTAGTATCTGGTCGACAGTACACTGCATTAGACCCCTTATTTGAGGAAAGGCTGGGATTGAGATTTGAGAAGTTGAAAAAGGTTTGGGGCAGAAGTGGGACTGGTTCAAGAGATGATGATGATAATAATAATACATTTCATTTGTATAGTGCTTTTCATTGCAGAGTAATCTAAGCTCTACATAGGCAAAAATAAGACATCCACTACACTCCTAACCTTCCATTTGCCTCCTACTAAGCTGGCAAAAGTTGAAAGCGGTCCCTTGGCCCCTCCAGGTGGTGTGTCTGCGGGAGTCGGAGCGGCAGCTGCAGCTGCGCTGTGAGGAGCTGCAGCTGCAGAGTGGAGAGCAGGAGGCGGTGACCAGGGAGATGGAGGCAGCTCTACAGCGCCTCACTCTGGACACAGACCGCCGGCTCACTGAGCAGCATCAAGAGCACCAACACAGCATACAGTTACTACTGCAGCAGCGCCGAGGTCTGTGTGTGTGTGTGTGTGTGTGTGTGTGTGTGTGTGTGTGTGTGTGTGTGTGTGTGTGCATCAATGTGGTAAATGTTTATGAGAGTGTGTTTTACAGCATTCTCACTGCTAATTTTGTGTTTGTGTGTAGAGGGTGGTTCAGGGGTCAGTGGTCAGGCGGTCCTGGCTAGGCTGCAGCAGCTGGAGAGAGACCTGTTCTTCTATAAGAGCTCCAGTCGTGAGCTGAAGAGGAAGCTCCGAGAGCTGGTCACCGACTCCCTCCCCCCCCAGGCTCCAGACCTGCAGACCCAGGGCAGGAAGGAGGCCAGTGACCGAGCAGGGGATAGCCCCAGCCTGCAGACTTCCAGAGTGGAGCTGGCCCCTGTCCGTCTGTCCCGTAGGGAGCTGAGGCAGCTCTCACCCTCTGCCCTGAGGGCCAGCAGCGGCTCATTCCAGGAGGACTCCATTGAAGTGCCCAGAAACACTTACTGACCAGGAGGCTCAAGCACATATCGACCACTGTTTTCCTTCGTCCACACTGATCTAGAAGAAGTCAGGTGAATCAAATAGGATCAATGCAGATGGTAGATGGAGAGGACGCAAGAAACGGAAACCACTAACTGTGAAACTGTTGAGACAGTTCCAAGCACAGAATGAAAGCCCCCTCTGCACTTTACAGCACTAAAATCTGACTGAATTGCACTTCAAACTGCAGAGACCCATCAGTTAGTCAGAGATCAGATGAGGCCACAGCTAAATGGATATGAAAATATATTAGAAATTCATTTTTTATGTTTGAATTATTTTTTTGTTTTACTTTTAAAGATGTCTTTGTGTTTGATACAGTAGTGTTTGCAGTGTTCTAGACCCTCGGGTCACTCCAAACTCTAAAGCAAGCCACTGGTTCATGCATTATAATTTACCTGTGATTTACTCTGTTTCCTTGGGTGTGGTTTTGGTTATTTTAGTGTTGAACAATTGTTGACAAATTGATTGGATCAAACCTGTTCGTTTGCATCGTTCACCAATCGGATGCACATGTATCTTTGCAGACTGCTGGTTAGTGTTAAAGGTGCAATCTGAAATAGTTACTGATGTTCAATGGTCATTTGAATTACTGGTACCCATTGATTCTTGAAAAATATAACTTATATAATGTATATAACTAATACATGTCTCTAATATATTCCACAAAATGTTAGTCTGATCCCAAGTAGCCTGGCTGATACACAAGGCTATCCACCACCACCCCTCAAACTGGTTTTGTTGCAAAACAAAAAGCTTAAACTATATTCAAAACGTCATTCTTGTTGGAGCTGTAATTCATGCCTGTGTAATGTAGTTCTCAAGATGAGATGCAGAAATAAAGCTTCATTAGAAAGGCAATTGGAAAAATAAGAATCATTACATTTTTTTGTTTTACAAATAAATATACCATTTAATATATATATTTAGAATTTGATTGTTTTCAATATATTTTGTTTATTATCGACCACAAAATATCAAGTATATTAGCTTTACATACAAAAGCAGAAACTCAATGAATAAATAAATATGTTAGCAAATAAATACGTTACAAGATAATACAATTCTTGTTACACCAGAATAATTCTTATTCTTATTCTGGTGTAATTTACAGCAGTTTGCATTCACAGAGAACCACCAACACTCAAGGCAATAGATGTCAACGCATTAATGAAACGACACTGGTAAAACTGAAGTCATGTTCTACCTAGGCAATGAAAAACAGGAGCGGGGATTGAAGAGATATATTCATTTACGATTAGCATTCATTTAAAGGAATGAAAGCACACATAATCCCCTACATAAATCAACAGTGAGGCTACATCAAGATAAAGTAATACACCCCTAATAATTCATTTTTTTCCTAGATTCACCTGTTTTAGATGGATTCCTCGTGATTCATATCGATATCCAACTTAATCCTACTGGCCAGAGATCTAAGTATCCACCCCGCCCTTGAATTGGCAACCATGAGTGGCAATTGTTACAGAGCACAATAGCTTGTACATAATACACAGTGGCTGACTGGAACATTATAAATAATGGAAAAAGAAATAAGAGCACAGTTAAATAGCTTTTTGTTGCTTTTTGTATCCATTTCTGCCCAGACAACTATAAGTCACATGTACAATCACATAATTTTTTCTTAGTCACAAATATAAATTTTGACTAGGATTAGATTTGCCTCTTTTGTTTAGTTCTCCTTACAGTACAATTCACACACAACAGTATATAGACATAATATAGAACAGACAAACAAGGCAGAATATGGGAAATAATCTAAACACTGCCCTTTACTCAATTGCCGACGTGGTTTCAACAGATTCATGACTCCTACCAGTGTGCAGTGCCACACGTCATGCCCATACACACAGGTTTACAGGGTATACAGACCAGTGGCATGTCTCTGTTAGGACCTGACTACAAAGGGAGTTGGCTTGGCTCGCTTTTAAACAAATACAGATGACATAGAAACAGGTGATTTAGACAGAGATGAAAGGAAGAGGCAAAGATGATGTTCTTATTTCCTGAATTAAACCACAGAGCAAAGAAAACCTCTGTGTCTTGGCTTTTCATGTCTTTGTGTAAAATAAAAACCATTCTGAGGTTGCTACTTATAAATTAATAATATGCACCCATTGATTCTTGAAAAATATAACTTATAAAAGCCTCATGAGCTTAGTTCAACTGTCATAGCCCATCAGAAGCCAAAATATAAGCTTGTTTTACTCCAATGTTTGTAAACGATGTAAATGTAAACAACCAGTGTATAGCATCAAAACTATAATGTTGATACCATGGATGGTCAGTACTTCCATCCATAGCTCTGTCTATGAATTAGCATCAAAACTATAATGTTGATATCATGGTTGGTCAGTACTTCTATCCATAGCTCTGCCTATGAATTTCAGTGGTTACATTTCTCCAGCCCCACCCCTCAGCTTTTTACCCAAATGCTTTGTTATTGTTTCAACTGCTGACTGGCGCTTTAAGTAAACCAATTAATTATTTTACTTAATTTCAGTTTAAAGGAATTCCAAAATAGATTGTAAGGTAACACCTACAGTACCTACCAAACTACATGCAGTAACAACTTACTTGGGACCGGGTTACTTGCGAGGTAGTCTACTTATTCAACACAGTATAACATTTAAGCTGATCTAATTTGCTCCTTGCACTGGCCTTTGGCACATCAGGTAGGAAGGTACCCTACCTATCACCTAATCTACTCAGGTAAACTACTGCTCCAGACGGAGTCTGTTAATATGAGTTTAAACTCATAAACATTATGGACGTTTCATCTGACCAGGTTAAACCTACTTCTGTACTGAATTGCACTTGGTAACGTTCACATCTTAAAATATTCCAACCCTGTGCATGTACATTATATTCTAACCCACTTCAATCAACAGTAGGTCTACAAAGGCATACCACATACAAATCCTTTGACTAAATATTTGTCACAGTTTAATAAAAAATAAACCAAACTCTTTCACTGACAGAATAAATGGAGGTAAAAGTCATAATTTCCTTGGTGTTCCATGACAAAACCTGAAAAGACAAAGTACTGGTATAACATTACATGGTATACCCTGGCTGGTATCACATACATTTAATATTTTAGTTAGTCAGCAGATACTCTTATCCAGAGTTACTTACAGGAGCAATTCGGTTAAGGGCCTTGTTCAAGGGCACACGGACAGATTTTTACCTGCCAGATGAGAAGGTAGTGAACAGTGGCGGTAGCCCCGTGAAGAAGGCTGTGGTGTAGAATAGTGTGTGAGGCGACCCCTAATCTGAGTGCATCTGGGTCGTGTTCATCAGGGCACGCAACGGAAAACATTTAAAAACATTTGGCGACGGAAAACTAAAATAAGTGTTTCTTATAGGACAAGTCTAAGTAGTCCCTCCCTGTTTCAGTACCATTTCTTCTGTTTGGTGCCTAATAAACACAACCCTGATCTATCTGATCTGTTGCAGCTGTTCAGACTGGGATGCCTCGAGACAGACTAAGCGGAAACTGGAAGAGGATAAAGGAAGAGAAGTGGACGGCTCCTGGAGATCACTTGTTCTCAATGAGAGTCTGCACCTTGCACACAAGGTCCCGGGCCAGGGTCAGGATCTGTTTGATGTTGTGATGCTCAGCCATTTCTGAAAGGAGCAGAGAGAAGATGAAGATGTCATACCAGCTGAACCACACCATATTTATTTTATGTGTGTGCAGCCCCTGACTCCTGCATCCCCATGTAACTCTGTATTCTCAGACCTGGAGTATGACCTTTCACTGCATGCTGACAGTTCATAATCGGAGCCATCCAGTGGCTAGCTACACTACAAACGTCATTTTACCAGATTCCCGTGAAGCAATTGTAATGACAGTTCACCACAACAGAGCCGAGACTCTACTGATTAGCTTGGGGTAGTCTGTGTTTAATTCCACAGTTTGAGATCATTGTGAGGGGTTCTCTCTAAATGGGGAATTGGGCTTTCCAGGAAAATATTGTCTGAGGTTGCAACAGTAACCAAGGGGGCGTCGCTTAGCGAAGGGTCATTGACCATTTGTGCATGGAGAATTTTTTTTTCTGGTTGAAAAGTTCCATACTTTCAATGCTCCACAAACAACTAAATGAATTGTTGATTCATTGTTAGACAGCTTACCGTTGAAAAACTTAATGATGTCGGTGAAATCCATGTTATTCTCCAGAATAATGTCCCGGTAGACCTCCACCAGTGCCAGTGCGATGAAGAGGACAAAGTGGCCGGAGGAGGCGTGCTTCGCTGCCCAGATGGTCTCCCATACCGCAAACACATCGTCATACACCAGCTCTGAGAATAGAGAAGTACAGGGCGATGCAGAAGTCGGGTGTGGGGGTGGTGGGGAAATCTAAATCTGATAGAATTAGATAAGGTATAAGTAAAATGGTAATAGCCCCACCTTGTCCTCCGATTGGGCTAGATGAAATTGACTTTGGGATTCAAAATGCAAGATGGTTGGGTTCAGGGCTATTGGTTTTTAGTATACAGAGAAGTGTGTTTGAATATGAGGGGTATAAACACCTAGGTCGGAAAGATTAGAGGCTAGGATTGATAATGAGATAGATATCCATTGATTCATATTCACCGTGCCCTCACGTGTCCTTCATGCAGTAGTGACCCATCTTCTTATTCATTACCAACTCCTGAAAGCACTTTTTCCTGAGTGATCTTACTTTCTGCCATATCCTTGATGTGGAAGCGGCTCATTATAACTAGGTCTTGTTATCTTGCATTGCTTCCTGTCCGTTTTATATTTGGTCGACAGTATGAAAACACGCTGTCCCCAAAGTTGAATTGCCATTTGCTACAGGAAATTCCATGGTAACAGAGGGATGTTGAGACTCCGAATTTTCACTTTAAAATGTATGCCAAACAAAAACCAATGATTGCAAAGTTAAACAAACCATACAACTCTATGCTCAAGGACTACTTTTTACAATTTCCGCTGAAGATTTAACAAAAACACATTTACTTGAAGAACAGTGGAGATGCAAAGTTTGGTAACAGAATGATGGTTTGTGCTGTTTAAACTTTATATCTGAACTGTTCTCCAAATACATTTATTTTTGTATGGTTTGTTTAACTTTGCAATCATTGGTTTTTGTTTGTCATGCATTTTAAATTGAAAAATCGGAGTCTCAGCATCATGCTACCGTGGAGTTGCCCCTACAGTAATAAGTCCCCTCATAACAGGATGTCATTATTACCACGCTTTAAGTCTAGAAGGAACCATCGGTAGCAGAAGTAGAAGTGGGTGTAGTCGCCATTTTGGTGCATGAGCTCAAAGATTTCCGAATCCAGTATCTACAGAGGGCAGACAGTTGAAAGAAAAGAGATGGGTCGGGGAAGAGAGGATGGGGGTTAGTGGAGACCATAAAGTTAGACGTGTTATATTTACTGTATCCTTCTATTCATGAAAACAACTGGATGCATGCCAATACATATAAAAATCTAGAAGTTACAAAGGGCCTCTGTGGCCTCACCTGGATGAGAGAGCGCATGTTGGCAAAGTGAGTGTCCATGGCCCCGCCGTGGGGGAAGTTCTGATTCATCCGTTTCATGAGCTCAGTGAAACAGCTAAAGGCCATGGCCTCTGAGAGAGGGAGGAAAGATGGAGAGAGAGAGAGAGAGAGAGAGAGAGAGAGCGAGAGAGAGGTAGGAAAGATGGAGAGAGAGCGAGAGGGAGGAAAGATGGAGAGAGAGAGAGAGAGAGAGAGAGAGAGGGAGGAAAGATGGAGAGAGAGTGAGATTGATAGAGAGAGGGAGGAAAGATGGAGAGAGAGAGAGAGTGAGAGAGGTAGGAAAGATGGAGAGAGAGAGAGAGAGAGAGTGAGAGAGGTAGGAAAGATGGAGAGAGAGAGAGAGAGAGAGAGAGCGAGAGAGAGATAGGAAAGATGGAGAGAGAGCGAGAGGGAGGAAAGATGGAGAGAGAGAGAGGGAGGAAAGATGGAGAGAGAGTGAGATTGATAGAGAGAGGGAGGAAAGATGGAGAGAGAGAGAGAGAGAGAGAGCGAGAGAGAGGTAGGAAAGATGGAGAGAGAGCGAGAGGGAGGAAAGATGGAGAGAGAGAGAGGGAGGAAAGATGGAGAGAGAGTGAGATTGATAGAGAGAGGGAGGAAAGATGGAGAGAGAGAGAGAGAGAGAGAGAGAGAGAGAGTGAGAGAGAGAGGTAGGAAAGATGGAGAGAGAGAGAGAGAGGTAGGTAGGAAAGATGGAGAGAGAGAGAGAGAGAGAGCGAGAGGGAGGAAAGATGGAGAGAGAGAGAGAGAGCGAGAGGGAGGAAAGATGTCGACAGCTAGTCTTACTGGGGTCTGACATATAACGAAAAAGACATTACAGAAAAAAGACTTTAAAATGTACATACATTGAAAAACATTGACATGTAGTTGTGTGTGTGCATATACAGTGGGGAGAACAAGTATTTGATACACTGCCGAAAAAAAAAAAAAAAATCACATCCAGAAAATCACATTGTATGATTTTTAAATAATTAATTTGCATTTTATTGCATGACATAAGTATTTGATCACCTACCAACCAGTAAGAATTCCGGCTCTTACAGACCTGTTAGTTTTTCTTTAAGAAGCCCTCCTGTTCTCCACTCATTACCTGTATTAACTGCACCTGTTTGAACTCGTTACCTGTATAAAAGACACCTGTCCACACACTCAATCAAACAGACTCCAACCTCTCCACAATGGCCAAGACCAGAGAGCTGTGTAAGGACGTCAGGGATAAAATTGTAGACCTGCACAAGGCTGGGATGGGCTACAGGACAATGTTCTAGATGACGGTCAATATCCCTCGGTCTGGGGCACCATGCAAGATCTCACCTCTGGGGCATCAATGATCATGAGGAAGGTGAGGGATCAGCCCAGAACTACACGGCAGGACCTGGTCAATGACCTGAAGAGAGCTGGGACCACAGTCTCAAAGAAAACCATTAGTAACACACTACGCCGTCATGGATTAAAATCCTGCAGCGCACGCAAGGTCCCCCTGCTCAAGCCAGCGCATGTCCAGGCCCGTCTGAAGTTTGCCAATGACCATCTGGATGATCCAGAGGAGGAATGGGAGAAGTTAATGTGGTCTGATGAGACAAAAATAGAGCTTTTTGGTCTAAACTCCACTCGCCGTGTTTGGAGGAAGAAGAAGGATGAGTACAACCCCAAGAACACCATCCCAACCGTGAAGCATGGAGGTGGAAACATCATTCTTTGGGGATGCTTTTCTGCAAAGGGGACAGGACGACTGCACCGTATTGAGGTGAGGATGGATGGGGCCATGTACCGTGAGATCTTGGCCAACAACCTCCTTCCCTCAGTAAGAGAATTGAAGATGGGTCATGGCTGGGTCTTCCAACATGACAACGACCCGAAACACACAGCCAGGGCAACTAACGAGTGGCTCCGTAAGAAGCATCTCAAGGTCCTGGAGTGGCCTAGCCAGTCTACAGACCTGAACCCAATAGAAAATCTTTGGAGGGAGCTGAAAGTCCGTATTGCCCAGCGACAGCCCCGAAACCTGAAGGATCTGGAGAAGGTCTGTATGGAGGAGTGGGCCAAAATCCCTGCTGCAGTGTGTGCAAACCTGGTCAAGAACTACAGGAAACGTATGATCTCTGTAATTGCAAACAAAGGTTTCTGTACCAAATATTAAGTTCTGCTTTTCTGATGTATCAAATACTTATGTCATGCAATAAAATGCAAATTAATTACTTAAAAATCATACAATGGGATTTTCTGGATTTTTGTTTTAGATTCCGTCACTCACAGTTGAAGAGTACCTACAGTGGGGCAAAAAAGTATTTAGTCAGCCACCAATTGTGCAAGTTCTCGCACTTAAAAAAATGAGAGAGGCCTGTAATTTTCATCATAGGTACACTTCAACTATGAGAGACAAAATGAGAAAAAAAAAAAATCAGAAAATCACATTGTAGGATTTTTAATGAATTTATTTGCAAATTATGGTGGAAAATAAATATTTGGTCACCTACAAACAAGCAAGATTTCTGGCTCTCACAGACCTGTAACTTCTTCAAGAGGCTCCTCTGTCCTCCACTCGTTACCTGTATTAATGGCACCTGTTTGAACTTGTTATCAGTATAAACGACACCTGTCCACAACCTCAAACAGTCACACTCCAAACTCCACTATGGCCAAGACCAAAGAGCTGTCAAAGGACACCAGAAACAAAATTGTAGACCTGCACCAGGCTGTGAAGACTGAATCTGCAATAGGTAAGCAGCTTGGTGTGAAGAAATCAACTGTGGGAGCAATTATTAGGAAATGGAAGACATACAAGACCACTGATAATTTCCCTCGATCTGGGGCTCCACGCAAGATCTCACCCCGTGGGGTCAAAATGATCACAAGAACGGTGAGCAAAAATCCCAGAACCACACGGGGGGACCTAGTGAATGACCTGCAGAGAGCTGGGACCAAAGTAACAAAGGCTACCATCAGTAACACACTACGCCGCCAGGGACTCAAATCCTGCAGTGCCAGACGTGTCCCCCTGCTTAAGCCAGTACATGTCCAGGCCCGTATGAAGTTTGCTAGAGAGCATTTGGATGATCCAGAAGAGGATTGGGAGAATGTCATATGGTCAGATGAAACCAAAATATAACTTTTTGGTAAAAACTCAACTCGTCGTGTTTGGAGGAGAAAGAATGCTTGCATCCAAAGAACACCATACCTACTGTGAAGCATGGGGGTGGAAACATCATGCTTTGGGGCTGTTTTTCTGCAAAGGGACCAGGACAACTGATCCGTGTAAAGGAAAAAATGAATGGGGCCATGTATCGTGAGATTTTGAGTGAAAACCTCCTTCCATCAGCAAGGGCATTGAAGATGAAACGTGGCTGGGTCTTTCAGCATGACAATGATCTCAAACACACCGCCCGGGCAATGAAGGAGTGGCTTCGTAAGAAGCATTTCAAGGTCCTGGAGTGGCCTAGCCAGTCTCCAGATCTCAACCCCATAGAAAATCTTTGGAGGGAGTTGAAAGTCTGTGTTGCCCAGCGACAGCCCCGAAACATCACTGCTCTAGAGGAGATCTGCATGGAGGAATGGGCCAAAATACCAGCAACAGTGTGTGAAAACCTTGTGAAGACTTACAGAAAACGTTTGACCTCTGTCATTGCCAACAAAGGGTATATAACAAAGTATTGAGATAAACTTTTGTTATTGACCAAATACTTATTTTCCACCATAATTTGCTAATAAATTCATTAAAAATCCTACAATGTGATTTTCTGGATTTTTTTTCTCATTTTGTCTCTCATAGTTGAAGTGTACCTATGATGAAAATTACAGGCCTCTCTCATCTTTTTAAGTGGGAGAACTTGCACAATTGGTGGCTGACTAAATACTTTTTTGCCCCCACTGTATGATAAAAATAACAGACTTCTACATGCTTTGTAAGTGGGAAAACCTGCAAAATCGGCAGTGTATCAAATAGTTGTTCTCCCCACTGTATCAGTTACACATACATGTCAGTACATACACACAACAAGTAGGTCACATGGGGGAGAGGCGTTGTGCCTTGAGGTGTTGCTTTATTTGTTTTTAAAAAACAGGTTAGCTACTTACTTTCACTATATGATGGAAGGGAGTTCCATGTACTCATGGCTCTGTATATTTCCTTACATTTGTTCTGGACTTGGGGGCTGTGAAAAGATCCCTGGTGGCATGTCTGCTGGGGTAAGTGTGTGTGTCAGTGCTGTGTGTAAGTTGACTATGCAAACTATTTGGAATTTCCAACACATTGATGTTTCTTATAAAAACAAGAAGTGACGCAGTCAGTCTTTCCTCAACTCTTAGCCAAGGCAAACTGACATGCATACTATAAATATTAGCCCTCTGATTACAATGAAGAGCAAGACGTGCCACTCTGTTCTGGGCCAGCTACAGCTTAACTAGGTCTTTGTTTGTTGCTCTTGACCATATGACTGGACAATAATCAAGATAAGATTAAACTTGAGCCTGCAGGACTTGCTTTGAGGAGTGTGGTGTCAAAAAAGCAGAGCATCTCTTTATTACCAACAGACCTCTCCCCATCTTTATTATCATTGAATCTATATGTTTTGGCCATAGCAGTTTACAATCTAAGGTGACACCAATCAATTTAGTCTCCTCAACTTCTTTAACAGCCACACCATTCATTACCAGATTCAGCTTAGGTCTAGAACTTAGGGAATGATTTGTACCAAATACAATGCTCTTAGCTTGTTCAGGACCAGTTTATTACAGGCCACCCATCCCAAAATGGTTTCAGTGACTTCGCTGTGGTTTCTGATGCATATATGGTTGAATCATCAGCATATATGGAAACATATGCTTTGTTTAATGCCAGTGGCATGTAATTGGTAAAAATAGAAAAGAATAGAGGGCCTAGAGAGCTGCCCTGCGGTACACCACACTTTACATGTTTGACATTAGAGAAGCTTCAGGGGTTGAAAAGCCATAACACATGCATTTTCAGGTTATGGTCAATAATATCAAAGGCTGCACTGAAATCTAACAGTACAGCTCCCACAATCTTCTTATTATCAATTTCGTTCAACCAATCATCAGTCATTTGTGTCAGTGCAGTACATGTTGAGTGCCCTTCTCTATACGCATGTTGAAAGTATGTTGTTAATTTGCTTACAGAGAAGTAGCATTATAGTTGGTCAAGCTTAATTTTTTCCAACAGTTTGCTCTACCACTCTCGGTAGCGGAATGGCTTCCCTACAGGCTTGAGGACAAAGACTTTCCTCTAGGCTGAGATTAAAGATATGACAGATAGGAGTGGCTATAGAGTCAGCTACCATCCTCAGTAGCTTTCCATCTAAGTTTTCAATGCCAGGAAGTTTGTCATTATTGATTGATAACAATAATTTTCCCACCTCTCCCACACTAACTTTACAAAATTCCAACTTGCAATGCTTTTCTTTCATTATTAGATTTTATTTATACATGAGCACGATGGCTTACTGTTCGTTGTTGGCATTTCCTGCCTAAGTTTGCCCACTTTGCCAATGAAGTAATCATTAAAATAATTGGCAACATCAAATGGTTTTGTAATGAATAAGCCATCTGATTCCATGAAAGAATTTGTCTTTCTGCCCATCATTTCATTTTTTCAAAGTTTTTTTTCCATCATTCTTTATATCATTGATCTTGGCTTCATAATACAGTTTTTTTCTTATTTTTGTTGAGTTTAGTCACATAAATTCTCAATTTGCAGCAAGTCAGATGTGCTGCCAGACTTATTAGCCACTCCTTTTGCCCCATCTCTTTCAACCATACAGTTTTTAAATTCCTTAACAGTTCTAACAGTCAGTTTCTTAACAGGTGCATGTTTATCAATAATTGGAACAAGCGATTTCATAAATTCATCAATTGCAGCATCTGGATGCTCTTTATTAATCACATCAGACCAACAAATATGGATACAGCTTTAGAACAAAGTTCTAGAGTATTAGTAAAAATGTGATTAATACATGGGGATGTATATATTCAGTCAATATTCAGGTCCCCAATAAAGTAGACCTCTCTGTTTACATCACATACACTATCAAGCATTTCACACATATTATTTAGATACTGACTGTTAGCACTTAGTGGCCTAAAGAAAAGGCTTTAGATGTGCCAGGTAAACCCGCAACCACAACACTTCAATAACACTTGACATAAGATCTCTAAGTATTACAGGGATATGGCTCTGAATGTATACAGCCACACCTCCCCCATTAGCATTCCTGTCTCTTCTATAGATGTTATATCGTTGGATTGCTACTGCTGTATGTATCATTAAATGAACTATCTAAGTGAGTCTCAGAAATGGCAAACATATGAATGTTACTTGATATTAGCAAGTTAATGATTTCATGAACCTTGATAGTCTGGAGACTATTTTCAGTTGTCAAGAACCATCTGATCTGATCGGCTACATATATTATTATAGACTATTTTCAGCCCTTACCTTGAAGGTAGTTGTGAATTTGTCTTTTTAGGAGACCCTGGTCAGAGTACTTGGCTCTGCGGTTGTCTGCATAGATCTTGGATTTCCCTTTCTCCTCAGCACCATGGTCCCGTGTCTCCAGCCCACTCTGTGGTGTAGCTTTATCCGGAAGCTTCCTCCTCATTTTCCTTTTGAAAAGGAGCTCAGCTGGGCTCGGTAGAGTTATCAATGGATCTGTAAACTGTGACATATTTGCGCTTCCAATCCAGCCCTTCAGCTTGTGCAATGCAAATTTGTTTCATGAGGGAGGCATTTTGCCGCTCCGCTCAACCATTTGCCTGAGCCCATGTTGGCATCATTTTCACGTGCTCTATCCCGTTTTCCTGGCAGAAGTTCTGGAACTGCGATGACGTACTGTGGTCCACAATCAGATCAGATTGTTTTTGATGACTGAAAATAGTCTCCAGTCTATCAATCACCTTTCCTGTGGTGGTAGATTGCACAATATAATATTCATAATACCTGCTGTAATAGTCTACAACTACCAGTATGGTGTCCTGCTCTTAGTGAACCCAATTGATCAGTGGCGATGTCCTGCCACGGCCCGTCAGGTACCGATCTCAGCAGTTCTGGAACGTCTGGTTGTTCTACAATCCGGCAACCATGACACGACTTGACGTGTCTCTCTGCAGCCTTGTCCATGCACGGCCACCATCCTTTACTCCTGAGACGTTGTTTTGTGCCTACAATGCCCCAATGTCCCTCTTGAGCTAAGGCTAGAAGTGCATGTGGCAAAACGATACGTGTTCCCCTTAGGACTAACTGTCCAATTACACACAGTTAATTTGCTATAAGTGCATATGCCTGGCATGTCTCATAACACCCACTCTGAAGAGCATTTCTCACCTCTGTTAGTCCTTCATCTGTAGCAGATGCTTCGTCCACTTCCCTTCTGATCATTGCACTTGGAGTTGCGTTCACAGCCACAAATCTCACATACTCCTCTGCTTCATGTGTGTGTGATTCCTTCACTGCAGTCTCTCCAAGTAGACGAGACAGAGGGTTAGCAATGTTGTTTTTCCCCTGGTATGTGGACAACACTAAGTCATAAGGTTGGAGCCTCAGTTCGAGCGCATGGCTTTGAGCGAGGACTGTAAATAGCCCCTAACGCCTTATGATCAGTCACCAAATCAAATTCCCTGCCGTATAGATACAGGCGAAGCCTTTCACAAGGCCAAACCAATGCAAGGGCCTCACGCTCAGTCTGCGTTCACACTCTGACAGACTCCTGCTCACATAACAGACTGGAACCATTCTCTGTGTTGTTCTTACACGAGCACAGCTCCTAGGCCCACTGGTCCTGCGTCTGCTATCACTTTTGTGGGAGCGTCTGCCAAAGTAGAGTTGAGGCTTTAGACAGTTTATCTTTTAATGTCTGAAACGCCTTCTTCTGTTCCGGTCCGAAGTAGAACATTGTGTCCTTCTTGTTCAACTTCCGCAGAGGCTCTGAGAGTGTAGAGAACTTGGGAATGAACCTACTGCTGTAGCCCACAAACTCTAGAAAGCTACGAACCTCTGATGAAGTCTCAGGCTCCCTGGCCTTAACCACTGCTCTCACCCTTTCAGCCGTGGGACCGATGCCCTTCTGAGAGAGTAGCATGCCCATAAACACCAACTTGTCCATGTTGAACTGACATTTGAGAGTCAGTCCACAGCCCTGGTTTTAGCTCCAGTTGATGGTAGCCCCATTTAAGATCCAGTTTACTGAACATGACAGACCCATTCATTCCTTGCAAAAGTTAATCTACTGTGGGGATTGGGTACCAGCCACCTATGATTGCTGTGCTCGGTTGTCTCATGTCGCCGTCCGGTTTTGGCACTACCGGATTCACCCACGGTCTGGCACCATCCACTCTCTCGATTAAGTCCATGTTTTGTAGTTCCTTGATCTTTTTCTCCACAGCTTCTCTCAGGTGAAATGGTACACACCTAAGGGCTTGTGCTACTGGTGTCACATTTTCATCAACATGTAGGTTGATCGGCTTTGTGTTGGGGTACTGTTGTTTTATCTGCGCTTTCACAACTGTCACTGCTTCTATGTCAACACCCACTTTTGGCACGCCCAATTTAATGGCAATCTCTTTCCCTAGCAACGGCTCTCCGTGTCCACATAGCACAGTGAACTCAGTCTGCGTGCTGCGCTTGCCTAGCTTAATTTGGCGTGTGAAAACCCCTTTCACTGGTATTGGCTCGCTTGATGAGTATGCATATAACTTTTTATCAGTCAGTGATGAACGACACCGTTTATTTCAGCATTTCCCATGTGCGCTCCTCTACTATGTTAGTTGTGGCCCAAGAACAATTAACATTCATAAATTGTCCCCTCCCACTGAGAACGTGATCCTGTCTGAGTTACAGTTCTGATTTACCACAAATGCATACTCGGTTTTGTTCCTCTGAATCAACACATTTCTCAATCGGTTTAGAGTTATCTTTGGTCTTGCACATTTTTGCAAATCTATCCTTTCCGTTACATTTCTTGCAGGTCTGCCCGCGTGCTGGACAAGCAGGGTCCTTTGCAAAATGATCTTGTCAACAAAGGTAGCATACTTTCTCTGATTTGTCTTTTCCGTCTGCATTGTCTCCACCCCGTTTTTTGATATTTCCCCTCCTTTTTGAAAACACGATGCACAATCTCATTATCCTTCGCATCCGTACTCACATGCATGGTGGACATTTGCACTGTGTGGCTAGCTTGAGTGACCGTGCTAATGTTAGCCTATGGCCCTCCTCCAATAGCTTTTTCCCCATGTGCTCAGTATGGCATCTCTAATCTGATTGTCCTTATCTCCAGCAAAGTCATAGTACTTAGCTGCTTGTCTAAGATGAGTAACAAATTGCTGAACTGTCTTACCAGTTCTGTGTCAGTTGATAAAATGTCTGTCTCGCGAATGCCGTGTTCACCTGTGGCACAAGTGAAAGGGGATACCAAGTCTGTTGCACAACTGAATGCATTCAACTGAAATGTGTCTTCCGCATTTAACCCAACCCCTCTGAATCAGAGAGGTGCAGGGGGCTGCCTTAATCAACGTCCACATCATCGGCGCCCGAAGAGAAGTTGTTGTTGGGGGTTAACTACCTTGCTCAAGAGCAGAACGTCAGATTTCCCCATCATGCCGGCTCAGGGTTTCGAACCAGCGACCTTTCGGGATACTGCCCCAACACTCTTAACCGCTAGGCTAAGTATGCCTAAGTATGCATTCAATGCAGGTAACTGCCAAAATAAAGGAAACACTTGAGTAAATGAGGGATCTGGCCGCTCTGTTATGGTGTGGGTTGCATTTCCCTGGTTTAGGGCCACTCAACCCGTTAGAGGGCAAGATAAACACCAATAAATACACAGCCATTCTGAGTGATCACATTCAACATATGGTGAAGCATTTCTATCCTGTGGGAAGTGGTCTCTTCCCAGCTTGGTCTCATAGACTAGACGTAGCATAGTAAATGTACATCCGAGACACTCAAATTAGTATGATATGTTACGTTTGGTATAGTTACATAAGACATGGTTACTTAAGGCAATAACAAAAGTAGGGTGGTTGGTCGGGGTATAACCTGAACGTCTAGCAACGTTGCCCGTTCTAATCTCATCACAGACAACTTTTCAACTACCTACAAATGTTTAGCTACTTTGCAACTGCTTAACCTTAACCCTTTAACCTGACTCCTAACCCTAACCGTAACCCTAAGCCTAACCCCTATCCTAGCTATCGTTAGCCAACTAGCTAACATTAGCCACCTAGCTCGAATTTGTAACATATCATACGTTTTGAAAATTCGTAACATATTGTACGTTTTGCAAATTCGGAACATATAATACGTATTGTAACTTGTAACATATCATACGAAATGAGTGATGGACCTCCACAAAATAATACATACCATACGTAACGTTACATTTCATACTAAATAAAAGTTCTCAGATTTACACACAGAATAATACAAAATGCTCTGAGACCAGGTTGCTCTTTCAGGTTTGGTCACTGAATGATTTGATGAGCATGAAAACAATGTTATGCCATATGCCATGGCCATTCTCAGTCACCAGATCTCAACTCAATTGAACACTTATGGGAGATTCTGGAGCGGCGCCTGAGACAGCATTTTCCACCACCATTAACAAAACACCAAATTACTTAATTTTGCGTGGAAGAATGGTGTCGCATGCATGCATCCCTACAATAGCGTTCCAGACACACTGTTCTGGTCGGCTAGTGATGGCCCAGCTCCCTATTAAGACATTATGTTGGTGTTTCCTTTATTTTGACAGTTACTTTTAGCTACTAGCTAGCTTCATTGAGAAAGACAGAGATGGAACTTAGCTAGATAGTGATTTTGGGCACTGATAAACAGCATGTAGCTTGTGCTTTATTTACGATAGTTTGACAGCTTGCTGATGATGAAGTTGTAGACATGTTCTCAGAAATCAGTCCTGAGAGCAGCCAGTAGCAGCTTGCACTTACTCGATAGGCTACTGTCTGCAGATAAAAATCATCCCAGCGTGAAATAGTTCCCAATTGTTCTGATTGTGTGATTGTCATGTTGTAAAATACTCACAGCGTGAAAATGTTCACAGTTCAATAATTGCACGTGCGTCTCTTTATGTGGATTGCTGAGCTCGTGTGGATGTTTCTCTCACATTCTCCAGAAGCGAAAAATCGCAAAAAATCTCTACTCACATCAACCCTCAGCACAAGTCCGGGTGTTTATATGCTGAACTCACGCCTCAACAAGCTTCTGATTGGTCAGTGTCACTACTCCTGGCAAACATTGATTGGCAGATATGTGAAGCAAATGCGCGTGCCCACAGAACCGTTTTTCGAGTTCGAGGGAGGGTGTGAGAGAAACATCCGCAATTATTAAACTGGGAACATTTTCACGCTGGGAGGAATTTTACAGCATGACGTCACAAATCAGAATGATTAGGAACTATTTCACGCTGGGAAGATTTTTACATGACACAGTGCACTACTAGTTTTCATGCAATTTGTTTTACATCATAAATACTGCACCTTAGCTAGATGTAAAATTTGCACGACTAAGACCCCCTTGAGGGCGAATTGTTGCTACCGTGACTCAATAGGGACAAACAAAATTAACTGCCAGGGTACGTTATAGCGAACATAACACACCCACATCGAACCACACCCCCAAGACGCAAATCTTGTTTTTCTTAATGAGCAGCAGAAAAACACATTCAGAATTGATGAGTTCAGCCCCGCTTAAAAAAAAGTATGGATCAAGTCAAATCAATGTATGAAGAAAAAATGTATGTTGAAGGTTGACATATTTTGCAGCCATCACAGAATCAATATCACAACTACCAAGGAGGAGAGTGAGGGAGGAACACAACACACCGTTAACTCACCATCATCCAGAATGACAAGGAGGGGAGCCAGCAGGTCACACATGCCCTGCACATAGCCAATTTCCAGGTGCTGCCAGATATAGCTGCGAAGAGAAGTCAGCATTATGTACTGTATAGTTTGACTCGTAAATTTTTCAAATTTTCCAATTATTCATTGTGTTCCACACATAATATAATGAGTCCTAGATTATTTACAAACCTTTCTACAAAAGAGCAGTAGAGAATCATGAATGGCATTGTTTTTATTTTACCTGCACATGATGTTGCGCAGTTTCTCCAGGTTGGCAGGGGTAAAGTACCAGTAGTTTCTGTCACATCTTTGGACATCCTTCTCAATGCGGTGCAGGTTGATCGTGTACATGTCCAAAAGCTCTTGCTACAACAAAGGTGCAAAACCCCCACACAAATGTTAAAGAATAAATTACTTGTAGCTGTAAAACCAAACACCTAAATACATCTTGATTATTCCAAACGTACATTATATTCTAAAAAAAGAAATGCCTACAGAGTAGGTGGTCCCGATGGATGACACTGGTGAGATTTTCAGCTCTCCTCCCACAGTCAGGAAGTCAAATTTGGGGCAGAGGCTCTCCATCTCAGGCTCCTCAGACATGATGGACTCTATGCCCTCAGGGAGGGGCTTGCCCTTCTCCTCCTCCTCCTCCTCCAAACGGAGCTCCAGATGGGGAACTGAACCCTCAGAGAGAGCAGCCCCGACCCCGGAGCTCTCACAAGGGCCCTTCCTGGCCCACGGTAGGGTCATGGAGATTTTAGCTGAGGAAATCTCCTCCATCTCAATGGCCAAAGGAGACTCGTCAGATTCTGTGGTGTCCAGAGCCTCCTCGAGCCTGGTGCTGCTACCCAGTGCTTCCATTTCTCTTGCCACCCTGGTCTCTGCAACAGGGCTTTTATGCTTCTCTGACTCTGGCAGCTTGGCCTCAAATAGTATGGTCTCCTCCTCCTCTCTTTTTCCCACTTCCTCAGATTTTTGTATCTCCTCCACTTTTGCCTCTGCAACCTCTTCCGGTGACACCTTTGTTTCGGCTACCTCTTCAGATTTCAAAGTCTGATTGGCTTCTACACAAACCTCCTTCTCAGTTTGTGCCTTTTCCATAGTTGTTTCTTTGGGTTCCTTTACTTCCGTTGTTTCAGCACTCTTTGTTTCTGCAGCCCCTGTGTCTGAACTTCTTTCATTGTCCAGCTTGGATGCCGTGTCCTCCGTTGCTTCTGCAGTCACCATTGATATCAATGTATTCTCCCCTTTTGGCTCTCTATGGTTTGTTTGAGATGTCTTATTCTCTTCTAGATCTACAGACTTGGGTTCTGGTCCTTTGTTCTCCTTTGTTTCTCTTGACTCCCCAGGTTCCAGTGACTGCATCTCCTCTGTGTGTACTTGCAGGGTTGGCTCTCCATCCAACATTTTCATCACTTCTGCCCCAGGCTCTTTAGCCTCCCTTATTTTGGACTCATCTGTTTTGGACTCCACTGTTTCTTTCACAGCATCAACTTCTTCTTTCGGTAACTCCTTTTCAGAGGTCCTAACCTCATCTTTCTCATTAGGTAGAGTCACGGAAGTCTTCTCTTTATCTATTTTCAGGCTCTCTAGCTCACCTGGGTCTTCTGCCTTGTCCTCCCCTGTCTCTGTATTTTTTCCCATTTCCACCCCTGGATCTTCTGTCTCGGTTCCCTCAGTCTCTTGGGCAACTTCAGTCACACTCTCTTTCTTCTCTTTTTCCTCCTTATCTGGCGGGTCCTTGGCCTGGAGGTCCTTCTCCTCTTGCAGGGACGGGGGTTGGGCATGTGGGTCATCTGCCTCCATCTTTTCCTGATGGGCTTTGACTGGGATCTGTTGGGCTGGCGCCAGATGTGGAGGAGCACTGATGGTGGTTTTGGGGTTTGTGTCAGGCACAGTGCTGTCCTCTGTGCTCAGAGAGCGGTCTGACATGCCCGAGGTGACAGAGAAGTTGCGAGAGGAGGGGTGCCCCGAGTCTGGGGAGCTGGTCACGTTGGGCAGGCCTCCTCCATTGGGGATTTTGGGAACCGGCTTAGCCTCCTCGCTCTTGGGCTCCGTCTCGATCTGTTCCACCTCCTCCACAGACTCAAACACCTGAAAGAACAAGCCAAAGGGAAGCAGGCTAGTCCAAGGGAAGGGATGGGAGGGTGTGAACAACTCGCAGGAGAGTGTGGGGTTGAGGAATATTGGTTCATAAAATAAAAAGATAACTTTAGACATTATATAGAAATATCCATATAACTGTAAAATACTAAAGTAATTCCATAGTTTTGGAACAATCGGAATCGTACAGTTGTAATATGAAAAGCGTTTTTGGTATGAACATGACAAAAACTGTCATGGAACTATTTTTAGCTTTCGGAGGTGCTCTTCGATTTTGAACTTGAAGCCAAAATACAACATATTTTCACTAGAAAAGTGATTGGTGGGACCAAAATTGTTGTACACCACGGGTAAGCTCAGGACATTGTTCTATCGTTCTCATTTCAGTCCTGTAGGACTAAGCAGCCTTTGTGTATACAAAGTGAGTGTGGATTCAGCTCTGTGTGTGTTGTTATTATTATTGTTCATCAATTATAAATAATGAATTACTGTTAATTACGTGTAGAGGAGCATTAAATTACATATATAATGCATTTAACATTTTATCTATTTAAGAGGATCTCTGTCTAGATTGGTACCTGGGTACTGTTGTCGGAGTCACTCTGCAGGCGAGCCAGGCTCTGTCTGTCTGAGCTGCAGCTCTGGGAGGACTGGCATGGGTAGTACCAGAGAACAAGCAGGGGAGACAACAGGTCAATAAAACCCTGGAACAACACTATCCATACAAAATACTAATGTGGACAAGTATTACTGTAGGCCTGTGTGTAATGATACAGTGGGGAGAACAAGTATTTGATACACTGCCGATTTTGCAGGTTTTCCCACTTACAAAGCATGTAGAAGTCTGTAATTTTTATCATAGGTACTCTTCAACTGTGAGTGACGGAATCTAAAACAAAAATCCAGAAAATCACATTGTATGATTTTTAAGTAATTCATTTGCATTTTATTGCATGACATAAGTATTTGATACATCAGAAAAGCAGAACTTAATATTTGGTACAGAAACCTTTGTTTGCAATTACAGAGATCATACGTTTCCTGTAGTTCTTGACCAGGTTTGCACACACTGCAGCAGGGATTTTGATCCACTCATCCATACAGACCTTCTCCAGATCCTTCAGGTTTCGGGGCTGTCGCTGGGTAATACGGACTTTCAGCTCCCTCCAAAGATTTTCTATTGGGTTCAGGTCTGGAGACTGGCTAGGCCACTCCAGGACCTTGAGATGCTTCTTACGGAGCCACTCCTTAGTTGCCCTGGCTGTGTGTTTCGGGTCGTTGTCATGCTGGAAGACCCAGCCACGACCCATCTTCAATGCTCTTACTAAGGGAAGGAGGTTGTTGGCCAAGATCTCGCGATACATGGCCCCATCCATCCTCCCCTCAATACGGTGCAGTCGTCCTGTCCCCTTTGCAGAAAAGCATCCCCAAAGAATGATATTTCCACCTCCATGCTTCTTGGTTGGGATGGTGTTCTTGGGGTTGTACTCATCCTTCTTCTTCCTCCAAACACGGCGAGTGGAGATTAGACCAAAAAGCTCTATTTTTGTCTCATCAGACCACATGACCTTCTCCCATTCCTCCTCTGGATCATCCAGATGGTCATTGGCAAACTTCAGATGGGCCTGGACATGCATTGGCTTGAGCAGGGGGACCTTGCGTGCGCTGCAGCATTTTAATCCATGACGGCGTAGTGTGTTACTAATGGTTTTCTTTGAGACTGTGGTCCCAGCTCTCTTCAGGTCATTGACCAGGTCCTGCCGTGTAGTTCTGGGCTGATCCCTCACCTTCCTCATGATCATTGATGCCCCACGAGGTGAGATCTTGCATGGTGCCCCAGACCGAGGGAGATTGACCGTCATCTTGAACTTCTTCCATTTTCTAATAATTGTGCCAACAGTTGTTGCTTTCTCACCAAGCTGCTTGCCTATTGTCCTGTAGCCCATCCCAGCCTTGTGCAGGTCTACAATTTTATCCCTGATGTCCTTACACAGCTCTCTGGTCTTGGCCATTGTGGAGAGGTTGGAGTCTGTTTGATTGAGTGTGTGGACAGGTGTCTTTTATACAGGTAACGAGTTCAAACAGGTGCAGTTAATACAGGTAATGAGTGGAGAACAGGAGGGCTTCTTAAAGAAAAACTAACAGGTCTGTGAGTGCCGGAATTCTAACTGGTTGGTAGGTGATCAAATACTTATGTCATGTAATAAAATGCAAATTAATTATTTAAAAATCATACAATGTGATTTTCTGGATTTTTGTTTTAGATTCCGTCTCTCACAGTTAAAGTGTACCTATGATAAAAATTACAGACCTCTACATGCTTTGTAAGTAGGAAACACTGCCGATTTTGCAGGTTATCAAATACTTGTTCTCCCCACTGTATGTACAGTAACTGTCGTAAAGGCAGTGTATTATTGGTGTCTCAAATTAACATTACACAATATGCTCTGTAGTTTCATATTATTGAGGCGTTAAAGATCTAACATGTTGGTCAAGACAACATGTTGGTCTCCCGGGTATCCTATGGTCCACAAGACTGTGTGTGTGCATGGGCAGGCGGGAGGGTGTGTGTGTCACCTCATTGCTGATGCTGGAGTCACGGTGCATCATCCTCTGCACAGTGCTTGGATTATCCACACTGGTCGAGACGGACAAGCATTTAGCCAGCGCCGCAGCATGCTGCTCCTTCTCCCGCTGCCGCACGATGGCCTCGCAGCCCAGCCACTCACTCATGGTCTGCTCGTAGCACTCCTGCACCTGCTCATCCACCTGCACAGTGTCACAGGGCAAGGGTCAGGGGTCGGAGATCAAGGGGTTTGGTGGTGACCTTGGATGACACCAACCTCTTTCCTGTCAGCCTCAGACATCCCAAACTGGTAGTGGCCCAGGAGGAAGGGCCACACCTCTTTACGCAGCGAAGGGTCAACACCACCGAAGTAGACCAGGCGCAACAGCTCCTGCTCCTCATAGGCCTAGAGAGCAGGGAGGGAGAGCAGGGAAGGACAACAGGGAAGGAGAACAGGGAAGGAGAGCAGGGAGGGAGAGCAGGGAGGGAGAGCAGGGAGGATGAGCAGGGAGGATGAGCAGGGAAGGAGAATAGGGAGGGAGAGCAGGGAAGGAGAACAGGGAGGGAGAGCAGGGAAGGAGAACAGGGAGGGAGAGCAGGGAAGGAGAACAGGGAGGGAGAACAGGGAGGGAGAGCAGGAAGGGAGAGAGAGGAGCGTTTGATTGAGCCTGTCTGGCGTGCCAAAGGTCTGAACATACTGTATAGTACACACATGATGACGTACCCACACAGGAATACACCAATTTTGGCCACATACAAATATTCACAAGAACATTTTTGAGTACCAGTCAAAAGTTTGGACACACCTACTAATTCAAGGGTTTTTCTTTATTTTTACTATTTTCTACACTGTAGAATAATAGTGAAGACATCAAAACTATGAAATAACACAATTGAAATCATGTAGTAACCAAAAAAGTGTTAAACAAATCCAAATATATTTTATATTTGAGATTCTTAAAAGTAGCCACCCTTTGCCTTGATGACAGCTTTGCACACTCTTGGAATTCTTTCAACCAGCTTCACCTGGAATGCTTTTCCAACAGTCTTGAAGCAGTTCCCACATATTCTGAGCAGCTTATTTTACATTGTTTTCCACCTGCGTTGTGGATTCTTGTGTGTTCATCCGTTTTTGTGTGCGCACGCCAATTCACAGTCGCTGTCTCTCCTTTGTTTCGGTTTGGTATTATTTTCGAAATAAAGGAATGTCTATTCACTCCAGCTTTTTCTTCACGATCGTGACAGAAGAATCCACCACCACGGGACTAAGCAGGGCTGGACATTGGGGGATATCCTCCTCGGTATGGGGAAGATTACCGAGGAGGAGTTCCTTCATTATAGAGCTCAGGAGGAAGGCTGGGGTCCTGAGCAGCGGCACCGTCGACGGAGGCCATGTCGGCGGTCCAGGAGGTCGGCCCAGCCTGGAGCCCCGAAGAACCCCCAAACTGTTTTTTGGGGGGGGCTATGGGGGTGGTCGGTAATCGAGCACCGGCCACTACACTCGTGGGGGTTCGAGGAGTTGGATGAGGACGACGATGTGCTCCTGTTCCCTCACTCGTGGGGGCTCCCGGAGGAGCTCCTACAAGGTGGGGATTGGCGGAGGAGAGAGGACGACTGGGGGAGTCGGGTATCTCCAGCGCCGATTCCCAGTCCGGTGCCTCCAGCGCCGGTCCCCAGTCTGGTACGACACGGGCCGGCTCCCTGCACCCGACTTCAAGTGCGTGCGTCCAGCCCGGTGCCTCCAGTGCCGGCCCCACGCACCAGACCTCCGGTGCGCCTCCCCAGCCCGGAGCCTCCAGTGACGGTCCACAGCCCGGAGCCTCTAGTGACAGTCCACAGCCCGGAGCCTCCAGTGACAGTCCACAGACTGGAGCCTACAGTGACGGTCCACAGCCCGGAGCAGTCCGCTCCACCAGTGCCCAGCCCGGGACCGGTCGTCAGCCCGATCCAGTGCCGGAGCAGTCCGTTCCACCGGTGACCAGAACCCCCACCAACAACCGCCCCAGTGGTCTGCTCTTCCCCCCCCCTTGTGTTTTGTTGTGGATTCTTGTGTGTGTTCATCCTTTTTTGTGTGCGCACGCCAATTCACGGTCGCTGCCTCTCCTTTGTTTCGGTTTGAGATTATTTTTGAAATAAAGGAATGTCCATTCACTCCAGCTCTGCGCCTAGGACATCAACTAACCTGGACCCCCGCACATTGACTCGGTATCGGTACCCTCTGTATATATCCTTGTCATTGTTATTTTATTGTTTAATAATGAATAATACTTCACTACAATTGTGAGAAAAATGTCAAGATTGACTATAGCCAGTAGAACTGTACAAACACAGATTGGACACACGGATGAACTAGAGAGATTATGAGTCAACTGAATCCCTCTCCCATTGGTTGATTATTCAACAAAATCCTTCCAATGAAAATGTGTGCTGTTGTTACGCTGACTGGCATGGCATTAGTCACGCTTGCATACGGTTGATTGTGTGACTAAGAATGTGGGAGCAATGTGATGATTAACGGATGAATACAGATGAGAGTGTGTGTGTGTGTGTGTGTGTGCATGCGTGTGTGCATGCATGTGTACGTGTGTCTGTGCGCGCATCTCGTCGCCAGGTTTGGGCTGTCTGAGACTGCACAGTGTGTGTGTGTGATGACTAAAGTGACAACCTTAGCGACACTGCTAATGATGTGATGGTGATGCTGCTTACAGTGCAGTCCTGAAGGAACCTCTGCCACACCTCGGCAGTGAGGCCCCTGAAAGCATCGCAGGGCGCGTCGGGCGCCACAATGGTGTGGTTGACCAGGGCCGAGAGGTGTGTACGTACGGTGGACAGGTGACGACAATAAGCCAGCCCTGGAATACAAAAATACAACCGCTATCAAATGATCCTCCTTCTGAGATTCTGAGATTTTATGTGATGCAGTATCTAAATAAGGCAATCACACATCTGACATTTAATTAATAGTTGGATGCTAGACTAATTGATGAGCTGTTTTAAATTCAAATCTGTTGCAAAGCGTTGCAAATCATCTAGGGGTACAGAAGATAGAAGAGTTGTGTTCACAATCACATACAGCCGTAGAATGCCCGGGAGATGATCTGATACTTCATTTGGTCACACAGCAGCTTCAAAGGGGCTCTGCAGAGGGAAACAGCACACAAGTCAAAGTGTCCTCCATACTGGCTCCACCTCGTCTTAAACATATCCAAGACTTTCATCTTGAACCCAAACAGTCGCTATTCTCCATTCACAAGAACATCTTAAAGTAACTGTCCAGTGTTCCCGATTATTTATGAAATATTACCTCAAATTAATTACAATATGAATTAAATAGATGTCCTTCTCCATTCACAAGGACATCAAAACTGTAATTGCTGTAATAAAACAGTACATTTCAAACGGTGAGATAAATGCATGCACTACAACATCAACATGTATAGACCTGGGTTCAAATATGATTTTAAATCATTTAAAATACTGTCTGTGCTTGATTAATGGAACTAATAGAAAATTCAGGAAAGTGCGTACCCCGCCCACCTGGCACTATAGACATTATAGTATTTGAAAGAATTCAAGTAGTATTTGAACCGGGGTCTGGGGATCTTGTATCCTTCTCAGGCCAGTGGGATCGGTAAAGGCCAGGGATGATGTCTGGGTAACCAGCAGTGTGTGTCTCTGTCTCTGACCTTTCATGGTTGTACTCATTGGGAGTCCCTCCGTCTGAGAAGCTGCCCTGGGTACAGGACGAGTAGGAGGTCTTCCTGGTTATGGGCTGCCACGTGTTGGCCTCCTGGTCTATCAGTTCTGGGGCCACTGCACCACAGAACACAAACACACATACATACGCATCCCATGGTTAGCACACAGTATGAGGTTTGAAACACATCAGACCCACGTCAAATACATTGCAGGGGCTATGGGGTTGCGTGCTACACCACTGCTTATAACTATAAGTTAAGTATAACTATAAGAAATGTAAGATGTGTCAAATGCAGCTATGCATTTAGTTTGCTAGATTGCTAGCTAAGTGGCTAGATGTCAAGATCAAGCTTCTTGTTATAGTAGAGACATTCAATCCCCTCCTGGATCAAGATCCCTTTTGGCTAAAATGTTTTGTGCTTAAAAAATCCTGCCGCTAGGGAGTCCCTAGTTTGATTTTTGCTTCCAACCTCAAACAAATTTAGATGGTTTGGGATGAGTCGGACCGCAGTGAAGGAAAAGCAGCCAACAAGTGCTAAGCATATGTGGCAACTCCTTCAAGACTGATGGAAAAGCATTCCAGGTGAAGCTGGTTGAGAGAATGCCAAGAGTGTGAAAAGCTGTCATCAAGGCAAAGGGTGGATATTTGAAGAATCTCAAATACATTTTTGGTTACTACATGATTCCATATGTGTTATGTCATAGTTTTGATGTCTTCACTTTTATTCTACAATGTAACATTTTTTGCAAATAAAGAAAAACCCTTGAATGAGTAATATTCCAAACTTTTGGCCCCCAGTGTAGGTCTCCAGTCTTGATCTCTGGTCCTGACAACGAGTACAGCTGTCCACGGGGCGGCGGCATGGTGCTAGGGAGAAGGTCAATCCCGCAGTCATAGGGGCCCGGGCCTTACTGAACACCTCCCAGAGGTCCTGGTACTCCGCGGGAATGGCGGAGAGGTCTGGGAAAGCCTCCAAGCCCCCAGGAAGACGTCCCAAGGCAGGTTGCAACGTCTTCAAACAGTGGTCGAGGCAGAACGGGCTCCAGCCCATAATGGCCCCCGTGGCCCAGTTGATGAGGGGATTGTGCCGTTGGAGCCAGGAAAATCCCAACACCACGGGTATCTGGGTAGATTTGATTAGCAGAAATTACATAATCTCGCTGTGATTCCCCGACACCCGTAGGTTGATGGGAGTGGTGTTATGGGTGACCTGCCCAATAGAGCGCCTGTCCAGTGCTCTAACCTCCATGAGTATGGAGAGGGGCTGAGTCGGGATGTTCAGCTCAGTAGCCAGGGTGACGTCCAAAAAGCTTGTCCGCTCAATGAGGACCCGGAGCGATGTGGACTGGTCTCCCCATCACAAAATAGCACGAAAAGGGGTGCGAGTGTGGGAATCAGACAAAGTCTCCATATGGGCCACCAGAGTACTTGCTCCTACACATGGGCCTCTTCCCTTAACTGGACAAGCGGACTCAAAATGACCAAAAGTCCCGCAGTACAGACACCTCTTCGTGCTTACAAACTTCAGAAGTCTTTTTAAACCTCAAATACACTACCATCTTCATGAGGACCGCCACAGGAATGGAAGACCCAGAAATACCTCTGCTGCAGAGGATAAGTTCATTAGAGTTACCAGCCTCAGATTGCAGGCCAAATAAAGACTTCACAGAGTTCAAGTAACAGACACATCTCAACAGCAACTGTTCAGAGGAGACTGTGTGAATCAGGCCTTCATGGTCGAATTGCTGCAAAGAAACCACTACTAAAGGACACCAATAAGAAGTCTGAAATTGTAAAGTGGAAATTACAAACTTTAGAAGCCTTTTTAAACCTCAAATACACTACCAATTTTAAATGTCCTGCATTGCAGGAAGGTTATTTTGCAACAGTGGGATCGAATTAAGATCCTACATCAGTATATGTATTTGACCCTGGTCTGAAACTCTGTGCTATACTGTAACTGCACAGGTTACAACTCCCAGCCAGAATCACATTCTCCCGTCATGATTTGAACACATCTGGAGATGATTCTCAAGACATGATCACAGCTGAATTAGACAGATTGGGAATGATCTGTCCCGAGATTAGAGGATGGGTTAATAGCTGCCATAGAGGTGGCGTTAGAGAGCATATCAAGCACATCAACAATGACATTTTGGGAATCAAGGCATTTCAATCTGCAGAGGGTGAACAACGGTCTGTTGGCATGGCAACGAGGACACATTATTATTGGTCTTTATGTTTCTCTATTCTCTTTGCGGGCACATACTAACTCAAGTTCTCAGGCAAATCTTCCATTGACGTCAAGGCATGATTAATACAAAATGTTTATGTTAAGTATGTGCATCTGAAGTTAGAATTCGGCCCTAAGCATGACAACTTGCTTCTCAACATTTGCTTTTGCTACTACTAATCACTGTGTACCTCGAGATAACATTGTGTTTTTTCTATTGGAAGGCCCGTGGGCCAGTCAATCGTCCAACTATTGTCCAAGAGGGACTGAGGTTAAGGAAAGGGGACAGAGAGCGCTTGATTAGGGGACTCATTTGTAAGCTTTGCAGTAAGGAGACAGAGGGAGAGGCAGTGATTGAAGCAAAGCAAGTGGACAGACAGACAGATGGAGGAGCTGAGGTTTGGTAACGTTACAGCTGTTCGCTGTGGTGGGTGATGGGGGGTCTCCGGGACAGCTGCAGGAGCGCTTAGGGACCACCAGGGTCCCTTTGGTTGGGGGCTGTCCACTCAGGTGAAGGGAGAAGGAGCGGGACAGGAGAGGATCCCCCGGGGGAAGACGGGGAGGGTGGGTTATAGTCACTGGAATGGACAATGAGGACAGTTGGATTTTTTAAAAACAAGAAACATCACTCCGTGGCCACCTGATGTGATCACACGAATGGAGGAGGGGTCTAGGTCACTTACCAAACTCTGATTGGCTGCTGGGGAACAGGATGCGGAAGACATAGTCCGTGGCCTCGTCCTCCTCCTTATCAGATACAGAGTCCGAGGATCCCTGTGAACACCTGTTTCTCAGTTTAGGGAACACCTTCCCCTGTAGTCAGAAATTAAGAGAATGTTAGATTCAGTAAATGCCCAAAAAATATTTACAGCATTCTTTGTTAATTAAGACATTTTTTAAATGACGATTTTGATCGCACAGGGTCTTTAAATAGCCTAAATTTGTAAAACATCCACACTTTCACCAAACAGAAAGACTGCTTATATAAGCCATACTTAATAAAGTCTGGCTTAAAGCAGCCTTGTGTGGGGGATATTCATGATTTATTTTGCCCAGTAGACATGATATAGGCTTTAAGCCTTTTAACAATTGTACTAACACATAAATCAAGATTTGTCAAAAAATGTAATAATCAAATGAAATAGGGATGACCTTTCCCCTCTGGGACCAGAGCGGAGGGTCCAGCTGGCCGTGGGGCAGGAGTCCGTTCTCCAGGCAGGAGATGAACTGGAGTAAGTGCCCCCCCCTGGGGAAGCGCAGCGGGGGTCTCTGGATGCCGTCCTGGCTCACCAGCACCACCGTGCCCCCACTGTCCACTGCAGAGAAAATATTTTACGTTTTATGGACCTTTTAAATGTCTTATTACAGAATTTATGGTCAAATCAAAAATTATATGAACAACTCTGTAAATGAACCAGAACTAGCTGTTATTGATAGCAGTAGCTAGCAGTTGAGCTTCATACAAGATGCGCCGATTACAATCCAGACATTACAATGAGCCTGTCCTCCCATGTCTCTCTCCACTAGCCTCCATTGGTGGACCTACCCTGCTGATGACAGTGCAAATAAACAATCTCCTCCAGACGGATGGTCATAGCGTAGTCCCAGTACACACTGAAAGAGACGGAATCAAAGCTGGGGTTATTGAGACATCACTCACTTTGTCACACTGAGTTAAACAACAAAGATGGCCATAGGGATATGTGCGTTGTGTGTCTCTCTTGGTGTGTGCAGAACTCTGAATACGATCTGTGTTACTGAATGTAGAAACTCTTTAATAAAAGCTTAAGTGATACACAGCAAACAACACAACGGGCTAAGACAACGGGCTTATATGACTAGTTGCTTTTAAGTATGCATGAACATGTCCCCATCAAAACAGTGCCCCTGCTGCCCCTAAAAACAACCCTCAACATCTACTCCTCTCCAGAGTTTACCTCAGGACACAGACACGGCATGATTCAGTCACATTGAACCGCTGCACCAACTGTAGACATCAACTTAAACACACCGGTGGTGTAAGGTGTTCCTATAAAAAGTCATCACCCTGTTGTGCCATCTTGATGTACATACACTACCGTTCAAAAGTTTGGGGTCACTTAGAAATGTCCTTGTTTTTGAAAGAAAATCACATTTTTGGTCCATTAAAATAACATCAACTTGATCAGAAATACAGTGTAGACATTGTTAATGTAAATGACTATTGTAGCTGGAAACATAGATACGGAATATCTATGTAAGCGTACAGAGGCCCATTATCAGCAACCAATTGTCAGAGTTGCAAGGAAAAAATAATATCATCCTCTGTCCAGTGTTTGTGTTCTATTGCCCATCTTAATGTTTAATTTTTATTGGCCAATCTGAGATATGGCTTTTTCTTTGCAACTCTGCCTAGAAGGCCAGCATCCCGGAGTCGCCTCTTCAATGTTGACATTGAGACGTCTGTTTCTCAAACTAGACACTCTAATGTACTTGTCCTCTTGCTCAGTTGTGCACCGGGGCCTCCCACTCCTCTTTCTATTCTGGTTAGAGACAGTTTGAGCTGTTCTGTGAAGGGTGTAGTACACAGTGTTGTACGAGATCTTCAGTTTCTTGGCAATTTCTTGCATGGAATAGCCTTCATTTCTCAGAACAAGAATAGAATGACGAGTTTCAGAAGAAAGTTATTTGTTTCTGGCCATTTTGAGCCTGTAATTGAACCCACAAATGCTGATGCTCCAGATACTCAACTAGTCTAAAGAAGGCCAGTTTTCAGCTGTGCTAACATAATTGCAAAAGGGTTTTCTAATTATCAATTAGCCTTTTAAAATGATAAACTTGGATTAGCTAACACAACGTGCCATTGGAACACAGGAGTGATGGTAGCTGATAATGGGCCTCTGTACACCTATGTAGATATTCCGTTAAAAATCTGCCGTTTCCAGCTACAAGAGTCATTTACAACATTAACAATGTCTACACTGTATTTCTGATCAATTTGATGTCATTTTAATGGACCAAAAATGTGCTTTCTTTCAAAAACAAGGACATTTCTAAATGACCCCAAACTTTTGAACGGTAGTGTGAGAGGTATGATCATTAGTGAATTGCGCTCCACACCTGTGCTCATAGTCCAGGTCTCCCACAGAGCCGTTCATCAGCTGATTGGGCGTCCACTTCAGCGTCATGATGTCAGCGGTCTGGTGGAGAGAGAGGTATCCTGGGATAGCCTCCATGTCATCCCTCTGTAATGCCAAGAAGGATAATAGTTTGCGGATCTGTTTTCTAAAGTGAACTATGAAGAAATTATATTAGTTACCCCACCAAAGACATTCTTTAAAAAAGTATACTCGGTCATAACAGACTTTATATTGGCAAATAAAACAAAGAATAAAAAGGCAAGTTTTACATCTTCCTAAGTCAGGTGGTGGTTTTAACCTTACAGACTTGGAATTGTATCAATTCACCACCCAGGGCTTTTACTTGCAACATATAGTTAAATGCACTAAAGAGGACAATGGGTACATACTGTATTTAAGATGTGCATGCTCATCCCCAGAATCTTGTTACATGTCTATTTTCTAAGGATAAAGCTAAGAACATTAACAACTTCATAGTTTAGAACAGTATAACAATATGGAAGAAAATTAAATGTATTCTACAAGAAGCAATATCACTGCCTGAAAATACAACCTATGGAACAATCCTTAGATAGCTTTTCAGAATTCACTGATAAATTAGTCTACATGGAAAACTAGAGGCATAGAAAATGTTAATGACTTGGCAATAGATGTATACATGTATTTCCATAAGAGTTAAAAAGCAATTTTGGACTGACCAATGTAAATATTTTCATATGAAGAAATTTCTATTTGAAATCTTTTGGACATCAGAGCAATCTTGAGGGAACCCAATTTGAGTCAGAAAAGGATATTGATATGATAGGTAAGATATACAAAACCTTCCAGAGAGCCTATCAAACTGACAATCTCTTAGAAAAAAATATAAACTACTGGAAACAAGACTTAAAAATAACTGATATTGGCACAAGATGGAGGGAATGTTGGAACATGATGAAAATGTAGGCGTAATCCAGTATAAACTAATTTATAGAATGTATTATACAAGCGACAAAATTCACAAATTCTACAGCACAACGGCAGAGTCATGTCTTAAGTATAAAACTAACAATGACTTAATAAGCCATGTTCTTGGAATGCTATAAAGTCCAAAAGTTATTGGCGGAGTTAGAAAGTTGGCTGTTAGAAGTATTACAATGTACACAGAATGTAAAAAAAAAAAAAAAAAAAAAAAAGGAACTCCTGCTCTTTCCATGACATAGATCAGGTGAATCCAGGTGAAAGGTCAGGGAGAGGCTGAAAATGTCAGTGTACACTATGAACACTAAGTAAGCTACATTATGCATATAAGAGTTGTGCAGAGAGTGCAAAGAGCAATGTGCAGTTCTGGGATGATAGTACAAGATGCATAGTCTGTGAATGAATAATGCAAAGTGCGAAGTCAATGGATGAAAGGATCATTGTGGACCATGTGGACAGTTGATGAGGGCCGCGGTACAGGGGACGAAACGGTTTAGGTGGTCGGAGGTTTTGGCCGTGATTGACCTGAACGGTTTGCCAGAGGGGAGTCTTTGGAAGATGGGGTGGAAGGGGTCGGCAATGATCTTTCCTGCACGCTTCCTTGCCCTAGTCGTGCAGGACCTCGATGGAGGGCAGGTGGCAGCCAATGACCCTCTCAGCACACCGGACAATCCGTTGCAGTGATGGAGGTGAGGATGGACTCGATGATGGTCGTTTAGAACTTAATCAGTACACACAGCATTCCAAGAAGGACTGAGGACAAAACAACACCATGCATTCACCAAACAAGGCTGTGAGGAAAAAATATTTGTTTTATAGTAATTGTGTGATTGGGAACTCCCATTGTCTCTCAATTACAGAATCACAAAGCATTTCAATTTGGCATTGGAAGTTTTATTGAATACAGTCAGCAGGAGTCAAATTGCATAGGGAGTCTCATCAGATCATATGTTATCAGCAAGCCAGAGCCATCTGTGGAAAGAGCACAAGTAGAACAAAGATAAGTGCAAACACGTATCATTCAACATACATTTCCACCTAAAACAATGACATGATCTCGGTCCCAATTCATCTCTGCTCAACTCCTGACTGCCTCTTTATTCGCATCCTTCTCAAAACCCGTTGGAGGAGGTCTGAGCCGAGGAACCTTGGGTCGTCTCCTCCAATTGGGTTTTATAAGGAGGTGCGATCCATAGCTCTGTCCTTCCATCCATAGCTCTATGAATTTGAGTGGTTACATTTCTCCAGCCCCACCCGTCAGCTTTTTACCGAAACGCTTTGTTATCGTTTCAACTGCTGATTGCAATTATATGTTTTCATGTCTTTATTGAACACACCGTGTAAACATTCACAGTGCAGGGTGGAAACCCATAGATTTAATGAATGGTTGACCCTCCTTTGGCAGCAATAACCTTAACCAAACATTTTCTGTAGTTGCGCATCAGACCTGCATAACGGTCAGGAGGAATTTTGGACCACTCCTCTTTACAAAACTGTTTCAGTTCAGCAATATTCTTGCGATGTCTGGTGTGAACTGCTCTCGAGGTCATGCCACAGCATCTCAATCGGGTTGAGGTCAAGGCCACTCCAGAAGGCGTATTTTCTTCTGTTGAAACCATTCTGTTGTTGATTTACTTCTGTGTTATGTGTGGTTGTCCTGTTGCATCACTCAACTTCTGTTTAGCTTCAATTGGTGGACAGATAGCCTTACATTCTCCTGCAAAATGTCTTGATAAACTTGGGAATTCATTTTTCCGTCGATGATAGCAAGCTGTCCAGGCCCTGAAGCAGCAAAGCAGACCCAAACCATGATGCTCCCTCCACCATACTTTACAGTTAGGATGAGGTTTTGATGTTGGTGTGCTGTGCCTTTTTTTCTCCCCACAGTGTTGTGTGTTCCTTCAAAACAACTCAACTTTCGTTTAATCTGTCCAAAGAATATTTCGCCAGTAGCGCTGTGGAACATCCAGGTGCTCTTTTGCGAACTTCAGACGTGCAGCAATGTTTTTTTTGGACAGCAGTGGCTTCTTCCATGGTGTCTTCTCATGAACACCATTCTTGTTTAGTGTTTTACGTATTGTAGACTCGTCAACAGAGATGTTAGCATGTTCCAGAGATTTCTGTAAGTCTTTAGCTGACACTATAGGATTCTTCTTAACCTCATTGAGCATTCTACACTGTGCTCTTGCAGTCATCTTTGCAGGACAGCCACTCCTAGGGAGAGTAGCAACAGTGCTGAACTTTCTCCATTTATAGACAGTTTGTCATACTGTGGACTGATGAACATCAAGGCTTTTAGAGATACTTTTGTAACTCTCCAGCTTTATGCAAGTCAACAATTATTCATCTTAGATCTCTGTTGTTCGAGGCATGGTTCACATCAGGCAATGCTTCTTGTGAATAGCAAACACACATTTTGTGAATGTTTTTAATAGGGCAGGGCCACTCTAACCAACATCTCCAATCTCGTCTCATTGATTGGACTCCAGGTTAGCTGACTCCTGACTCCAATTAGCCTAGGGGTTCACATACTTTTTCCAACCCACACTGTGAATGTTTAAATTATGTATTCAATATAGGCAAGAAAAATATTTATGCAGAAATCCAGGAAATTCCAAAGGGTTCACATACTTTTTCTTGCCACGGTATGTGCTGAGTTGTGTAAGGCATAAGATGAGTTGGGGCCGTCCTCTGCCTCGTTGGTGCAGTGGTCCAGGGCGAAGAAGTAGAAGCCTGACTCCACCTGGTCAAATGTGTCCTCTCTACATACACTGACCTGGAGTGAGAGGAAAATAAGATGTCCGAAATGTCACAGAAAGAGTTCAATTGGAATTTAACTTTTAACATCTTAATGTTGCATTCAAAGTAAAATTCAATTTTAAGACTGCTGTGGACGTATCAAAAGATGCAACTATGGAAAATAATTTAGCCAAATAAGTGATAACACAGGATGTGGGACTGAGCCAAATGTCCTATGCACAATGTCTTCATACAGCGTCAAATTAATTTGAGGATCTCTCAGTATGGTGGATGTCACAGTTGGAAGTCCCCAGGGTGCTGTGCAGAGGAGAGCCAAGGTATCCTACTTGGAACAGAATGGACCCCTGTATCAGAGAACAACTTCACCACCACATATTACAGTGACAGTGGACCTGCATGGATGGAGAGATAGAAATGTTTTAAGATCGTTCTAATTAAAAAAAGAACTGAGTAAAAGTTATCAAATCTTTATTTAAATCAGATTGGATTTCAAACTATGCAGTTAAGGGATTACAATATTGGCTATTATTTGGTTCAGAGCCTAACCTCTCTTGGCTCTCCCTCCTCAATTACTGACCTCTACACTGTCTGTTCTCACCCCGTCTCTCCCCCCCTCTTCTGCCACCTAGTCATGCTGGTGTTCCAAGTCCCCCTCTAAAAAATCCCTCCTCGATTTGGGTACAATGCTCTTATTTAAACCAGAGACATAATAGAAAACAAAACCACAATGGCTTTGGTTAAACCACATGGTTAAACGTTAGCTAGCTAGCTACCGTTAGCTAGTTAGCTTCCTAGCTAGCTGATGTTAACCTAGCTTGCCTCATCAATAGCCTGCTTTAATAACAGAAGACCACATAACTACTTACTCAATGTCAATATTGAAATCATAGTAGATTAGTTAGCTGAAAAACTATGGAACTTACCTCTTTATTACTGTCAGACATCGTTCACCTTTCACGTCCCCTTTGATCTCTATGGTAACAAAATCTGATTAGAGAGCAATCAAGCCGTGATTGGTCAAAAAAAAATAATGCGTTTCAGTAGACTGTAGTTATGTTCATTGGCTAGAATTATACATATTATACAATAATAGTAAGCAGTTGCGAAAGCAAAAACGGATTTTGGAGAGCAAACTTGAAAATTGGTGTGAGAGGGAGAAAATACATCCTTGTGGGGACGCGGAGTATTTGTGAGAGTGCAGTCTTGACATGTAGTAAGTATTTCTTCAGACAAACAAAATCTCTCAAATTAATTTACTGCATGCGGAAAAGCAGTTGTGCTCGCACTAGGAAGCTCTCAAATTTAATTTGCGCGCACCACGCTGGCCTGCGCTGGTGGGACCCTTCCTCTGCTTGCTCGACCACATTTCTTCTATCTCGACTCAAGTGTTTGCTTGCGCAATTATGTTTAATCTTGCTCACGCCCGTCATCTCGCGACCATTCGACTTTTGAATCGGATTTGACACCATTTACTTGTACATCAAGCTGCCTCATGCTACAGAAACAGGAGATATGCTCCTACTGAGCTGTTACAGCTTTTACAGATTGGCATTCAGTGTCTCCAAATAGGTCTATGTGTTTTGGTGTTAACAACTGGCATATTTGCTTTCACTGAATATCTGAACACTATCATAATTATGGAGGAGGTGGGGCACTGAGAGATCATCTCCCACAGAAACTGCGATATGGCCAATCTCTATAGATACACTGAGTGTACAAAACATTAGGTGCACCTTCCTAATATTGAGTTGCACCCCCTTTTGCCCTCAGAACAAATCTCAGTTCATCTGGCCCATATTGACTCCAATGCTTCCCACAGTTGTGTTAAGTTGGCTGGATGTCCTTGGGCGATGGACCATTCTTGATACGCACAGGAAACTGTTAAGCATGAAAAACCCAACAGTGTTGCAGTTCTTGACACACTCAAACCGTTACGCCTCTTAGAGATGGGAGGTTGAATTGTTTACCGGCTGCACCAGCACGTTGTTCTTTCCAAACAGCAGGGTGGCTCTGTTGTTCTGATGCAGTGACTCCACATAATCCCGGGCTGAAGGTGAGGGCCGCTCCTCCATGCTGTTGCTGGAATGCCTCTTCTGGATCTGGAAACACAGATAGTGTGTATGTTTTTACCCCCATCCCAATCCATCCACCCATCCCATCTATCCAGCCTCCATATATTGGCCAGTTAGTTTCACACATCAATGGTGCAAAATGAATGTATCATGCCATATTGTTCATCCACCATAGAGCACATTTAGTTTATTTTATACTGTTAACCACAATGATCACCCACTGGGAATGAATTAGCAACGGCTAATCAAGTATTGATAACAAAAATTAATAATAATAATTAAAATGTTACCCAGCTTATACAGCTCTTAGAACCCTTTCAGCCATGTATTTGATTCCAGGCTGCTACACTGGCTCAAATTATGTGTTTGGTTGATTGAAGAAGAATGGGAAACCATTTGCCACTCTGTTTCTGATGACAAAGCCCATTATGTTCGCCTCTAGGGTACAAAAGATACAGTGCTGCAATAAACAGCTCTCAGTTGTCAACGTAGAATACGTGGCGAGATGTTTCTAGCTGCAGGGGTCAATGATAATGTGAAGAGTAGTTCCAGAAAATACACTCTGTCCTCTCCCACGGGATGCAATGTGCTCCTAAATGCATTGAAAACAGCAGGTATTCTTCTACTGAACGAGAGAGGCTGGGGGAGGCTTCAAAGACAGGATCGGTCATGGATATCCCCGCTACGTTTGAGCTAATAGTGTGCAGTGTCAGCAAAACAAAGATATGATATAATCAAAAGAGCAATGTATACCACGGAATAATGTGGTCAATCCTATTTGGGGGAGTTTGGTGGAGTAGTGGGACAATATTTAGACCCCCTACCCTTCCCAGGAAACTTACACAGAGGGCAGGCCTCTTGGTGGGGGAGTCCTGTCTGCAGTGGCCACTGTGTATGCGGTGTCTCTGGACCAGCTCGTCGGCCGAGGGGTCTGTCCAGAAGTGGTCCGCCGTCTTCATCTTTGTGTACTCCAAGGCACAGGGCCCCACTGCCAGGGAACAGAACAATGGCGTGAACAGACGCATCGGAGCCCAGTGTGAGGAGAATCACTTACATTAATTGGTGCCCCGTGTGAGAGGAAATCCCCAACTACACTGGGATACTGTCTGACATGAGATGTATGTGAATAAAAGCGAATCATGTGGAATCATTACCTAACAAAGAGGCCAGAATGGGTCCGTCCACCGGATCCATCAGAACGGCCTCTTTTTCGTAGAATTTACTGGAACATAAAAACGTGATGGAGGTGAGCCGTGCATTTCTGGGTTTCCTTTTCCTCCTCCCTGCAGGTGACCATGCCATTTCACCCTCCTGTGACTCACCTGCTGTTCTCCACGAGGTAGAGCACGATCTTGTCCAGCACCTTCTCGATGAGGGCCGTGCGGATCCAAAGGTTTCTGACCACCTGCGGGCTGAGGCTGGGCAGCCTGGACAGTCTCCGTAAGCTATCCTGGTTGGGCAAACTTTGGTTCCGTCTGCAACGTAGAAACGAGAGAGGGAGGGAGGAACTTTGGTTAGCCATGGCAATTTTCTACCAGTGATCATATCTTATGTTTCATCTGCATTGCATCAGTAAACCATAATTATGTGTGAGTAGAGTTGTCCCGTATGACAGAGATCGTGTTAAGGACTTGTTAGCAGTAATATACAGTAACAGCTCTTTGCTTTTGAGTGCTATGGTCTGTGTCTGTACAGGGATCCGGTGGTGTGTGTACAGGGATCCGGTGGTGTGTGTACAAAGGTGTGAGTGCTCTCACTTGCTCTCTGTGATCTGTTCCAGCTCCGTAGCCTTCCTGCACAGCTCCTCTGCCGGGGCGAAGCTCTTCCCCACCTTCATGAAGAGCGCTGCTATCTTGTTGCTACGCAGGAAGCCCGCCGCTCGCCGCTTAAGCCCATGGAGAACGCACGCCTCCACCGCAGCTGCACACACACACACACACACACACACACACAAATAGGCACAGAAATAATATTACATTTCAAAATATAGATTAGAAACAGTTTAGGAGAGTTCACTGAAACTTATTATGAATTCACCACTATGAATCATTTATGTTCTGCATTTTAATATTCCAATCAACTTTATTAAAAATGTAATATCACTGTATGTTGCTGGTGGTGAGTTACAAGTTACAATACATTATAAGACGTAGAATGATGACTGCACACCACAGGAGCCTGCTGAGGGGAGGATAGAGTGGAGTGGAGTGAATGGAATGGAATCAAACACATGGAAACTACGTGTTTGATGAGTTCGATACCATTCCATTTATTACGTTCAAGCCATTACTATGAGCCGGTCCTCCCCAATTAAGGTGCCACCAACCTCCTGTGATGCACACAAATGTAGTTTCAGTAGAAGGGGATCCACATTCTAAAAAAACACCTCCACCATGTAACCACCATCATACTGTGTTGTAAAAAATACGATCCATGGTCATAGATAAAAATGTCTCAATACCCAGAGAGAATCTGCATATTATAGTACTTAGCTTCGGTGCAATTGTGACAGACGTATGATGGACAAAGCTCTGCGGCTTGAGGCTATTATGAAAAGTGGCTCAAATAAGCCAATTATTTTTATTACATTATCCTTAAACATAATTGTATTTTCCTAAGCCGAGAGCTTATCCAGTAAACACAAATGCACACACGCACTGTATGCACAGACACATCTTCCTCTAAGGCCTACGTGGCAGTGCCTTGAGCGGTTTTGACATTTGAGCTCTCTCTCAGGATTAATCCTGTGGCTCTGCTAGCATGGGGAAGGCCGTGGTTGTCATGGAAACCCCCGCTGATGGAGTGCTCCAGCCCTGAGAGAGAAAGCAGTGGAGGGAGTCTCTTCTCTCTGTCTCCGTCTCTTTCAGGACTACAAAAAGACGTAATAAATTCCCTTTTTCAATCAGTATACAACCTGACCATCACTTCCTAAAAGATGTCTGCCTGTGATGTACTTTCAACCAACTTTGTTCACCGGCTGTACAATATCAAAAGCATTACCCTACCATGTCCCTTATTGCACTGAATAACTAAACTATACTTATCAATTATTAAAATAGCATCAACTGTAAACAGTATTTTCAAATTAAAATTAAAACAGAGTAATCAGAGTTCATAAAACAATGTAATCTTTATACACTATTTTTTCCAGCTGTTCTGTAGCTTTGTAATCCTAATGTTGGAGCAGTGTTGTGTATACACTCACTAATAGAGTATGTACTCCATTTCTTCCTCTCTCTCGCTTCCTTCCTTTCTATTTATCTTGGCGCACCTCTCTGTTTACTTCCTTATTGTTACAGAAGCGAGAAACGTAATTCCGTGACAAAGATGTCTCAATAGGATGCCCCTCGTCTTTCAAACTACTAGAAAATACACTGCAATATTGAAAATAAGTCAGCATTTCCAGAGGGTGAAACCTCCTTGGCTTTGTGGTACTTTGGCTTAACATAACCCCGGGAGCCATGCAACGAAAGCAATATTCATCGTGTCAAATAAACCCTGTGGTTAAAGCAGTCACATAGGAAACGAGTGGCTGGACCCTGTCCACTTTCCACACAGGCACTCTTATTTAAAAGATAATTACAGCTACTGGAGTAATGGCCCCTAATCAGCCCCGTATCTGTGGCAACAGAACACATTAGGGGGCTCGGAGTGTCTTGTGTTGCCACTGACCAGGAATTCTCAGCACTATGACACAATCGACATATTCTAAATATGGCCAACCACACTATTGGCTTAGATTAATTATTCAATGCCAACATTATGCCTACCCTGGGTGCCAGTCTGTTTCTGCTCTCTTGCCATATCCTTATTGAATTGGTATGGCATTAACAATTGGATGACTTAACTACATTGAGATCCTATTAAATTCCTAATTCTATGGTTGACTATCTCTGTCACAGCAATGTGAAAAGAAGGGAATAAAAGCTATTCTGGTGAGAAGAGGAAGAAGCGATGGGGCAAGTGGCTAACGCTTGACATTTCCTTGGCGACTTGAATATGTGACCATGATGATAGAGGCTAATTACTCCCCGGTGACCTGCCAGAGCAAGTCCTCGCCTCACACCTTCCCTTTTCCCCTCCCCTCGCCTTCCATCTCCATCATGTGATCTCTGCACACAGACACATTTGTGTGACAGCTTGGTGTAAAACCTGGGAGAGCACAGTAGAACATGGGGGGTGCTAACACAAACAGCCACCACGGTATATGAGGTAAAGGGAAAGCTCTGACTTCAAGGTCTGTTAATAGGCAGGCTACTCTAGTAGCCGTGTAGCTCAGATGGTAGAGCATGGTGCTTGCAATGCCAGGGTTGTGGGTTCGATTCCCATGGGGGACCAGTACAAAAAAAGTATGAACACGTATGCACTAACTGTAAGTTGCTCTGGATAAGAGTGTCTGCTAAATGACTAAAATTTCAATGTAGTCTCCTGTTGTAGTGGAGGAGGAAGAGACTGATCACACAAAATTACTTTTTATTTTATTTTTTTTATCAGTTTTCTCTCTTGTAACTTTAAATGCAACGAATTGCCTATCAAACTAGATAATTTTTTATAAACGCATTAATCTGCTACCGTGAGAGTGGCAGTGCATTGCTGCACTCTTCCTCGTCGCATGCACAAGATACCCACCGGTGCAGAGAGGTGAGTATGAAATTAATATGGCCAGTAGTAGGTTACTTTGGAGTTGCTGGCATGTGTTGTCTCAGGGCAACAGCAGTTTGACCGTTTGTCAGTAGCATAACAAATTTAAATCAAGTTAAGACTAGCAAAGCCTAGCTAGCTAGCTGATTAATGTAGCCAACATTAGCAACAGTGTTTCCGCTGCATTCATTCATTTAATCATTGCAAACCAAAAAAAACCTAACATTTTACATCATAGTATTTCTACCAAACATACTTTCAGTTATATGTCTGGGTACAACACCATTTTAAAGGTTATTTAGCTCTTTGTGCCACTGTGGCAGCCAAAACAGCCTGTGGACAAAACTCAGTGTACTGTCTTCGAGACAGAGCACTAGTCATTGTCTTCGAGACAGAGCACTAGTCACTGGAGAAGATCTCAATTGCTCTCCTTCTCAAAACCCATTGGATGAGAAAGCCAAAGGTCCTGCCTCTCTGACCTTCTCCTCCAATTGGGTTTTGAGAAGGAGAGAGGACGCGAGGAGTATGCAATTGAGATTCTTCCCTAGAGACAGAAAATGTGCCTTGGCTTATGACATGTTAAGAAAAAAAAGAAAAAGAAGAAGAAAAATCGGGAAGTATGTATTTTTAAAATGTCACCGAAGCTGACCTTTTCACAGTTGTTGTACAAACGACGCTGAAAAAAAAAAATGTCCAGAGGAAACACAGATTAGCGATGATCAGCTGATAAAGCCCAGCCCAGTAGTGCTTCTAGCAAACATTTCATCTTTGGTTCTAGCTTACTCAACCTACAATGTGTGATGAGTGAGTGTGTTTTTGCAGAAAATTGTATGTAATTAAGGTGCCCTTTTTTTTACTTTGAGAACCCACCAAAGGTCTGTACATGGCCCTGTCTAGCAGACCCTCAAACCCTCCACTCACAGGTTGATGTGATATGCAGATTTGGACCTTTCCTCTACCACTTTTATCAGTTGATAAAATATCCTGCAACTTCGGTAGGATGTCAGTGAGGCTTGATGAGCCTGTGAAGAATGTCTGAGTGACTGTGAGATTATTCTTTCACACCCCGATACAGTACAGCAGATAGTCATTATCACTTATACTTCTACCAACAACAAAGTGTTAAATCATCTAAACTCTTGACGGGGCTTGACGACCTTGTTCCTTGGCTGTGTTACATAAGAGGCGTCCCAGCTCCCAGCAATAGTTGCAATGACGTAATTCTGACAGGTTTTCTTTGTGATATCAGGTTTTATAGAATCTTTTAAGGGATCTTCTACCATATACTGTATACTATAGTTATTGTTACACAGTGCATTCGGAAAGTATTCAGACCCCTTGACTTTTTCCACATTTTGTTACGTTACAGCCTTATTCATCAATCACACACAATAACCCATAATGACTATTTTTTTTCAAATGTATTCAAAATAAAAAACAGATACCATATTTACATAAATATTCAGACCCTTTGCTATGAGACTCCAAATTGAACTCAGGTGCATCCTGTTTCCATTGGTCATCCTTCAGATGTTTCTACAACTTGATTGGAGTACACCTGTGGTAAACTCAATTGATTGGACATGATTTGGAAAGCACAGGGAGGTGACCAAGAACCCGATGATCACTCTGACAGAGCTCCAGATTTCCTCTGTGGAGATGAGAGAACCTTCCAGAAGGACAACCATCTCTGCAGCACTCCACCAATCAGGCCTTTATGGTAGAGTGCCCAGATGGAAGCCACTCCTCAGTAAAAGGAACATGACAGCCCGCTTGGAGTTTGCCAAAAGGCACCTAAAGACTCTCAGACCATGAGAAACAAGATTCTCTGGTCTGATGAAACCAAGATTGAACTCTTTGGCCTGAATGCCAAGTGTAACGTCTGGAGGAAACCTGACACCTTCCCTATGGTGAAGCATGGTGGTGGCAGCATCATGCTGTGGGGATGTTTTTCAGCAGCAGGGACTGGGAGACTAGTCAGGATCGAGGGAAAGATGAATGGAGCAAAGTACCGAGAGATCCTTGATGAAAACCTGCTCCAGAGCGCTCAGGACCTCAGACTGGGGTGAAGGTTCACCTTCCAACAGGACAACGACACTAAGCACACAGCCAAGACAACGCCGGAATGGCTTTGGGACAAGTCTCTGAATGTCCTTGAGTTGCCCAGCCAGAGCCCGGACTTGAACCCGATCGAACATCTCCGGAGAGACCTGAAAATAGCTGTGTAGCGACGCTCCCTATCCAACCTGACAGAGCTTGAGAAGATCTGCAGAGAAGAATGGGAGAAACTCCACAAATACAGGTGTGCCAAGCTTGTAGCATCATACCCAAGAACACTCTGTTGCTGTAATCACTGCCAAAGGTGCTTCAAGAGTACTGAGTAAAGAGTCTGAATACTTATGTAAATATGTAAATATGATATCAGTTTTTTTATTTGTTATAAATTAGCATGTCTAAAAACCTGTTTTTGCTTGGTCATTATGGGGTATTGTGTGTATACTGATGAGGGAAAAAAACGATTGAATCAATTTTAGAATAAGGCTTTAGCGTAACAAAATGTGTAAAAAGTCAAGGGGTCTGAATACTTTCAGAAAGGCATTGTATGTTGTAAAAACAGCCTGACCAATGAAACCTGTCTGACTTATGTCTGACAGGATACCTGTTCCTTCTGATTGGCACAATGACAAAAGGTTAGATTTTTTTGATGTTGTAAGGCAGGTGATTAATGAGCAAATACTACCAAATATGTCCCAATAGTTGAAACTCACCACAAAATGACACAATGTGACTGCTGTCTTCGTGTACAAACTTCCTGGTGACAGCTTCTTCCATGATCTGCTTCACCTGTGAATGACAGGGGGAGGAGACACTCAGACTTTCTCTACAAAACCACTTGTCTACGGGAGTGAGGAGGAAGAAAGGATTTATCAGTAAGAATGTACAGCATTTTTTAAACATTGGGAACAGTTAGGAGGGGAGAGAGGCAGAAAAGGAGGGTGAGAGAGAGAGATTAAGCTGAGCGGGAACAGTGCACGCCAAGTTCGATGGATGAGTCACGCAACTCACATCAAGCAGATCTCAGATGGATAGGGCTGAAAAGGGTTGATGTTGAGTGGGTGGGGGGCTAATTTATCCACACCTCTGGGGCCCATCTCACATACTGGCTTTACAATCAAACCTCTTTAGATGTGAATGGAGAAAGAGAGGGTGAGAGCAGTGTCACAGGCTTTTCATGTCTCACCAAGGCTTGCACTATACGACACCTGCAATTGATTCAGTGACGTCACAACCAGCAGAAACCCCACTCAAACACACAGCCTCGGAAAAACAAGCGGGAGGAGAGTTTTAAAGTACAAACGTTTGGTTTTATCAACAGCAGGGGCTCCCCCTTGCTGACCCGGACACAGGCTGCTCTGTGTCCTGGAAATCAGCCTGTAGATAGAGCAGCCCAGATAGCACTCATTTCCTGTTGTAATGAGTCTTTCCTCAGAGGAGATATTACACTGCACAAAGAGAGGCGATGCCTGCGTAGAGAACAAAGACACACACACACACACACGCTCACACAAACATCTGTGCAGACAGAGGAGCTTTGAATATCACTACAGAGGGCAGATGAAAATAATAATGCTCCATTGAAGCAAAATATTTCAAACAGCTTGTTGCAATCTCTGATTGTAAATCTAGTATGCTTAAACAGACCTGGGCCCGGTTTCCCAAAAGCATCTTAAGGCTATGTTCATCGTTAGAACCTTCGAAGGAGCACCGTTAAATCTCCAAGCTGTTTCCCAAAACCATAGTTTATAAAGTTGCACTTGACCACACAGAACAGCTAAGTGCGTTCAATGTGTTTTTTTCCTACCGCATAACTTTATACACAGAAGATATCCACTTAACATAGAATCAAGATGTTTAACTGTCTCTCTGTGACTGCCAATAACTTCACAATGAAGTGGACTACAAGAACATTGTCTTTGCAATTGTTAAAAAACAAGCAAAGGATAAAAAGATGCTTTAAATGAAAAGATAAATAGCCTACAGTATAGGCTATATAGGCCAATATAATTAAATAATATTGAAATCAATTTCATGTTCATTCAATTGAGTTCTATTTTACTAATTGTAGGCTACAGCCTGTAATTTGCCTAAATATATTTAATGACGTGTAACAACATGCGCACAATGATTTGCCAAATGAATCTGTGGCTGATTGCATTATTATAGGGTAAGCATTAGAATAAGACGCCTAAACATTTGCAGCCGTTAGGTGATATTATCGGTCTAGGGGCTGATCCGTCATCAGTACTATGGTAAAAATTTTATGGCGGAAGCTGATCAAAGAGCAGTGCTGCCTTTCTTTCGACACACTTAGCGAATGTTCTTTCTGCGTGGTGTTTATGGAAATGCATGTCACATCTTCGGCATTGTAGGAAAGATGTATCATTAAAACACTTGTAAGCCGAAGTTCCATCGCTATCAGGAAACCAGGCCCTAAAGGTACAATTATCTGTCATAAGTGTAATAGGGGGTTCAGTGAACCATGATCATGTGATGAGTAACCTTGCCAAAGACCTGTAGACTTGCTAATGCCCTAGAATAAGTTCAGTGGGTAAACACAGTCTTTTGGCGTACAGGAGAACCCAGTGTTTTAACCCAGATGGTCACATTGGTGCATATGGTCTCTGTGAAGGGAAAGAGCTCAAAGGGGTGTAAAGTGTAACAGACTCAGCAAGCTAACAGGAGTTTGAGGTCGGGTCACATAAGGATAAACTCAGCCATTTCAATTTGTGGATATGAAACTTGCCCATAACATGTTGGCTTGAGTACATTGGTGACACCACCTTCCCTGAGTTCCAGTTTTGTTGCTCTGTTGGCTAAAACATCCCCCCTTTTGCCCTCAGAAAATCCTCAATTCGTTGGGGCACGGACTCTACAAGGTGTTGAAAATGTTCTACAGGGATTTGTTGACTCCATGTTGACTCCATTGCTTCCCAAAGTTGTGTCTAGTTGGCTGGATGACCTTTGAGTGGTTGACCATTGTTGATACAGATGGGAAACTGAGCGTGAAAAACCCAGCAGCGTTGCAGTTCTTGACACAAACCTACTACCATACCCGGTTCAAAGGCCCTTAAAGGGGAATTTCACCCTGGCTCTGACACGGTATATAGTCATTACTACATTAACATTACTTTTTTATCATAAGCATCACAATTATCCAAATATGGTAGTGAGAGGAAGCCTAGTGGCTGGCAGTGGGAGAAGATGGAACGAGATGGATCTTGGCCGACATTATGCTAACTTTCTCATCGATGAAACATTTGATCTCAATACAGATTTCTGTTCCCCAAACTAGAATCTGTTATGAACAGAGTGGACTACGTTTTGTAGAGTTGACCCTTTGCCAAAGTTGAAAAAAATAGCGTTGTTAAGGAGGGCAAAGGCAAATTGAGTTATTGCACACGCACACTTCACAGAGTAGGCGTTCCCTAACGGAAAAATGCAAATGTGCTAGAATGAACCAATAGGATCTCGCTAGCTTGTGCTTGGCTCTGCCCACCACCTTGCTTGTTCCGCTCAATATGAATAATGTGTTACCATTTGAAACTACAGGCTGTGGTCTATCTTGGTTTAGTTATAAACATCTTTGCTACAGTCCTGTATTGAACTCTGAAAGCCATCAGCTAAATCATATAGCTATCTTTTAGTATACACACTGTCAATCAATTTAGCCTATAACATAGTAGTCACTGTTAGACTGGTAGCTACCAGTGTTTGTTTGTTTGTTCGTTCTATCTTTGACTGATGTTAGCTAACGTAAGCTAGCTAATGTTACAAAATAAAGAGTATCTCAATTTGGTAGCCATCTATTCCACCCTTGTCTGGAAAACACTCTGCTACAAATAATATAATTTTCGATATAGCTAGCTAACTCGCTCTGTGTGTTGGTAGCAATGAGGAATGTGTATATATTGTCAAAGGTTAGTTAGTTCTCAGCCAGTCTCAGCTGGCTAGCAATCTTGCTGCCAATTTAGTGACGCTAGTTAGCTAACAGCAAGCTGACAATACTGAAATGTCCATGTTAGGTATGCTTAACTAGCTAGTCTAATAGAGATCAATACAATTAGTGGGGTGGTTGAATTGTGTATTGTTGTGTATTTTGTTGTAAGTGGTACAGAATCAGATTCCACCAACATGCGCTTCCATCCCCTAGCTCTGCACAAGGTGAAGGTAAGTTGGCCAAAATATTTACAAGCTGATGGCTAAGATTGCTCAATTTACAGTAAGAATGGTATAAACATTAATTGGGTATCGTTTGTGTTTGTGTTATTGGGTTACAGGTGGGTAGAGGTAGCCTGAGGACCACAGAGTACCTTCCAGACCATGCTCTTCTCTTTTTACCTTTCTTTTTGTAAAACTCAGGTTATCTGGAGTCATTCCACAGTGCACTGCTGAAAAATACCCCAAAGCGGGGGTATTTTGGGTATACAAGCATGAGGGAGTGGACACACCTTGCGGTTATAGAGCACAAAAAGATTGAGTGAAACAGAAACCAGCAAGGGACATTGAAAGGTATAAAATCAAGACTACAACAGTTATGACACAACCACCTCATTATTCTCTCTGCATATTCTCAAAACACAATACAAAGACATGTCTACTAAACAAGAATGATCTTTCAAAGTGCCAGTAAATCTTCTGCAAGAGGATCAAACAGTTGGTGGGTAAGAAGCCCTATTATAAATGCTGACAGATCATTTATTCATTCGACATGGTGGGATCTTTTTGTGTCGGTAAAATGTATTATGTGAGAAATGGCAGTAGAAACTCCTTTATATGCAAATATTGATTTAATAACCATCATATCGAAGTAAACTTGGAGTCACGCAGTAATATGGTGTGGGTTTCTCGGGAAACCATGCATTTTATTAGGCAACAGATTAAATAAGTTACTATGCACTTCACAGAGTGGTAAAAGTGCACTATGATGAGCTTGATGCTCATTTCCAATAAATATCGAAGGGTCTTGTTCTCTTGATTGATGCTTGACTGCCGTTTGACAAATAAAAATATTCTCGCTCTTATCCATAATAATCTCATCATGTAGACCAGGCCTGGGCAATTATTTTCCATGGAGGGCCACATTAGAATATATTTTTGCCATTGCGGGCCAGAATCATATTACAGGATTATGTATGACCTGTATGACTGTGTTGACAGATATATATTGTAAATCATGTCCAGATTTGCTACTTATTACACTTTTTTAAGATGCACAGAAATAAACCACATCAATGTTCTCCTTTTGGTAGGTATTTTCATTATTAAACATGCAATGAATTACACAGAGGGAAAAGTACACTGTGCATTCAGTGTAACAGAACTCTTGTTAACGGGTATGCAAAAAAACACAAGAAAGAGAGAGAGCTCAACATTACATTTAAACTACTCAATCAGTGTGAGGAGTGAAGTCTCTGATGGGCATTGACTAGAGCAGTGAAGTCAGGAATAGTTTCTGACGTCGCTATGCGCAGAATTGCTGAGAGGTGAGAGTCAGTAAGAGATGATCTGTGCCTTGACTTGTTATATTTCATCACTGAAAATGTCTGTTCACTTACACTGGGGGCCAAAAGTTTGGAATATTACTAATTCAAGGGTTTTTCTTTATGTGCACTATTTTTTACGTTGTAGAATTAAAGTGAAGACATCTAAACTATGACATAACACATATGGAATCATGTAGTAACCAAAAAAGTGTTAAACAAATCAAAATATATTTTATATTTGAGATTCTTCAAATGGCCACCCTTTGCCTTGATGACAGCTATGCACACTCTTGGCATTCTCTCAACCAGCTTCACGTGGAATGCTTTTCCATCAGTCTTGAAGGAATTCCCACATATTCTGAGCACTTGTTGGCCGACTCATCCATAACCATCTACATTTGGTTGAGGTTGGAACCAAAAATCTCAAATCTGGACTCGAAACCAAAGGACAAATTTCCACTGGTCTAATGTCCATTGCTCGTGTTTCTTGGCACAAGCAAGTCTCTTCTTATTATTGGTGTCCTTTAGTAGTGGTTTCTTTGCAGCAATTCGACCATGAAGGCCTGATTTACACAGTCTCATCTGAACAGTTGATGTTGAGATGTGTCTGTTACTTGAACTCTGTGAAGCATTTATTTGTCCTGCAATCTGAGGCTGGTAATTCTAATGAACTTATACTCTGCATGTCATTTTCCAACACTTTGAAATCCTCAAAACGACGAGAAAACTCACCGTTCAAAGCATGCAGCAGCGATGTATACCTCTCCCGCTGTAGTAGTGTCGGAAGGTGGGTGAGATTGTTGGCTTCTACTTGGCGGGTCAGGAGGAGTCGCTTTCCCTTGAAGGCTTTGACAAGGCTGTACATCTGATGTGCAAAAGTCCCTTCACTTGTAGTTTGGAATTCAATTCATTCATGAGGGCCATGATGTCCAAGGCAAAATCAGCCAACCATTCTTTATCTTGCAGTTGAGGGAAATCCACATACAGTATTTTCTTTCATTTGCAAAAACTCAGAAATCTCAGACTTCAGGTCCCACACCTTTTTAAGCACCTTCCCCAAACTCAGCCATCTCACGTTTGTGTGGTGGGGGAGATCTGCATGACCCGACTCTGTCTCTTCCAACAGTGAGACAAACTGCCTGTGGTTGAAAGATTTTGCACTTATTAAGTTTACCATTTTAGTGACTGTATCCACAACATGGCTCATTTTCAGAACACATTTAAAGAGCACCTCCTGATAAATAATGCAATGCAGGAAAATAATGTTCTGATCTGGGTTGAGCTCAGCTACTTGATCTTGTATCCTTTTCAAAAGGCCAACGTTTTTTCCTGTCAAGTTTGGGCATCCATCAGTGGTCACTCTGGATAACTTTTCAAAACTCAGTCCCAGCTTTGCCACACACTTAATAACCTTCTCCAATAAATCTTTCCCTGTGGTTGTGCTCTTCATTGACTGCACTGAAGCAAGCTCCTCTGTAATTTCAAAGTCTGGGGTTATGCCTCGTAAGAATATCAACAACTGCGCCGTGTCACATGCATCACTGCTCTCATCCAGGGCCAAGGAGAAATAGGTGAAATCCTTTACCTTGTCTTTCAACTGTTGTTCCATATTCTCTGCGATGTCCTCAACATGCCGTGTCACTGTTCGTCTTGACAGGGAAATATTTTCACACAGCTCTTTCTTGTCGGGGCAAAGTATTGCTGCAGAGTCAATTAAACATTATTTAATGAATTCGCCCTCAGCGAATGGCTTGCTATGTTTAGCAATTTTGTGGGACTGTACATAGCTAGCTCTGGCAATTCTGTCGTTTGCTGAATGAAGTTTTGTGAAAAGTCCTTGCTGCTTTTGCAACTGAGAAAGCAACTCTTTCGATGCACTTGCCCTCTGCTCAGAAGACATATTCCTATATTTCTCTGCATGCTTCGTCTGGAAGTGTCGGGACAAGTTGTAGTCTTTCAAGACAGCGATGCTCTCTTTGCACACTAAGCACACAGCTTTCCCTGATACCTCAATAATAGGGCCTGCCCTGGGCGTTCTGCCGCCCTAGGCAACACAAACATGTCTAGCTAGCTACTATTTGTAACTGTAACGTGTGTGTCAGCCTGTCAGTCACTGTCTGTCCTCGTGCAGTTGTTATTTATACGTGCCTTCAAAATAAATGTCCCACAAGCGGTGGGAGTTAAATCATTACACAAAGGTATTCATTGGGCATTTAATTTGAATAACAAATACGTTTTTAAAAACGTTACTATCGCAAATTCTTTATGTGTTCTGAGCATGATTTCAAGTCGGGGGCAGCATACCTTAGCCCAGGCCTGATGTTGACTATTCCTGCACATCCTACACGCGCTGTATCTGCTAGCTGTTGGCTAGAGCGCACGTGCCAACACCAGAGTGGTTTTTGTGACAAAAACGTTAGAGTTGAAAATGTGAAGGAAACATACTGAACTTCAGATTTGTATTCAGTACATGAAAACGTAAGCCAAAAAATATTTTTTTTGCGCACATCTTGTCTGTATTACAGCACATTGGTTAAATAATGACATTCCTAATATGGCAGAGTGTATTGGTAGATGGAATTGAAAAGATTACCCATATTAAAAAACTGCGATGTATGTGAAAAAAAGATGGGAACCGACTTTTGTATTTATTTATTTTTCAAAATGTTTATTTGCTTTGTGTTTAATTGTATAGTTATTTGGTTTGTTGTATACCTGTTTGCACCTCAGAAGACCAGATCCTTAATAATATCCATCATATTTACTTAATAAACACTAATTATACTAGCTTGACTGTACATAGTACAGGCACATAGTACTGACACTCACTCCGCAATGGTTAGGAAAGGGTATGGGAGCTGGATACACAGCGACCCAGACCCCGCTGGTGTCGGAGATCACACATACTGACTCAAGGTAGTTGGGGAATGGGTCGGGGATTCAGACAATAATAATGATAAAGATGATAATGATGAACCCATGCTTGAAAAAGAATATATAGAAATAATAATTGTAAAACAAAAAAAGGAACTAAATGTGTTATTCGCCCCAACAAACACACACAAAACACACACACATCCTCTGTAGCCCTCAGTGTGCTAGCCAGCGTATAAGGTTCAGACTGCCCTGTCCTGACATTTCTGCCACTCTCGTCGCCTCTCTCTCCAGACCCTGATTCAATGAGACAACCCGAGGCCTTGAGAGAAAATCTTTCTTATTTGTCTGACCTCACTGGTATGGTACTGGACCAGTTGAGTGGCCAGAGATATTACCTTTAATCTTTTTATATTTACCAAGTAGGTTTTGGTGTGTTAACCTTTGTGCGTCAATATATTTCTCTGGAATGGATTATAGGATTGTCAATTATAAAATTGTTATTAAAAGCATCCATTTTATACAAAAGTGAAGTAGCTCTGAATACCCAAATCCCCTTGATTTCTCCCTGAGCCCTCCCCATACAGGAGCTTGGAAGGCAGGAAGCAGTCATTTGAAAGAAAACACCTGCTTTTCTCCCACAGGGCTACTGATGGAGAGAGCAACAAGAGAAAACAACAACAACAGAACCCTATGATAAAACTAGCACTGATTGCACTCGCTCTTGGGTGCCCGCCATCTATGACTCACTTCCTAGCAGATTGAGATCTGAAAGGAAGAGTTAGCCATTAACTAATATGGCTGTTATCTTTAGGAAACATTTTCAAAATGCTTTGAAATCAAAACGAGCAGAATCCCTGATTGCAATATAGTAAGATTTGACCATTTGAACATTGACCATGTAGGGTAGATATTTTCAACATGCCTTCAGAAATACTACTACTACTAATAATAATAATAATTACTACTACAGTACATGGTATTTATATAGCGCTTTTCTAAGACCCAAAGTCGTTTCACATAGTTTTCTGAGAAGTTAAAAAAACTGGTGACTCATGATATTTGACTTGTACCATGGTCATTTAAAGTAGGCGAACTGAGACTTGGACACAATTAATGACTAGTTTGTAAAAATATAAAATGTTACAAACCAATCATGACGCAGTGTTGACCTGCATTTGGCTGTCTGAGTCCACAGTCTTGTCAGCTTCAGCAATGATGATTATCCACAAATATGACTCATGCTGCCATCACGACAACAATAGCAATCTCAAAGTCTGATCACATACACACACACACATGCATGACACACACACGCACGCCCTTGGGATTTTTTGGAAATACTCTTTAAAGAGGTAGGGTTTCAGACGTTTTCTAAACACATACTGTATCATAAAAAGGTACAGAAAAGCATGACAGATTACACATCTACAGTGTATAAGCACATCATATACATTATAGCTACCTGGAGCATTATTAAAGCTTACTGAATGAATAATAAACATATTTATTTATGACATCACCATAAAGACATCTTTCTATTATTCCTCTATTATTTATGGCTTACCAAAATACTATGATTACATTCATTGAGCTCTAATAATGCTCTGTGTATGTAGCTATAATGTCTTGTTAATTTATGATGTGTGATATATGCGTGTTTGTGTTAATGTAAATTGTACCGCAAAGCAAAAGCAAACCACTGAAATACAATGAGACGATATTTGTGTATTGTCCTGTTAGACATTTTCTGGACTGCTGGAGCTATAAACAAAAGCATTTCACTGCACCTACACTGTATATACAAAAGTAATTGGACAAATTAGTGGATTTGGCTATTTCAACCACACCCATTGCTGACAGGTATATAAAATCAAGCACACAGCCATGCAATCTCCATAGACAACCATTGGCAGTAGAATGGTCTTACTAAAGAGCGCAGTAACTTTCAACGTGGCACCGTCATAGGAAGCCACCTTTCCAACTAGTCAGTTTGTCAAATTTCTGCCCTGCTACAGCTGCCCCGGTCAACTGTAAGTGCTTTTATTGTGTAGTGGAAACGTCTAGGAGCAACAACAGCTCAGCAGGGAAGTCGTAGGCCACACAAGCTCACAGAACGGTTGCAACACTCACTACCGAGTTTCAAACTGCCTCTGGAAGCAACGTCAGCACAAGAACTGTTTATCTGATGCTTCATGAAATGGGTTTCTATGGCAGAGCAGCCGCACACAAGCCTAAGATCACCATGCGCAATGCCAAGCATTGGCTGGAGTGGTGTAAAGCTCACCACCATTGGACTATGGATCAGTGGAAACAAATTCTCTGGAGTGATGAATCACGCTTCACCATCTGGCAGCCTGACGGACAAATCAGGGTTTGGTGTATGCCAGGAGAACGCTACCTGCCCTAATGCATAGTGCCAACTGTAAAGTTTGGTGGATGAGGAATAATGGTCTGGGGCTGTTTTTCATGGTTCAGGCTAGGCCCCTTAGTTCCAGTGAAGGGAAATCTTAATGCTATAATATGCAAAGACATTGTAGACGATTCTGTGCTTCCAACTTTGTGGCAACAGTTTAGGGAACGTCCTGTTTCAGCATGACAAAAATGGTTTGTCGAGATCAGTGTGGAAGAACTTGACTGACCTGCAGAGAGCCCTGACCTCAACTCCATCAAACACCTTTGGGATGAATTGTAACCTAGACTACAAGCCTGGCCTAATCGCCCAACATCAGTGCCCGACCTCACTAATACTCTTCAAATCAACTCACATTTTATTGGTCACATACACGTGTTTAGCAGATGTTAGTGCGGGTGTAGCAAAATGCTTGTGGCTGAATGGAAGCAAGTCCCCACAGCAATGTTCCAACATCTAGTGGAAAGCCTTCCCAGAAGAGTGGAGGCTGTTATAGCAGCAAAGGGGGGATCAACTCCATATTAATGCCCATGATTTTGGAATGAGATGTTTGACGAGTAGGTGTCCACACACTTTTGGTCATGTAGTGTACTTTAACATCTGCTAATCTGTGTACCCGACAAGTAAACTTTGATTTGATTTTATGTGCATTGATTGGTAGGCAGCAAAAGTAAATGTGCAAACTGGGGGGCATGTCACTTCTCTCTTACTGGTTCTATCCTCCCATCAGTCAGAATCTGGATCACATCTAGCCATCACAGAATCTAACTTGTGAGATGTCTTAGTAGACAAGCTGCAGGTTTCTATGGCGACAGCACGAGTCACATTGTCGCCTGAGCAGAGTCCACAGCAGCTATCTCTGAGAGATAGAGTACGTCAACAAGCCCATTCATCACACAGATGACTGGTATCATGCATGATCATTGGTTCACATTTCCCTTCATCAGCATAGGAAACAGTTAGGTGGAGGGATACAGACAAATGTTACATTTTATAATTTGAGAACAATAAATATGTTGGACCCTGGACACTGTGTATATTATTATTATTTCCTAAAAAGTTGAACTTTTATCCTTATGTGCACATTTGAGGCCGGCGTCCTCTTTTCCTCCATTTCTCTTGTATGACATTTAGGCAAAATCTATTTGGTGCCCCCTATGAGCAATTATAATTTTGACAGCTAACATCGGCCTTGTTTATGCTGAAACAATGTGAATCTTTACTGTTGCGTTCCTCAACGGCTGGCGTTATTAGATGAGGAGCATTCAGTACGTTCTCTCTCAAGTATCACTCCACATCTCTGCTGTCACAGTGGGGACAATAACCCATCAAACCTGGCAACCCTCCACTACTGCGTAATGGGGGCTTGGATAGAGTAGATCCAGGATTTACACAGTCTTCACATGAACTCCTGCTATACAGCCACAATCAGAACAGAGGGAAGACAGACCAAAGCCCCTACACCATTCCCCATCCCCATAGGCTATTATGAAACTTTCCCCCCGGGGGATCAATAAAGTACCTATCTATCTATCTATCTATCTAGTGAAAAACAACTAGCACAATCATGTAAGCCTTACCAAGGATACATTTTCATTAGCAGACACTCTTATCCAGAGCAACTTACAAATCACTCAGGCTTACAAATGCATAATCCTGCATGGTCTCAACACAAAAACATGTTCACAGATTTTATATGACAGAAAATGGTGACAAGACTGATTAATTAATTCACATCAAAATTACTTGGGTAAAAAGGTAGTTCATATATTATTAATCTGCCAACATCAGTAATAACCATTGTATATTCACAAAGCTTGATAACACATTCCCCTGAGTAAAATAGGTTAAATACACACAACCATGTAGCCATGGGTGATTTCCTCATTATCAATGACAACAGAGGATTTCTCTCATGTATCTCACCCAGGTAATAACAAACTTGGGGAGGGTAGTGCGTTTTGTCCCTGGTTTCCATTTGCTCTTCTTCCTGTAATTTCCCTATAAACAATGGCTTGACTTACTTTTGATATTACCCTAATAAAGTTTAGAAACATATGTGAAGGTTTGGTATATGTGGCTACTATTAAGCTTTAGCTACTGCAGGCCTATGATATGAAGGCGTGAACCCCAGCGCTCCAACTGACTCCGACAGTTGAACATGAGGTGAGGAAAACCATTTCAGGCCTACTAGAGTTACTCCTATAATCTAAAAATATAATGCTAATCTTTATATAAAATGTTTGGATCAAAAATGTACGAATTACCCTCATTCTGTGCATCTGTATAGCAGACGCAGTAGCCATCTGACATAAAGAAATACATGTTGGTGTCGTAGCATGCCACCGGCATATCTCTGGGGTTAGGGGAAGCTTTCTCTTCCTTTATTTATTTATATTTATATATACAGTACCAGTCAAAAGTTTGGACACACCTACTTATTCAAGGGTTTTTATTTATTTGTACTATTTTCTACATTGTAGAATAATAGTGGAGACATCAAAACTATGAAATAACACATATGGAATCATGTAGTAACCAAAAAAGTGTGAAAATATATTTCTTCAAAGTAGCCACCCTTTGCTTTGATGACAGCTTTGTGCTCTCTTGGCATTCTCTCAACCAGTTTCATGAGGAATGCTTTTCCAACAGTCTTGAAGGAGTTCCTACATATGCTGAGAACTTGTTAGCTGCTTTTCCTTCACTCTGTGGTCCAACTCATCCCAAACCATCTCAATTGGGTTGAGATCGGGTGATTGTGGAGGCCAGGTCATCTGATGCAGCACTCCATCACTCTCCTTGGTCAAATAGCCCTTACACAGCTTGGAGGTGTGCTTTGGGTCATTGTCCTGTTGAAAAACAAATTATAGTCCCACTAAGCACAAACCAGATGGGATGGCGTATCGCTACAGAATGCTGTGGTAGCCATGCTGGTTAAGTGTGCCTTGAATTCTAAATAAATCACTGACAGTGTCACCAGCAAAGCACCCCCACACCATCACACCTCCTCCTCCATGCTTCACGGTGGGAACCACACATGTGGAGATCATCTGTTCACCTACTCTGCGTCTCACAAAGAAATGTTGGTTGGAACCAAAAATCTCAAATTTGGACTCATCAGACCAAAGGACAGATTTCCACCGGTCTAATGTCCAGTGCTCATGTCTCTTGGCCCAAGCAAGTTTCTTTGCAGAAATTCAACCATGAAGGCCTGATTCACGCAGTCTCCTCTGAACAGTTGATGTTGAGATGTGTCTGTTATTTGAACTCTGAAGCATTTATTTGAGCTGAAATCTGAGGTGCAGTTAAATCTAATGAACTTATCCTCTGCAGCAGAGGTAACTATGGGTCTTCCTTTCCTGTGGCGATCCTCATGAGAGCCAGTTTCATCATAGCGCTTGATGGTTTTTGCGACTGCAGTTGAAGAAACGTTTAAAGTTCTTGAAATGTTCCGGATTGACTGACCTTCATGTCTTAAAGTAATGGACTGCCGTTTCTCTTCGCTTATTTGAGCAGTTCTTGACATAATATGGATTTGGTCTTTTACCAAATAGGGCAATCTTCTGTATACCACCCCTACCTTGTATATATACAGTGCATTCGGAAAGCATTCAGACCCCTTGACATTTTCAGATACAGTTACAGATATATTCTAAAATTTATACAATTTCCTCATAAATCTACACACAATACTCCATAATGACAAAGTTAAAAAATGGTTTTAGACATTTTTGCAAATGTATTAAAAATAAAAAAACAGATTTACATAATTACTCAGGCCCTTTGCTATGAGACTCGAAATTGAGCTCAGGTGCAACCTGTTTCCATTGATAATCCTTGAAATGTTTCTACAACTTGGAGTCCACCTGTGGTGAATTGAACTGATTGGACATGATTTGGAAAGGCACACACATGTCTATATAAGGTCCCACAGTTGACAGTGCATATCAGAGCAAAAACCAAGCCATGAGGTCGAAGGAATTGTCCGTAGAGCTCAGAGACAGGATTGTGTCGAGGCACAGATCTGGGGAAGGGTACCAAAAAATGTTTGCAGCATTGAAGATCCCCAAGAATACAGTGGCCTCCATTCTTCTTGAATGGAAGAAGTTTGGAATCACCAAGACTCTTCCTAGAGCTGGCTGCCCAGCCAAACTGAGCAATCGGGGGAGAAGGGCCTTGGTCAGGGAGGTGACCAAGAACCCGATGGTCACTCTAAAATATCTCCAGAGTTTCTCTGTGGAGATGGGAGAACCTCCCAGAAGGACAACCATCTCTGCAGCACTCCACCAATCAGGCCTTTATGGTAGTGGCTAGATGGAAGCCACTCCTCAGTAAAAGGCACATGACAGACCACTTGGAGTTTGTCAAAAGGCACCTAAAGGACTCAAGAACAAGATTCTCTGGTCTGATGAAACCAAGATTGAAGCATGGTGGTGGCAGCATCATGCTATGGGGACGTTTTTGAGCGACAGGGACTGGGAGACTAGTCAGGATCGAGGGAAAGATGCACAGAGCAAAGTACAGAGAGATCCTTGATGAAAACCTGCTCCAGAGTGCTCAAGACCTCAGACTGGGGCAAAGGTTCACCTTCCAACAGGACAATGACCATAAGCACACAGCCAAGACAACGCAGGCGTGGCATTGGGACAAGTCTCTGAATGTACTTGAACCCGATCAAACATCTCTGGAGAGACCTGAAAATAGATGTGGAGCGACGCTCCCCATCCAACCTGACAGAGCTTGAGAGGATCTGCAGAGAAGACTAGGGAAAAACTCCACAAATACAGGTGTGCCAAGCTTGTACCGTCATACCCGAGAAGACTCAAGGCTTTAATCTTTGCCAACGGGGCTTCAACAAAGGGTCTGAATACTTATGTAAATGTGATATTTCAGTTTTTAATTTTTAATACATTTGCAAACATTTCTAAAAAACAGTTTTGCTTCGTTATTATTGGGTTTTGTGTGTAGATTGAAGAGGAAAATAAACAATTTAATCAATTTTAGAATAAGGCTGTGGAATGTGGAAAAAGTCAAGGGGTCTGAATACTTTCCAAATGCACTGTATATATACTGTATATCATACTGTATATATACTGTATATCATACACCTAGGCCTATATGCATACAGCGCCCCAATACATTTAGTGCTCAAATCTTTGACAGCTGAACCTTGAGGTGGACAATTATTGATTAATGAAAGTAGCCAAAAATAATAAGTTTTGCATATGCTTCACAATGAAACACAAGGAATAGTATTTTGTAATTTGTTATAAGCTGTTTTTAAGGACACATAAATGTGGGTCATTTGGCCAACATTCCTCATTTATTGATGGCACTGGATCTGAATGCATATGGATATCTGTAAAATTTCTCAAATGTCTGGTAAATTAAAATCTTGTCATGTTTTCCTAAAGGAAACTGAAATGGCATATTGTTTTGAAGAAGATTTTAGAATGTTCACATGAAAATCTGTCACCAATTGAATGGAAACCTAGCTGTAGACACCCTAAAGACTAGTGCGCTAGTCCAGTTTCACTTTGATTATGCCTGCATACCATGGTTCACCAGAAGCCACCAAATATCTAAAGAATAAGCTATCAGCCAAACAAGCTTGTAAGAATTGTACTTCAACTCCCCTCACACTCATCTGGAGGTTGAGCATTTTTTCATCTTAATTTTATAATGTATTTATACAAAGAAAATAGGCACCACAAAGGAAATAAGTCCACGACTTCATTGTAAAATCCCGGTCACTTTAGAAAATCTTTGTGCATATATGTATTTTTTTACTGACAAATAAAATCAATCAATCAATCCAAACTGTGCAGAAGCCAATTGATGAATGGAAAGAGACAAAAAATGTAATTACGTTCGGAGATTGTCAAGCCAAGCCTTCGTTACTGGGTAAGCCTACAAGGTAGGAAGGGTTGTATTTTCTGTTTGTCAAGATTGACATAGTCCACCGCCAAACCACCCCACCACCCCCCTCCTCCCCATCAATTTCGATCTGTCCCTAAGTAAGCAGCCAGGCTGAAAAAGTGACTGATAGAGAAAAGTAAATGAAAGGTGAGCCGTTGTCCTTTTTGCCCTACTCCTTCATGAGCGTGTAGCTCTCTCCTTATGTAAACACAGGTGTGTGTGACATGTGTATGTGTATAGGAGAGGGGAAGGGAGAGACAGAGAGAGCAATAGAGAGAGCACCGCAAAGGGTTCTCCTATGGGGACAGCCGAAGAACCCATTTAGGTTCTATATAGCACTTATTTTTTTTAGTAGACCCAGGTAGACATTGTACAAAGTGGCATGTAGCCAGTTGGCGAGGGAGAGCTTCTCAGCATTCACTGCCAAGCCAACAGACAAACAGTACCCACGCTAAGACATGAGAGAAAGAAATTATGAATACAAAAAGATTGAGTACATGTATATTCTGAATCACTATCATTACTGGCCTATATGTCCGGGTGAACATTCCCTGTCGCATCCCATTTGTGATGCGGCAGGTAGCCTAGCGGTTGGACCAGTAAATTAAAAGTCAGTGGTTCGAATCCCTGAGACGACAAGGTGAAAAATCTGTTGGTGTGCCCTTGAGTAAAGCACTTAACCCTAATTGCTACTGTAAGTCGCTCTGGACTTACAAAAAAATAAGCTTTTATCAACTCACTTTTCGTGATTCAAGTTCCATTTCCTTTCAGCAACCTCTTGTGCAGGGTGCTCTACCTCCTACCATAAAGGCTCTCTTCAGAGGATCTTTTCAGAGAAATCTGTGCTTTTCTTGATTCTATATCAGTTTACTTCCATTTTCACTCCAATACTTGCTACTGGGCAATCATATCACTGGCTCAGACTGTTCTGTGTTCCTCCGAGGTGTGCTGGAGTGTAGCAATCATATTGTATAATTGGAGAAACACAGATTGCTCTGGTCTTGTGGTCCCGCTCCGCTCCACTGCAGTTTATTTTAAAATCAGCTACACTGTAAGTGCTGAGCACTAGGGAGCTAAACCTGGGGGGGATCATGGGGAAAATGAATCTCAGTAGGCCCTCAATACAGGCAGGTTAAATCACAGGGTTGGTCTGTGCTCTGCTGATAAGGCTGGTGACCGGCCTATATGAAGATCAGGAGTAAATGACAGGAGATTAAATCTCTCTTTCATTCATACCCAGACTTGGACAATTTGATGTCTTTGTTTGCTTGACACAAGGTATTGCGCTTTTATGAGACCAATAAAGATAAAGTCTGAGTCCTCTGAAAAAAACTACCAATCACTTCTCAAAGAACCCCTGAAGACAGGAGAGGAAAAATAACTTTATTTCTCTGATCCATTATTGGTCTACTATACCAATTATGAGACGTTTAACAATCTTAACCAAAGACATCCTGGAAAGATTGAAATAGTTTGATGAAGATGATGACAATAGACATAAAACGGGGGAAATATTAGCCTCCACTGCAGAATTGAGTGCAAGTTCTTCACAAGACTTCACATACTGTGAGTCATGAAGTCAGGGTGAACTCTTTAATCCAAATAGGTTGATTACTCTTTACTTAAAGCTGACATGTATAATGCGGTATCACTTGTTATCACATGTAAGAGCCCTTATTAAAGTGATAATCATTTATTTAGCCGTTTAGCTTATCTTTCTCTGAACCGTTTTTTTTTCTCGTGTCGTTTTGGTTGCAATACTAGTTGACACGGATTGTATCAATTAGCGGTGCATTCAAAGGCATGGGGGAAAGTGCTCTGTGTTTAGAAAACGTTTTGGGAAGCCGAAAATAAGCTAAAACTGCACTATACCTTTAAGATTACAACCATTTATATACAACACTTCTTCAATTCATTGAACATACCTATAGCTTATTTATAGTCCGTATCATAATGAGATGCGAATAAGACATTACATTAGAGGGCGTGACTGCTTTCTATAGGCTAGCTGGAGTTCCATGACAGGACCCTATACATCGATGATGTACAGTTCAACTATATACCCTAACCCCTAATTAAATACTTAATTATTTCTAAGAATATGGTAAACTTCAAAATAGATATTACGCCTTGTCCTAATGTTAATCTTATTTGCAAAGATTGACAGCAAATACACGAGTGGACGTAGTAGCCTACTATCTTAATAGCTATTGAAGTATGTAATATGTGCTCACAAAGAAAATGCGAACAGTTACTGTAAAAGTAAATGAATGAACAAAAAACAATTATAGCGTATCTACTCAGGGAGGGTGTATTTTAGCCATACGCATAACCAAAGTATTTGTTTTTCCTATTCGATAATTGTTGCAGACTGGCAAAAAAAAACACCCACCTCCTTCTTGACAGTGCGCAGCAGCTTCTGTCGCGTCTCTGCTTGTAAAACACAACAGAAAGGATGTCATGTAATTTATTTTATAACACATTTCCTTTTACGTCTACATCTTCAGCACATGATTGACATTTCATTTGGTTATGTTTTATACGGTCCTGTTGTCTCTCACCTGCCATTGCTGCTGATGCTGCTGCTGTTGTTGTTGTTGTTGCTATGGAATCGGGTCCACTTTGCGTAGCTCCTTCACACTGCTCCCATAAACTCAATGTGGCTGTATGGAGCAAAGGAGCTGGCCAGCGTTCGATACTTTACGCACACCTCTTAAAGCCACAGTAATCTCTTAAATTCGATTTAGTCTATAGACTTTTCCCAGAAACGCAAAACAAAAATTATACACAAGAAGAATAAGTTACCATTTTGCAAATGTGAAATTTTGATATTTCACATTTACTTCTGCATTGTCTGTGACAGTACACGTCAAAGACAGTGCCATTAACGCATAATGTAGCCTATTCATTATTGAATAGCCTGATTTTGTCCAAACAGGTGACATGTATTCTTCACGTGGCCTTATAAAGTCAGGAGCATATCATGAACCATTAATTTCTAGAATAATATGACCTCATCATATTCTTCATGCACATTTTCACATGAATGAATGCACCATCATCCATAACAAAGCTGAGAAGAAGACAAAATAGCCGGAGACAGCAGAAAATAACGTATTTTCTGCATAGATCTAACATATGCACTGGACATGTTTGTACATTTGGCCTATATGTGTGCCTAGTTGTTAGGACACAGAATTCTAGGCCTACCATTTTCAAATGTCTCATTTATCCATCCTCACCCTATCCTGCAGAGAAGTAGACATCCTGAGCCCTGGCCTGCAGCACATTTGGTTACAAAATACATAAAAGCCTTCCCTCACCAATAAGATGTGTTGCTAAGCAACCCCCTGAAACATATTAGCAGAGCTAATTGAGTAGATCCAGTAGATCTGGTATCCCGGTCTTACAGCCTCTATCTCTGGGGGTAAATGGTATCATCATATACTGAGAAATCTATATTCCTGTTTAAAGACGTTGATCTGGACTCACTGGGAATTAATCCACAGTGTTCACGGGGCACTATGCACTGCAATAAAAAGCATCAGAACCATGTTGTGTATTCTAGACTTGAATAAAACTGTGGTGGTCCGGAGGAGTTCCAAAAGCTGTGGACAAATATTGTGGTTTGAATAGAATCTTGAGTGCTGGGGATAAATTCACATATCCCATTTGCCTTCAGGTTGCAGAGTGGGGACGCAACATTCTTTCAAATAGATTAGATATAGTCTTGGTTCATTGGCGAAACTAAATGATGTGTGTATACATGACCATACCCCGTTCAAAGGCACTTAAATATCTTGTCTTGCCCTTTCACTCTCTGAATGGCACACGTACGCAATCCATGTCTCAATTGTCTCAAGGCTCATAAATCCTTCTTTAACCTGTCTCCTTCCCTCCAGCTAAACTGATTGAAGTGGATTTAACAAGTAACATCCATAAGGGATCATAGCTTCCACCTGGATTCACCTGGTCAGTACATATCATGGAAAGAGCTGGTATTCTTAGTGTTTTGTATACTCAGTGTATAATAAGGATCATACTGTGCGGTTTCCACGTGTATTGTATTGTATGCCTTTTATTATTACTCCATCTTGTGGTGAAATGTTGAACCATGATTCTGGTAGACCTAGAGCAGGGGTTCCCAAACATTTGTCACTCAGGCCCTTTCAGCTTTGGGGAACAAATCCTCCTCTCCCTGCACGCACCACGTCTATTTCCATGGGAACAAGCACTGTTCATGACACAAACTGTTCACACCCCTCTTGTTGGCAGATTTTTTATGTTGTTGCAAGTTTAAAGCTTTTTTCCTGAATTTCTACACATTTTATCATGGGGTACAGAGAAAATGTTGCCGTTTTAAAGCAAATTTTCTTCAATTTTATACATTTTGCCATGTCTAATAATGTGTATTCATGTGATATTTTGACAAGTTATAAATAGCTCTCTAAGGTATGCAATGATGACTGACATGACAAGAGGAAAACTGATGATGCCCTAACCAAATTCGAAACTGCTGCTTGTGCATTCTACTACTACAGCCTTCAAGAGTTCTTTTTTTTTTTTAGGGGGGGACCCCCACGCCTCCCCTGCCGATCCCTCAGTTTGGAAACCACTGACCTAGAATACATGGCTAGTCAGTACCTTTTCCAAACACACTGAAATGAAGAAGAAACAATCCCAAAAACGTGTTGACGTTTGTTTGTCATGTTTTGTAGCAGAGCTATAAATAGCCTCACTATTTGGACAAGTGTTTTGCTGCAAATACAGTCTATGTATTGATACCATAAAGTTTTCACTGGGTGCAGAACATACAACTCCACCAGAGGAGGCTGGTGGGAGGATATATAGGAGGACAGGCTCATGGTTGGAATGGAATAAATGGTGAAATCCTGGAACATTTTATTAACATTTTTGAGAAATAACTTGCAGGGTTGACATTTTCCAGTAGATGGTGACAGTGTCATTGGACATAATTTCTACAGAAGCCAAAGTGCGATTTCTTTCTGGACCAAAATAGATCATGAATGCATGTAGTTCATGCTAGAGTCATTCTAACGTAATTAATGTTACAATGATTTCCTACTGAATAGTTTTAGATGGCACCACTATTTTACATCCGTTTCTTTTGTTTGGTGGGCCCATAATTACACTGAGTATACAAACATTAAGAACACCTGCTCTTTCCATGACATAGGCTAACCAGGTGAATCCAGGTGAAGCTATGATCCCTTATTGATGTCACTTGTTAAATCCACTTCAATAAGGGTAGATGAAGGGGAGGAGACAGGTTAAAGAAGGATTTTTTTTCCCTTGAGACATGGATTGTGTATATGTGCCATTCAGAGGGTGAATGGGCAAGACAAAATATTGAAGTACCTTTGAACGGTGTATGGTAGAAGGTGCCAGGCGCACCAGTTTTTGTCAGCAACTGCAACGCTGCTGGGTTTTTCATGCTCAATAATTTCCGGTGTGTAGAATGGTCCACAACCCAAAGGACATCCAGCCAACTTGACGCAACTGTGGGAAGCACTGGAGTCAACATGGGCTAGCATCCCTGTGGAACACTTTCAATACCTTGTAGAGTCCATGCCCTGATGAATTAAGGTTGTTCTGAGGGCAAACACAATATTAGGAAGATGTTCCAAATGTTTGGTGTACTCATTTACTGACAGCATAGTAAGAGAAACTCTATGTTTGGGCTCATTTAAGGACGAGGACAGGTAGTACAGTAGATGTGATGTGTGTGGACTTGACTAAACCCTTTGTGTTGCAGCCCATTGGAATGTAAGTAGCATGGGTTCCCTCTGGCCCCTGGCTGCAGGTGGGGGCCCTGGGGGGCCAACCTGTCAACTAGATCAGGTGGTGAAAGGGCAGGCAGGTAATGTAGGATGACAGAGGAAGAAGTGGACATTGCTTAGCAAGGCCAGACACAGGCCTCCTGCTCTGTGGGCCTGGACCATCATTCTCTCTCATTGCCTTCCTGTCCTCTGAGGATGTTTGATCCCCCCACTAAAGCTTGGGCTTTCCACTCTCTGATGCCAGTCAAAATACCAAAGAGCAGTGCTTTACATCATGACATCTAGACAAGTTCACATACTCGTTTTGAAGAGGGTCTAAATGTGGTCCCTTGAGTTTGAAATGAACTCAGAGCTGAAATAAAGCCGGGGGAAAGCAATACTGTCTGAGATTTTGCAACCCTCTTCTCTGGTGAGCTTGACACTATTTGCCAACTCTTTATCTTATCTTTATTAGATCGTTAAGAAACTAAGAGTGTGAAATAGCCATGCTCCTAGATACTCTAATTTCGCAATTATAAATAGACATTGAAGGGCTCCTGTCAAAGTGGCTATGCTGGCAGTGACATTTAATACCTCTTCTTACCCTATTATTATTATTATTATTATTATTATTATACCTCTCCACAGCCTCAAAAGGATTTGGACAGCACTCTTCTTCGACTGAATTCTGGTGAATGCGATAATAATGAGAGTTATTATCGTGTTGTAATCACAATTACTTATTGTGTGATTGCTCTTTTTCCACCGACAGCATAAAATCTGCAGTGTGTCTTTAAAACTGTGATTCCCTTCCTGGGATGACTCTCTCATTACTGTTGCTTTAGATCATGTAGTAACCTTAATGCCATGTTAGGACTTCTGCCTGACTACACATTGTACCAGCTCCCATCTGCTTACTCATGGATGGGAGGCCCATCGATTATCACGCCATCACAGCGCTAACCCCAGCACAATACACAAAGCACAACAGGGTTGTATTTATTCAGGCACACAAGTGAACATGTTTTAAAGCTTTTAGCAATGTTTCAGTCCGTTTTCTTCTGTTTGGTACCTAATGCCCTTAAATCTCATAGGAATGTAGCCAAATGATGCCATCACCTGTCTGTAATCCCCTGTAAACCCAGGCTGACTACAGCACCAGTAGATGGCTGGAAATCTCTGCTCAGATTGATAACAAGACACAGGGCATTCCTCTGAATCAGAAAGGATGAGTTCACAGAGACTGTTTTAAAAATCAGAAGAAGAAGAAGAACAACAACAACAACAACAACAACAACAAGAAGAAGCAATACATGTATAAGAGTACCAAGACAAAAAAGAACAAGGTCAGCAACCACAAATGCAAGAAAGAAACAACAATGGTGCGTATCCATATCACTCGGACTGCGAAGGCGGCGATGTCAGTGACAGCTCCCCTGAGATAAGGCCATCATGCACACGTCCATGTGTGATCAGAGTCGACAGTCTCTAATGGGCACCAGGGCATGTGCAAGGAGGCACTGTCAGTCCGATGTTCTTTTGACCATGTGCCAACGCAGATTGACAGGCCTGTATGTGGAAGAGGGCCAGTGCCATATAGTGTGGGATCTGTGACTGTGGTGGTTTGGCCCTCAGGGCCCTCTAGTCTTTGCCTGAGCAGCCATGATGTTTCCCCCTGACTGACTCTTTACCCTATCCTCAGTCTCCTGTCACAGCGTTGGCAGTGAGTTGACGTTTGAAATAGAACGAGGTTTGAGCTACAGGAGCCGTTGAAAAGGTCCTCGTCATGAGATATGAATGATTATAAAAACACAAGACAGCTTTTGACACATGCACTAGGCCTGCTGTAAATACTTGTGTTGCCTTGGAATTATTATTGTATTTTCAGCTCTAAAAGGGGATTTACAACATTTTCAAATGAAATAATTTGCTTTATGAATGGTATAAAAGAATAGTATAGCATCAGTAGCTTACAGTACAACTCTGTACGACAGGTCAGACAGCATTAAGTGTCAAGTTAATGATAGCTTTGAATGCCGCTCGTCCTATCTCATTGTCATCTCCATTTTCCAAACTAACCTCATTTGGAGCACTCTCCACTCACTGACTTGCAAGATTACAACAGTATGTATATTTGGTTAGGACTCTTCAGGACTTTTGAAATTGGCCTGTGCTAAAAGCGGTGGATTCAATTATAAGGTAATTTAATTAGGTTCCCTAACTAGTCCAGTTCAGCCACAGGGATTCTAGTCTATGCTGTTGTCTCCTCACCAAAAGCATTACCCTAGACTCAGGAAGCAAAGACTCTTTGAGACTTTGCCTACACACACACACACACACACACACACACACACACACACACACACACACACACACACACACACACACACACACACATGTATTTACAAACACACACAACTTTCTTTAGCTGTCTTTTACCAATCTTTTGACAGGGGACATTGCATGTGCAAACGCACTATCACCTGTGCCATGAAGTCAAGACCTCTTAAAAGATGTTGTAGTTTTGAACATTTGCTTACATTGAGTTTGAATAGCTGGCTAGTTCCTCCTTCCCTCCATGGCGAGTTACCATTTAGATCCACAGCCTTCTCTAATACTCAAATTCATTATCAAATGAATCTTGACAAGATACATCAAGATACTTGTTGTATCCTAATAATTATATTGGACTTAAGGGAACCTAAAACAAAACATACATTCAACCAAACTGCTTAACAAACAGTATAGTAGACCTACTCTTGAATAGTCTGTAGGCCTTCTAAATTAAACATTAAAGAGGCCTGGTTTCTAAAATTGTAGCTATTAAAAAGTAGGGAACCTAAAACTCGTCGATGTTGGAGTGGAGTTCATTTTGTTGATTAGTGTGCGCAGAGGGAGTTCTACTCCGCTAGCCTAATGTTTGACAATTTACTCCTCCCAGTCTGACCTATCATCGCCCACAATACGAGAATCTTCAGTGCCTCTGAAGCTTGTCAGTTTTTTTCAAACTTACCTGCTCAGACGGCGGACTGAGTCTTGATAGTCCGCCAACCATGACCCGCCAAGACTCAGCGGCCCCAGCGGGAAGCTTGAGCGCCCAGGGTCCCTCAAACCCCGGTTACAACACCAACCCTGTGCCGGCACCTGTGATCACACAGACGGACACACGAGACAAATGGAGCAAAAAGATGGATTTTCTTTTATCAGTCATTGGCTTCGCGGTAGACTTGGGAAATGTGTGGCGATTTCCATACATTTGTTACCAAAACGGAGGCGGTAAGAGTTTTTCTAATTATTGAATAATAATTGCTTTATATTTTACTGGGCTAATCTATGCCCTTAGTTATATTTTTGTGGTCTCGTCTTTCTTGATATTAGATATGATACCAGGCTGCTATTAATACACATTATTCTTTAGATATGTTTTTAATTAGGTATTTGATAAGGGTAGTTGCTCCTATTACCAGGGTAGCCAGGCTATACCGCGTGCTGTCCATGGTCCTGGAATAAGCTTCACAGGCTCTATAGCCTGCAACCCACTCCAATAAACTCACTGAAACACACTTTAAAAAAAAAAATTTTGTTCATCTTAAAAGTAAAATATTGAACTATGTATATCATAGGTTTTCCTGTTTATGATTGAAATATAGCCTAGAATATTAACTAGGAGAGTACATTAGTTCGAACAGAGATGAGTTTCGATGTCCCAAATGTTGTTGGTAGCTGAATGAGGATACAAAACATAGGCCTACCTCTAATCTAATCACTATTATGGAAAACGGAAAGTGGAAAATGTCTATCCTACCGAGGTTATAGGCTCTAAACGAATTAAACAGTCTCTGATTAATGTATTTGGCTGAATGGCTACATTGTTGGGGTGTTTTTTTGTCTCCAATCTGTATTTACCGTTATGTTTAAACCACATTTGTAGAATGCTACCGTTTGCAGTTTGACTCAAGGGAGTATTTCTTGATGCACTGATTTTATCCACTATAGTAACAGAATTGCTTCTCTAAAAGTAGCCCATGTAGCCATTTGCATGTATAACTTCTGTTCTGAATAAATATATTTTTTAAGTTATACAATTTGTAGGGATATACAGTTTATATAAAAAAAAAAACGACCAATCATTTGAAAAGTAAAGACATTTAACATCTTTCGATGATAATGTAAATAATTTCAATTAAAAAGCTGTCACCAAACCGTAGACGCTATAACGTTACCCAAATATGTGAGCAATAAGATTTCCCTTCAAATAAAATACAAAAAAGTCGTTTAAGTGTATATAAAGATAAATAATGCTTTATAGCCTGTAAAATAAAAATGTATGAGCCTTTATAATGTCTTATAGCAAGGCTTATAAATAATATGTTATGTATCTCTATGCATAACATTTCAACTGTCTCAAACTGGCTATTATTTAGTCCAGATCATTATGAAATTATTATAATACATAATATCCGACTTAAAATAATTACAGTGCATTATAACTGCATCCATGACATGGATGATTTTCCTACTCAGATATTAAACTATGAAGTAGTAGAAGTAAATATTTGTAAAGGGCCTGTCCTTCCTAATATGTCTCACATCTTAGCTTGCACACCAGACACTTCATGCGCTGTGGCAATAGCCTGGGGAGGAGTTTAGTCCTACATCTTCAAAACAATGTGATCTCCTTAAAGTGATGAGGCAGACCTTTGATTTTGCCTCTCTACATCTCTGTACAGGGGCTTTCCTAATCCCCTACATTGTCATGGCGATCTTTGGAGGGGTGCCACTCTTTTACATGGAACTCGCACTGGGACAGTTCCACAGAACTGGTGCCATATCTATATGGAAACACATATGCCCCATCTTCAAAGGTATGACTGGCATCATCTACCTCCATACGCAACCCACCTCACAACTCACTGACCCCACACTAGTGCACATATTTACATTACCTGCTTACTACACATCTTCTTCCCACATTCACGTGGTGACCCTTACTGTTGACAGTTCAACTGTGTATTTATAGCACAAGGTAACTGTGGAATAATTTGTAGTGGGTCAATTAAAAGGTAAAGTACAGTCCAATCCACAGTCAATTAAATGTACACTAGGCCTATAACTACAAAGTATTTGGTCATTTCAAAATGGAATAATAGGCCTATTTACACTGAGGCACACACCTCTAATCTCTGATGGCATTGATCCATCTGTCCATGGTTTCAGGCATTGGGTATGCGATCTGTGTCATCTCACTCTACGTCTCCTTCTACTACAACACCATCATCGCCTGGGCACTCTTCTACTTCTACTCGTCCTTCGCCAGCGTCCTGCCCTGGACCAACTGTGACAACGCCTGGAACACTGAAAACTGCACCAACTACTTCTTGAAAGACAACGTGACCTGGAACAACTACTCCAGGTCACCTGCAGAGGAATTTTACACGTAAGTGCATGTAAGTGGCAGACAGCACGGGGAAATACTTGATCTTGAAAAGCCACGTCAATGGGTTGACATCATTGTTATCATTTCATTGCATTAAAATGTTTTACGTTTCATAATAGCGCATTGTCGTTTTTTTTCGTTTTTTAATCAAACACTTGTTTACAAATGTTGAGACACGCTGTGATAATGTAAAGCTTATAGAACACAGGAAATGAACTTAGCACACTGCTAGAAGAAATGGTGCTCTATCGAGCTAACCAAAAATAGTTAAATGGCTCGCTTGCACAAATGTAGGATCTTAATTTGAGCCAATTTGCTACAGTAGGAAAATAATCCTGCAGCAACTGGATGTGAATTAGTATGTGGATTACAATTAATGGATATTTTTGTAGGATACATTTTCCGTAAGGGAAAATTAAGTCTGAAATTTCAAAGTGGAAATTACAAACTTCAGAAGCCTTTTTAAATCTCAAATACACTACACATTTTACATTTCCTCCTGCAACAGATCCTACATCTGTATTGTATGACCCTCAAAAAGGATCTACAGTATATTGAACCACAAAGCAGCCTTAGTTTAAGCAGTGTAGGTAGGCCGAGGCCCACAGGCATAGGAAGTACATGTAAACACATTACTCATATATTGTTCCACCACAGGAGAAATGTTCTGGAGATCCACAAGTCCGATGGGCTGCGTAACGTGGGGGGTGTTCGCTGGCAGCTGATGCTCTGCCTCTTCCTCATCTTCACTATCGTTTACTTCAGTCTCTGGAAGGGAGTGAAGACATCAGGGAAGGTAACAAGTCCGAGCCAGGAACGGTGTGTCAGTGTGGGGGCAATCACCGGAGCATGGTTGCATATTACAGCAAAACGGCGGTGGTTAGTACCGGGTCATCCAACCCAAAGGCAAACACACCGGCTACAGAGATACAGTTGCCTGAAGTTTACATACACCTTAGCCAAATACATTTAAACTCAGTTTTTCACAATTCCTGACATTCCTAGTAGAAATTCCCTGTCTTAGGTCAGTTAGGATCACCACTTTTTTTTTAAGAATGTGAAATGTCAGAATAATAGTAGAGAGAATTATTTATTTCATCTTTTATTTCTTTCATCACATTCCCAGTGGGTCAGAAGTTTACATACACTCAATTAGTATTTGGTAGCATTGCCTTTAAATTGTTTAACTTGGGTCATTTCGGGTAACCAGAGGACATTTCTCCAAAATGTACGATCTTTGTACATGTGCAATTGCAAACCGTAGTCTGACTTTTTTATGGCGGTTTTGGAGCAGTGGCTTCTTCCTTGCTGAGCGGCCTTTCAGGTTATGTCGATATAGGACTCGTTTTTACTGTGGATATAGATAGATAGATAGATAGGTACTTTATTGATCCCCCGGGGGGGAAATTTCATGATACGTTTGTACCTATTTCCTCCAGCATCTTCACAAGGTCCTTTGCTGTTGTTCTGGGATTGATTTGCACTTTTCGCACCAAAGTACATTCATCTCTAGGAGACAGAACGTGTCTCCTTCCTGAGCGGTATGCGTGGTCCCATGGTGTTAATACTTGCGTACTATTGTTTATGCAGATGAACGTGGTACCTTCAGGCATTTGGAAATTGCTCCCAAGGATGAACCAGACTTGTGGAGTTCAATTTATTTCTTGGCTGATTTATTTTGATTTTCCCATGATGTCGAGCAAAGAGGCACTCTGAGGTAGGCCTTGAAATACATCCACAGGTACAGTACACTTCCAATTTACTCAAATTATGTCAATTAGCCTACAGCTCAGAAGCTTATAAAGCCATGACATAATTTTCTGGAATTTTCCAAGCTGTTTAAAGGCACAGTCAACTTAGTGTATGTAAACTTCTGTCCAGTGTGATTCACAAGGTTATAATCTCCATGTCTCTTCCCTTCTCATCTCTCTCTCTTTCGCTCTCTGCTGCTTTGCCCGTCCCGTGCCAGGTAGTGTGGGTGACGGCCACCTTGCCCTATGTGGTGCTCTTCATCCTGTTGATCCGTGGTGCCACCCTACCAGGTGCATGGAAGGGAGTGGTCTTCTACCTCCAGCCCAAGTGGGAGAAACTCTTCGAGACCAGTGTGAGTTATGAGAAGATTCTACATGATCACATCAATTCCATATGATCATCTGTTTGAAGCAGGAAACACTGTCAAATAGTTTGAATATTTTTGTGGTATTGTCTGATAATTTTGGTACTGTTACAAATGGGAGTTGGTATATTAGACTGAGCGAGCACAAGTTGGCATGGGATGTTAGAATTATGTAATTGTTAGGTTGCACAGACGCAGCCGTTTTTTTGCACGTCACAGCACAGCATTCTGCACCCGCCTTGGTCAAAATCCGTCAAAGAAAGGCAGTGCACAGCAGTGGTCAAACACAGTCAATCCTATACAAAATAATGCAAATTCCCTGGTGATGAAGAGGATGTGGGGCATTTGTTATTTCAGTTCAATGCAGTAAAAGTTTTCCCAAGGCAATTTTGAGCCAGGCGAGTGCAGTATGCTGCGCTGTGATGCGCATCAGGCACGCCACAAAAAATACTGCATCTGTAAACTTGCCTTTCTGGTGATTAGGACGACAGCCGGAGTTCATAGCAACCAGTATATTGGGACCAGTCTATCAAATGTCCTTTAATTTCTACTGTCTGATGGCCCAGTGCTGTGTTGTTCGCTCAGTATGAGTGAATGCTTTGGTTCAAGGGAATAATGATGACATGAGATGCATAAATAAGCCACTCCATGCGACAATGAGATGCGTAATTGGTTTAGATTTTTTGTTTTACATTAACAAAGCCCCCCCCCCCCTACATTCTCTCGCAATCACACATACACTTTCTCTTTTAGTCCTCCTCTCTCTCTCCAAATGCATGCTCCTCTTCAGATCACTCAGTACAGCTGTGAAATATGATCTGTATGAGGCTATCATTCAGCACAAGTGTCATTGAACACAACAGGTCCATTGGAAAATACAGAAAATTACAATTTTGGAATTCAATTCAAAGAACACCCTTTCATTTGTGCATACGCTGCAGGTATTATGCATTATGACGTGCAATGCGTTGCAATACTTGACCTCAGCATGTATGACCCCCTTTATAATGTCTTAATATTATCCTGACTACAAAACAGCAACATGTGCGTAAACATAAAGGCACATACATGCTAATAACAAGTAATATATTATTATGTGCAGACTTTTATTTGAAGTGTTACCTGGTACTTATTAAATGTATTCAGCAAGAAACACTGTGCTTGATTTTATATGATTTGATGCTTGGAGGGAATCAGCTGTCCGAAAGGGAACCATTTTAAAATGATAATATAATTTGCATAGCATTTAAATCTCTAGAATAGCAGAGGATTATCACAGACAGGAAGGCAGGCAGGCAGGCAGGCAGGTAGAACAACCTGGCCTCAAAGACATAACCTTAACCCCTAACCCTAACCCTATTTGGGGAGTGCAAAGCTGTCATCAACGCAAAGGGTGGCTACTTTGAAGAACCTCAAATATAACATTTATTTTGATTTGTTAAACACTTTTTTGGTTACTACATGATTCCATATGTGTTATTTCATAGTTTTGATGTCTTCACTATTATTCTACAATGTAGAAAAACTCTGGAATGAGTCAGTGTCCAAACGTTTGACTGTTACTGTATATATATACAGTTACTGTATATAAATATCTATATACACTTAACAAAAATATAAATGCAACATGTAAAGTGTTGGTCCCATGTTTCATGAGCTGAAATAAAAAATCCCAGAAATGTTGTGAACAATTTTGTTAACATCCCTGTTAGTGAGCATTTCTCCTTTGCCAAGATAATCCATCCACCCGACTGGTGTGGCAAATCAAGAAGCTGATTCAACAGCATGATCATTACATAGATGCAACTTGTGCTGGCGACAATAAAAGGTCAATGTAAAATGTGCAGTTTTGTCACACAACACAATACCACAGATGTCTCAAGTTTTTAGGGAGCATGCAATTGGCATGCTGACTGCAGAAATATCCACCAGAGCTGTTGCCAGAGAATTGTTTTTTTACCATAAACCGCCTCCAACATTGTTTTAGAAAATTTGGCAGTACCTCAACCAGCCTCACAACCGCAGACCACGTGTATAGCGTTGTGTGGGTGAGCGGTTTGCTGATGTCAACGTTGTGAACAGAGTCCTATGGTGGCGGTGGGGTTATGGTATGGGCAGGCATAAACTACGGACAACGAACACAATTGCGTTTTATCAATGGCAATTTGAATGCACAGAGATATTGTGACGAGATCCTGAGGCCCATTGTCGGACCATTCATCAGCCGTCATTCAACTCATGTTTCAGCATAATAATGCAAGGCCCCATGTCGCAAGGATCTGCACGCAATTCCTGGAAGCTGAAAATGTCCCAGTTCTTCCATGGCCTGCAAACTAAACAGACATGTCACCCATAATTTGTTACTTTTATTTAAAATGTTTTACTTAACACTTATTTTATTCTTAAAACGTATTAAAGCATTGTTGGTTAAGTGCTTGTAGATAAGCATTTCACTGTAAGGTCTACACCTGTTGCATTCGGCGCATGTGACAAATACAACTTGATTTGATTTGATTTAAGCATGTCTTGTCAATATCCAGCAACTTCGCACAACCATTGAAGAGGAGTGGGACAACATTCCAAAGACCACAATCAACAGCCTGATCAACTCTATGCGAAGGTGATGTGTTGCGCTGCATGAGAAAAACGGTGGTCACACCAGATACTAACTGTTTTTCCGAACCATGCCGCTATCTTAGGAATTCTGGCCCATGTTGACTCCAATGCTTCCCACAGTTGTGGCAAGTTTGCTGGATGTCCTTTGGGTGGTGGACCATTCTTGATACACACGGGAAACTGTTGAGTGTGGAAAACCCAGCAGCTCTTGACACAAACCGGTGCACCTGATACCTACTACCATACCCTGTTCAAAGGCACTTAAATCTTTTGTCTAAACCTTTGACCCTCTGAATGGCACACATACGCACCCATGTCTCAATTGTCTCAAGGCTTAAAAATCCTTCTTTAACCTGTCTCCTCCCCTTCATATATACTGATTGGTAGGTTACAGCCTTATTCTAAAATTGATTAAATAGTTTTTTCCCTCATCAATCTACACACAGAACCCCATAATGACAAAGCGAAAACAGGATTTTATAAATGTTTGCTAAATAAAAAAACTGAAATCAAGGATCAAGGATCTCTCTATACTTTGCCTCGATCCTGACTAGTATCCCAGTCCCTGCTGCTGAAAAACATCCCCACAGCATGATGCTGCCACCACCATGCTTCACCATAGGGATGGTGCCAGGTTTCCTCCAGACGTGATGCTTGGCATTCGGCGCAAGGAATTCAATCTTGGCATCATCAGACCAGAGAATCTTGTTTCTCATGGTCTGAGATTCTTTAGGTGCCTTTTGGCAAACACCAAGCGGGCTGTCAAGTGCATTTTACTGAGGAGTTGCTTCCGTCTGGCCACTCCATAAATGCCTGATTGGTGGAGTGCTGTAGAGATGGTTGTCCTTCTGGAAGGTTCTCCAATCTCCACGGAGGAACTCTGGAGCTCTGTCAGAGTGACCATCAGGTTCTTGGTCACCTCCCTGACCAAGGCCCTTCTCCCCGATTTCTCAGTTTGGCCTGGCAGCCAGCTCTAGGAAGAGTCTTGTTGGTTCCAAACTTCGTCTCGGAGCTCTACGGACAATTTTTTGACCTCATGGCTGGTTTTTGCTCTTACATGCATCAATTTCCTAAGTGCTTATTTAGTGAATATAGTGAGATGAATCCCACAGGTTCTGTCATTTGAGTGTAATTCATATCCATGTGTTTTGTAGGTGTGGGTAGATGCCGCGGCTCAGATCTTCTTCTCCCTGGGGCCAGGCTTTGGGGTGCTCCTTGCCCTCTCCAGCTACAACCCCTTCACAAACAACTGTTATCGGTAAGAGCTAATACTAAAACTCCCTTGAATAATAGCAAATACACACTTCTGATTAGCAATTTTTTTATACAGAAGCAACTTTTTTAAAAGGTATGCAATTTGGCAGAAGCTTTTATCCTAAACGCTTTGGCTCAATCATGCCTAACTCTTTGTGATAACCTTGATGAAAAAGCATTAAATTACTATTTATAACTTGTATTATTAAATAACTTTAACTATTTGTTAACATTTAGAAACGTATAGCCTAAGCCTTATTAACATTAATATTCATAAGAATTTAAAATACATAAACCACTTATAAACATGTAATGGATTATTCATGAAATGTATTATAAGGTGTTACTCAATCATTTGGGTCATTTGCACACAACACACCTGGAGAGATGGGAGACACTGATAAATTAAGCTACAGTATTTCTGTCTGTATTCACATATGCCATTTAGCAGACTTTTGTATTCGGTACGAATTACAGTAAGGGCGGCCCCAGTGGGAATCAAACCCACAAACCTAACATTGCTAGCAGCACAAACTACCAACTAAGCCACACCTGTGAGAGCATATGAAACTGTCAACCACATCAATCACCTCCAAACAATTAAAAAGTAAAACCCAGTATGACTCAGAGGAGGTAAGCTTGCACAGGGTTGAAGAGGAATTCGCTCCACCTCCTGAATGCCCCACCCACCAGTGAGGTAGAAGTGTACTGTAAGGCCACAATCTCCACAATAATGTTTCAAATGTCTCTCACAAAAGGCCGTCATGCATTGACATCCAGTGACAAAAACATGTGTCTCGGGGAGGCTAACTATAGCTCTCACTTTTATACACATCAACCCTGTGTAGGAGGGGAGGGAGGAAACACCGGCCAATCACAGGGATTTATTTACGATGGGTTGAATAGATAGGCTCAAACAGAGGTCCCACAGCAACTCTCTTTAAGACAATGTAATTATAATTAGGAGGAGGGAGTGGTGAGTCCAGCGTCGTGGGAGATTAATGGGGGATGGGGCTCTCCTGAAGGAGAAATTGAATTGTAAGCTCCTTGTAAGACGGCTGGCGGTCTAGGTTAGTAGTTTAACAGTGGTACACATGATAAAACACTGGCACTGCTGCTTCTCAGAGACATTCATGAATCACACAGAATGTGAATGGACTTACTCTTGCTGACAGGGTTATCCTAATGAAAAGAAAATGAATGCCTACCCCATAGAAATAAAAAATGGCATTTAGAATACTGTGTATCTCAATGGTCCACTGTCTATGTTTGTTTGCTGGCTAGCGAGCTTGGTCAAGAACATGTCTTACAAAGGTAATCCATTTTGGGGACGGTTGCCCCATTTACAAAATCCCAATGTAACGACTGTTCACAACCAAACCAGAGTAAGGTATATGAATGACAATACTTGAGATGATCAGGCAGGTACCATGTTTGCCTCTGTGTTGTGACATTGTAGTGACGCCATAGTGACCAGCCTGGTGAACTGCCTGACCAGCTTCATGTCTGGGTTTGTGATCTTCACTATGCTGGGGTACATGGCAGAGAAGAGAAATGTGAATGTGGAGGATGTAGCCAGAGACAAAGGTAAGTGGCCAAAATTCTTCTAGATGAACCACTTAAAAAGTTTTTCTAATACCTGTTTTTAGTGTATTTGTATGTTTTTAATACACTGCTGTAACTGACTGTACGGGGAAAAAAAACTAACTGTAAGTCGCTCTGGATAAGAGAGTCTGCTAAATGACTAAAATGTCAATGTAAATACATGTTCAATAACAATATATTTTTATATCTACAACAAGAATAGGACTAGGACATTGTAGCCTTGAGTTTGATCCCCCTCCCCCCCAGGTCCAAGCCTACTCTTCATCACCTATCCAGAGGCCATAGCCAACATGACAGGATCAACGTTCTTCGCCATAATTTTCTTCGTGATGATGATCACTCTTGGGCTTGACAGCACGGTATGACAGCACTTGGTTTGAAGACTTGCCTCACTTGATGTATCAGATTATCTCTAAATTAAGTGATCTCTATTGGTTGTATGTAGTCACTCTCATTGACGTGGCCCGCTCTAATTTCTGTCTAAGTTCGGAGGACTGGAGGCTATCATTACTGCTGTGATGGATGAATACCCTGAATACCTGGCACACAGACGGGAGCTGTTTGTACTGGGCTTGGTCGTTGTGTGCTTTTTGGGCTCCCTCAGCACCCTTACCAATGTAGGTAACATGTAAAGAGGAATTTAGCACTTTTTTAGGGCACTTGAGGACTAGGATGTGGAAGCTGCTGATGCTACAGTTGTCATGGCACTGTAGACAGGCTAAATAATAGAATATACTGTAAATGAATAGTAAATTAACAAACCGTGCTACTTTAAGTAACTTGTCTACAATGATAAATTTGCCACACAAGTGACAAGCATTTGTTTCTCTCAGGGTGGGGCTTATGTGGTGAAACTGCTGGAGGAATTTGGGGTGGGTTCCTCCATCATTGCTGTTGGTTTTCTTGAGGCCATCGCCGTTTCCTGGTTCTATGGTAAGAGCGTTGGGTCAGTAACCAAACGATCACTGGTTCGAATCCCTGTCGATGTGCCATTGAGCAAGGCACAACCCTAATTGCTACTGAAAATTGCTCTGGATAAGAGTGTCTGCTAAAATGTAAATTAATGTTTTGTTCTGGTTGTAAAAGCTGAAGAAATGTATTATGCATCCTGCTGACAGTACATTTTCAGATGTTATTTTTAGAGTAATTTTTAGTTATTATCATAGTGTCGTTGAACCCTTTCTCTTCAATTTTCATTTGTTTCAGGTATCACAAGATTCAGCAATGACATTAAATCCATGTTAGGCTATTATCCAGGATTATTCTGGAAGGTGTGCTGGGTGGCTATCAGTCCTGCATTTCTAGCGGTAAGCACAACCGGAGGGCAACCAACCGATAAGATTTGAAATGATGGAACATACTGTAGAATTAACTACTGGATTCACATTAAAGCAAGTATTGTCATCATACCATCAGTCTAGACAATGAAAACAAATGTAACATTGTTAACCATGCATTTGTTCCCAAATCTGACTCAATCTGATTGACCTACAGCTCCCTATTAGTTTTTTGTAAACCTCTCAAAGATCTCAAATGTAAAATCTTCCACACGGTCCTTTCTGGTAACCTGCCCTAACCTGCCAATGGTCATGGCAGGTTAAATTACATGGGTGGATGGTCAGTGTAGGATCAGATGTGCTAACATCTCACTTTTTCAAAGACTGTATGGTAACATTTTCCTTAAAGCCTATAGGTATATAATGCTTTATAACTTGTAATAAGAATATATGAGTCTTATAGTGGCTTAAAATACAGCTTGTAAAATGCTATGCCTCTAAGTACTATCATAATTTCAATGGACTCAAAATGGCTGTTATTTAATCAGGAACATTATGAAATGATTAAAATACATTATAATAGGGTCATAAATGCTGATAGCAAGTATTGTAATGTATTATGACTACACCATAATGCGTTATACATGCAGAATTTAAAGTGTTGTCAACAATATTTTTCAGCATAGAACCCTTTTCCACCTTCAATTCCTGAATTAATCTGAATTATGGACACACAACTCCCTCCTGCCTCAATGTCTAATCTTCATCTTGTTTTCTCCTGTTCATATTCTACAATACTTTCCTGTAAATGTCAATTTAATTCACCTGCATAACTTAATATCCCTGCCTTCACTTTGCGTACATCTCCTTTCATCTCTGTTAGCCTTCTGCTGCTGAAAGAGCTGACATTTTCACCGAGCTAGCTTTCTTCATTATTCTCCCTTTTTTGTATTGGTTAAATAGTTTCTGCCCTCACCTCCGTAGATGGTCTGTGATCATCTCACAAAATAAAGAGTAACATTTTTAGAGGCACAACGAGTATGTAATAGAGTGCATGCCATTGTCACGTGTGAATTCTAATTGAGAAAAATAGGAGTGTGGCGTGTGAGACTTGATATTGCTGTTTTGTCTTTGTCGCTCTGCTTTCACAGTATATAATAGTGAGCTCCCTGCTCAAGCCCCCCCCCCTCCAACTCTTTGACTACAAGTACCCAGACTGGAGCATCACGGTGGGCTACATCATCGGCGCTTCCTCCTTCATGTGGATCCCAATCTATATGATCTACAAGCTGGTGTGGACCCCCGGATCACTGAAACAGGTCAGGCACTCAGCGATTCTCAACTGGTGGGTCGCGACCGGGAGGTTTTAAATGGGTCGCGGGTGTTTTGGGTTTTTTTCAATAAAAAAAATACTCCAGTCTGAACTTAAACTACATAAACCAGGTAGAACGTGTGTAGAAGTCAGCGGAGGGCAGCTCATAATAAAGGCGAGAATGGAGTAAATGGAATGGCATCGAACACATGGAAACCATGGAAACCATGTGTTTGATGTATTTGATACCATATTACTGATTCCGCTCCAGCCATTGCCATGAGCCTGTTCTACGCAACTAAGGTGCCACCAACCTCCTGTGGTAGAAATTATAATGAATTTACATTTAAAAATAAATTAATCTCTTAACAATTTTTCTTCAATCACAGTATTTTCAATATAGAGCAATTAGCAGCACTATTTTGGTTGATTTTGTGGTCTCAAACCAGTGAGTTTATTAACATTGTTTATCAAGAATATGGACAAAATTGTATTATTGATGACGAAGAGGTGGGAATGTTGTTCCCTTGTCATATAATTGCTACATTTACTACATTACAAATAGTTTCCCAAACTGTATTTTGCCGATAATTTTTCACAATGCGAATATTGGGTAGCGACTGAGACAACCTGGTTCAGTTTGAGTCCTGAGAGTAAACCAGTTGAGAAGCACTTCTCTAATGGAATCTTCAAGACTTGACACAGCCTGGTGTTGTATGTACAGTCAGGCACTGTGCTGGCTATTGACAAGACATGGATGTGTAGGGTGTGTTCAGTGTAAGTTGTGGTTCTCAAAAGCAGCATATCTCATATATACAGTATCAATAAGTGGATGACAAATGGTTGAATTAACCATTCACACTAATGTTGTATTCTCTTGTTCCCCTATCCTTGGTGTCTACCCGTTGTTGTCCCTAGCGCCTAGCTGTGTGTCTGAGACCTGAGAGAACCATTATGCCAGAGATCCACACAGAGTCCCTCAACATGAGTCCTGTTCCATAGAAGCACCCACGTTGCCAAGAACCCAGCCAGGGACATTAGGCTGCTACCGACAGACTCCTGAACGAGAATCAACTCGGCAGACACAGACCAATCTCATGGAGCGTTCGACAAATCCTTTTTTTGTAGCTCAAGGTGTACAATAAACAGAAATTGTCTGTTAGTACATCTGTAGATGCTATACAAACTAGCTACAGACTATCAGTAACATTTCAACTAACTATCTACTAATCCTAACCCTAACCTTAACCCTTATCTTAACCCTAAACCCTAACCCTAACTTTAACCTTTATGATTACCCTAACCCTTATTCTAAACCTTACCCTAACCTTAGCAAGCAGTTGCTTATCAATAGATAGTTGTTTATCAACAGAGAGTTTGTTGACAGTATGACTATCCAAATAAAGTGTAAGGGGACTTTAATGTAAAGAGAAAAAAATGAAATGTGAATGAATATTCAGTCTGAAAGCGTCCTTAAAATATAGTTTATTTTGGAGAGAAAAATGTAGGTCTGATCCAAAGACAGGTTTCTACAGCTTGAGAAAACCACACAATCACAAAGAGCATGTTACTAAGAGTATCTTAATAAGATAAGGTTGTAAGACTGAAGGAGACAATGCAGTCACTTCTCATCAATTACCTATTTCTGCTAGGTTATTATTAAGAGTTCAAAAACATGACCCAGTCACATTAAATTACTAGTGGATTTAAAAAAAAAAATGGGTACCCTTTTAAGCAACCACAGTGAGAAGCAGCTTTGGAAAATATCTTATCAACATCCCAAAACATAAAATACAAGAGATATTTTTGAAGAGAAGTATCTTGTGTGTTGAAGTATTAGTTCAATAAGATTAATAACCACAAAATATTTATTAATAGTATATATATATATATATATATATATATATATATATATATATCTGTCAATAACTGGTTTTCATACAAAGTATAGCAGATAATGTAATTTGTTATGTGTGATAAGTAAAACAAGTTATGCTGTGTGGCTGACGAATGGTTGATGTCTTAAACGTTTTTTCAATGGATTTAAACCAACAATAGTTCCTCACCAACATGCAAGTCAAAAGGATTAGGCCTACCTCAAAGAATGCAGTTAGCAGATGAGACCAAATAAGCTGCTAAAAGTATTTCCTTTTTGTTATGCTTTATTTCATAGTCCTTTATTTACCTGGAAATTAAGGTGAAATGGTAATTACATAATTACTTTTATGTATTTGGTTTCTGGCCCTTTCCCAATTATTTTGAACCAGTTGGTACTCATTTTTACCAGTTTCTTAGTAAATACCAATTGCAAAGGGACTACAAAATAGTGTTAAATTATTTTCTCCCAAGTGTTTGTTGTTGGGATAAACAACTTCCAGTGTTTTCTGCCTTAAATCTGCCTACAGTTGAAGTCGGAAGTTTACATACACTTAGATTAGTCATTGAAACTCATTTTTCAAACACTCCACAGATTTCATGTTAACAAACTATAGTTTTGGCAAGTCGGTTAGGACATTATTTTGTGCATGACACAAGTAATTCTTCCAACAATTGATTACTGACAGATTATTTCACTTATAATTCACTATATCACAATTCCAGTTGGTCAGAAGTTTACATACACTAAGTTGACTGTGCCTTTAAACAGCTTGGAAAATTCCAGAAAATTATGTCATGGCTTTAGAAGCTTCTGATAGGCTAATAGGTGTCCCGGTCAATTGGAGGTGTACCGGTGTATGTACTTCAAGGCCTACCTTCAAACTCAGTGCCTCTTTGCTTGACATCATGGGAAAATCAAAAGAAATCAGCCAAGACCTCAGAAAGAAAATTGTAGAACTCCACAAGTCTGGTTCATCCTTGGGAGCAATTTCCAAACGCCTGAAGGTACCACGTTCATCTGTACAAACAATAGTATGCAAGTATAAACACCATTGAACCACGCAGCCGTCATACCGCTCAGGAAGGAGACGTGTTCTGTCTCCTAGAGATGAATGTACTTTGGTGCGAAAAGTGCAAATCAATCCCAGAACAACAGCAAGGGACTTTGTGAAGATGCTGGAGGAAACAGGTACAAAAGTATCTATATCCACAGTAAAACGAGTCCTATATCGACATAACCTGAAAAACCGCTCAGCAAGGAAGAAGCCACTGCCCCAAAACCGCCATAAAAAAGCCAGACTATGGTTTGCAACTGCACATGGGAACAAAGATCATACTTTTTGGAGAAATGTCCTCTGGTCTGATGAAACAAAAATAGAACTTTTTGGCTGTAATGACCATCGTTATGTTTGGAGGAAAAAGGGGGAGGCTTGCAAGCCGAAGAACACCATACCAATCGTGAAGCACGGGAGTGGCAGCATCATGTTGTGGGGGTGCTTTGCTGCAGGAGGGACTGGTGCACTTCACAAAATAGATGGCATCATGAGGAAGGAAAATTTGGTGGATATATTGAAGCAACACCTCAAGACATCAGTAAGGAAGTTAAAGCTTGTTTGCAAATGGGTCTTCCAAATGGACAATGACCCCAAGCATATTTCCAAAGTTGTGGCAAAATGGCTTAAGGACAACAAAGTCAAGGTATTGGAGTGGCCATCACAAAGCCCTGACCTCAAACCTATAGAAGAAAAAGCATGTGCGAGCAAGGAGGCCTACACACCTGACTCAGTTACACCAGTTCTGTCAGGAGGAATTGGCCAAAATTCCCCCAACTTATTGTGGGAAGCTTGTGGGGGGCTACCCGAAACGTTTGACCCTAGTTAAACAATTTAAAGGCAATGCTATCAAATACTAATTGAGTGTATGTAAACTTCTGACCCACTGGGAATGTGATGAAAGAAATACAATCTGAAATAAATAATTCTCTCTACTATTATTCTGACATTTCACATTCTTAAAATAAAGTGCTGATCCTAACTGACCTAAGACAGGGCATTTTTACTAGCATTAAATGTCAGCAATTGTGAAAAACAGAGTTTAAATGTTTTTGGCTAAGGTTTTTGTAAACTTCCGACTTCAACTGTAAATATTGTAGATCGGTCAAAGTATTATATAATATGTATTGATATTCTCCAGACAAACAAAAAAACAATGTTTTATTGTCTCTCTATTTGATAAGACTGTTTGAACTGTTACTCAATCCCAAATCAAAGCCTATCAGAGATTGTAAAGTTTCCATTTATTCTCAACCTTGGTTTCGTTTATCTCCAGAGAATACTGTGATGAGCTGTTTTAATTATGCTGTATAATATTTGGAATGTTTTGTGATTTCGGTCCATCTTTATAAATAGAAAAGGAAGCAGGTCCCTGTATTTGTAGGATGTGGCGGAAATTTTCTCGTATACATGTAATGAGAAGTAAAAAAAAAAAAAAAGAATAAATATATAAACATATGTATTACATACTCTTCTTCTTCTTCTTCTTCTTCTTCTTCTTACCATTATTATATATTGTAATTATTAATTTTTAGAACAAAAAAAAACATCTTAATGTGCTACATTACAATTAACATTCTTTGCCATTGATTTGATCGATTGCTGCTGTTCAACTTTACTGAAACAGTAAATGTAAGTAAATGTTCAGAGCTGAACGTGTGCCGAACCAGGGGTGTCCATTATTGATATCTGTCCCTCTCATGTCATTGTGCTAGCCGTCAGTGTACAGCCTAATGAGCAATTCTAATTAAAAGCCTGATTTGCAATATCCAAAAATCATCAACATACAACGGAATAGAACGGCTTCAAATGGTTTTAATGAAATGTTTTATTAAACAGACCCCCTCTCCCCCTAACACACACACACACACACACACACACACACACACACACACACACACACACACACACACACACACACACAGCCCTGCTAAGCAAGGCTTGATCCCGTCAAGGACCTCTGGTATGAGGAGAACAGAATATCAATGGGTTTACACAATTCCTCATTTGGGTATTTCTACATAGGGGAGCTGAGAGCCACACATCAAAGCCCCTTTGAATGGGTCGTTGCAGTAGAGTTGTCTCTCAAACAGACCTGCAGAAGAGACACATGAAAGGAGCGCTGGCTCTATGGCTGCTCCTATATTACCATCTGCTTATTACTTCACTGTGTGAAGAAACACTGCAGAGAAATGTAAGGAGTACACTGTCACCAGAGGATCTACACAGCTTGCCACAATGTTAGACAAAAGGCAGACACACTCAGTATATAATGTATAACAAGAAGGGGAATATTTTGTCTCTTGTCATTTTCAGATCAGGGATTTGATCTTGGGATTTGAAGTAGCAACCCTCTGATTGCAGGCCTGCCTTTCTAACCTCTAGGCTACCCCTGTGCAATCTGTCATGTCTCATTTCAAGGGTGTCAATCAATATGAGGCACAGGTACAGAGTAGATTAACCATCTGGTGTTTAGGGAAGAAGAGAGATACAACATTAACCTGGGATCTAAGTTCATGTTCCAAAGATAGAAAAATAACAACATTAAAGACAAAAACAGAGTTCGGACAATTGATGGAACCTACTACATGTACCCATGATTGCTTGCAAATGGATAATTTGGTCCAGAGCCTGATTGCATGCCTTCTCATCAGTCAAACCTCCTAAGCAACAATGAACAACAAAGAGAGAGAGAGGGAGGGAGGGAGCGAGACACAGATAGAGAGCAAGCATAAAGTATAATTGCCACAATCACCCATCCTTGCAAAATGTAACATCAACACACCAACTCGTTGGCCTCTGAACAATACCCTCTCCCTCCCATCTTACCCCTAGCACAAAATCACTGGTGGAGAAGACTAGTTGGGGTGCTCCCAAGTGGCGCAGTGGTCTAAGACACAGCATCTCAGTGCTAGACATGTCACTACAGACAACATGGTCCAGACTGTATCACAACCAGCCATGATTGGGAGTCCCATAGGGCAGCGCACAATTGGCCCAGCGTCATCCGAGTTTGGCCGGTGTAGGCTGTCATCATTGTCATTCTTAAGTGACTTCTTAAGTGACAGTGTCATTCTTAAGTGCCTGTAGGCTGTCATCATTGTCATTCTAAAGTGCCTAGTTAAATAAAAATAAATTCAAAAGTTCCACAGTGCTTCATTACAGGTTCCATGTTGCAGTGATGATTTATGGGGCCAGAAAGCCTCCAAATGTTTTTCCAGCCCTAGAGACACTTTCCAGAAACCATTATGCTTCTGGGGCTCATTAAAAGAAAAGAGTGTTTGTATTGGTACTAGTAAATGTGCTTTACTCGTGGCAACAGATGATAAATGCCAAATACATCAGTCATGCACAGTAATGATGTAAGTCTCTATAACCCCAAGCATCTTAACCTTTATAACATTACCCCATTGCTCTTTGACATTTCAGCAATGTAGGGAATGTAATGATGGGGGCCCACACTTATATATGAACTATAAAAACCGAATTGTTTTCTTTCTTTACCAGATGTTTATTAGGCTATAGAGTTCTTAATATAAGAGAGCAGAGACCAAAATACAAAAAATGTATATTATATCTGATAACCCTACACTACACAATTTCCTATTCAGTACCAGTTAAAATCAGAATGAAGTTAAAAATATATTATCCGCAAGTCACACTGTAGGCCTAATTAAATAAGTATCCGAGTACAATCACTACACTAGATGATAGATAGGCTTTGAAAGTAAAATACTGTTGCTTAGAGACGGTTTATTTTAGTACTACCTGGCGGCTTTAGGACCCAGTGTAGGCTAATGTCAAAGATGTTGTGCTAATGTGAAACCATGAGGGCGTCGCAAGACTTCCGGGAACGCTTGCGAATCAATGCGCAGACCAGTACGGAGTTTGGGGATTGAGAAGTCAATGAGAGAAGTCAAAAAAGTATTAATTGGTTGAAACCTAGAGAGGAACCAGGCTCTGAGGGGTGGCCAGTCCACTTCTGGCTGTGCCGGGTGGAGATTATAACAATTCATGGCCATTAAGGCCAGATCTTTCTCCAATATGTTCAAACGTTCATAGATGAACAGCAGGGTAAAATAATCATAGTGGTTGTAGATGTTGTAACAGATAAGTACATTAGGAGTAAATTTCACTTGGCTTTTCATAGCCGGGCATTTAGATGATGAAATAGCAGGTGCGGTAGAGAGAGAGAGAGTTGAAAACAGCATGTCTGGGACAAGGTGGCACGTCTGGTGAACAGGTCAGGGTTCCATAACATCAGGCAGACAAGCACTAAACCAACAATGTAGTTAAGAAAAAATAAGTGTTAATAAAGTATTTACTAAATAAACTGAAGTAAAACAATTACAATTAAAAAGATGAAAATAGAAAAATAACAAATTATTAAAGAGCAACGATAAAATAACAGTAACGAAGCTATATACAGGGGGTACAGAGTCAATGTGTGGGGGCACAGGTTAGTTGAGGTAATATGTACATGTAGGTAGAGGTAAAGTGACTAATGTATAGACAATAAACAGAGAGTAGCAGCACCGTAAAATTGTAAGTAACAGAACATGTTATTACACTTTATATCAAAGGAGTGCCTTTGATTTTACGGTCTGCACATACGCAGTTCTGCGCGAGACAACCGTTAGACCCGACGACGAGTTTCTGCGCATGATCTTAACTAGCCAACGTCACCGTGACGTCACCTACAAGCGCGATCTGGGATTTTCTATCGTAGAAGCAGTTTCTGTCCATCTTCGTACTGTGCTGTCTTTGCTATTATTCTATACGCTTGGAAAGTGCACGCGCATTTCCCCACTCGTATTATCATGTTGTATCTTATTCGACAAAGTCTAATTCTGTATTTTCTATCCGTTGGCGCGTTTGTGAACGGGAACGGACAACTAGGTGACTCTAAACTAAATGAAAGGTCGTATGTGGTCCTACAGAATCAAAATTTGGGTAAGGTTTGCGGGTTAATGTGTAGCCTATTGCAGGCCCGTGTTCCTAGACACCAGGGGCGCACCTGCCGTATTGTTGTCCAACGAATGACAATAAAATAAGAACGTAGGCTTATCTTCTAAATAACGTGTGTATACGTATGCACCCTTGATTTTGTTATTTTAATGTTAATTGTAGCCTGTTAGTGCCATGTTCTTTTCTGCAATGTCCTCCTACTGTAGTTCTTTATTTGCGATGTGTTCTCGTGAGAGGGCGGAGCCGCAACAAATGGTCAAACATCTCTTTCATGTATGTGATTGTAACATAGTATTTTTTTTATTCTATTGCAGTTGTACTTATTAGCGTCTTATCTATCCTGCTGGTGGTGATGATTGTCATGGCCGTTTGTGTGTATAAACCATTGCATCGCCGGTGAAGGAGTTTACAGCGACGTCATGCGCAGCTACCCTCCGACTGGATCCAAGTGAATCAACAATCAAAAAGCCATAGTCTGCATATCTGTCTGATGTGATGAACGGGAATGTTAGACATTAGGCACGGGGTCCCTTATTTTTATAAAAACCTTATTCATTTGAGTTTTTTGCTTTTCACTATAGACTACACTGGTTGAATTAACGTTGTTTCCACGTAATTTCAATGAAATTACATTGATCCAACGTGGAGTAGATGTTGAATTGATGTCTGTGCCAGTGGGATGCTATTGTGTGTCTTGATTAGGCCATATAAAATGTTAATTGATATGATTCTTTTATCTTTTTTGTTAAGGTGACTTAATATTCCTGCTGCTGTCAAACATTAATGGAATTTGAATGTATTATTTATATGTTTGCTTATTTACCATGATATATTGGAGTATTAAATGCCCCACCACAAGGTACTATGGAAGTTTAAAAAAACATGATAAAAAAAAAACTACATACATTGGGTTTTCATTTTGGCAAAATTCATGACTGTGTGTGTTGAGTGGCTTTAGTGATACACTACATTTACATTTTAACATTTTAGTCATTTAGCAGACGCTCTTATCCAGAGCAAATTACAGTAGTGAGTACATACATTTTCATTCTTACTGGTCCCCCGTGGGAATCGAACCCGAAACCCTGGCGTTGCAAGTGCCATGCTCTACCAACTGAATTATATATGAC